>CM067378.1:101406704-102606704 GCA_034510155.1 Eucriotettix oculatus
GATTTAAAAACAGGAATTTATTTTAAAAATTCGTGCATATTTCATTTTTACTATGATATTAGTATAATAAAATATAAATATTAATTCTACGGGAATGTTTCTTCGATTACGCGCCTCGAAGTCACCAAAAAGTGAATGCGGGTTGCCTTTTGCGGCTAAGATTTAAATGTAAAACTTTGGATGTTTAAACAGGAAATTAAACTTAATTTCTCGGGTATGCTTCATTTCTATTTCTTGCAGAGTTCAGAAGATATTACTGTAAATATTTATAAATCCATTGAATTGCCGCGTAAAAACCAACTGAGGGTTAAAAGTACTATTATGCGTTTCTATACCATTCATCTCACTCACTGTCTTATTATTTTGGCATTATGAGACAGAGAGGAGGGGGCCAGTCTTACTCCATTTATTGTTGCAAACGTGCGTAATCGGGACCTGTTCGAAACCAACTGCGAGTTACAAGGTTTGCCGTGAAGCCATCATAAATAAATACATACTTTCGTTTGTAGGGTAAATTGAAAAGAGTTTTTTCCGCGCGAACGATGTCGCGGGATTAGCTAGTTGTTAATAAAGTTGAGTATTCAACGTAAGTATGTTCCGCATATAAATATAAACCCACGGAGAAATTTTGATCAAAGTTTGTAGCTAATATTCCTCATAAACCGGAAAGTAACTAAGACTCTGTGGCTGGAATATGCAGAAACGACTGATATTTGCGTCGTTTTAATCGTAAATTTAGATTGATACAAAAGAATCAGCGGTCAAATATTACCATACTTCCTGACGTTGCGACCCCAGAACATACACCTTCCAATAGAGAGAGAGAGTTTTCTCGTCATGTGAAATCCTTTAAACCTGAGAGAGGACGAGGCAGTCCCGCAGATAAGCCCCATTATCAGTCTGGATAGAAATACCCGTTCGGTATTTTTATTTTAAGGGTGGGAAGCATTTACATAAAAAAATAGCGTGAAAAAATCCGCAAGTATGGAAGACGCTTGACTATCGAGCAGATACGTTTAAAAATATTGCAAACAAATTAAATATAATTGTTTTACTTATCTGTGCAAACAATCAGCGTAGTTGTTGTAAAAAACGAATCAATAGAGGATTTGTTTTATTTTCTGTTGCCAGACAAATATTTAAAACACAGCGTCAGTGAGCGTGAGAAATAAACGTCAATCCCTGATTATTTAAACCAATATTTGGATTTCAATATTTTATAACTTTTTTTAAAAAAAGAAACACTGGTTAACTGTCACCGTCGAAATAATTTCGTTATGAACGAACGTTTCATATCACCCGAAGCTTCAAAACTGACAAGAGTTCATTTCACTGCGTAACGTATCCTAAAATGACAACGTGTTAATGAAAGTTTTAACTGGTTAAAAAGCAAACCGATTGACTATGGCAAAATTCAGGATAAGGCATGTCAAAGTTGAAATAAATATGACAGTATCCGATTAAATATAAAGAAATAATTAATTTTAATCATCAGGGAAACAATTTTTTTTGCATTCGAAATACTGTGAAAGCCTTATCATTCAATTTTAAAGAAAAAAATTTAACTGCTATGATATTAAGTCACCAAAGACGTTATTCACATAAAAACGGAGACAGAAAAGGTTTTGTGATATTTTTAAAATAACAAACTCACACGGACAGAATCATAACCGTATTAATAATTGTAAACCCCGTTTGAAAACCAACATGGCCCGTTATGCGCAGCTCAAAATTATTCATCATTAAATATATAGAAAGAAAAGATTAGTACGAACGTAAATATAAATTGAATTGCCATTTTAAAGACATTTTAAATAGTTTTATTAAACTAAATCTACGTTTCGTGCACAGATATGGGACGTCAGCAGGTAAAATGGACGTAAGCAAATGCTTTCTGATTTTAACGATTGAAAACAAAAATTGTACAAAATTGAGAAAAGTAACGTGGCATTAATTTCTTGTTTTGGTGGTGATGGAAATCAGTGGTAAGACCGGTCTGATTCAACCCTCCATGCTAACCTTTCTTGCGCAAGCCTTTCCATTTTTCGCACAATTACTACTCTGCTTACCGTATTCCATCCTTAGCCTCCCTCCTCTGTTCTTACATTACACTCTTCCCTCTAATGCTAATTTTACAAGACTGTCATGTCTTACAACGTGGCCTATTATTAGTCTATCCCTTCTATTGGTCAGCGTCCTCCATATTTTTCGCTCTTCCCCTATTCTCTTTAGAACTTCCTCGTTTGTGATTCTATACATCAGTCTAATTTTCTGCATTCTCCATAAAACATAAATTTCACAAGTTTCCAATTTTTAATAGGTGGAGGTTACGTACAGTTTATTTTCTAAATGTAATTTAATTGTTCATTTTTCCCAATTTTTGCTAATGTAATTACAAAACTAGGAGTATTAGTGATTTATTTTTATTGAAATACTACTCCAATATATTTTATAAGTATTTGTACCATTTTTGTAGTAACGTTTGAAGAAATTAACTGACGATGTTCCAAAAGGGATGACGAAAAACTTGGGTTTAATTAAATAAATAACTTTTGTGATGTTTTAAGTGGGTGAAAATTTATTCAATTTAGTTATTTTTTTGAATTGATGAACTATTAAATTGACGTCGATATTATTTTATTAAAAGAAACGAAAGTGGTAAAATTATAGTAATCAATAGTTTTTGTTAGTAAATCCTTATGGTGAAGTTCAAATTATCAGTGGCAATTCCAAATTAATTCCAATAAATTTTAAGATTTTTGTTTTGGATCAAAACTTTGTAAGGTCATAAATAAATAATTTTATTTGATTAAAAAAAGGGAAAATACTAAAACTGGACTTTTAATAAAATCTTATTTAATTTTGCATTTAAGGTCATTAATCATGTATCCAAGTAAAAGAACTGGAGATAAATGTAGTATTTGTAATTTTTAGAAATTCTATTTGGCAACCGTGCATCATCATTTTTTTTGTCTTGATACGACTGTAGGGTTGTGTGCTATTCATCGATTTCCCAATATGCTTGTATAATTTGCTGAAAAATTGAAGCTGACCTGTTATATAAATATTTGGTTCTGGATTTTATAATTGTAAATGTACATTTAAAAAAGAATGAGGAGAACCCCGCGTAGTAATGCGAAAACACTGACACACAGAGTGAACTGGGATGGACCGCTCCATACCAGCCGCTGCTGGTTGCCCTGGAAACACGTCGTTTGCTCAACCACGTTATGGAAGGCGGGTCATTCGCGCTCCTCTGTGTTAAATAACGTTCTGCGCCCTTAACTACGGTACGGGAATCAAAGGATCAATTTTAGGAAGACGGTAAAAGTGACTCGCTCACTCCAAGTGTTCAAGGAAGCAATACATTGAGGCTAGTGCAAGAAGAATAGCGACCCATACCAAATGAAAATTAGCTCTTCCTCAATTAAGTCTGGCTTTTACACTTGCAATTCACATCTACGCAAACCGTGGTAATCCTTTAATACACTTTAATTGTGTATCAACGTAATCATGCATGAATGTCTTGTCCATGAGACGATTACAACCCCAAGGATGAACGCGTAAAATACAATAACATATTATCGATACATATTTAAAGTATATCCCCGTATGACGACGCCATCATTTGTTGTGAATGGCAGCCATTTATTCCGAGGGTAAACGAGGGTAAATGAGAAAACGAGAATTATATTTTGATCATAGTGTGTAGTGTGCAGCTGTTTGAATAGGACCAGCGGACAGCGCTTACAGTATACCCGAGTTCTGCGACCCCGGAACATACACTTCTTAAAACAAGCAGAGAGACCGCGGCATGTGACAACAGTAAGAATGCAGAGAGAGAGAAGGAGTTATCTCCGAAAGCAACCCCTGTCCCGGCTTGTGTTTTTTTTTGTGGGGGGAAGAGGTTGAGAGGGAATTCAATAATTTCCTTCTCACATTTAATAGAAAAATAGGACGTTTTGAAACATTTTTTTTGGTAATTGTCTACATGGGCCTGATTCGCGAAAATAGGGGAGGTGGGTGGGGGATGGTCGGAAGGGAGAGAAAGGCAGCCACATGGCTCCGAGACAGTTTATGTTAGAAAGAGATCAACAGAAGATAAAATTGAGGCTTACGAGATGATAGACCAGAAACGAGGACTCTTCGAAGACAGTCGGAGAAGTGCGGAGGTCATTATAGAATCCAATTAACCGGGAAATAAGTCTTTAACGTAGGACGAGCTGGAAGAAAATGATCGAGGGACAGGAAAGGACTAAGAGAAACGAAAATTTTGAAGACGTAGTGAAGGCGGGAATGAAGGCAAGTGGTTGATGTGTCTGCGAATTTAAGATACGAATACGCAATAGATGTGAAAATTTATAAAAACAGATGAGAAACTTTAATTCTTAGCTGAGCAGATATTCATAAGATAGGGGGTAAGTGTGTTCGAACAATTTACTTCATAGAGTATGAATGCAGACTGTCGTCCATCTTGTAGTAAATGGCATTTGTATGTATTTAAAACTAGCCTTAAAGTAAGACATCATTCATGATGATGGTGTTGTGAGTGGAGTGACGTCATACGACGTTGGATATTCTTTTTGTTTTTACAGAGGCACGCAGATAATTTCAAAATTATCTGACTCATAAAATGGCGTTTGTAAGAATACTATGTAGTGATTTTTGATTAGATTATTAGCAATTTTACAATAACAATAGCTATTTCGTCGTACTTCATTTCCTCGTATCCGTCACATGTATACAAATTTGTGACATTGCTAATGATGAAATTAATTTTTTTGAGGGAAGAAAAAAATAAATAAGTCTGCATTTCTTGGATAAATGTTTTAATGAAGCTGTAGAATTTTCTACGTAATTAAACCTTAGTTATTTAATTTCAAATGGAGTCGTATTCATCTATAAGCGTTCTGTTTTGAGGTAATAAACGGAAAATTACTTCACTAATTTATTAATTAGAAACTGTTTTAAAAGAGCTTTCGTTTGTGTTGTTGTAAGCAAGCATCTGAATAATTTTACCCACGTTGGGAAAAGAATAAGCGAGAGCGCATATTTTATGTATTTCGAGAGGCTAGAGTAAGAGAAGGAGTGAGAGATTAAATCAATACAGATGGGAATGCAGCCAGGTATCATATTTTATACAAATGGTGAAATTGAAATGAAAAATGTTATGTACGTGTCATTAAATTATAATTGTAAGAAGAATTAATAGAATTGATGAAATTCAACTCGTAAAATTACTTGTATAATTTTATTAAAAATAGAAATAATAATAAATTTCCGTTATAATGAAATATATTCAGTCATCAGGCTGTAAAAATATAACCAATTTTCCGTCCATATCAATAAATTATCATTAAGATCTTAAAATTTCGAAACAAAAATTCCTGAAAAAGTGTAAATTTTAGGCATAATGCAACTGAAATACCTACAGAAATGTGATACGGTCCCGAATTGTGTTTCAAACGTCGCAAAAGTTTTTATAACCCAGTTTTTAACTTTTAATACACCCAATTTTAGGTAAATGTTAATATTGTTTTAGAATATTCAACTGTAAATAATTAAGTAGCTGCTTTTATGTGCTGTGATAATTTTTCTACATTTTATAAGTCATATTGTCCGTAGTCAATGGTGCCGTAGCTTTTTTTTTAAAAAAAATACTATTTTCTCTGCTTCTCCAGTCACAATTTTCATCTAATCCTGCGCCTTCAAGCCCCTGGTGCCTAGTCCTGTATGCTGTCCCTAAAACTAACTACATGACGTATAGAAACTTGTTTAAAGTGAGGTTTTCTGACTTTAGGGCTCATAAAACATCCCACACAACATTATGCAGGAGGTGAATATGAAAAAAATTAGGGCCTTAAATTACTTTAATGTAATTTACAAATTTTTATTAAAAGAAACCGTTATAATTTAGTTTCAGCCAATTAAGAAATGTTTTTTCCTGCATGAATACAAAAATATAAAATTAAAATAAATGAATGATATGTGAAAAACTATAAAAAAGTAAATAATACAACCAGTTTTCAGAAAAAAAAATTATTTAACACTTTTACGACCTTTCGTGCATATTTATGAACTTCACTATTTTAAATATTAAATGAATAACATTCATGTAAAAACGAAACATTTCCCTTCTAGCGACGATTACGACCGAACTGATGAACCCGATGCAGTATTTAAATAATTAAAAATATTTATTTACCATTATTTGAATTCATGGGATCAGTAAGAATAATTTTCTACGTTCTGCAAGTTTTAATGAAACTATAAAATAAGCTTTCTTATCGTCAAATGATAGTCAAAAACTTTTATCATACAAGTAGCGAATTTAATGACATAGAGAATAATTTAATGGGAACTGCTTTCACCATGTGACAGATAACTTAAAACTGCCATTATTTCATTCTACTTTTAAATGTAGACCAGAAAATATTTCAGTTAAATTCTTAGGATTAAGTTTGTTTACGAACAGAATATATAAGAGGAAACTAAAAATTCGACAAAAGACCTCATATTATGTACACTGATACTTATAATTTATAAATTCATATAAAATCAAGATAGTTAAAACGGAATATAGAAAAGTAATCATACTGCAAGGAGAAGAAATAAAAACCCTGCGGTTTGCTGATGATATTGTGGTATTATGGGAGTCAGAAGAAAACTTGTAAAATATAATAAATGGCATAAAAGTGGTCCCGGAGAAAGTGTTCAAATAGATTATTCATAGAGACAAAAACCAAGGTAATGGAGTGTAATATGGAAAACCGTGGAATAGCAATCATGTTAGATTGGGAAGAGATATTTTGAAAGAAGTTAAGAAATTCTGCTACTAGGGCAACATAATAACTAGGTTAGGATAACACAGGAAAGGAAGGCTTTTGGAAAGAAAGAGGAATTTACTTACGGATAACACAGGGAAGGAATGCTTTTGAAAATAAAGATAAATTTAAAGGGTAATTAGGTATGAATATTAGGAAATCATTACTAATAATTTTTCGTGAGGAGTGTGGAGATATATGGGTACAAAACGAGAACGATAGGAATTGTGGAAAGGAAAATAATAGAAGTTTTTGGAAAGTAGTGCTATGGCTGAATGAGATGGGTGGATAGGGTAACAAACCAGGAAGTTCTAAGCAGAATAGGGGGAACAGCGAACAATATGGAGGATGTTGACCATGAGAAGGGAGAGAATAATAGGCCACGTTTTGGATATGTGGGTCTTGTAAAATTAGGATTAGAGGGAACTGTGTTGGGTAAGAAGAGGAGAAGGAGGCCAATGACAATGAAAAGTATTTTTATTATTTCTCCAATATTAAACGGTCAAGCAACCAAATTTCAATTACCAGTAACGTTTCTTACCGAGCAATGAGCTTTACTGTAGTTAATCAACTTTCATATATTCTATATTTTGTAATAAATAATTTATGAAATAGTTTTAGAATTTCGAAACAACTGAAGTAATGTTGATGGATAAAAAACTCAGATGATGAGAAACAAACAGAGAAAGTTGTTAGTTTGTGTTCCGTGTTGTTTTCCTTAGACGCTGCCCACCTGGAAATATGAGAGTAAATCCGTGGAAAGCTTTGATACACGTAGCGTTGACTTGAGAGCTTAAAGACTTTCCCCTCTGGCGGAAGCCAAGATGACTCGTGGCTTACAGTGTCCGTATCTCACAGTTGGCTATACTCAAGGGGGACATGTTGAGGTAACGCTCACAAGTCAGAAAAATAAAACAGTCATAATTCCATGTTATTTCACCAGTTTGTCCCTCCATTTTTCACTACCTTTCCTAACTCTGCACCATGGACCTACAAAAAGTACAGAGGTTATCGTGTGAATTAAGGTGATAATATTTTTGTGGTATTCAGTCCTAAGACTGGTCTCATGTGACCCTCAATGCTAGCATATCATAACAACCTCATCTCTCATCCTCCCTAATCTGCTTAACGTATTCCATTCTTAGACTTCCTCTTCTGTTCTTATCCCACACTTCCCCCAATGTTAATTTTACAAGACCATTGTGCCTTAAAACGTGGCCTTTTAATCTATCCTTCCTTTGGTCAACGTCCTCCATATTGTTTGCTCCTCCCTTATTCTGCTTAGAACTTCTTCTCCTCTTATACTTAGTACTTCCTTGTTAGCTATTCTATCCATCCATCTCATTCCCCTATAGCACCACATTTCAAAGGCTTCTATCCTTTTCCTTTCCGCAATTCCTATCATCCACGTTTCGCACCCATATGACGGGACATTTAATACGAACTGTTTCATACTTATAAGTAAATTCCTCTTTTACCCGAAAGCTTTCCTTGCCTGTGCTATCCTATTCTATTTATTACGCTGCTCAAGTTTCATAATTCCTTAACTTCCTTCAAAATACTTTTTTCCCTCTATTAACCTTCTCATTTCTTTCTCCATGATCACAGTCTTTTTTTCACTCTCCTAATACTACATCATCATCAGTAAAGGGTAGGATTTTTAATTCTTCTTCTTTCAGTATTATTCCAATTTCCATATTCCGTTTTAATTTTTTTCATCGCCTGAAAAATATGATGGGCGACAAACTGCAACCTTTTTTTACTTCTCTCTTTTTTCTGCTTTATTGAGTACTAATTTATATGAAATACGAATTTTTTATTATTAAGGAAATTAATTCAAAATGATGTTAGTATTTATTAAAATTATATTGATGTGTGTATTAACGTGACAAGAGATCTTATTAAACTGCCCGATGTTTTCTACAGATGTCCGTATTTTGTTTACTTGTTTGTCTCAGTTCTAAACAAGCGCCTTACGTTTATTTTTTCCGAATAGTTTCCTTTCTTTGAGCAGAGCAGATGTCAGGGTGAAGTAGTCTTGTTCCTCGTTACACGAGTTTCGCAAACTTAAGCCACTTAAAAAGTCTGTGTGAATAATGTCAAACTTGATTCGTTACGCTGAGGATTTCATAAACTTCAGTTTCGTACCAGCGGGTAGGAAATAATTATGTTTCTCTGCTTGAAACAAATTAACAGTAGCGGGGTTATCTGACAGGAATCACTTGGAACATTTTTTTTGTATTTTGGAATAATATTTTTATTTTATTTAAAGAAGTAATTTAAAGAATGAGATCGGTGGAGGAAGTTCTAAACAGAATAGGGTAAGAGCGAACAATATGGAGGACGTTGAGCAAGAGAAGAGATAGATTAATAGGTGACTTGTAAAATTAGTATTAGAGAGAAGTGTGATGATGAAAATTAAAACGGAATATGGATATTGGAATCGTATTGAAAGGAGAAGAAATAAAAAAGACTACGTTTTACCGACGATGTTGTATTAGGAGAATCAGGAAAAGACTTGGTAAACGTGGTCCTGGAGAAAGAAATGTGAGGGTTAATAGAGGGGAAAACAAGTGTGTTTGGTTGGGAAGCGATATTTTGAAGGAAGTTAAGTAATTCTGCTACTTGGGAAGCATATTAAGTAGAGTAGGATAGCACAGGCAAGGAAAGATTTCGCGTAAAAGAGGAATTTGAAATGTGGTGCTATAGGAAAATGAGATGGGTGGATAGAGTAACTAACGAGGAAGTTCTAAATAGAAATAGGGGAAGACAGAACGTTGCCCAACAAAAGGGCTATATTAAGAGGCCATGTTTTGAGACACGAGGGAATCGTAAAATCATCTCATTGGGAAGTGTGTGGGATAAAAACAGATGAGGGAGGAAAATAATGGAATTACGGTAAGCAGTTTAGGGAGGATGTGAGTTGTGCTATCTTTGAGGAAACGAAAAGGCTTGCGCAAGATATATTAGCGTGAAAGGTTGACTCAAACCAGTCTAAGGACTGAATACCACAACAACATCTGTACCTGGAGGAGTCTAAAAGTCTGTAAGAAACGTCGAACAAGAACTTAAATGAATAGTATTTTTATGACGTATTAGCTGATTTGTTTAATTGAAACGAAAGTTGAATGAAATAAGAAATTTAATTATACTCACGTATACGCGTTCACGTCGACGCTGACGTCCTTAGAATTCATGTCACCAGGTCTGAAGGTTTTTTCCACTATTAGTAGAAATTATTATAATTACTTGAACGCCTCCACGGGTATTGTAATGACCGCGGGGTCCTTCTTCAGCAATTTCCGGCGTGTAGTATTTTTAGTGGATAAGTAGGAGGGAGTTTTAGTGCACGAGGGTGGAGCCACAGGTGGGTGAGCCGAGGAAGGCGACTGGAGGAGCGCCTGACTGCAGAGGTCGGCGCCTGCGACTAGACTGACCTGGCAGGCTCGGGACGCTCACTTGCGCGCGCGCAACTCATCCTGCAGAGGTCGTCACAGGCACATGTGTGGAGACACGACAATGATGTCACAGCTATTCTCCTGGTTTCCTTTTGTAAATTGGACATCACAAGAAAATCTACTGGAAACTACGGAGAATTTCCTTGAACAAACTAAAAATACAAATCCAGAATATTTATGAAAATAAAACTAAGACATGTATTATCTTCAGAAAATCTCTGGAGATTAGACTGAGAATATTAATAAAAAAAAGTAAAGAAGAGAGTATTACCTTTGAAAGGAGAAAGTTCATCTCCGGAGACCAGGCTGAAAATATTCATGAAAAAAGTAGGAAAGAGACATATTATCATTGGAAGGAGAAAGTTCATCTGTAGCGACCAGGCTGAAAATATTTATGAAAAATGGAGAGAAGAAATGTATTATCTGTGGAAGAAGCAAGTCCATCTCCGGAGACCAGGCGGAAAATATTTACGAAACATGCGTGATTACGTCATCAGTAGTAACAAGCCGGGGAATTAAGAAGATAAAGTAAATTTAATGGTCACAGACTAGCGACCGCTCACTACAGTTCGTTTTAAATAAGTCGTCTGGCGTGAACGGTTGGAGGGAGGCTTCGTTGCCACATAGCAAGGAAATGCTCCCATAGTAGACGTTTCTGGTGAAATCACTTGGCTATCTTAAAGGCTGTAAATGGTTCAGCTTCTACATATCATAGGACTTCTTATTTAAAACATTAAATATAGTCTTCATCAACTACATAAATAAATGTTATAAATGTCAGTTAATCTATTTATTTTACTCCCATTCAGTACAAAATGGTAGTATTAGGACAGTAAGAAAAAGACTTTAAAACCATAATAAATGGCATGGCAGACCAAGGTAATGGAGTGTAGTATGGGAAAAAGTGGAATAGATTCGGAAGGAATGTTTTTAAGGAAGTAAGGAATTATGTTAGTTGAAAAGCGTAATAAGTATGAATCGTGGAGGTATAGTAGACCTAAAGAGTAGGAAAGCACTGGCAAGGAAGGCTTCGCGAAAATAGGAATTTATTTACAGATAATGTAAATGTGAATATAATGAAATCGTTACTGAAAATATTCGAATGGAGTGAGGCGTTATATGGTTGCGAAACGTGGACGGTAGGAGTTGCGGAAAGATAAAAATAGAAACCTTTGAAATGTGGTGCTACAGGAGAATACTGAAAATTTGATGGGTGGATAGAATCACTAACGAGGAAGCTATTAACTGAATAGGGGAAGAGCAAACAATATGGAGGATGTTGACTAAGAGAAAGGATAGATTAATAGGCCACGTTTTAAGATACGAGGCTCTTGTAAAATTAAAATTAGAGGGACGTGTGTGAGGTAAGAAAATAAGGGGGAGGAAAAGGATGGAATAGGTTAAGTAGATTAGGGAGGATGTGGGTTGTGCTAGTAATGCGGAAATGAGAAGGCTTGCGTAAGATAGGTTGGCAAGGAGGGTTGAATCAGACCAGTTTTAGGACTGAATACCACAACAACAACATACGTACCATAAAAGCACTAATTATTTATTTAGGTCAATAAAACTCAATATTGTTCAAATAATTAACTTTGTCATAAGTATTTATTAATCACGAACTTGGCAAATAGGAAACGATCAAATAATATTTCCTCTAACTAACCCACGCAACTTTCGCTAATCAAGGACAATGGTTCTTTCCCTCTCTTAACTATTATAGAATTAAAATATAATTTCTGTTAGCTGGAATAATAAATACAGTTTGCTGCAAATCTCAGTATTACTTTTAATAAACTAATTGAAGTACATTCTTCCCAGAATTATCGTCCTCAAAAGTTTATACGTACTATAAATATTTAACATGGATCCTCCCCCTAAATAAATAATTTCTTTTTTTTGTTCAAATATTGCTATGCTTCATGGGACAAAACATTTATTAATTAAGTATTTATCGCTCGCTCACGCCGTGTCCAAATCAGCCACTCAACGAATTATTTATACTGTGAACCACTCGTATAATTTCAAATCCCGAGACATTTTTCACAATTTTCAAAAATGAGACGAAAATTCGCTTTTGAATAAATAGTGATGTATTTATTTATAAGCTGACTTATTGGCCGTCTTTTGATTTATTGTAAATTTTTAAGTCAGGAAACAATGTTGTAAATCTCACTTTATATTTAGTTCGCAAAGCTTTTTAATAAGATGTAATCATTACAAATAAAAGCATTCTCTGACCATTTTAACATCTCCCCCCTCCAATGTCTAGATTATCTGGTTGTATAAACATTTTTCTCATATCCATATTTGTCTTTTATACTCCAACATTTCATCTCTCGCACCGGTGCAAATATTGTCCTTAAACTCTTCCTTTCCCATCTTAACAGACAGTCTTCTTCTCTTGTGTTCAACATTTAGATCCATAACATCCTCAATACACTTTGATATTAGTATTCCTACTAACGTTTCTTGATTTGAACATATTTTTCAGTGTAATAGCATCGATAACCCCCATAATCTGCTTAGAGTATTCCATCTACCTCCCTCTTCTGTTCACTTCCCTCTAATGGTAATTTTAAAGACCCCCATGTCTTAAAACGTGGCATTCTCTTGATCAAAGTCCTGCATATTATTTTCTCCTTCCCCTATTTTGATTAAAACTTCCTGGTAAGTTAACTTATCCACCCATATAATCCTCCTATAACCGCACATTTTAAAAGATTTTATTATTTTTCTGCCTGCAACTCCTACTGTCCAACTTACTGCACCCATAAGAACATATTTTAATTATGATTTCCTATTATTCATACTTATATTAGCCGTAAGTAAATTACTATTCCTTGCCCGTGATATCCCACTCTAGTTATTATTCTACTCCAGTAGGAGAATTCCTTCAAAATATCGCTTCCCAATCTATTGACAGTCCAGTGTTCCCCGTAGTACACTCCATCACCTTGGTTTTCCCTCTATTAATCCTCATGTTGCACTCTTCCCCCAGGGCCACGTTCATGCCATTTATTATGTTATACAAAGTCTTCTTCTGACTCCCCTAATACTATAATATCATCGGCAGATCTTAGGTTCTCCAAATTGTTCTCCCTTCTCGTGTTCTGCTACCTCGTTACTTGCTTATAACGCGCAGAAAGCTCTGAATGAAAATGAACAGAATCTCCGAGACCGGAAAAGAACTGTCAAGACACTATACGGGAAGTAAGCACATATGATATAATTACAACAACAAAAAATACAATTTACACTCAGGAACAATTTTGTAGTGTCTTATGAGGTTTTGGCCTGAAGAAGAAGAGAGAAGTTAGGAGTCACACAGAAATCACTTCACTGCCCTTCAATGATTCTAAAAACTCTCACCTTAGTTCCCTCAGCCTATTCCTAAACTGATTTACGCTACGCGGAAAAGTCGTCAGTATTTCTGTATGCAAGGAAATCTAAACGCGTATTGATCTATTTACAAATAAAAATTTTCCTACGTCTTTGCGTTGCCCTTATTCTTTAATTTTGAACGTGTGTTCCTTTTTAGATGATTTTTCACTTATTTCCAGGCCGATTCACCCTAATAAGCACAACGTCTAACGTTTCCTTTTATTACTAAGATCTTCTAAAATTCTCGTGAATTAACCCCCAAAACATTTTTGCAGCCCGTTTTTGTATTTTTTCGAACGCGAGAGTGTGTTCATTTCGATATGGATCCCAGCATGTTACCCCATATTCTATAATTCGCCTCGCCAGCGTTTTGTAAGCAGACATCTTGTTTTTTCTCGTGCTTTTCCTCGAGATCCTCTTTACAAAGTGAAACATTTCCCTCCTCCACCCTTTACCTGCCAGGGACCTCGCTCACTTTACTGATCGTGATCCCAAGATATTTACAGTCGTTTGACTCCGATACTAATTCAGTCCCCGTTTTATATCGAGCTGGACGGACTTTATTATTTAATGATTGCCTTATTCTTCTTTGCATTCTTTTTTTGCATTTTATTTATAACTGACCATTGGAAACTTTTTTCTAAATCATTCTGCAGAATCTGTGCATCCGCAACGTTTACAATTACCCTATAAACCATACAATCATCGGCAAAAAGTTTGATCTGAGATTTTATACCGATTGTAGTTGTTTAGAACAATTTGTCCACAACGCTTCCAATTGTGTGTTATTGACTGACCGGTTTGTCGTGGCTTACCACAACAACAGTGTTTATTCTACTACGGTTCGTTACGAACTTGTGCACTAAAGTTGGTCAAAATTTTTCCGCGGGTCTAATGTATCAGACGTATGATTATAATTACTATGAGGGAAGATGCTTGTACGAGTTTGTGACGTCACGTTGCCCACACGACATGAAGTTGAGTCGTTGGTTAGACGCGACCCCTTGGAAAGGACGTTTGCCCTCAAGTGTTCTCTTGAAGAGGATATTCGACCCCGTGAAGGATTTTTATCAGCTAAGATGTCCTTCTCGAAGGCTCTCGTACCGAATAGCGATACAACGTTCCTCGCATCGATCGTCAGGACACGAGTGAGTAATAAATCAGAGCCACTCAACTTATAAAACAGAACTATTCACTATGAAAATAATTAATTTTTTTCAACACGTATGAGAAAAATTGTTTCATAACATGAACATTCCGCATATTTTAATTACAGTAAGATTAATTAAAAAAGTGAGCAATTGTTTCTTAAAATGGACAATTATAGATACTTTCGTACTTTTAATCGTCCCACAATAATTATTTTCATTTCGATGTATTATTAGAATACTGTCGTCCAAAGTAAGTAAAAATTGGCGACTTTTGGAAACATTTTACGGATAAATGAATTGCAATTAATTTATAAAGACAAGTTTATATTTCTTGGTACGGATAAAACTGCTTTAAAAAAGATTAGTGGTTTATGTAAATGTCGAAGCTCAAAAAAACTTTACCCTTGATTTCTTAATTTTTATTTTTATTTTTAGAATTACTGCCTTTCTCCTTTGGATGGTAGAATAGAGAACAGATAAGCAACCAACTCTTAATAGTGGGTTTTGGCTCACCCTTATTATTGGAGTGAGATGCTGAAGCAGAATATGGTGAAATACAGATCGAGAAATTTTTATAAAAACACAATTAAAATTATTTGCTTAAAAATGTATTTCGGAAGACTGGTTAGTAGCTCCCTTCTTATTGTTGACAAATATATAACGAGTAATTACGTAGAAATGGAAAGGTTAGCATGGTGACGGAAGTTGAAAGCATATTATCATTTCGAGCGGTCTGTGATGCCAGCGCTGTTAAATTTAAAAAAATGAGGGTAGTATGTAAATTATCTTAAAAATCGAAATTTTTATACATTTGGTATCACGTGTTTATAATAAATTCAAAAAATGGTATGTTTTATTATTTCCGATGTTGCTAATATTGCTAATAAATTTGAATAAGTTTTGATGTAAATTTTTTGTACAACGTCTGTAGAAACATTACCTGAGGAAGAAGTCTCAAAAATGGTGACGAAACGTCGATTCAGTTGAAAGACAGCTTTTCTCTGCATCTGGTCGTTAATTTATTTCATTTTAATTATTAGAAAAAGACGTCAGTCGATTTATTATTAGTTTTAAATACTAAAATTTAAATTTTGTGATCTTCTACTTCCATGACACTGACCGCACTTGAAGTTACCGAAGGTAAACTGTTAGTTAATTCTAAAAAGAAGGACCATTTAAAGTATATGTTATTAAAATCTGTCCGTTCTTTGAGGATTCCTTTAACAAAGGAACTTAATATCCCTGTTTGTGTCTGGAAAATTGTCACCATCTCTCACCTTTCTATAAAACCTTAGACATTATGAAATGTAAGATAGAACTGCCACTTAAGAAATATATCAATCAAGAGGACCGTTTCGATTGATCATTAAAATTTTTAAATTAATCTATTACAAATAAATAATTTTGTATGTACAAAATTTTAAAAATTTATAAAGCAAATACTTTAAGCGTTTCCGCTATCCACGATTAAAATTATTAGTAAAGAACACATTCGCTAGAAAAAATAATATTTTAATGTTAGACTTTAAATACACAGCATTAACAATTCGGTGGAACCTTAACAGGTGTGATTTAAAATCTAAAAGTACAAAAGAAATACCGTGGTAGGAATACTGTTTATTACAACTTTATTATTTTAAGGTTTCCTATTTTCCAACGGATGTTTTATTTAATAAATGTCTCACGTATAATTCTTAAATTAAGAGAATTAATAAAAACGAACTTTAACAGATGTAAGCTTTTTATAGCATATTCATGTAAACCGACGTTTCGGTACCTATTTGTAACCTTTTCAGAGGTAAAAATTCTATTCTCAAATAAAAAAAGTAAATTAACAATTCAAAAACAGTGAAAGGTAGTCAATGTGTGTATGTGAACGACTTGTTAACCTTTTCTTTAATTGTTAATATACTTTATTTATTTCGGAATAGAATTTCTTACTTTTAAGAGGATACAAATATGTACCGAAACGCGGTTTATACGAATCCTCTAATAGGGGTTGGAAGGGGGTAAAATAGACTTCCGGATGGAACAATTTTGACCAAAATAAGAACAGGGTTCTTGGAGAAGTCAATTATGGTAATACACGGCTACCACCACATGGGATGGGGTGAATGGGCGGCAATGTTTAAAAATCTATAAACTGCCTTTATTAACGTCTAATATATTTTTTCGTCAGTTAATTTGATTTTTTTGCGTATAATTTGTACCCCATTCATCGGAATAGGAGTAAATGGGTGTAGGGGGTGTCATATGAAAATAAAAAATAAAACGGTCAAGTCTCGTATCGAAATCGGTGTTTTTAATTTTATTCTGACATTTTTAATGCTAAATAAATTGCAGTTCATCCCCTAACATGGTGGATGGGACAGCGTAATAGATATAATGGAGAGAACGATTTTGATAAAAATTTTGTTTCCATATTCCTCGCAGCCCAAAAAACAAACACTTTGTAGAGAAGACATGGTTACTACCCCTTAGTGGAGGGGGTAAAATTAGCGGAATTTTTATATGTACTAAAGGCTCATAACGGAGACGAAAAAAAATTATAGAGGTCAACAATATTTACATTGTTTTCCCCGAAAATATTTGTGTTTATACTTTCAACCCCTTACAGCATTTGAGTGGGGGTAGGGGTTGGAAATGAGTCGTGCGAAAATATCATGGAAACTACCGAGTTTTGTTTCGAAACTTTTGTCGTGCGAGTCACCGTGTTACATTATGACCTTTAATATGCGGTTTAAGTAAAAATTCATCCTTTAAGAACGGGGGGAGGGATAATTTTTATTTTTTCAGAGAACAGATAATATTTCTATTCCTGCTATTAAACCGGGAGTGTTTCTGAGTTTTTCTAGATTCTGGGAGTATATTTGAGGTTTATGTTGTGACTTCTTCAATACCGGTTGAATCATGAGCTGACCAATAATTAAATAGTGTACCGGGATAATATTAACACCTTGGCAACGCCGGATCCTCAGATAGTATGTAATAAAAAGTTTCTGCCAATTAAAGGCTGTTTTTATTAATTCTCTTAATGTTTTATTCACTGACATCCAAACAGTCTGATATCGTAACTATCACTATTATTCGGATCTGAATTGAAATTCCAATTTTCGACCCAGAGATAACTTTTAGAGAAGTTCTCAGCCTTCACGCTAGGTCGCAGCACTTCGCTGCGAAGGCGGAAAGTTTCCTATTTTCGCCGGAGGATGGCAGGCGGGTACCTTTGCAACGACAAAATATTATTCGCTAAATTGGGAGCCGTAAGTAGGAGACATAGTGAAATTCTCATTTTAATTTCATATCCCGGGAAAATTATAGAGGCACTGTTACGCTTTACCGTCGTCAGGAAAAGTTATCGAATAACGGGAAAGAAAAATAAATGGAATGTATCAGTTAACAAAGAATGATGTCCCAGAATATTTGATTATAAATACAGTATTGGAAACTGAAAAAAATCGATGATACCGAAGTAAAATAACAAGTTGATTCGTGGAGAAAAAAAAAGAATAATGTAATGCAATTTAGATCCGATTACTAGCCTAAATAAGGAATTACTTGAAGATGTTCCCGTCAGGTATTCGAAACGTCCCTACTTTACATGTTGCTCTTGTCAATAATTATGCGGCTGATAACGTACTGCGGATGGATATTGCTTCCACGCCGTGTACTTCGCACAACTCCGCAAAGCTTTGTGGAACATCAAAGCGCAGAGTGGCAACGCTGTTGTCGGCAATTACATACACGTCTCAAGTTAATAGCTTGTCACATCTCTCCTCTAACAACATTTGTTGCACGTTTGATAAATTTATTTTCCCTAAACCCTTTTACATAGTCCGTTCTTTTTCGTCTATGAAATACTCTTTTATATTCACCTGTAAATAAGAATTAAATGAAAAATTAGAGTCACTTCCAAATACGTAGCTATGAAATATTAATGTAGGTGTCTCCAGAGAAAATTTATCTCAGGAAAATTATTAAGTTGACTTTTTAACCTAAAAAATGTAGTCAAAATGAAAACAAAATTGGGTTGTTTCCAGAAATCGACATTATAAAGAAAATAATTTTTACGGTATGGGCTTATTTGTCGAAGTAAAATGAAAATTAAATAGAATAACTTCAGGACCAAATTCCATACAATAAGTTTTTATTCAATTAAACCTACGTTTCGTCACCGTGTTTGGAACTTCCTTAGGCTCAAAATGTTAAATTTTGAGTCGCAAATGGAGGTCAAAATATATAATAAAAAAAATTAACTGGAGTGACTACAAGAACAGCTTCAACCAAAAAAAAACGATTTAATTAATATAAAAAAAGTTGTTCATTGATTTACTATTTTGGTTAAGGGAAATTATAAGCCCCAAAGGTACTTTTACCCTTCGTTAAACACAAATGGAAGTCAAAATATATATATTAAAAAAGTAACTGGTGTGACTACAAGGACAGCTTAAACAAAAAATCCGATTTAATTAATCTAAAGAAAGTCGTTAATTGCTTTACTAATTTGGTTAAGGGAAATTATAATCCCCAAACGACCTGGTTTCTTTACCCTTAAATACTCGTTAACAGACTGTGACGTCACTAGTTGTGATTAGAATTCCAGCAGTTTCACTATTTTTAATGAAGAATATTGTTTTAAATAATTTACTCGACCACGTTCCTGATGCTATTTAAACGGAGAAGTGGCACGAGACTCTAATGTAGGATTCTAAATTATTTAGTTTGCGCAACATGTTATTACACAGCGTCAAGGTTTTATGGGGCGTGTAGCAGAGAATATCCTAGGCTCTGAAATACATACAATTATTGTTCTCGTTTCCCGGATACCGCATGTAAACGGCGTCGTGACGTTCTGTTGTTTACCGTTTCCATGGATAACGTTGGATGCGTCTTGATGTATTCTGGTTCAATGCATCTAATTCATGGATCACCCATGATGCTGAAACTACTTTCGCCGTTTCTGTTGGAATTTTGAGTTACGGCTGTGTAATAACAAGATTTACACGCTTCGTCTACTTTCAAGTGAGCGGCAACTGTGGCTCACTAATCCTCTGCGGTATGTAAATATCACGTACCACTTCTCGTAGACGCTGTTAGGTCTGAAACCGGTAATCTTCCTGCAGCCTTTATTACACAATAACCCATATTATATATATTTTCCACTAAAATTCTCTGGCAACACCTTCATTACGATTTTGAAAAATACTCCAATTTTGTTATTTAATTCTTATTGTGAAAGGCGAATACTTACCAATACTTCACAGACGACTTCAGAAAAGTTACAGATTATAGAGAAAAGTTTCGGGAAATAATACATTTAACAAACCTGTAGCAAATATTGCTAGTGGGTTTCTGTAACTTCGGGGTATTATTTTTTTCCGGGGCTGAGTTTGAAACCGAACAACAATTTTCATCGACAACTACACCTGAAAAGCTTTCAAATCTTAATTAATTATTCATTTCAAATTTAGGGTTCCAAAGTCAGTACGAAACACCTTTTTATGTCCTTTTGTGCTTTTTATAGGACCGTAATAATTCATACTTGTTAATATAGATTGTATTCGTTCAATTCTCATAAGTTATAATTGATGATCCATAGTGGTCATTATTATAATCTCAAACATTCGGAATTAATTACCTAAAATTATTACAACGTTTCTCCACATATTTGAACACTCTTCAGGCTGTGGTCCGACACAAAGGATTAATGTTAATAATGATGACATCAATAAAAAATTTCTGTCAGAGGATATAAAATTTGCATGGGTTTGTAAATAATTATTTTTTAATTAATAAGTTTTTATTTCTAGAACATGTCTGCTAGGGGTAGTTAAATAAAAAGATTTTTCAAGAAAGACATATAAATATTACGTTAATTTTTTCCTCCATTCCTCATAATTTGAAAACCGTTCTGTGTATCAATAAATAATGTGTTAATGCTAAAAAAATAACTTTATAAATTAATATACTCAATTATTAATTTACAATACTGTGGTCAAAAAAGAAGATTTCTAATGTCGTAGGCTACAGTAAACTGTTGAATTGAAAAACATTTATACAAATGCGTTTTATGCAGCAGAAAAATGTACATGAAATTTGTTAAATAGTTATTCGAAACGTCTCTAAGCATCTTAAATCCGCGATTACAATAGAGTTGGAAGCAGTGCTGCCACAACAAAGGTTTTTTAGAAAAACCACAGAGCACACACTGTCAACAATTTCATGGGATTCGTGAACATTCAACCCTCAGGTTGTAGAAAAACTTTTTGTTTGGTTGCTCTCAACATTGGCGGTGACGTAAACGTATGGTAATATTTAGTTTAAATTTACCTCGGCGTTAATCGGAGGAATAAGTTGAAGGCAGCTCACATTAAAACCCAAGGTTTATGTTTACAACATGAAATTAAATAACTAAACAGTTAATAAATATTAATATATACAGTGTTGTTCCCTAACTGTACCTGGCTTTAACGTCTCATGGTAATTTTTTAATGTAATGCGAACGTTTGATTAAATTTCCCTTGTCCCATTACGCATGTAGGATTTCAATCGGGATAACAACTCGTGTTTTTTTTATTCAGGTCTGTAAAATGTGCTTGCACGAATTTCATTTAGTTAATATGATGGAATTAAGTGTACTCATTCGTGAACCTAGTTTATAAAAAAAAATTACACGGTAGGAATATTTTTATTTATTTTTTATAAAACGGTATGCAAAGGTGCTTAACGGAACGGGGAAAATTTTAATTCAACTATCATTTCGTCGACGCGTAGAATTGAGCGCCACTGCGGTGAGATAAAATTATGTTTCAGTGATTGTAACAACGGTTAAAGAAAAAGCCGTGAACAATTAATTTTGTGACATTTTGAAAGTTCTTGATTAAAAGTCTTTCAATAGGACCCCGGGGATGTTATCGGAAATTATCAAGAAAATAGCCGTATGCTTTAAAAAATATCCGGCCCTTTTAAAATATATTGATTACATTCAAGTGTATAATAAAAATCCTGATGGATTATTCAAAGAATTAAATGTAGATTTTCTATTTATTTATATAATTTATTAACTCGGAGATGTAAGTAAATAAGGGCGTGGAAAAGTCAAAAAGTAGGAAAAGGACAAAATATTATGAAACTATATTCCATTTACCAGATAATTTATCAATTATAAAAATTCCTACAGTTCCCGTTGCACTTTCCCACCGTTGGATGACAGCACGAGTGTCAGAAATTCGTCACCAGCTTTCCCCGATCCCCGCAAGATGGCAACAGTGTTCGCCCGTTATATATTTTACTCTACAGATGCAAAGTATTAAGAGACATTTCAATATTTCCAAGAAGAATTATAAAATATTCTTCTTTTAAAAAAAGTAATTATCCTCGAAACACGTGGTATGATTGTTATAAGCCGCCATTTTTTCAGCCACTTCGCTAGAAAAATTTACCTTTAAATAGCAAGCACTTGATATCAGAGATGATAGAGAAAACTCAGGTGGCGTCATGTAACGCAAACCAAAGATGTTACCTTTAAACACTCTACTTATTTTATTTACGAAATAAAGTCTTCGAAATATGAAAACATACAGTATCACAATACTGTAAGTCGTCTATAATTACAAATAAATAATTATTGTGCATCAGTTTAAAACTGTCTAATTTATTTCTATTATTTATTAGCATCTAACAACCTTATTTGATATCAAAATTCAAATAGTTTGGGATCGTTCTAATGAATTTATGTCTAAAACAATGTTATTTGTATTAAAAATAAATTTAACAATTTCATTTTGATGCATATTCAATCAAATATTATGAGATTTAATTATTAAAAAATTAATTAAACTTAAAAGTCATATTTTAATTAATGAATTTCATGAATAGCAGAGACAAGGAAGGCTTTCGTGAAAAAGAGGAATTTACTTGCGGGTAATATGAGTATGAATATTAGGAAAACATTGCTAAAAATGTTGGTTTGGAGCGTGGCGTTATGGGTGTGAAACGTGGACGGTAGGAATTTTGGAAAGGAAAAGAATAGATGATTTAGAATTGTGGTGCTATAGAGGAATGATATGGGTGGGTAGTGTAAATAACCAGGAAGTTCTAAGTAGAACAGGGGAAGAGAGAACAATATGGAGGACGTTGACGAAGAGAAGGAATAGATTCATAGGCTACGTTTAAAGACAAAGGATCTTGTAAAATTAGTATTAGGGGGAAGTGTGTGTGGGGTAATAACAGAAAAGGAAGGAGAAGGGTGGAATAAGATAGGCAGATTATGGAGTATGTGGGTTGAGGACGTTGTGCGGTAAAAGCTTGCGCAAGATAGTTTAGCACGGAGGGTTGCACAAGACCAGTCTTAGGACTGATTACCACAACAACACATCAATTTACAGAAATGGTAAAAACATCAATCAGAGGAATACTATACATTTGTTCAGAATATGAATATCATGAGAAATCCTTACATTATACTGTTAAAAGTATTCAGTAATTAAACCCTTTTGCAATATAATTATTTTTACATTTCATAGTACTTTATTTGGATTCTCGATTTAATATAAGCTTTATATACATTAAGTAAGAATTTAAAATTTCTGTTAGCCTATAGGAGTCTAGAAGTGTGTCGCTACGTTGCAAGATATAAAAATGCTCTCGAAGGCTTTCGAAAGTAAACGCAAAAATATTTCCGGCACCCTAGTGGTTCAAAATAGTCCCGGTACCTTAAGAGGTAAAAAAAGAACTATAAATGAGCTTATAAAGTGCAAATTTTCGTAGTAATTAGCCCACGCGCTTAAGTTTTAACATGAGAATTCGGTTTCTACTCCAACTGTATCCAAGTTTTTTTTTTAATTCTGTAGTCTCACACAATCTGGATACGTGAATCTATCATAATACATTACGGCAAGAAGAATGGGGGAAAAATAGAAGAACCGATCCCAACGATAATGAAGTAGTTGCACAAAGTCACCGCAAAGTGCTTAATACGAATTAATCGGTGAGGTCAGGATGTGTATTTCCCAGGGTTATAGGAACGTTGAAGGGTCAAGGACCAACCACCACGACGGTTGACAGTCGGTGTGCTTCAGGGAAAACCCCCCTTTATATTCGGAAGACGTTCGAATAATAACGCCCCGATGATTGAAGCTAAGTGTTTTCATTCCGACCGAAGCTTCACGGTAAGGCGGGAAATTGAAAGTTCCCTCCAGGGAGCAGTGGAGTAATTTTGCGGGAGACTGCGGCCGGGTACATAGAGGGAATTGTTTGAGGGGGGTTAATGTGAGGCCTGGCTCGCAGGGAACTGTTATTGCAGACCACCAGATGTCGCCGGTCCCTCAGGGCTATCGCCAGGGACTTGAGGGTAGCCGATGAATGAATCAACTAAGCCAGCCGTAAACAATTTTCCTTCTGGAAGACCTAAGATTACTCTTGCGGTTGTCAAGCATCTCAATAAATATACAAACCAGTAATTAAATTTTACTTTTATTTGAGAAAATACTTATAATTAACATTAGAAAACCCATTTTTCCAGAAAAATTTGGCTGTGAACTATCACTGAACCAAAAGAAACCTAGTCATTCTAAGAGTCCCACGCTCATTACTTAAAGTTCAATGACACAAGTCCTTTCAATATTAATATTTAGTGAACCAGAAAATTAATTTAATATTATTATTAAAAAATCAAATTATGCTGCGTGGCTAACTTCATCAATAAATTTATTCTGCCAAGGAAACCAATCACGAAATATTGTCCCCATACAATTTTAAACGCGGGAATAAATTTCGGTGAAATTTTGTAGTCGTGTTCCTTGCAACCCGGAAACAAACAATGTGGGTTTAAGACAGAACTAGTAACACTGTAAAATAGTGTGTACTTATATGTAAGAAACAAATGCGCATAAACGGCAGACATTCTCGTCTGATAATTATTTTTGGGTGATTAAGATTTGCAATTATCGTCTTGTTGTTTGTGTATAGTTTCAACCCCTTTCGACGTGGGAGGAAAACACCTATAATGGTGGAAGGGGATTACACACAAATATCTAAAAAACAATCCATTTTCGTGTTTAATCCCTGTTTATGGAAATTGTTGAATTCATTTATAACATTCAACGTGCCACTTAAGTTGAAGTTCAACCCCTTGCATACGGATGGTAGGGGAACCCGTTTCCCGTTCAAACGTATGCGCGAGGATTAATTAATACGAAAATTTGCACAATAGAAGCTCTCTTATACTTCTGATTTTTACATCTTAAAGTTCCAAGATTATTTTTGACCACTATGATGCCTGGAAAATTTTTCTTTTTATTGTATGAAGGCTCCGAGAGTTATTTTTGTATCTCGTAACGTAGCGAGAGAATTCGTCACTACATTAGGCTAACATACTTTTAATTCTTACTTAATGAAGCGGGAGTATTTTAGCCTCTTGTCAACAAACGGGGTACGTTATAGCTTATCACGATGATAAAACCGAGAAACCGAGTTATTTCAAGAACCCCACGCTTATTACTTACGGTTGAATAACACAAGTCCTTTCAATATTAATATTTAGAGACCCGGAAAATCTATTTAATATTATTTTTTAGACTTTCTCGGGTTACCGGAAGTATATATTTTACCATCTTACTGGATAGGTATATATGGATCGTATGTTCCAATCTCTTAAAATACAGGGTCTACAGGGGCACTGGGATAATTTTTTACTTACTTGAGACACCGGGAGTATTTTTTACTTACCCAAGGCACCGCGAATATTATTTTATATCTTAACGTACCATTATAATTTTGTACTCGTTTAGACTACTGGAAACATTTATTTCTTATTTAAGGCGCTGGGAATATTTTAGTATCTCTTAACTTGCGAGGTATATTGTAGACTATTATCATTCTTATTGATAATTACTAGAAGGGACGCCATTTAAGAACTGCGGCGGTGTGGCTGTCACATTCATGTACAAGTGACTCCACAGTTGTTATTATACAGTGGCGCCAATTCTCTTTGAAGCGCAACAAGTACGTTCTACGTCGTGAATCGTTATTATTTCATGTCGTTTTATTAGCGGAGACTTTTTTTCTCTTTCACGTTCCATGTTCCTAAATTCTCTTTACTTTGAATTATTTAAAATTTGCTTAATCCTTGTTAAAACATTGCAATGTTACTCAACTACACAAAATACAATATAATCTGCTTTATTAATATTACTGCATTTTCATTCAATGCTGTTTAAGCTAATATAGAACTTTTTCTGATATATTATAATATTACTTTACATAATTTGAAGCTTTCGTTACACATTAAATGTTCTTTTAATACAAAAGAGTATTTCATTTTCCTATTGAGTCAGTTCAGTACTTATTTAGGATTGAAATACAAAGTTTATGAAGCTATAATACTGTAAAAATGATCTTGGCTTCTTTATTCATTTTTTATTACCTAATTATCTGTTTTCTTGTACATCTATAACGGACCTTATCTTCACAAGCTTATAAAAAACGTTTTTACAAAAACTTTTCTCCTATTATAATTATTATTATTAAAATGCATAATTTACGCCCGGTTTCCTTTAGACAGTTTTTTTATTTTTAATCAAACAACGTTTCGGTGCATATTCTCACCCTTTTCAGGTTATTCTCTTAACAATTTGTGAAATACATATATCAATTGGAATTTAAACTTATACGTAACCAAATATATAGGGGGAAATTGATTAGCTAACATTACATTTATTGTTATTATAAAATGTTATTAACACCATTTTTATATATATAAAGAGAGGTCCGAGGCAGCACTAATTGATTTAATATTATTATACAGCAATACTAACTAAAACTAGAGATAGAAATTGAGGGGTGTAGGAAGAAGGGGAGGGGAAGAAATAAGAATAGAAATTTCTACAACATAGTTTTCTGACTTTAAAATTTAAAATAAATAAAAAGACGGTCAAAAAGTCAGCATATGCAACTATCACTATTTATTGACAATTGACGTTTCGTCTCCATTTTGAGACTTCCTCAGGAGTACTACAAACAACATTACTATAAATTAAATATGTGGCCTATGTTACAATTTTTTATATATAAATTTATAAATTCAAAATTTTTAACATTGGCCATATATTTAATTTAGTGTAATATTATGTTTGTAGTACGCCTGGGAAAGTCTCAAAATGGAGTCGAAACGTCGCTTGTGAATAAATAGTGATAAATTTATATGCTGACTTTTTTACCGTCTTTTTATTTATTTAACAGAAGTTTGTCTGTTCACAGCTGTGGTACGAGGCAGTGACGCTAGCCACTATACCACATGACGTCGACACAATTTCGTGTTGTAAAGAAAAAAAATATTGATTAGTAAATTAATTAAATCAGCCGTGTCAGCATATTTATTTAAATTTTTCATTAATTTTCGACGTTCCGTGTACCACTTTCGAGACTTCCTCAGGCAAGTATGTATTTATTAAATCTACAAATGGGCAGATGCCCGGTGGAAGATACATAGAAATTGTACAATAATTAATAAACCGGTCGTAAGGACCATATTTAACCTATAGTTGCATGTATAATTATATTCAATATAAATAACTAAGTGTGGAATATTGGCTACCTTGCTCTACCTTCCGCATCTCCCCTTTTCAATTCCCTTCCTATGCTATTAAAGGGGAGTTGCCTGTTTCAGGATCACCCTCATGTAGCCTGTTAACCAAAAAAAAATCATATTATTAGAAATGAATTTTTTTAAAAAAAAGAATACTATTGTTTTCCCTGAAAAAAAACTGGAAATATAATTCACTTTAGTATTTTTTAGAGATTTCGCAGCACTGATCACTTCACTACACTACACTAAACTTAGATTCAGTCAAAATTTTCTTTCTGTTAGAGGAAGTTCCCCAGTCTTCACTAGATGACTCCCTTAGTTGAAAAATAATTTTTTTAGAAATTTTGTAAAAACCATCCTTAGGAATCTAGAAAAAGGAGATGAAATTTACTCACACTTAAGGGTGTTTTAATTTATTATAATTTATTATTATGAACTACATGTGGGTGTAAAATGTTTGGAAACCGAGTTTAAAGGGAACATAAAGCTCGTTAAATTAGTTTCCTGAATAATAAATGTATTAGTTGTTAATGTAATTATTTAGAGCAAGTAGTTCCTCAGCTTCTTTGAGAACTAGAAGAGCGCCGTGGTTTAAATTCAGAAATTCGGTTTTTATAGGTCGTCGGGAGTTGTAATTTGTTCGCGACGCGAAGAAGGATACTGACAGGGAGGAGTTTCGTTGATAGAGTTGGTGCACGTGTGTCGAGGGAGCGGCGACATGTTTCCGCAAAGTTTGCTGCGCGCTTCACCGAGCACCGCAATTCGACATCGGTGTACGCCTCCGCGGATGACATTCGTATTCCATTTCGCTCTAGATGCCACGTCCAAAGTTAATATGCTCATACGTTGCCTGCTAAAAACAAATTTGCTTTGCTACACACGAAATCACGCAAAGAGTTTAGCAAATACGTTCCATAAAATATTCTTCTATCTGAAGGGATATTAAAATATTATCTCGTCAATATTCAATGTTGCTTTTTACATTTTTTAAAAAATTAATCTTTCGTTCCTGTGTGTGTATTACATTCTCCAGCTAACTACAAAAACGTCTCGTAAAATTTCACAGGGTAAATTGAAAGTTAACTAAACATTTAAAATAATATGTTTAGGTAAAAGGCTAAACATAACGTAGCACATAATACAGTACGTAGAAAGACAATGAAATGGTTAATCACAACTGAATACGGAGTTTGGCTGTCAGCTTGAGAGAAATATAAAAGGCCGCAAACAGGGTAATAAAAACCTAGACAGTTAGGCACCGGTCCGGGTTCTTTAGAAACGTTGAGGCCTGAGATATTTTCCTCAAACAACGGTGGTGGGTGGGGTGAATGGTTCCTCCCAAATTTTGCAGATAAATACTTTTTATTGGAGAAAATGTCCCCGCCGGCGAAGGAAATTAAAAAATGGACTGATGAAAGTTATTAAAAGGGTCAAAAACTATTTTTGAGGCAATTGTCAATGGAGATTATGATTATATGGAGAGAGACTTGGCGTGTAATTGATAGAGAGAGAGAGCGGTTGTTTCGTAAGTAGGAGCAGGATTGAATAAACTCTATCTGTTGAGTGTTTTTACCTACGATAATTTTATCATAAAGTGTTGAAGAACATTATAGATGCATCGTATGATTTATAGTTGATTATTGAATTTCTCAGTTGCGAGTTTGTAATTTGACATGTGTTATTTCACTTTTAGTAACATCTATGATGGAATACTTTCCTTCAAAGTTCTTTGTAATTGACAATAAATAAAGATATGTTTAATTTTGTTAATTTTTTATTTAGTCAGAAAACTATGGTCTTTGTAATTGTTTCCGTGTTGAGTATCAGAATTGTATTTAATTGCTTATTACGTCAGCAGGAAGCTAAATATGGCGGCGTCAAAATAGTAAACCACGTGACGCATTTACATAACTGGTACAGGAAGCAATTAACGGTAATTTTAGAAAGCCCAAAAATTATAAGAACAGGGTTTCTTTACGTTAATGAAGCAATACATTTGGATGATACGGTCGTTAGGAGTTTTAAGGAGGTCTGTTACAGGGTCTAATTACCCCCTTTTTTCTCATGTGGACTTTGTACAATATTCATAGATTTTATAATGCAAATAAATAGTAATACAGTCGTTCCCAGCCGTAATGATTTAACGTTTTGGAGCCTGTCTGGGAAGTTAAACGATTTAGGCGGAATCTCTCTCTCTCGGTTCTTGTTTCAGTTGGTTTCATGTGACAGCGGTGATATTCGTAGCACAGTCCTTCTCTCTCGTCCTCTCTCTTACTCTCTCAAGACTTCTCCAGACGATGTTTAATTTGAAAGGACTTCATCAACATTTAAAGACCTTTCTGAGTCAGCGTCTCTAATCTGAGAGATGTTTATCTTCTTGAAACTG
The DNA here is from genome assembly GCA_034510155.1 of Eucriotettix oculatus. Classification (NCBI taxonomy): domain Eukaryota; kingdom Metazoa; phylum Arthropoda; class Insecta; order Orthoptera; family Tetrigidae; genus Eucriotettix; species Eucriotettix oculatus. The sequence goes on from CM067378.1 coordinate 101,436,491, forward strand.
AGGGTGGGCGGAAATGTATTACTATTCATCAAAATTACTTGCAAACAAATAAGGATGCTTCAAGACTTTCCGAAACCAATTTGTTCAGTAAATAACCGGTTCTCACACAATATATTTGTAATTTAAACAATTTTATTTTTTAAAAAATAATGTTGTATAGGGCTGAACGGAATATAATTAAAACTGAAGAAATTTAAAATAACACCTCAGTTATCAGACCAAGTTACACGGAGAAATTCACATATCACGAAACGAGTTTGGAAGTAATTATAATTGAAAATCAAGAAAACAAAGCAGAAATCAATAAAGGAGTAAGGCAATGATGCAGTCTGTCGCCCATGCCCTTTATCAGGCGATAAAGAAAGTTAAAACTGAATATGGAAAAAAAATCATACTACAAATAGAATAAACAAAACCCCTAAGACTTACCAATGAAATTATAGCATTAGTTGAGTCAGAAGAAGACTTGGAAATCATAATAAATGTCATCAACGTAGTCCTGGATAAAGACTTATTTTGACGATTAAAAGAGGATAAACCAAGGTGATGCGAAGCCGTAGATAACAAAGGCGTCTAGATTGGGAAGGAATATTTTGAAAGAAGTTAAGGATTTCTGCTATTTGGGAAGTAAAATAACTGGAGTAAGAAAGCATAGGCAAGGAAGGCAATAAAGGGGGAATTCATTGCTAAAAATGTTCAAATGTTGTTTGGCGTTAATGGGTGCGGCACGTGGATGATAGGAGTTGCCAAAGTCCATACAAACATTTTAGCAATGATTTCCTAATATTCACACTTATATAAGACTAAGTAAATTTCTCTTTTTCCTTGCCTGTACTATCCCACTCTTTATGTCTACTATACTATATTGTAAGAGTATATTACAGTCTCGTAACTCATCTAGTAAGCTATTTATTAAAATCTATACGATTGCTGCTAATAAACAAGCCAAGCGTTGTTGTTGTTTTTTGGTTGGGGGACATTTGGTGAATTCAGCATTTTGCGAGGGGAAAATTGGATATGAAAAAGGCAACGTCCGACAGTACGTAGGAGATGAGTTGCAATGTAGATATCACAGACACAGGCGACTATTGACTGTAATGAGCTTGTTGATGAGAGAGAGAGAGAGAGAGAGAGAGAGAGAGAGAAAGAGCAATCATGATAACAGACGTTTCAGCCGACGCCAACGACCACAGACAACCATCGCCAGTAATCATATCACCAGGATCACAAATCGAGTTTACGTGTGGGACGCTTGAAAATTTTATATTCTGTGGTTTTCATTTCTGTCTGGAAAGCTGATACACGATTCCTCTAATAATCCTATCAATCATTAAAGAGCAGTGGTTTTTAATCTTATATATGGAGCTTATTCTATTGTCTATATCCTCTTTTTAAATATATTTCGCTCATAAATGTTAATACTCATGATTTAATTAACGAAAAAAATCATAATGAGACTACAGAATCTCCGTTTCTCTTCCAGAAATTGCCCTAAATTAAAAATTAAGTCTAAATTATTTTACTGGACTTCAATATATATTTTATCAATTGTACATAATTTCTGAAGTGGTGTTTTAAAGTCTCATAACATGCTACACGAGGGTGATCCTGAAACAAGAAACACACTTTAATAGCTTACGGAGGGAACTGAAAAAGGGGTAGAATGTGGAAAGTAGAGCAACGTAGTCAAGGGTTGACTTAAGTTTTTTTTTGGTTAACAGGCTACATGAGGATGATCCTGAAACAGGCAACTCCCCTTTAACAGCATAGGAAGGGAATTGAAAAGGAGGGATGCGGAAGGTAGAGCAAGGTAGCCAAGGGTTAACTAGGGCCTTCGGGCTATGGTTTAAGGATCCTACCCGGTGTTTCACCTAAAGAGATGCAGGGAAAACCCTAGAAAACCTGCATCAGGTAGGTCGGGCATTGGGTACTATTCTCACACCCTTCCGAATGACGGGAGCGAGTCTGCTGTGGGGTCGCAGCATTCCCTTCTCCGTGTCTCCACCAGTTTCAGGAGGCAATTGGCTGACTGATCCAATGGGATTAGCAGACAACTCTTGCCATATGCCCAAGGTCTTTGACCCCAGTACATATACCTCCTAAAATATTTGAAGGTGTCTCGGCATATGAGAACTTTGATAAAAAATACCCAGAGAGAGTGCGAGGCATTCCCGACATGATCAGGAGAGCCCCGCAGTCACTCTGGGCTGAAGCGCCGGCGAGAAAAATCCCGCAGCGCCCATCCTGGTTGGGTTGACTAAAGCCCCCGGGATATAGTATAAGGATTTTACCGAAGAGATGTAGGGAAAACCTGCAATAGGTAGGGTGGACTACTGGGAACTATCCTCACGTCCTTCCGAATGACGGGAGACGAGTTTTCTATTGCGTTGCAAAATTCCGTTCTCCATTTTAGGAGGTAGTTGGATGGCTGATCCAATTGGATCAACGGACAACTCTTTCTGTATGCCCAAGGCCTTCGACACCAGGAAGGAAGAAGTCAGAACTGACGGACTTTTCAGAACTCCACCTGACTCTCACTCATTTCCCATCAGGATATCCTCCTGATCCCATCCTTATCCACGATAACAATGGTTAAGGCTTCTGAGTCATATACCCGAAATTTCAGAAACGAACTGCGAGTTATGAAGTTTTCAAAGATTTCATTCATGAAGATGTTACTGTCGAAGAAAATATTGTAACGGGATCGTCGGGCAATAATCTATTATTGAAAGAAACGTTGTAAAGTAGTATGTTAAGTTTGAAATTACTTTGCTGTCTTTTTTGGAGCTTATTTTTAATCTGATGTCAGGAACATTAAAAAATTATTTGTTTAATCATTCCGGCTAATATTTGATAATACGGTTTGACCGATGCAGTCGTTAAGGAGGCATCTTAGCCGTGATGTGCCTTTCCCTGGGGGTTATTGGCGTTCATAGTCGTCGTGAGTGCTAATGACTGTGGGACGGAAGCATCTGAGCATCGTAAAAGGCAGCTGACTGCGCGTGCGCTTATCGCTGTCTCGCCACTCAACTGTTTATAAAGAGCTTATCCGCGCTGTTTGCCTGGTTATCTGCTGCCACCATGCCACCGCGTCTCCAAAAACAAATATATCGCCTCTTAAACAAAATGTTCTCCGCGCTACATGTTGTCCGGATACTCGCCGGAGCGTATCAACTTTCCATCCTGGTAATTCCGCTTAAGTTACGCTTCGGTCCGTTCGATTAATACTGTGTTTGATGACGGACGGTTTATCCGTGTGAACAGGGGGACAAATAATAATATCGAAACAACTCAAATGTGATAATAAATGAATGGGACAATTTACTGTTAAGAAGCATAAACATCGAAAAAAAAATTAAAATAAATCTGAGAATTACTTAAATTGCTTTAAGATTATGGAATTTTTTTTCAAGGATATTGAGAACACACATGATGGAGCAGCAGGATGAAAGAAATACATTGTAAAGGCGAATGGAAAAATAAATGTAGTCTGTAAAAATGGCCAGTTACAGTCAAAGTTTATATTTATTTAAATCAACGAATCGTCACTTTTCTTTGGGGCTTCTCCAGGTTAAATTGTTAAATTTTGAAAGTTTTATGATACAAAGCAGTCCAAATCCAAACTTACCGCCAACGAATGCAATTTCAACAAAAATGTCGTGACGAAACATCGATTGAAGTATATAATAACTTTTTCTTTACCCGGTCGTTTTTATTTAATTAATATTATTGAGAAAACAGACTTTAATTGATTTACTATTTCAATTATAATTGTAATTATTTATTATTCTGTCATATGGAACTTTACGTTTTTCCGAAAAAATTGTGTATAGTTTCACAATTGACGTCATACCTAAGAACAATTTGGGAAAATCTAACGTCAAAAAAAAACATGACCGTAATTGTGTGTGAAAATGTTTTATTAAGGGTTGAAAACAAAACCGTTTAGAATAATAAGTAATAAATTCAAGAATTTATTGAATTAAAAGACTGTTTGTAATTCATATGTACAGAAAAACTTGGTTTTAAATCAGTCTCCGGACTTTGCAATTTATTTTAAATGGAAGTGTTATATTTTTACGTATGATTTTTTAAAATTAGTAAAATTTCCGACCACTTTCAGACTTTATCTTTATTTTTAACAATTTTCAATTAGGAACACTGAAGAAAATGGATAGAAATAACTCGATAATAAATTCAAAACAATAAAATGGCTTATTTTGTTAATAAAATAATAATGTTGCCAAATATATTTACCTCTGTTTGAGGTTTTTTTTATTTTGAAGGGCATACATGGCTTTTTAAAATACAAAAAATATTATTTAATACATCACACACAATTTAAACATCGTCCTACCCTTATTGGGATTGAATTCCATCAACGTCTATTCGGTTCCATTCTGCATCACATTGTTGTCATTTGAGACATTCGTAGTTACTATAATACTTTGATGGAGTAAATTACAATATGACCGGAAACAATTCGGAAGGGTGTGAGAATAGTACCCCAATGCCCGATCTACCTGATGCAGGCTTCTAGGGTTTTCCCTGAATCTCTTTAGTTGAAACAGCCCCCGGGCTGTGGTTTAAGGATTCTACCCGTTGTTTCACCTAAAGAGATGCAGAGAAAACCATAGCAAACCTGCATCAGGTAGGTCGGGCATTGGATACTACTCTCACGCCCTTCCGAATTACGGGAGACGAGTTTGCTTTGGGGTCGCAGCATTCCCGAGAAACAGCCACAGGCACCTGATTCGTGTGAAGGATTAAAGCTTGTGTTTTCATGAGCAAAATCACGAGTAGTGAGTATGGGAGGATTTCTAAAATTTGAAGGAAGAAAATTGTGACGTTGGAGGATAAGGTAGGAGGCGATTAGCTGTGGGGAAGTTCTCTATTGAGTTAGCGAGACGGCGGATCCCCATGAAGTATTCATAACGCCGCGTCTGAGCGGCCGTCGTGCATATTGCAGCCGTAAACTGGATGCAGTCGCAGGTGCTGATATTAAACCTTCGTTGCCGCAGAAATCCGCAGGTGCGTGCTTCAAAAATCCTCACACGTCGCAGCAGCCTCGCACAATAAAATAGTCACCGTCGGCGGCGGCGTCGGCGTCGGCACAGCTCGACGCTCTCGCCTCATCGACCGTCTCATGTCAGCTCATGGCTGCACACTAAACGAAGGCGGCTTACTCATTTCATATTATTATTAAAATCTTGTTGACTATTTTACAAACAGACTGTGTCAACCACTAAATGTACCAGCTACTAGGTTCTTACAATTCCATATCTTGCAAAAGAAAACAAATTTTCCCAGCCTTAATTAAGTTAATAATTGTAAATAGTAATGTAACATGACTGTTATCCAATAATTACATGAAATAAATTAACGAACAGACAAAGATTTTATCTTAAACAAAATTAAATTGAATGTGAGCGGTTTGGTTTGGTTGGTAACAGGTTACATGCAGGTTACAATCCTGCAGCAGGCAACTCCCCTTTAATAACATACGAAGGGAATTGAAAAGTAGGAATGTGGAAGTTAGCCAAGGGTTGATGAGGGCCCCAGGGCTGTAGTGTAAGAATCCTACCCGGTGTTTCACCTAAAGGTGTTGCAGGGAAAACTCTAGGGAAACTGCATCAGGTAGGTCGTGCTATTATGGGGTACTACTATCACGCCCTTGTAATAACGAGAGGCTGCATTCTTGTCGGAACGCGATTAAACCCGTCTCCGTGCCACGATCAGTATTTAGGGACAGTTGGCCGACTAATACAATGGCATAAGGGAACAACTGACGCCGAAGGTCTTTGACCCCGTACGTACACTTCTCTAACAGCACGAAAGGTCTGTGAACAGCCCAAAGCCTACTATTTATAAGATACAGTGTGTGTGCGACGCACTATACAGATAAACAATTTTGTATATTTCTTCAAGTACTTAAAATAAATTGTTACATAAAACGTTCATTAATCAGTCCGTCCTCTAGGTACGTTCTTCACTTATTGTGATTAGAACTTCCTAGTTACTTACCCTATCCATCCATCTTCACGGTTTCTTCTTTCAATACGGTGTCCTTTTTTAAAATATCTAATTTTTCACTGTTTTCTTGAAATGTTTCACGCCTAATCCGGAAACCATTTATTGTGTGGCATAAGAACAGAAGAGGGAGTCAAAGAATGGAATGCGCTAAGCAAATTAGGGAGGATGTAAGGATGTGGTAGTTATGCTGAAATGAAAAGGCTTGCAGCAAGATAGGTTAGGATGGAGGGTTGCATCAGACCAGTCCTAGGACTGAATACTTCAACACGTGTATGTTTGGAAAAATTAATTTTTCTGTAATCAAAACCGGGGATTTTAGTAATTTCAAGGTATTTATATTCATGGAATTGAAACTGGTAAGTTGAAATGAGCAATGGCGTCGCAGACAGTTTAAGCCATCTTGGAGATATTGCTACCTGAGGCTATCCAGGGTTAATTTTACGGAGATGTGGTTTGCTGTTAATCGGTGAAGTTTCTGAAAGTTTGCTAAGTGTTGACGTAGCACGGGACGGTGAGATTGTCTTCCCTCTTATCTTCCCTCTGTCTTTCTTTCTCTCCCTCTCTCCCTCCCCCCACTTAAATAAAAATAATAACCATTGTCTATAATAATAAAGAAAAATTTTTGTTTAGTAATGCACTCTAATATAACACCTTTTAATATTTTATTTTACCAGTTAATATCACCTCTGTAAAGTACTCACTACATTGCGTATTTGGCTACAATTATAGGGTAATTATAGCGTGGCGAAAAATAACGTAATAGACAAATACACAAAAAAAGTTTTTTTCTAACGTAGTGCGGGAAAGTTGCTTTATGAAGCCAACGACGGGGGCGGCATAAATACTGTAATCGTATTTTCTGAATTAGGCGTGAATTATTTCAAGCAAAAAATGAAAAATAAGTTTTTTAAAAAGGAGGTAATAACTGATACCGTACGTGGTAGAATAAACCGTGAAGTTTTTATTATGGCGATTACGAAATTTGCAGGGTGTACGTCCCTTCAGCAAAACAATCCTAATCTCTTCGTAACTGCAGACAGACACGTTTTCATCCGACACTTTGGCGCCTGGAATTTCCATGTCGTGTCCCGGGGTTTGAATATTCCTGCTGAATTTCGATCGTTTGAAATCTAAAAAAATAGGAATGAATAAAATTAGGGAGGAGGTACGACTGCACTGCAATAAATTGAACTAAATAATATTAAAAACATTAGTGTCCTTAAGGATATTTATAATGTTAATTATTCCTTCTTATTCATCTTCATCTCCCATCTGTTGTGATGTGTCTTTCATACGTAGTAAGTGTCACATCTAGGTGGCGTCTCTCTAGAAAATAAATAATCATGTGTGGGCGTAGTATACCATCACTTCTCGTATGGGTTTTAGGAAATAAAGGTAGGCTAGACATATTTTTGCAAATAAGGATAGGACCGATGTTTTCTTCTATTATTCATGGTACTCTTGATTTTAAAAATTAATCCTGGGTGCTATACTTAATGAAACACCCTTATAATGTCAGGGAATAGTCCATTAGTATATTTTTTATTTTGAAAAGCTTTATAAATCCAGATAATTTTTGGTAGTAATGGCCCCATGTATTTGTTATAAGCGGCGGTATTGGTTGAACGCGGGTTTTATATTTAATCTCGTCTGGAGGCTGTTTATCTGCCGGTGTCCCCGAGCAGAAGAAAGCTACTTCCCCCGTGCTGCTGACGAGGTTCCAGCCGGAAATGCTAATCTTCTCGCTTGGCGCCATCGCTGCTTCATCGTTAACTCGTTGAGCTACGGGACCCCCTTCTTAATTAAAGCTAAAGCGGAATTAAATGCAAGCAAGAAAAACAATAGCGCCAGCGTGTACTGTTGAGGGAGGGCTACGTGAAGAGGGCGCCAAGAGGACCAAGCAAGGTCTGCCTTTTCATCAAACTTGTCGCCGGAGCATGTGTCGAACTTTCTCAATTCAATTTTAGGAAATTACTTCAGCAAGCCTGTCATGCTTTATGATTAAGCTCAAACAAAATTAAGCATTAGCACGCCGACAAAAAGCGGGCGGAAATTCTGCGTTCGAAATTGCCGCAAGTTTGGTCGCAGAGTCTTTACCCCTTGCCTACTCTGGTACATCCTTCAGGAGCTCACAAATTCATCAATGGACACTGACTTCATGCATCTAAATTTAAACCCATTTAAAATTTATTTCACCGATATTTACTAATTTATAAAATATTTAGACACAATAGAGAACGTAGATTTTCCCGACGAAGATGCTGAAGATGATGGCGATGTCAGCCATCATCTTCGCTGTGGACTACAAACGACATCATCTTCACACTTTGGTGCTGATAAAATTCAGCTTCACATTCACATATTCTAATCACTCTATTTTAAAATTTAGAAGTTTAGATACAGTTGGTGCTGATTAAAATTCATCTTCACGCTTATCTATTCTAATCACCCTATTTTAAAATTTAAATGTTTAGATATAGATGGTACTGCTAAAATTAATCTATTTTAAAATTGAGGTACTACAGTTGGTGCTGATTAAATTCATCATCCCATTCACCTATTCTAATTACTCTATTTTCAACTTTCCATTTTGAACTTGCGTGCAAATCGATACCAATAAACAAAATTGAAGTGTTCGTCTGTTTCTCTCTTCTGTATTTTTGTCTCGAATAGGCTCCAAATGGGCTCAACTAATTTCAATGAAAATTTAAGAGCTTAAAATATAGAGCTTTAGCTTAAATATTCGTGCATATTTCATTTCAATATGTTGCAGAAGATATTAATATTATGATGCATATAATATAAATATACATTTGTTCCCCATACGTGCATTAAAGTCTCTAAAAAGTAAATTTCCAGGTTGTTCATACTCTTGATCTGTTTATGCTCCGAAACGGCTTAACGGATTTGAATGACAATTTCAGGGATCGAAAACAAGAATTTCAGCTTATGTTTTCGTGTACCTTGCAGAGTTCAGAAGATATTAACGTAAATATTTGTAAACGCATTAAACCCATTGAAAGGTGGCATGAAAACTAACTGCGAGTTATAAGTCCCATTAGGCGTTCCTACACTATTCATCCCACTCACTGTGTTATTATAAGCGTAATTTTGGCAGTATGAGAGAGATGTAGGGTGAATATTCTCACTCCATCTATTGTTGAGGTAGGATTCGCGCTTTAATTAACCTATTCTTGGCAGAGTGCTAACTCCCTGAGAAATAATAAACTTCTTTGGATCGTCGATATGATGTATACATAAATTGGTTTTATTTGGTTAATTATATTGTAAATATTAAAAAAAATCCACTGTGATTAATTATCAGAAATATTAATATTAACTAAATTTGTTATCTGCACATATTTGGCCGTATTTTCATTTATTTATCTTACTTAATGTAAGAAAACTGTTTTTTCAACCCTGAAATTTTAATAATTTGTAATTTATCTTTCTGTTTTTTGTATAGTTATATATTTAATAAAGGTTTAGAATAAGTTATCCCTAGCTGTTAAGGACATTAAAAAATACAAATGTAGTAGAGTTTAAAAATCCTGATTAAATGTATGGATGGAAATTGGTTTTAGAATAAGTTTTACATTATTTGGGAAAATATAATTAAAATGGGTAATATGAAAGTAGCTTTAAGCTAATTTGAATACTTTTCTTTATTTATCTTTGGTTTTAAATCTTCATTTTAATGTGCAGTTTATTTGTTATCACCCTTAGTTAATGATGTACTCTGTTAGAAACGTCAGTGATTTTATATTTTTCTTTGTGTGTCACTGTAGAACTTATTATAAATTTTAGCATACGTAAATTTATTCCTTATGTTAAATAAATTAATTTTATTTTTTTGAAAAAAAAATTGGCCTTATTTATAAAGTGAGGTAAAAGAAATGGGTGATTTTCTAAATATGATTCTAAATTCCGTGAAAGATTGCTAACTTTTGGCTCACGAGGATCCTTCCTGTATCTTTTCTTTTGATCTTCAGCTATAGACTCACTTTTTACTTACTTTCAGTGTGGCGTATTTATGCTCTGGGGACGTTCTTCCTTAGAAGCTACGGTCTCTCTCTCTCTCTGTCTCTCTCGAGGCCGAGGCCCCTAAAATTCCACAGGAGGCTACCGACTGTCTGCTCATCTTAGCACAGGGTAGATTTATTGAAATAACATTCGTCATTTCCGCAGATAACACTTTAACTACCAATTTTAATGTATCTTTATACTTTATATTAAATTTTTTCTTTCATTGTGACGGATTCAGTCCAATGTAATTTATTTCTGAAAAGAAAGCATTTACGTGAAATATTTAGCGACTAATTCCATACAATTCAAAGAATTAAATTTTCTTTTATTCCAATACAACTCTGAAGAACAATTTATTATCATCTGTGGTACGTAAATAACGAAACTCGTCATTTAGAGGGAAAACTGTTGCTTAAGTTTCGATTAAATTCGGCGAAAATCTCGGGGAAATGTGTTCGAATATAAGATAGCTAATGGTTGAAATGTGGAAAAGAAACTTGGTGAAACTATTGGAGCAGCAATACGATAACGAATCCAGGATAGAAACTTCTCTCCAAAGTTTCCAGAAGGTCGGATAAGACTCGCACTAACTGAGAAAGAGAAAAAAAATAGTACCTAGACTGGATATTTAAAGCCAGTTAATCCCTGTCAGAAGCTTTACAATACTTACTAGTTGCCACAAAGTGCTTCTGAGATTTATGCAGTTGAAAATCTGTTTATTTTTTTCGCCAGCTGTCTAACATAAATCTAATATATATTATGTATTTGTGTGCATGTAATGCATAGAATAATTTTTTAACCGGTTTCTGGCGACAAGGGAGCAAACCCTGTTTGGTTAAGACACGAATAACACCCCCCTCCCCCAGCGGTGGAGGTTAAAACTTTTGGAATTTATAAATGGCCCATATTTGCGTCAAATTATTATTTTTTTCAGTTTCCAAAAATTGTGGAAGTGTTTCTCCCGGTGTTTTTTTATGTTTCCAACCACATTTATCGTAGATTGAGGGGGGATGAACATCGTGGTATATAAAAACATATCATCGTTAGTTGCTAGTGTCTAAGGAAAAGTATTCATGTTACAGAGATAGTTCTCGGGTTTCCACTCGGGTACAACTGCGACGTTGCTTTTGAAAACAACCCTCGGATTAATATCCGTCTAAGCCCCAAAAATAGAGTGTATTGAATGCATGGAAAATTACGCCAGCAACCATTCTTTATAAATTGAGTAACGTGCACTGGGAAGCCATAATGAGTGACGGAATGGTGAGGACGAGGGCCAGATCGTGGAAATGTGTGCGATGAGCCGCTGTTCTGCCAACCGTTTTTGTGAACAGATGGCATCTTTATTAGCCAAGGCCATTCAAAAATAAGTTTCCCGTTACGACAAGTTCATGAGTTACGGCGGCGACTATGTGGAGAAAGAAGTGTGAGGTAACCACTGAAAATAAAATACCAGGAAAATATTATTTTGCTCTTTTTTAAAATAAAAACCGATGCATAGGATGATGCAACATAATCAGATATAGAATTTACAAGTACAGGAAATATTTGTCCCGTTCCCAAATTTTTCTTATCAATTTTGTCATAAACAAAATGTTCTATACTAGATGAGAATTTAATTCCACTCTAATGACGCGGAACTTTGTTTCACCCACCGGCGCGTTTAATGTAAGAACTAAACTCAGCGATTCCAGGATTCGACATCAATCTCGTTCATTTTATTACCGTTGTTATTACGTAACAGCGTTTCACGCCTTCCTCCACTGTCACTACCCCAAGGTACTCAACTACAAATCAACCGTGATTCTAAATGTCAGGAATAACCCATCACAACCACATCACTTTTAAAATAATTTTATTTAAATCCCATCCGTCGTCACCCTTCCGACTGGATTGGGAAGTGAACTCAGTCACCATGAAAACTATTGAACGAAGACTTTCCCGGTGTATTTGCTGCAGAAATAGTTCTCGGGTTCCCACTCGGGTACATTTGTGATTAAGACGCGACGTTTTCAGATGATGACGACAGAGCACGTTAACCGTAGTTATTCAAGCACTTGTCGTAACAATAAACCAGGTTTTGTAAGCCTTTGCGAAAGAAACATACCGCCTGTGGTGAAAGACAAGTGTGTAACTCCTGTGTCGTTAAACTGTATAATTCACTTCCTCAGTATTCCGTCACTCATGATTGCTTCCCCGTACAATTTACAGAAATTTGGGTAAATGTTTGCATTTTCCAATACACATTCATTGAATTCAAGACCTGACCTCACAGTCGGCATTGCTGTCAATTTCAAAACGATCCAAAAAAAGGCAAAGACAAAATAAATAACTCCTCGGCGCTACAACCCATGTAGGACCTTGGCCTATCTGACGATCATAGCCCAATCTTGCCGATCGTCAACCTGTTTCCTCCATTTTTGACTCCTATGGAATACGCTAAGGAGATCAGGGAGAAGGTGCGATGTTCGTTTATGAGTGAATGAAAAGGCTTGCGCAAAATATGTTGCATATAGGGTTGCATCAGACCAGACTTAAAAGTGAGTCCCACAACAACAACATTCCTCGTAAAAGCGAGAGGTAATACAATATAATAATCCTGTTAAATGAATTGCACAGGAGTTTTGAAGAAGGTGACGCGTGGAATGGGGAATGTAAATGGCGCGCAAGTGTTGTGGCTGGTCGGGAATAATTGCTGGAGTGGCAGCCGAGAGCAGTACATTAAAAGTGCAGCCAGACAAATTGACGCCTCGGGTGACAGTCGTCTAGAAGGCGTCGCCTCCTCGGCGCATGCAATATTCCGAGAGCCCCCGACTTTCATTCCAGAAGCGCCACGGCAAGTTTATGGGAAGAGCTGCCTGCCACTTATCCCTCACGCTTTACTTTGCCTTTTGAATTTTTAAGCAGGAAAAAAAACGCGTGAGACTTTTAAGCGGAAATTGTATTCTTATAGTCGTGGAAGTTGTGCCGAAGTAAGCCGCAATATCCGGACTGGAGAGGACAGAGCTGCAGCTTCCACAACCCAAACTCAGGGTCGTTCCTCACTTTAGGCCAGCCACGGGCAAACGGCTCTGTGCCAATAATATCATTCACACTCTTATATAAAACATATCGTGCAAACTGTTACATGTTTACAGGAACACTCCTCCTCACAAAAAATTAGCGACCCCTACCTGAATGTGACACGCAAAATGTAATATAACTCGTTACACACGACTAAATAATTTCGAACGATGAATTAATTTTTTTTGGTCATTAATAAGAAAGACAATAATGGAAAAACTTGAACCGGACCAGGACCTCGAACCTAAAACCTCCCGATATCCGGCCGGGTTGCTCTATCAACTGAGCTATTCAGAGTCGACGTCCAGACGAAAGATAGATGCTCAAAAAAACTGTTGGTCTTTGAAAGGAAAATATTACGGCGAATTTGCGAACTGGAGGATTAGAAGGAACAATGAGCTGTACTACCGAATAAAAAATCAAAATATTTCAAACCTCATAAAATCTCAAAGATTGAGATAGTTTGATCGTGTGGATAAGGTATGTAAGAAGAATACTTTTAGAAAAAGATCGTCAAGGAGACCCAAAATTAGTTTCGAGGACGAGGTAATAAATGATCTGAAAAGGATGAGGGTGAACCACTTGAATGGTCCGGACAGAGCACAGAAAAATTATTTTGTAGGTCAAAACTTTCAACAATTAAAGTTGTAGCGCCCTGCAACGAAGAAGAAGAATAAATTTTCCTTCACGTCGCCTGATGTCCCTGAAGCAACGACTACATCAAACTGCAGATTAAATTATAGTCAAATGGAACAGGATTTTACATCCAGTAATGAAAGTATATTACGTAGACGACAGGAAGTTGTCATAAAGCAGGGTGAAGTGCAGTGGCCCCGATTTTCAAAGCAGGAGGACACTCGTATAACTTTCTCATATCAACACAGCGAACACAATAAGCTGAAAGGCTGAAGCAAGGGGTTATATTCATGCCTCGTCCTGTCAGACATCGACTGTCGTAGCCAACAGGTGGCGCGGCGGCGGAGGTCCTTGATAAATATTTCAATTAAATTAAGTTTCAAACCTAAGTAAAAACATGTAACCTACGATAACCTATGACATCGTTTTTACCTGAGAGCGTAAAGATAAAGAATGATTAAAATATTAATCCGTTCAAACATAGTTTTCTAAGTTTAAGTTTCCAATAAATAAAAAGACGGCGATAAAGACGTTTCGTCTTCCTATTCTGGGTTCTATGTTACAATTTTTTTATATTATGTGACTCGTGGTTCAAAACTTGAAAATTCATCAATTCACGTCCTTCACTCCTTGACTCCCTCGGCCGAAATTATTTTTAAACTAGCCAACCCCCGCATTTTCGTTTGTGTCGAAATAGTTTTTTTTATTTTGCCCTAAAAATGAAACAACAGGTTTGATAATTTTTAAGTCATTGAATATATGAAACGTACGTTATCATCTATTTATGATCGATTCAGGGCGAACCTTATAACTCGCAGTTGGTTTTGAACAGGAAATTCCTGTTTCAAGCCCTGAATTTTTCATTGAACTCCGTTAAGCCGTCTCGGAGCATAAACTTATCAAGAGTATAGGCTACCCGCATCAAAATGAAAATTTTAACGCACGCATGGAAAAGAAATTTTCACATAGTTTTAATATTTATATTATATTATTACCATTATCAAAATTAATTATGCACGAATACTTGTTTTATTTCCTTTTTATAAGCCCTCAAATTTTCATTGAAATTCGTTGAGATACTTCAGAGCCTATTTGAGACAAACATATGGACAGACAAACGGTCAGTCAGACAAAAACTTCAATTTTATTTATTGGTATAGCTGTATGAGGTATTTATATGAGAGGTATTAAATAGTAATATGCTTACTTTTTGGGCGTCTTTTTATTTATAATTATCCTCATTCTTCTTTCCTAATATATTTTTGTTTTACTTATAATTATTTTATCGATAATATAACTTACTCGTCACTGATTTGTCTTCCAAGTCGTATTTAAAAATGTCAGTCAGAACACAGGCCAATCAAAATTCTGCTTTCAGAGCTATCCACTTTCCCTCCGCCTTTCCGCTGAACTCATTCCACAAATTTTGGTTTGCTTCGATTCTTTCGGTCTACTAACGTTTTCTTTGCTGTAAAGATCGGTAAATATCATTTTAAAACCCGTTGACTCTCCTCCCCACCGTTTTGTGTATAAAACAGAATGCACGAATTGCAACTCTATATACATTGGTCAAACAAAACGTGCTCTTAAAACTAAAATTATTTAACGGAACCATACCTTTCAACTCACAGTGAATAAAAATTAACAAAACACAGCCATTTAAATAATCTTAGTTTCAATAGCACTCGTGCCAAAATTCTAGACGTAAAATAATCCCTGAAATTATTGATATTAAGCTTAATAAATTTCCTATAAATGTATAAAGTGATTCACAACCAGTAAGTAGAATATATGTCCCTTGAATTTGTACTAGAGATCCTTGGTTTATTACAAATGACATTTTCCCACTCCTCCGTAAGAGGTTTCATTAAAAATGTTCTTGATAATGTCTTCCGATAGGTAGGGGAAACGTGCAGTTGTTGTTCATAGAAAAAATTGTCTGTATTTGACCAAATATACTTATAATAAATCATTTTAACAGGCGTTAACAAGGGATATGATATGAACTATATTTATATAAAATACGAATTGTCGTGTTATGTTTAAATGACTACCCAGTGATTAGAAACATTTTTTTATTCCAATAAATATCACACAGTTGTTTGTATTAATTCTCTTGAGGCATTTGAAAGTCCTTTCCCTATACTTCTTCGTATTGTGAAGACTAATTTTTGGCGTTCTCCTCCTCAATTTAATGTTGCTTTCGTCCACTCTGGGTTGGTGGCTGCCAGCCGTGTTTGTGCGGATTCATATTGACGGTACGAGTAAACTGCTGCGGTTCCATTACATATTTAAACAAGCTTTTCACAACCTCTGGAAGGGGAGTTTTGTTGTACGAAGCAAAACTACTGCATTTAATTAGTACCCGAAACACAAAAAATAGCTTACAAAAATTTTTAAAAAACACTATAAAGAGAGGAAATAATATTTAACTTCAATTCGCTTGTAGTTTCTGAAGAAATAAAAGGTCATTTTCCCAGTGCATCTCAGTCCGTAATACGACTAACTCAGAAAAAGAAAAATTTAAGGTAAATTTGTGAGAGTTACTAATCAAAAATGTGCTCTAGTTTTCTTTGATTTCTCTTCTTCGCTTAATAAAGAATCTTATGATGCAGAATGTTGTAGCTGGTAAGGACAGGGATAATTTATTTATTACTACGTACCTCTTGAGGACTTTAGGGCTGATTTTTCAAGTGAACATGTAAACATTATATCAGCATTCCTTTGTCGCTGCCAGGTTTAACAACCTAAATCCCAGACATCTCAAATAATGCGTCGAATCACACAGGCAAATTATCTTCGCGATAACGACGATTTGTTACAGATTATATAAGATTAAAAATGTTATATCTAACTAATAATATAGTGTACTAAACGGAGTTGATAAATAGCACAAAACTATTTCCTCAGTTTCGTTTATCCTTGGAAATCATTAAATATAAAATTGTACCACAAAAATAAAACTTAGATTTTCAATTTAAAAAATAAATAAAAAAATTACTCAACTCAAGACGTGTCATTACATTTTCGTACTTTCATAATAAAAAATATCAATGTTGTTTATACGGTTATATAATTTATTTCCTTTATATTATTAATTTCCACTTTCTAAAACGCTTTCTTTTATTTTACTCATCAATTAAATTGCAAAAGAAAGACAATATTTTTTATCCTGAGTGATGTATAGTATAAACTGTGTAACACTAAATTTCAATATTTATTTTTGTATAAAACGTTTCAATAATCAGGAAACGCAACCATTTTCTTCTATCTTAAACGTATTAATGCAAGAACGTCAAATGATAATTGTATCAAAATTAATAAATTAGAAGTAAGGAATTAATTTTATAGTGATAATGTTCAAGGTTTACGTTTCGAACAGAATTATTAACATATTGAACTAATTATCGTCCATTTTTATCAGTTATTAAATAAAATAAAATACGACTAGATGCAGATTAATTTTTAGATTTTGTTGAACCGACGTTTCGTCACCATATTTGGGACTAAATGAGGTAAATTTACTACAAATATATTCGAAAATGATACGTTAAAAATTATTCAAAGTTTATAATCTGAATAACATTGATTCGAGAGCTCTTGGGTCTATTTAAATATAGAGAACTTAATCTCAATATAAATAAATACTAAACCAAGTCGTATTCATTTCCATTGTCTACCTAAAAAACGAACTTCACTCGGTTAAATAAAGTTCGTGCATTTGTCGTAAACCAAAACTTTCCTGCAACATCCACTTCAGCTGAGAAGTAAAAGTATGAATGTTACATAAATTATTACCGTAATCGTAATGGTCTCTGTTGTGATTTGAAACAATTTAATTACGATAATTTTCTCCCACCAGTGGAATAATTCTCTTAGCGACTGAGAACCCACTTTTTTCTTTAAGACATCCATAACAAAGTTGGAAATTAGAATTGCTTGGATATCTCGTTGGACTGTCTTTAATAATAAATCTAGATTTTGTCTCCGCTGAAATAACTGCTTCATTCGTGCCCCCGTAGATGTACGGGGGGTGGGGGTGGGAGAGAAGGGGGGAGGAGAGTAGAGGACTTTACTGTCGAGAAACACGCAGCTCCGAAACTATGATCGTTCATCTTGGGAGCTGTTACAACGACGATGATAGTTGAGGAAGCACGCGGCGTTGCCAATACACGACTTCATCCTGGAACATTGCTCCACCAAGTCCCGTTGACTCAGCATAATCATAATCAACGATTAATATTGTAACGATATATTGCAAGTAACAACTTTATAAATCAACAGGTGGCAGCGCTGCCGACGTTTTAGACAGCGTCCTATGACTAAATTCTTATAGGATGTCAGCACTGTCCGACGACGTATTCTTCGCTGTAACGAATCTGAAAAGAAAAACATCGTTGGACCGTGACAGTTTGAATAATGGTTCCAAAAAGACAATTAATAAAGTAATAACAATTATTTCTGGAAACATGACATCTGAGCTTTTAGGTTTTATTCAATACTCTTCTTTTCTTTTATTCCAGTTTGTAATGCGCGCTTGGTTTGCCCAAGCAAAATAGAATTGCAGTCACCGCATTATATTTTGTATGGTAAAAGTTGATGACATCTGTTTTCTGGGGTATTTCTTCGATGATAATGTGAAGTGAGATTGTCTTGAGAAGCTTGTATTAGAGGCGTGATGAAGAGTGAAGTGAAGACTCCTCCTCGGACGTCATTGAGTCTCCCGGGGAGTTGTGTATGACGTGCTGGCCCGTACATTTCAGAGTCCTGGGACTGGTTTATCTATGGACGCTGCCACCTTGCGCTACCGCTGCCAATTTATGGATGCAATTCGACAGTTTGTGGGCCGCGCGATCGCATCTGTACTGGCGCACGCCCTTCTATTTATGTCCCAAGGCGGAAGGGATCCTATCCTGTATATTGAAATGAGATGGATGACCCAGTTATTTCCGTGCTACGGTAGTCTTTTACATTTTTATTTTCGCGGTCGTCGTAGGGGCCTTCCAGCCCCGTATTGCATGACAGCAACTATTTGTATTGTATCTCGTGCTGGAAGCGTCTTCAATTCCCCACCAAAAGGAATCGTCGCAAGGAATGCCAATATATTAACGTAAAATGAATTAGTCGCACGTACGGGTCATAACACGTTTACTCCGTTAACCGTTTTCCTTCCTTTGCCATCATTTAATAACTCAGAGGGGAAGGTGCGCGGATTTTAATGGCCATTTACTTCGTAAACGGCTGGTCACAGACATTGAACCACACAAACACGTTCCGTAATGAAGCACCTTGAGATCACTATTAAAATAAAATTATAGAATCGGTTTAATGAAACGGCTATTATGTTATGTCATTATATACAGAATCTTACAAATATGAATAAACATAATAAAATGTAACATATGGATAGGAAATAGCTTTGCGCTATTAAGCGACACGCGGGGGGACAGAAATTTGAAATTCCTCTAAATGAAAAGCTACTGTGCTGAAATTTAAAATGAGTGTTAACGACACACATGTATAGCAATGTACAAAATTTTGTTTCTGTAACCTCTTTTTCTGTTGAGATATTTTCAAAATTTGGCAGTTTTGAAATAAATTTTAGGTTTATTAGATTAATATTGCCACGTCTCAAGACCTGCAGTGATGGCAGAGCGGTAGCCAGCCGGACTGCAGATTCGTGGACTCGGGTTCGAGTCCCAGTCGACGCAACCATTTTTATTTGATTAATTTATTTACATTGTTTGCCTTTAGTTTCTAGTATTTTCTGTTTCTCGAATGTTCTGTTTCTCGAATATTCCATGTATGTATAAATAGGACTGAATTCCAAATCGGAGTCAGTCTGTAGCAGTACGAGCTTTGTACAGCACTTCGCCGTTGATTAAACGCCTATAACCTCTACGTGTGTGTGTTATTGAATCTCACGATCCCTACGAAACGTGACAATATTTACGACTGACTGACCGTTGTTACCAATTGTCAGTTTTATTTTTGAAATTGAATTAAACTGTGGTGGGGAGAAAAATTTTTTTTACTAAGAGCTTAAAAATTGACACTTTTCATCACTTTTAAAATTTGTTTAAGACAATATCTTAATATTTGTGACGCATGGAAGATTTTTTGGTAGCAGAAATCATGAATCTGAGAAAAAAAAACATTTTTCTAAAGAAAGCAATAGTTTAGTAATTTAGAATTAAATCATTTTAAATTGCACCTGAGCCTTTAATCAATGACGAAATAGAATTAAAACTTTTGTTATAAGATCTGTAAGGCTTATAGGCATATTATTATGAAAAAAAATTAGAAAATCTATTTCAGTCCCCGTGTCGCTTAATGTTATTGACAAAGAGCTGTTAAAGTCCAAAAACCAATACATAATTAACTGATTAGGTTTCAGCAGCTCAACACAGATAACTCCCAGGATATTTTTCTGTCTGCCTCAATATCATGTGTCTTTTTCTTCTAACTTTTCAGACAAATAATAAAACCCTTTGTAATCGTTAACTTATTTATTTACTGGCTTGGAGTTCGGCGTTTCCCGTGTAATTATTTATACTGTTCGCGTCGCGGTATTGAAAACGATAACGGTATCGATTTCCGTTAACAGTAAATGGGTTAAATCAGACTCTATGTCAGTTTCTATTTTAAATTTGAGTATTAAACATTACAACGTTTCGTCCCTCATTTCAGTCGTTTTCAGGTAAATATTTAGCTAGCTGTACTTCACTCAATGAATCCTTCGGCTGAAATCAAGGAATGTGCTGAAAATTAGTTAAATCAACCGCTTTCGTAGTTTCTTTATATTTAATATAAAACAAATAGTTTATCTGACAATTTAATAAACATTAAATGAGATAAATCCGTTTCAGGATCACACTCATGTAGCCTGTTAAATCACTCATGTTGCAATTTATCGATACATTTTTATTTCTCTGTTTTTCAATATTATATAATTTATGCTGTGTCCGGGTCGGGTATTTTTTTCCATTCAGATGTTTATTTAATTTTCCTTTTAGCACATGTTTTTTACGGTAAATTGACAATGGCTGCCATGATAAGGATAAGAATTACTTTAAATAAATGAGTAGTATTTTTATAATATCACGCATATTCCGATTCACCACCTCCACTGTTTGTGGGACAACTGCTGCTATAGAAAATCATAACATAAAGGACACAGAGGTAACACATCACAGTATTGAACTGCGCAATTCCCGTCACCAATAATTTAAATTCTTTGGTCCCGTAATCAACATTTCCCGGAAATGTTTACTTTGTCCGAGTGTAAATATTAGGGCATTGTATGAACTGACACCAAGCTCACTGGGGCTTTTAAATACCGTGAGTTAGTGAAGCCATTTCCAGCGACTCGTTACCATTCAGTTTTAAAATGTATATCTGTAATTACATTGGAAATTTAAATGTAACATAGGTGGTAACTTTTTAATTGTTTTAAAGGTAATGTTAGTTCGTGTACGTGTAGTAGATTGATAAAAGTAATAACATAAATAAATTACCACGTGATTAGTGACGGGGCCACGTTTCGGTCGAAGCAATTCACGCGATTTTCATCAGCAACGTGATCAGGTAGACTATGAAGTATGAAATATGTCAAATATAAATCTATACTACGTTAGTGAACCTGGCATCGACCATGTTGACCACGTTTGCATTGTGCAAAATTGTTCTTTTAATCGATCCATCCTGTTAATTCAAATGATAAATATCATAGCTCGAGACTCACCAGACGATCCTCATACTTACCTTTGGAGTAGCTTTTCCCTGTCCAGAATAATAAAAAAACAGATCTCACTTCTTTACTTTCCATGTTCATTTGCCGGACTGCATAGGCATCTTCTTTGCTTTTCCTGTTATGCGTGTAATATAACTTACAGATCAGTGGAACTTGCTTTTAGAAGAATCCTCGTATAAAACCATAGATGCTATTGTAACGAGTTCTCGTTTCTTTTGCTGCACAGTTGGTAATTTTTTTCGTGGATGTCAATATTCTTTGAAATACAGGTGAACAAACCCGGCAAACGCGCAGGAGTGCTGACAAAAAAATCGGCATATCAGTAATGACATCCACAATGCATCTTTAAAAAACCATCACACCACGAGTTCACGACGAAGAAGAATAACCTACATCTATGCCGAAAGCCCTCATCCACTTCCCTGTTACGTTTCACCCTAAGAGTTCTACTTTCATTTCCCACCTCTTACAGTGAGTAATATTGACAGTAAAATTACACATCTGTGTCTTGAATCGTCAAACCCAACTCTTTTGATTCTTACCTGATAAGATTCAGGCAACCCTACCCCACGATAATGAAATTTCGTGACCTTTCTTGCCTCTTTCCAACGCTTCGAGATAATCCTCACATATTATTTCCTATCTACGTTCAGAACCAGCATCTATTGAGGAGTCAAGGCCGGATTCTGCAGCATCGAGAAGCTGCAGAGGATCCCTTCACTTCTTCTTTACTCTTTACTCAGACGAAACGTTACACTACATTCATAGAGGTATGTGCAAGCTTCTGTCGGTTTGTTGTTGTTCTGGTAGTCATCTCTCAGACTGGTCTTATTCAACCGTCCATGCTGATCTACATTGCGAAAGCCTCTTCATTTTACATAGTTACAACATACCACATCCTCGATATTATACTTAACGCATTCCATCCTTTGTAGTCTCTTCTGTTCCCTTTCCTCTAATCTAATTTTACAAGACCCTTATGTCTTAAAACGTGTCCTACTAATCTATCCCTTCTCTTAGTCAAAGTCGTCCTAATTGTTCGCTCTTCCCCCTATTACGTTTATAACCTCGTAGTAAGTTACCCTATCTACCCATCTCATTCTTGTATGGCACCACATTTCGAAAGGTTTTATTTTTTTTCTGCAACTCCTACCGTCCACCTTTCGCACCCATCTAACGCCACTCTGCATACAAAAATTTTTAATAATGATTTACTAATATTTATATTAGCCGTACGTAAATTCCCCGTCCTTGACCGTGCTATCCCACTCTAGTTATTATTCTGCTCAAGTGGGTGAATTCCTTAAATTCCTTCAAAATATCCCTTCCCAATCCAACACTCATTGGTAGTCCACTGTTTCCCATCCTGCACTCCATCACCTTGGTTTCCCCTCTATTAATCCTCATGTTGTACTCTTCCTCCAGGACCACGTTCATGCCATTTATTATGTTTTTCCAAATCTTCTTCTGACTCCCCTAATACAAAAATATCATCGGCAAACCTGATCGTTTTTATTTCTTCTTCTTGCAGTTCGATTCCATTCCGATATTTCATTTTTAACAGGTATAATATATTGCGTGTGTTAGTGAATGTCGAGACGTAAACAATAACACTGACAAAATTTAAATTTGTGGTGTCATTTAATGTGTGGTTTAAATGTTCCTACGGTACAAGAAGTCATCCATCCATAAGAAAGTCTTGGACAATCATCCCAACCCACTTATATCCATACTCCTTGAATATGAGATAAATGAAATAATGAAAGACTAGTGAACTATTTTAAGTTAAACAATTCATTGTTTATTCGTATCATACAGGTGATATCATTGGATATCTCTCTGCAAATGTCCCTAGAAACTGTCAGCATTTTAGCTTATAGAATTGTATTCTGATTCCTAAATAAATTATGATAAAAAATTTGTTATATCCATAAACGGTAAAAATTGATAAATAGTAGTGCAATAACGTAGAAAAAGTAACGATTTTTATTTTAATAAACGAGTTATATAAGTCTCTTTGTCAGTTTTTATTTTAATTTAAATATTATATATTGCAACGTTTCGTCATTTGTTTGAGATTTCTTCGGATACTAAAATTAAATTAAAAATGTTTTATATTGGGTAATATGTTTTGAAAAAATTCTTAAATATAAAACATGGTTTTTAACTTAGGATTCTTATTTTATTCTTTATCAGATAATGTATAAAAGTATTTTAACGGTAATGTTGGCGAATATTCAGCCTGTTTGACAATTTATCTAGTAAATGTAATGTTTGCTTGTATTTAAATCTAAATGACGAACATGTTTCGTTCCTGCAGTCTAAGTCTGTCTGATTGTAGAGCTTGCGGAAGGATTTCCTATCTCGGTGGCAAAGTTTCAAATCATGAATAATTTCGGGCGAACGTCTCACTTTGGGCGGCGGGATTACGATATCGCAGACCTCCTTCATTTCGACATATATCGGCGGGGGCGGGCGAGGTCTGTCTGATTACCGGGAATGAAGACGCACACCACTCGCTAAGAGGATTTCGGAGCGAGTATGACGAACAGCCACTCCACTCCGCTCCGCTCCTCCTTTATTCCGCCATCACGCGAGCGAGCACCTTTGTGGGAGAGAGCTCGCAATTAATTGTCTGCGATACAGCGTCCTTTAATGCGTCGTGTTGTGAGTAATGCGAGAAATATTGGAACGTCAATTCCGGCACAATTGCGCCCCCGAAGAATATAAATGGAAGTTTTACAGATTTGTATCCAGCTGGTGCATTCTCCCCTTCCTCATACGATTCACGATTTCAGACGATTTAATCCTATAACCTTTTAACGGAACTCCTCTTTTTAAACTTAAATATTTTTATTATAATGTTTAGTATGCAATAAATATTCCATAAAACATCCATATTTAGATTTATTGTTGTTTCCATTAATCCTCGATTGAGAAAATAGGATACGTCATACATTAAAAATTAAAAATGAACAAAATAAAGTACATAATTAAAGACAAATAATCTTAAAATAAATTAATAAAAGAAAATGTATATAGACAAAAGTCAATATAAACACAACACGGACGCACGATGTCACACACACACTGGGAAACACAAACAAGCATACACTGAGGAACACGCAATGGAGTTTTAACTACTTGGAGCTCAGCGACCAGGAAACTGTCCTTCCCTCTGTCGTAGCTCCAGGCAATACATTAAACAAACAAACAAAAGAGCAGAAAAAACTGAATAGAAATGTGCTATTTTACAAGGCAGCTCATTCAACACTTTTTGCAGGAAACTTGATTTTAAATACTAGAAGGACGATTAAGAAAATCCTGTACCGAGTAAAACGCGCCATTTAAAAGAATAGCTTTACTCTGCTTCACGAAGCTTTTGTAGGTACTATTTTTAACCTCTGGCGGAAGGCTGTTGTATAAAATTATCCCGGTATTGTGAATACTTTTCTGGTGTAGAGCAAGGCGATGCTTGTCCGACCTTAGAGCTGAACGATTTCTGGTCGCGTATTCATGAAACTCGCCATTTGTTTGAAATAAATTAGTGTTCCGCTTTACAAACTTTAATATTTCATAAATATATACGCTTGGTAAAGTAAGTTTTTGCAATCATTTGAAGAAAGGTTTGCAACTCGATCTAGAATTCGTGCTAGAAAGTATTCTAATTGCACGCTTTTGCAACTTAAATATTTCATTACTCCTGGAGCAGTTTCCCCAATTTACAGTATCATAAAGATAATAATTACGTCATCCGGGAATGAGTCAACAGCAGCTTTGGAAACTTCATTTCATAAATATCTGTAACGATTTTTTTAAAATAAGAAACGCACACAAAAGTTACAATAGTGGAACGAAAGATATTCCGTGACGAATACACACGCATTACTTTGCAAGCAAAGATATTCCGCGATACATACACACCTGTTACTTGTCAAGCGAAATTAGTTAATTAAGTAACAAGTTACAGTGTAGTATTGATTTCGTAATATCTTTGGTGTCACTATAGTAACTGTTGTGTGCGTTTCTTAATTTCTTTGGAAACTTTGTTTCATAAACATCTGTAACAAATTTACAAAAAAATTAAGAAACGCACGCAGCTGTTACTATAGTGACACCAAAGATATTCCGAAATCAATACAACACTTTAATTGTTACTTAAATAAACAATTTCGCTTGACAAGTAACAGTAAGAAGTGTGTATGCATCGCGGAATATCTTTGATGTCACTCATGTAAATGTTGTGTGTGCCTTTTTTTATTAAAATTTGTAAATTTGTTACAGATGATTGTGAAACAATGTTTCAATAGCTCCTGTTAAATACATTCCTTGAGAATGTAATTATTGCATTTATGACACTGTAAATGAAGAGGTTTTATTGAAATCATGTTAAATATTATTTTCGGAACGAAAATTACCATATTAAACATATAAAAGTAGCAAAATACTTTTTTTACCCTTTCTCTATTACTACACAAATTCCGTAATTAAAATAATATAAAGTCGCAATGTTTAAATCCAATCCCATATCACTTATTGAACCGGAAAATGTTGTAATGGCCCATAGAAGACAAACTTCGTGTTGAGTCCTAAGATTAATCTACTGCACGTTATCAACTTTATCAGAAATAGTTTAAAAGCTTATAGAATTATTTTCATAAAAATAATTTATGTGACATCTTTCTTGCTTCAATAAAGGATTCGTGATGATTTTTAATAAACGGTCTTTTTATGGGGTGGACAGACTACACGATGGTGTTCTGAAACATTTTTTTAAATTCTGCTCTGTGAGTGTCCGCTTTGGAAATTTTTTATGTAATCCAGTACTAATATCATGCTGAGAAATTTTAATTTTTTTGTAACATTACTTTATCTTCCTTAATTTTTCCGAAATTCGATTAAAAAGTACGTACACGTCAGATTTAAATTTTATCATTTAACTCTAATGGAATTATCTCTTAATTACCATTATAATTTAATCTTTGTCTTTGTAATTTTTGATAAAGTTTCAGGAATAGTACCTGCGCTATTATTATCGTATATTTGACGACCGAATATGTTAACTTGCTTTTGTTGTTCACAAGATTATTTAGTTGTTAACATTGCTACCTATATATTAAAATATTTATATAGTTTGATAGGAATTCTAATTAGATTGTGACGTACATAATTAGTTATTAATTTAGAAATTTCATTTCATTGTGATTTTTGAGCTAAGTAGTATTTTGGAAGTTGACTTTGAACTGTAATTTGATTCTTGATCCTGCCACCGACGAGTATGCAATAAATAAAACTCCTAGTTGGTAGAAAATTATCATCAGCGTCATTACCGGAGGCCGTTCAGATGGGAAAAATGATTTTGAAATGTGGCTATTTGAAATACATAACTTCTCGTAGTTAATTTTTCCTTCAGGGTTTATATTCTATCGTCCAAACACTTACCTATATTTTAAATATCTCTGGTATTGCGACTTTGGTTTGGATTATCAAGAGTGTCGTATCTTGCTATTCCAGTAAGACAGAACGTATTTGTATATCTTTCATATTCTCTAAGCTGCTGCAGAATAATTTCAATGGACCATATCCAGAACGATCTTTATCGATTTTGTTGTTGTTTAATATAAATTTCTTTTAAATATTATAATACTCTTACCAGACGGAAATTGTAGATCAGTGAACTCAAATTATTACCCAAGGAAGGAAAGAAATGCATCTTGAGAAACAATATAGCATGTTCCTTATGGGATCGGGTCATTTGCCCGATTGTTAGGAAGCACATTTTCTCGATGACAATGTACCGATTGACTTTTGCCCGATAGGATTTTATCCTAATTGACGTTTTCCCCTCTAAGTTAATATCTCGAAGTAATTTTACCTAAAGATGCGTTTGTTTTACCAAATAAAATATTATTTTTAATCAAGTCTTAATATATTATCTCATATACGTGATTTTATTCTTATATTAAATTATTAATTACTTAACACGCTACATACATCTTGTTCCTTTTTATTTTAAAAATAGCGCCTCTATCCATTCTCATCAACAGGAGCGATAGAACGGTCTTAACTCAGCATTGTTTGTTCCCGGATACTAACAAATTCAAGTATCAAGATTGGTTGAAATTTTATAATAACATTTTAAATGTTATATTAAAATTATGATTTATTTTGCTAAACAATCGTAACATTAGGGATATTGATACGCCCGGGAAACGTCATTCGGGATTTTAATCTTCCGAGAAAGCCTCATTTGGGGGTAACGACATGTCACGAAAACGTCAATCGGGATAACGTCGTCGGGAAACGTCTGTAGCGCAGTAGAACCCGCGTCCAATCTTTTATTATAATTTACGGGAAATAAATACCAAATATTCCGGCATGAGCAAGTTGTTTGCCAGGAAGAAGGGGTTTTTCCGCCCGCCGTCTCGCCGTTTCGGAATAATAACAAGGGACTGCGGCTGCCACCTGGACCATAAAGCTCGGACACCTCGGCGCCGTTTCGGAATGTCTTAATCTGCTTAGGAATTTGGTGACGTGTGGCGTGTGTTCCCTAAATGAAACAAGGGATAGGATTGGAGGATATCCATCCCTGCCACCTTAGTGATAGGTGTCGGATAAGTGGGGACAAGGCTTTAAGGAGATGGAAGGAGAGTGGTGGAGAGATTGGACAGATTTTGCAAAGTGATGGTGAGAGGATATTGAAGGAGAGTGGTGGAGGAGATTTTTGAAGGTGGTGGCGAAAGGAGATTGGCAGCAGAGTGGTGAGGTGGCAGCGGAGACCACGCTTTGATCAGTCCAGGAAGCAGGGAAGAAAGAGGAAAAAGCGGAGTTTTCTTACTTTGCCAGCACGACTTCGTACGATTGTCTACCGGCCGTTATAAGTTCCACAACACGGAAACTACAGCGAGACGCCTATGAAACAACTCAGGTTCGTCAACGAACAGATTTGCTACACGTGATCACCCAAACCATGAATACCCTGAAATCTTTAATATAATCCCATTTTTAAATAATTATTTTGAACTTAATATATCTACGCACTACCCATATTAAAAATTATTGTGTTTACAATTAATAAATATATATATTTAAACTCAATTATTAAATTCATTAGTTAATACCCCCCCTCATTTACACGTCATTCGGGATATTGTCGTCGGGGAAATGTTAATCAGGGATATTGTCGTTGAAAAAACGTCAATCGTGGATATTGTCATCGGGAAAACATCAGTCGGGATTGTCTACTCAGTTCCATCCATTGCGAACTACATTTAGATTATTAATTATTCCACAAGTCTGAATTTTGGGAAATTTTAGTATGGTGTAGCAAAGGAATAAATAAAAGTAAATTTTAATTTTTACAAACTATAAGATTTATTCAAGTTTTACTTTGATATAAATACATTTTAACCATTTACACTAAATAAATTACAATTTCGTAGAGTGTTATATTATGCTGCACAAGAGAAAGTAGATAAACGCAATTTTAATTAATTTTTTTTCAGAACACGCATATTGACACCACTTAAATATTTACAAGTTAAATATTTTTTTCTTCTGTTTCTTATTCTATCTCTACAACATTTTTTTCATGATATGATTTGTTTGAGGAAGTTGCCTTCTGATGTTAGAAGTTCAAAGCCAAGAAAATAACTTTTGTAACATACATATAATTTACATATTTTTCAACATACTTTCTCGTGCCAGAAAGTTGGTGATTGTTTTTCAAATATTTCAATGCATACAATGTCTCTCTCTTCTACTTTGATTTATTTTGCATTGCCTTTGCTTCTTGATGATTCTCTTCTTTCTCAGTTCCTTACGCACGCGCACCGTTTATAACAGCTTTAGATCACTCTGTAACCGTTTGTAATTATTTATATTACATTTTTTTACATTACTCAAGCATCGACTTTTAAGAGTTGAGATAATATAAAATCGAGGTACGGGGACTACAGACATGAAAACATTTGATATCGATCCATGTACCTCTGGAAGAATTAATGATATGATCGTTCCGTGTACAATTTAAAATTAATAAAATAAATAAAACGATTGATTTCTTTTTCTCGTTTTTAATTTCTCTACTACTCGACCTGGCATCTCGTATTCCATCTTTTTTGTCCTGTAAATAACGATGCTGACGAATTTACGGAACAGAAAGGAATATAGTTTCTACGATCATCTTCATCAATGATTTTTTTTACATCTGAAAAGAATAGTATTAAATCATTAATGATGAAGGTCAGTCAATTCCTTATAAATCACTTCTAAAACATGTAAAAACCTTCTCTCAATATTTTACGACAGATTCAGCGATTTCGTTATCCGGTAAATAAACATCTAATCAGCCAATAATTTACAAGGTTCCTTCATTCGACAATTTAGATACGTTGCAACGTGTCGTTTACAATTTTGGGGCATCCTCGGCTTAAGAAAAAATTAAATTTCTTATTTTGTTTAATGTTTTGAAATAATGTAAAAATAAATATATTTTAATTTTAAAATTAAGGGCCACAAGTGAAAATTTTGTCTTCTAGGCTGCTTTAATACGTCCTTACGTTGCAGACAAAACGTTGTAAAAGTGTTTAATGTGTCTAATAATAAACATCCAATCAGAAAATAAATTACAAGGCTTTATAACATTCGACACATTAGATACGTTGCAACGTGTCGTCCACACTTTTGGAACATCCTCAGGTAAAGAGTTGAATACTCAAATGATGTTGTTTAATTTTTTAAGAAAATGTAAAAGACATACTTTTTATTATGAACATATGGATTCAAAGTGAAACTTTTTCTTTTAGGCTGCGTTAAAAATGACTGTAAAACCGAAATATGTTTACTTGAATGCGTCCTTAGATTGCGGACGAAACGTTGTATACCATTTAATGTGTCTAATAATAAACATCCAATCAGCCAATAATAAATTGCAAGGTTTTATAACATCCGACACATCAGATTACGTTGCAACGTTTCGTTCACAATTTCGGAACATCCACAGCTTAAAAATGATGAATAATTAAATTTATTATGGTTTTTAATTTTTCGAAAGGATACAAATAACACACATTTAACTTAAAAATATGGGTCAAAAGCGAAAATTTTCTGGTATGGACCGCGCTGAATGACGGTAATAACTGGATTATTTTTAGGTGAACATGTCCTTACATTGTAGCCGAAACGTTGTTTAGTATTTAATGTGTATAAATTAAACTATTGTCTGTTTATATGTTTATTTATTAATTTTTAGAAGGCATGATAAATTAAAATATTGGATTTCCAAAATTACAGAAATGATGATTGGATTCAGAAACGTGACGAGGAATTTATTTCCTTGTCACTTTTGATATTGATAAAAAAAATGTTTCTTTTTATGTTATTCTTCGGGGAACTTTCAGTATTGATACTTTCGCAGAAATATCCATAATACTTTGAATATAACGGATAGTGAAGGACAAGCAGTCCTTAGATGAATATGTTTGATGGAAACTGTTGCACCAAAGTAGTTAAAAAAAAAGCTGAATTTTCCTTTGACCTAGTGACTAATATTCTGGGTCCGTTTCCCAAGAAAATGAAAACCTGAACGTTTCATCCAAAAGAAATAAAAAAAACAGAAACTGAAATCGTAATTCCTTTGCATGATCGCCATTGACGACGAGATAAAGCCATGGATAAATCCCGCAGCAGTACACTAACCTGGGTTTTGTAAAAAAATTACGTCCTGTTTACTCAATAACAGTATTATTGTTTTATGAATAAGAGAGACGGAAATATGATGAATGTACTCTGTTTGCTGTTGGGGGAGGGGAGGGAGGAAGGAGAAGAGATGACGTACCATGGAGGCCCAAAGTACACACACTGATTACCGTCGGGTGTCACCATGCTACCTGATGGGAGCTCCGATGCCTGCCACGACACTCACCACCAGGAAAATACACCACGCCGTGATGGTAGCCGCTGGAACACAACAAACACTCTTATTATTACAGATTCAAGGTGGTCAATATTTTATTACTTCTCATTCTCTCATTCTGAGAGAAGAAAAATACTAGTCAGAACGTCAAGAAAGCGGATGGGAAGCCAATTATAGATAAATAAGATAACGCGGGATGAAGAAAAATACTAGCAAGAACATAAGGACTGTGGATGGGAAGCCAATTATAGATAAAGAAGATAATAATAATCATATTCCGTAGATCCTGTAAAGAAGCTAAGCTTCAAGGATGTGGAATGGGTCAGGGTGTATATTTATTACATTATTTTATTGTATAAAAGAAAAATATACTTATAACAAATTTTTGTATTATAAACTATTATAAATTACTCTTCTCCGATTCTTCTATAAATTCCTTTATTGAATAGAAGGAGTGGCTAAGCAAAAATGAGCGTAATTCAGTGTTAAATTTACCTTGATTATCGGACAACTGTTTAATTCTGTGCTGACTGCAGTCACGTGTTGAAGATGGATAATACAAACCTTTCTGTGCAATTGACAATGTTTTACATTTTTTATACAGATTATTTTTGTTCCTTGTATTGAATTTTTTATTCAAAAATAAGTGCCTATTTGTGATTACAAATAACATCAATGAATAAATGTATTGGCAAGTTAAAGTGAAAATGCCTGACTTTTTGAACAGAGTTCTGCAAGAAGTTGGTGAGGAAACCTGCCTCACATATTGCTCTAATAACACGTTTTTGACTAATAAAAATCTTATCTATGCCTATTGAGTTGCCCCAAAATATAATACCATATGATAAAATAGAATGAAAATATGCAAAGTATACTAATTTTCTTGTTTTTAAATCACTGAAGGTGGACATTGCATCACATGTAGCTGAGCTGAGTTTCTTAAGTAATTGATTAATCTGATCAGTCCAATTTAATTTATTATTTACTAAGAGACCTAAGAATTTAACAGAGGAAGTTTTATTTACATTTTCGCTGTCGTATTTAAGTGTTATAGATTGTAAAGTTGTGTTGAGTGTGTGGAATTGCATGAAATGTGTTTTGTCACAGTTACTTGTTAGTCCGTTCGCATTAAACCATGTTAGCAGGTTAGTTAAATTATTGTTGCTTGCCTCTTCTAGTGTGTCTTTGTTACTTTTTACTATTACACTAGTATCATCTGCAAAGAGAATAGCTTTAGAAGTTGAATCTATAGTATTAGGAAGATCATTTATATATATAAGGAATAATAATGGCCCTAATACTGATCCCTGTTGGACCCCAGTTTTAATAATTCCCCAATCTGATTTATGTATTTCACCTGTGCACGAGTCTTTTAATACTACTCTTTGCATTCTATTTTGTAAGTATGAATTAAACCAAGAAAATGAAGTTCCTGTTATTCCATAGTACCTCAGTTTTTCTAGCAATATGCTATGGTCTACACAATCAAAAGCTTTACTTAAGTCACAGAATATACCTAATGGGCGATTTTTTTTATTTAATTCTTCTATTATGTCGTCTAAAAGAGTAAAGATTGCTTTCTCGGTTGAATATCCTTTTCTAAACCATTTTGGATAATATTTGTGACATGAGGATAAAAAGTAGTCACAGAAAACAGAAGCTAGTTTCGGGAGGTTGGTGAACTGTACAGGATGGCACATTTCATGTCAATTAAACCTTTCTGTGGTTTGTGAACAAATCTGTACAGTACTAGGACAAAATGTTACATTAAATTTACAAAACAAAATATCTATAATAGCTGTATCAGGTTGATAATTTAGGCCAGTTAGTAAAAGAAGAAGAAGAGGAAGTTGGTGATGAACTGGGGAACAAAATTTTTAGATTGGCATTTTGAGAAAGTGCTTACATATTTGAGGAAGGGATCGATAAAATTCCAGCGAAGTTGATAAGAAGCTGTTCAGGATAATTTGCGTAATCTACGAAACAGGAAGAAAATACCTGAAGAGCTTAGGAACAACACAAGTATCGCTATACCGAAGTAGAGTGGGGATGATAGATGCGATAAATAGTTTATTAGATATCCAAGGAGTCATGGTGTGATTTTCCATGCACAGCTAAATTTTTACCTGACAAAATCTTAAATGAGAGACGAAACGTTGTAATATTTAATATTGAAATTAAAAAGTGGAAAACACAATGGGCCCAATTGAAGGCCAGTAAAGCATATAGTAGATTTTGGAAGAAGGAGGAGAATGGCAAAATGTCAACCGGACCAAGGTTCGATTCCCTGGTCCGGTTGACATTTTTTCATTCTTCTCTTTCTTCAAAAATTAAATATTTTTAAAAATAGACTGATTTAATTCATTTATCATTCGGCTGAAGGAGTGAAAGAGTGAGGTTCCATGTACAGCTAAACCTTTACCTGAAGAAGTCTCAAATGAGAAACGAAACGTTTTCTTGAACGTCTGTGTTCCTGCGACATGCTTAAAGATCTTGTTTCATTAAAAACCCACCAGAGGAGGTCCCAAAGTAGGGGAGGAATGCTCTGGTAAAATGATGTTAATAAATTTATTAAATCTTCTGACTTATAGGCTTTTATAACATTTCTTATCTGTGTTCCCCTATTCAAATTATTATTAAGTTTACAAGAATGGGTTATCAGTATGAATTAATTGTTTTACATTATCTAGTATATATTTTTTGTAGTGTTTGTTTTTATTTACCCTGAGGCTGTGAGTTAGGCGCTGCGGTTCCCCGGCTCTCCATTACGCGCGCTTTCTGCGGTTTGTCGCCCTGCACACTCTCCTCGTTGCTGCGCCAGTAAACTGTGGCCACTGTAGCCAAACACTTTAACTTCATGTCTCCATTACGCCGGAAGTGGTGAGGTTCTGACCGGAACTCGAGGCCCAGCTGCGCCGCTACGAGGCCCTCAGAGTCGGCCGGGTACAGGACCTCGGGTCCTATCAGCAGACTCTGGTTAGCCTGGAAAACACAGATCTAACGTTACCTGAGAAATGTATTTTCTCTCACGCGTAACAACATTTTTCATGTATTATTATTTAAACTATCTGACTGTTTTTCAAGATAATGGGCGCTGCGGGAGTTTTCACGCAGGCGCTTCAGCCCAGAGTGACTGCGGGGCTCACCTGATCTTGTCGGGAATGCCTCGCACTCTCTCTGGGTATTTTTTATCAAAGTTCTCATATGCCGAGACACCTTCACCTATGCCCGACCTACCTGATGCAGGTTTTCTAGGGTTTTCCCTGCATCTCTTTAGGTGAAACACCGGGTAGGATCCTTAAACCATGGTCCGGGGGCCCTAGTTAACCCTTGACTACCTTGCTCTACCTTCCGCATCCCCCCTTTTCATTTCCCTTCCTATGCTATTAAAGGGGAGTTGCCTGTTTCACGATCACCCTCATGTAGCCTGTTAACCAAAAAAAAATGTTTTTCAATACTAAATAAGGCCTCCATTTATTACCTTTATTGTCATCATTCAACCTCTGAGACTTGTTTCTTCATATTATTAATATAAATTTTTGTAGTCACCAAGAACGCCTGTTATTATTATGCAATTATAATTTTCAAATAAAAAAAATGTCCTGAAAACAAGCAATAATCGATTTTTCTATGGGCAACAAAGGCTATGAACGGTGGATTATGAATGCATTAATACAAAGCAACAACGATAATAATAATGCCTGACGGTAAAAGACGAAGAATTTCAGAAAGACGTTTTATTTGGTGAAGCTGATATGTCGTTCCAAAAGGTCAGGCAGCACTTTGCAAAATTAAATAGCAGCAGCAGCTTAGAAGCGATTTTTCACTCGGATCTTCATTATTGAACATGAATATCGTTGTGAAACACAGTTGGGTAATGCCCTGAAAGTATAATAAAAATTATTAAACTGAAATAGAAATTAGTATCACGTTTGTTAAAGTAAGGTGAGGATAAGCTGTAATGTGATGCTATATGAGAATGCTGAAAATCAGACGGGTGGATGGAATCACAGACGAGGAAGTTCTAAACAGAATAGGGGAAGGGTGAACAAAGAGAAGGGATAGATTAATAGGCCACGTTTTGAGACATGAGGTTCTTGTAAAATTAACATTAGAGGGAAGAGTGTGGGGTAAGAACAGAAGAGGGAGGGGAAGGATGAAATACGATAAGCGTGTTAGGGACGATGTGGGATGTTGTAGATATGCGGAAATGAAAAGGCTTGCACAGTTTAGGTTAGCAAGGAGAGTTACATCAGATCTATCTAAGGACTTAATACCACAACAACAATCTAAGCTTCTTTCCCTTTTGCAAATATCCTTTTCCTATCCTTTATTCATTCTCAAAATAAAAACAATTATGCGTTGCAAAAAGTTCTGATTTTTAAATTAGGTCTGTTAATATACGACGGTAGACCTTCCGCTGCCTCATAACCCAAAGGTTCCATGTTCAAATCCTGGCACGGGCCTTGGATGTTTGTCTCGTATATGGTGACGTAGACTTGTATTAAGACTGCTGGAGAATCGATACGCTTACCAAGTGTCACTCCAAATTTGAAATGTGTCGTGATAGATGACGGTCCGCAGTCGAGCCGTTAGGCCAAGGCCCTCAACGGGCTGAAGAGCCAAGGAAGAAAGAGAAGACATTCTTGGTAAATGTTTTGAACAATTGAAAACATTTACGATGAATAAGAACACAAGGTTTGCATTTGGAAAGGAATGAAAATACTATATTTGCCTGGCGCGCTGTATGCGGTTTGCTAATCAAAGTAACGTGAGTGATTATTCAGTCTTGAGATTGATAAAACAATGTGCATGTTGACGTAATACGCTGGAATCTCTTTGCCAAGTTTTTATAAACCATATTTTATGGAAATTATTTGCCACTCTGATCAGAAATACTGCACGGTGTTGTTGGATCTGTGACGCCATTTCACCTGTAATTTCCCATACGTCTGCTCTGTCAGTTTCAATAGATTAATCTGTTTATTTAAGCGGAGCACGTGATAAGGTAATCCGCCATTGAACGTACCTGTTCTCCATTGATAAACCATGTGAGTTGGGCGAGCGGCTTTGACCTGCCAGAGGTGCAGTTCACTTTAACGACATCCCCGACCTGATATCTGGGTCGGCCGCCGGATATCCGCGGTCCATCTTCAGGTAAAGCTGGAAATAAAGGAAAATTACAAGGTGTGCGGTAATAAATTAAAAATATTCTGTTCTAAGTCAGTTCTGCTGGGTATAGTCCCTCTGGACCTAGAGGTGAGAAAGAGAGGTGCTCAATTTTGGCTGAAAAGAAACAATCAAGGAAAAATAAATGATATATTAGGCAGAGAAGCTAGATGCAAGAGAGGAATTGTTGAAATTATCCTTGATATTTGGCAAAAACGATGGGATGAATCTAGCACTGGCAGAAGAGTCCATATTTGATGTATATATATAAGTATTATAAATACGTGTTAAAAAAATCTCAGTCTGTAATGTAATGTAAAAGAAGATGGAAGCAGCTATGGCAGTTTTCCTCTCCCTCCATATTAGAGCGCCCGCTCTTTCTTCCTTCCATATTCCGCCAGTAGCTGTGATCTCACAGCACTTTCCCTTCAATCCTCCTACTTCCATTCACCCTATACCCTTCTGTCTTTAGTTTTAGTTTATTAGTTTTATTATTGTTAAAAAATAAATATTTATAAAGTAAAATAGAATAAATCTGTAACACAAATATTGTAAGAAATAAAAATAAGGCCTGTTATAGATATTCAAGAAAACAGGCTATTATTGTAATTAGTGTAATAAAAAAAATGTTCTAAGTTAGTGCGAATGTTAAATTGAAGCCCGGTAAAGCGTGTAGTTAATTTTAGAAGAAAGACAAGAAGGGAAAAATGTCAAGCGGAGCAGGGAATCGAACCCAGGCCCTCGCGTGCTGAGCTGATCCGAGTTGACGCCCAAGGACCAACTTTTTAGTGAAGGAAGCAATCGATAGAAAGTTTCTGATTTTTGTTTTCCAGTTCAATGTGAGTGGGTTATTAAGTGGGGAGGAAGGTGATGCTTCATTCAAACTACAGTCACGTGGACGAATAAGTGATTACCCAGCAGTTTCATTCTTTAAAGGTTTACAATTGAACCGTCCCAACGGCTGTGTAGATTAAAAATACAATGTCTGCATTAATTCCGACCCTCGGCCACCACACAGCGGAGGGGGTTGGGGGGGAGGAAAGGGGGGGGCGTTAATGGGTAGCCATCAGACAGTTTGCATATTTTGAGTATGTCCAGCAGCGAGCACTTACACCAAGTCGCACGTCCCATGCAAAATCAATAGCTGCAAATGTATGTCCCTGCGCTGGTAGGATTACAGGTGGCAATGCGGGGAGCGGTAATGACTTGACACAGCGCTGTTTGGTTCCCAGATTACGGCGACGAGAAGCCGCACGCTGCTCACTGACCGTCAGCCCACAAGATGAAAGTCATCCAGCGTGAGCGTCCATGCTCAATACCTTTTTATAATACCTCCCGACTGTCTTTGTACAGTAGATTCACTGATATTCATGTTTCGTTACATAGAAGATATCTATAAACTGATAGTTCTGAAAAAAACGTAGACGAATTTTCTCACCCTTATTGGTCCTCCAGGCCGGAAAAGGAAAACAGGAAAAGATTCTATAAAACGGGGCGGTTTTTCGATTACTCTCGAGTTGGCAACCATGTTTCCAGCAACTGCTGACTCTTTTAGAGAAATTCTACAGAATTTGATATCGACATCGTTTCGTCAACATTTTTGAGAACGTATAGACTATTTTGACTTCACCCACAAAGAACTCGAGAATGGGAAGTGTATTTTTCTCTCATTTTGATTAGAACCAAAGATAATGTATCATCCCCGCATTATTAATTTTTTATGTTTCTTTGACGAAATAATAAAAATACTTGGACGGTCACAGTTGTTTCTAAGAATTAATTTATTATAAAGGTAGCATTTGGCAATTAATTTTTTTTAAATATCTGGCCCGGAGGAACAATCACTCTCTCTCTGGGTACTTTTTATCAAAGTTCTCATATGCCGAGACACCTTCACCTATTTTAGGAGGTATATGTACTGGGGTCAAAGACCTTGGGCATATGGCAAGAGTTGTCCGCTGATCCCATTGGATCAGTCGGCCAATTGCCTCCTGAAATTGGTGAAGACACGGAGAAGGGAATGCTGCGACCCCACAGCAAACTCGTCTCCCGTCATTCGGAAGGGCGTGAGAATAGTACCCAATGCCCGACCTACCTGATGCAGGTTTTCTAGGGTTTTCCCTGCATCTCTTTAGGTGAAACACCGGGTAGGATCCTTAAACCATAGCCCGGGGGCCCTAGTTAACCCTTGGCTACCTTGCTCTACCTTCCGCATCCCCCCTTTTCAATTCCCTTCCTATGCTATTAAAGGGGAGTTGCCTGTTTCAGGATCACCCTCATGTAGCCTGTTAACCAAAAAAAAAGTTGAAACAAAGCAAAAGTGAATCTATTTACAATTAATTTTTTTTTAAATATCCGGCCCGGAGGACCAATAAAAGAGAGTATGCGGTATAGTTTCTTTCTTTTTCCATGGCACTACAGCCCGTTGAGGGCCTGGGCCTACCGAGTCGACTGCGGACTGTCAATACGCGGTATCATGTGAGCAGAAAATAGTCAATGGAATGAAGTCGTAGCACTAGTACGATTTTAATATGACACACATATTTGACTTAATGAATAAACCGCGTGTTGGAGATTAATACACGGCATATTTGTCAAGGACTGTTTTATATTTCGAAAAGAAACAGAATGTATTGGATTTCTGTACCGTTTAATGTTGATATTGAAAAACTAATAAAATTACCTTTTACGGTCAGATAATTTTTCTACGGATTGATTTATTATAAATGTAGGTTTTGGGATCTAATTCGTCATATTCATACTGCAATTTGACCAGACGACGTGTTTAGAACACAAACATTTTAAACTTTCACAAAGTACGCTGTGCGTATAATGTTGATGAGCAAAATTTTGTAAATATAATATTTTACTATGGCAGTTTAACTGGCGAAATATACATTTATAATAAATTAATCCTTAGAAAACAATTCTGACCGTCAAAGGGTTTCATTATTTCTTATTCAATATCAACATTAAACTGTCAAGAAACCCAATACATTATGTTTCTTTTACAAACATAATACATAATACAGGAAAAATTTCAGGAATGACGATGCACGGAATGATGGCTAAAAATGTTTTAGCTGACTTTTTAAATGGAGATTATCAAGGTGTAGCAATTAATGTTGGTTTTATAGCCGGTGGTCAAGGATTTGCTAAAGTTGCTGAAGCTGCATCTCTCAAAGGGCTAAAATTAGCTTCAGAAGGAAAGTTATTACTTGGTACATCTTTAAGAGCAGCATCTCCTTTCCTTGCAATAATTCTCCATTATAGCCTTCATTAAGTCAAATTAAAATAGTATTGGTACAACTTCTTCAGTCCACTCAGATTTTCTGGTTACACGATTCCGTGAACACTGTGTTTATTGGTCCTCCGGGCCGGATATTTAACCAAATCATTTAGAGAACAAATTAATTTCCTTAGTTGGCAAATTTTATTCCTTAACACTGTTGTTTAATAATATTCTGGGTAAACGCACCTAAAAGAAACTAAATTCCTGAGTGATTCATTGTTTATTTCTCACCATAAACTCCTTTAAGTTGTTTTTATTTTTATATATAAAAACTATTATTATAGATTATCAGCTAGGCCAATATCGATACAGTATATACAATATTTTAAAAAATCATGAAAATAATATATTGTATATAATTAACATGGTTTCGTGAGCTGAATGGGTTAGGTTTAATTATGAGTATCTGAGGGTCATACGACGTGTGTGTGTGTGTGTGTGAAGCTGGTTAAACCTCGCCCACGGCTTGGTCCAGACCTTTTGGAGCAACAAGAAGCAGAATATCCTAATAACTGTAATATTTGGCAATATGAAAACACTGCAAACTTGGTTGCTTCTTGGCCAAATACCAACATTGCTCATAATTTCTGTATTCAATGATCCAATTATCGTTCATATAAGTTGTCATATTTCAAGGAAATAAAACAACTTAATGGCTGGCTTCAAAGTTTGTATCTATTTGAATCAACGTTTCGTCACTGTATTTGGGAATTTCGTGCGTTAATGTTTCTTCAGAATTTGTACAAAAAATTTATATTAAATATTAATAAATTTTTAGAATCTTAATAACATTAATGATGATAAGTAATTTGACTTCGTCTAGGGGCAGCTACAACCCAAACTGCATTAATAAGAAATGGAGTTTGGAAGTGTAAAGATACTTTTAATATCTTCATTATTTCCGGCAATAATAATCAGTTTTGCGGTGTCTGTAATGTTGCATGCACTGTATGCGCTTCTGCTTGTGACCGCCTGGGCAGGTAGATTGGTGTTAATGGCGCTGCGTTGGTTGCTCAGCGTCAACATTGCGTACGCTTGTTGATTTGCTTGCAAGCAGCTGGAAGGAGAATTATGCCCGATCACTTTCACTAATAATTATAGCAATACTTAATTGTGCCGCACTCGCATCCTGCCTTTTAATTAGTATTGATCACTTCTCGATTTCATGCGTTTACAGTCATAATTGACTGTTATGACTAATGTTGTTACGCGACTCTCTAGTTCGATCTCGTCGTAATCATGGGGCAAATCATTGCTCTAATTTAGTTACTTCCAATTACCTCTTCCACGTCGGCGGTAAACAGCTCCTGTTTTATAGTATTGTGCAGAGTTCAGGGTTATGTTTGGCAGAGCTGCAAATGTTGTCCGTTTAAAACTAAATTCATCCACCTTCGAATAATTTACACAATGTCCTTTCTTGAGGTGGAATGTGATCAGTGAGCTTCAGGATCACGGCGTGAATGGATCTCGCATCGGATCCTGCTGTCGACTCGGACCGGCTCAGGTCCAGCCTTCTTATCTTCTAAATTAAGTTTCGTGGCTTTTGGCTGAGCTTCTATTACAGCATTTCTTCCAGCGTTTAATATTATAGCCTTTTTTTTATCCATAACTGATCATTGAAATGATTTATTCTGCTTCCAGAGACGCGCCATATGGCTAATGTAGAGCTGTGGAAAATTAATTGTCTATAACGGTTTCCGAGAAAAGGTAACTATATTAAGACTGGCCAAACATAGAGCCTTCAGAATTACCTCAATCGCAGCTTATTGTGCACGATGAGCTGTTTCCCTCCAGATCATGACGCATTGAGGACCACGGTCCGGTGTTTTACATTCAAACGAAACATAGCAATCTTAAAATGTGAATTATTTTACTTTACGGCATTACAATAGTGTTGTTTGTTGTTGTGGTATTGTCCTAAGACTGGTCTGATGCAACCCTCCACGCTAACCTTTATTTTGCAATCCTTTTCATTTACGCATTCATACTATATCCCACATCTTTTCTAATCCGCTTAGTCTATTCAATCCTTAGTATCCCTCTTTTGTTCTTACCCCACACACTTCCCTCTAATGCTAATTTTACAAGACGCTCACATCTCAAAACGTGGCCTATTAAACTATCCCTTCTCTTGGTCAGTCCTCCATATTGTTCACTTTTCCCCTATTCTCTTTAGAACTTCCTCGTTTGTGATTCCATCCACCTGTCTGACTTTCAGCATTCTCATATAGCATCACATTTCAAAGGCTTCTATTCTTTTCCTT
The DNA here is from genome assembly GCA_034510155.1 of Eucriotettix oculatus. NCBI lineage: Eukaryota > Metazoa > Arthropoda > Insecta > Orthoptera > Tetrigidae > Eucriotettix > Eucriotettix oculatus. Next base: position 101,478,643 of record CM067378.1, read on the forward strand.
TCCCCAACTCCTATCATCCACGTTTCGCACCCATATAAAGTCACGCCACAACTTAATTCATTTACTAATATTTAACTCTTCTTTACAATATGAAATTGTGTCGGCCTCTGTGGTCTTGTGTCAAGCGTCACTGTCTCATACCACGGAGGTTCCGGGCTCGATTCCTGGCAACGGCTTGGGCATATGCTACGTCTTTGAAAATTATTGGCCCACTCGAAACTCAAATTGATTAAAAGAATAGCGATATCTCTACCAGAAACCTTGACACCAGAAGGTATTGGAGGACATGATTAAGAAAGAGTGATAGAAAAGGAAGGAAAGAAAAGAATAAAAGAAAGGAACGGAAAAAAGGAAGGAAAGGATCGACGGGAGGAAAGGAAGAAAGAAGAGAAAGAAAGATATAAAATTGTCAAGAAGTCAGTTATGAAACACTTATTTACAAAGAATTATTACTTATGCAACATGACAAAGTGAAATTCCTTAACACACTACTTCCTAAAGTCCAATTTGCACTTAAAATAAAATAAATCAACGATTTAAAAATACATGCTTCCTTTTCCTATTTCTATCTTTGCTTTACTTCTGCTTTCTTTTCTCGATTTTCAGTTCTAATAAATTATGGACAACCCTTCTTTCTCAATATTTTATTCCTGTGCTCTTCAAAATCCTTAACAGTGTGTTTCAGTTCACATTAACACAAAGGCTTTTTCAAAATCTACAAATGTCATGAACGTAGGTCTGTTTTTTTTCTTATCCTGTTTTCTAAAATTAGGTAAAAGCCAATATTCCTTCTCTCGCCCCTATATTCTGCCTAACTCGCATTCTATTTGTCGTTCCATCCTCGTATATTCTATTTTCGTTATTATTTTCAATAATATAACTTGAAAAATATAGTTTGTCACCCATTTACATGTTAGATGAAAACAAACTGTCGGCTTTCGGAAATAATAAATATTCCATAATGGGAAAAGACACGGCTACAGTTAAACTTCCCGCCGTCTACGTACAGAATGTGTACGAGTGACACAACAAGGCGTGAATTGCTTCCTTCATTCGTAAACATGAGCAAGTGAATAACTCTTGTGCGAAACAGAGAGGATTAACACCCGGCGTTTGTATTTTATTTCAGAGGCAAACTATACGCCATTGTGCAGAACTCATTTGAAAGAGCGAGTCACGTCTAATTTTACGGTTGTGGTACGCACCCCCCCTCCCCCCTTCCCTCCCCCTCCCGCCGCTGTTTCCCCGACGACTCCCTCAACCGCAGAGCCCCTAAGGAGCCCCGAATTACGACGCTCCGTTCTCCTCATCCGTCATTATGCGCTGACACACAGTCTCCTTGCTCGAAAAACTCTTCTTTTAATTCGTGCCACATCCCCGGAATATTTCCTCTGATTATCCGTCGTTCACCTCATGTTTACAATTAATTATAACCAGCTTCAGGTAAGCCAGGATTATCCTTCTCTTATCAGTTAAATCATTTGATGGAGACATCCGAGAATTGAGTTCACTCACTAATAACAGAAGATTTAGGCCAAGCATAATAAATTACAACATAGTTTACTGACTTTAAAATTTACAATAAATAAAATAAGCCTGAGAATTTGCACCTAAATCTGTTTATGAAGTCTCAAAAAGGAGACGTAACGTCGCTTTTGAATAAATAGTGACAAATTTATATACTGACTTATCGGCCGTCATTTTATTTATTGTCAAGTTGTAAGTCAGAAAAATATATTGTAATGTAAAGTAATAGGTATATGCATATGATGTTAAAAATAAAAATAATAGTACAATTTAATTTTTTTTCACCTCCCGCTTTATGGGGTTTTGGAATTTTAGAGTATTTTGCAACAAATAATTTAAGCGAAGCATGGACGACAGGAGTTGGGGAATGTGGTTCTATAGGCGAATGCTGAAAATCAGATGGGTAGATAAAATCACAAATGAGGAAGTTTCAAACAGAATAGGGGAAATCGTACAATATGGAGGACGTTGACTAAGAGAAGGGATAGATTAATGGCCACGTTTTAAGGCACGAGGGTCTTGTAAAATTAGTATTAGAGGGAAGTGTGTAGAGTAAGAACAGAAGAGGGAGGTCAAGGATGGAAAACGTTAAGTAGATTAAGGGGGATGTGGATTGTGCTAATTACAGGAAATTAAAAGGATTGCGCAGGATTGGTTAGCATGGAGGGTTGCATCGGAACAGTCTTAGGACTTAATACCACAACACAAACAATTTTCATAACGTCTTATAAATTATTCAAAGTTCTGCTTTTTAATATTTTCATAGTGTCATTTGTTCAGAAGGACGAAAACCGACGTAATTGATATAAGAAGTGTAAAAGTTGTTGTAAAGTCCAGGTAGAGAATGACCCTGACTGTTTAATGGCTATTGATCACTGTCTCAACAAAATTTATATTCGTCTAATTTAATTAACGGCTTCACTTCAAACGTAACTACAGCAGCAATGATGTTTAAACGGAGAGCGATCCGAAGGTTTTAAATGGCGGCACAGTATCACTGAGCACGGTTGAAAAGGTATTAATTTTAGAGCGGACGCAACACGCTGCAGCGGCCAATGAAATTCTCTACTTTGGATAGCAATCACCTGTAAAGGGTTATTGCTGATAGTCACATTCCGAACGAAATTGGAGTCTGCCGAACGAAATTAAGTTGGTTGTTAATTAAGAAGCTACAGCCAGCCGATGGGATGTCAATCGGTTTCCAGTTAACAATGAAGGTATGTTCCGCTCCATTGAACTCAAATATCCGTCAATTTCAGTGGAATCTTAGCAGTCTCAGGCTTTTGTGTTTAGGTCGCAAATTAAATTATATAACCCAGTGACATTTTAAGCTGATATTGAATACTAAAAAATGTATTATTATTCGTCTGGTCGGTATACAACCATAAATGAACATCAACACCAATTAGTCAAGAAAACCACTCTGTCGTTCCACACACACAGGTACATTACGACGTTTCGTCCACAATTTTGGGGACTTTCTCAGGTGAAAAACAGGAACAAACAAATGTCTTCAGTGGTTTAATTTTTTAATGTGTTACAAAGGAGAGGTCCATTGTCGGTTTCAATCATGAAAAGAATCAATATTGTTGGAACATTTTATTAATTACTTTTTATTCAGGTGATAATTTTTCTCTTAACTGTCTTATTGTAACAATACAGTAGGTACATGCGAGTGAAAAAAAAATTAACATATATATGTTGTGGGAAAAAAACACAATTTATTTTTTTATCACCGCCCGCTTATGGGGCTTTGGAATTAACAATTATTTTTGCTACAAAAATTTTTCATAACGTCTTATAAATTACTAAACGTTTTTCATTTTAATATTTTCATAGTGTCATTTGTTCAATATATTACGATTAACGGAAAACAACGCAATTGATAAAAGTTTCAGGTCACAGATAATAATAAAATTCCCAAATGTCCAAATAGTTTTGAATTCGATAATAAAATAAATAAATAGCCACAACAACGAACAGAAAGTATGTCGACATCCATGTTGACCAAAGATTAACCTGGAAGGAGAATAAAGGAAGACTACTCGAAAACTAAAATTCAAACAAATGTATTGACTCTTTGGTCATGGATCAAAATTGTCTCTAAGAAACAAAATACTAGTCTATAGAACGACCCTATTGTAGGTATGTGCTAAAAAATCATCTCTGAGTATGTTGCAAAGGTTCCAGTTCAACTACAGGCGCTCCATGGAACGTCAATAACAACAAGAATCTAAGGATTACTTTTTTATACCACGCGAAATACAACAAATATCTGAAAACTTTGTTGTTTTTGTTGTGGTACTCAACCCTAAGACTGGTTTTTCTATTTGCGCTTCACTAGTGCAACACATTCTTCACAACCTTAGCTAAGAGTTCAGTGAAGAATGGGAATAGTGTAAATTGATCAAAGATGGATTGAGATAGATATATAGATTTGTTTCATCGCAATGGACTGAGTCCGGTGGCAACATATATTTAATATTTCATGAAGAGAATATAAATTAAAGGAAAAAAATAATACTACTATTAATATGGAAAATAAAATTACGTTTACACTAATTTATCTTAAATATGTCCCTAATTCAGTCCCTAAATGATTTTACATTCTTCGGAAAAGTCGCTAGTAATCTTGCAGGCAAATAATTCCGGTCTTTTACAGTCCTATTTACGATTTCAACTCAAAGCAGAATAATAGCTTCAATTGGAACTCGGGCAAACGCCATGAAGCTCAACTGAGAAGCTAAGAACGGAAAAATGTCGTCTGGCCCCGGGACCTCCAGCTTACCGGGTGGATACTCTACTGCAGACCGACACATTAGTAAAGAGGATGTCTGACGTTACGTAGGCATTTAGATTGGAGAAAGTGAGGACTTGCACTTACCCACGACTTCCATGTCTCCGTGTTCCGTGACAGTTTGGAAGGAAGGAGCTTCTCCAGAGACCTCGCAGCGGTATCGCCCAGAACTGCCCAAGTCCACGGACTTGAACGAAACCTGACTCGCATTCGAGTTCTCAATCTGGCAAACAGAACAGAAAGTAAATGTCACGAACAGTACAGGAACCTTGTTCAACGGAAATAGGAAAAAAACATTTTTAGTATAAAATTAACTAAATAATACTCCGCATTGCTGATAAAATTTTCGGATATTCCCGTAGAAAATCCAACCGAATTTAATATTACTAAAATTAATAATATTTTCAATAATAACAGGTAATTAAAGGTTTAAATTCTCCTGCAGGGTATCACGTTTCCTGTAATATTACTGCTGCACTCTCTAAAAATCACAAACAAAATAGTCTGATAGCCGATCTTCTTTTTTTTCTCAATCAAAGATTATTTTATACAAGCAGTCACAGATATTGCATCAACGACCGGACTTAACACATGTATAATTTAATTTTTCACCATAGTTCCCTGGCAGAAACAAAGCTATCTTAAATTGAAAATTCTACTGGTCTTATGGAGATTGTTGTAATTATCAATGATGTACTCTTTTAAATAAAAGTTCAACTCTTCCTAAAATAATCCTAAAACTAAAATAGTATAAACTATAGTCAAATATCTCACACATATAATGAAATATAAATAAAAAATGTCATCAATGACTATATTAATTTTCATGAAACCGTTAAAATTGTAAATTTAAGGAAAATACGTCCTGTCGGTTAATTGTGTTGTTGTTGTGGTATTTAGTCCTAAGACTGGTCTTACATCCCTCCACGCTAACTTATCTTGCGGAAGCGTTTTCATTTCCGCATAACTACACCATCCCATATCCCCCTTAATCTACTTAGCGTTTTCCATCCTTGGCCTCCCTCTTCTGTTCTTATCCCCACACATTTCCTTCTAATGTTAATTTTACAAGTCCACCGTGTCTTAAAACTTGGCCTATTAATCTATCCCTTCTCTTGGTCAACTTCCTCCATATTGTTCTCTCTTCCCTTATTCTGATTGGAACTTCCCCGTTAGTGATTCTATCCAGCCGTCTCATTTTCCTATAGCACCACCTTTCAAAGCGTTCTATTTTTTCCTCTCTGTCACTCCTATCATCGCACCCATATAACGCCACGCTCCATACGAACATTTTTAGCAATGATTTCCTAATATTTACACTTATATTACCCGTATGTAAATTCCTCTGTTTGTGAATTCCTTCCTATCCTGTTTTATCCTACTCTTTATGTCTACTGTACTTCTACCATCCATAGTTAATATACTTCCCAAGTATCCTCCGTCTGTTAACTGTGGTTATTTAATATAAATATATACGTATATAATATACATTTATAATATATATTATATGTATGTCTTGATATAATTAATTTTTTTGTATGAAATTAATTTATCGTTTTATAAATAAAGACCACTTACGGTTTCAATGAATTTATTTTCACATGCTGGAATGTTACACATACTCTCTTATTATATAAATCATACATTAGCTGGTAATTGTCACAGCCTCGTGTGGTCTTTACTTATGGAAACATGACATTGAAAGAAATATTTATGAGAGCAATTAATTTTTAAATACTGCTAGTATGAATTTCTTTTGGAAGGTGTTGGTTAGTATTGTTTAATAATTTTTGCAATGCGTCGAATTAAGTCAGTCATTTTAATATTGAAACCAAAGTCACGTTATTCAGAAGGGGGAAAACATGTGTAATAGAACGGCCAATAGAACGTGTCATGAAGGGACTGATTACTCACATCGACGTTGATGCCCGTGAGAGGGAAGAGCTGAGCAGGAGGCGAGTCCCGGGGCACGAACCTGTAGAACTCGCGGCCGTCCTTGTACCACTTCACGGAATACAGAGACTCTCCTTCCAAGTCGAACATGCACTGGTGGGAGACGTTCTGGTGTCGAACCACGAACTTCGGGATCCGAGCTTCCAGCAGCTTCAGGCCCCAACACCCTGCAACACATTCATTACCTTTATTCCTTCCTCCTTCTCCAGGCACGCGACTTATTACTACTTCTTCATAAACACTCCTAAGATCAACAAAACCTTATAAAAACCACAGGAACTTAGTAAGACTCATTTAGGTTCTACATGAGACAAACTAAAAAACTGCTCTATAATTGTTCTGACTCTACCTCGAATAATAAAGGAGAAAAACATCGGCCAAAAATAGTCAGAATTAAAATTGTTTATTACATTACATCACGACATTTCGTTCCATACTTAAATTATAATTATTTTTGTAGATTTTTCTCACACCTGAGGAGATTACAAACGATGGAACGAAACGTCGTGATGTAATGTAATCAATAATTTTAATTCTGACTTGTTGAAATTTCCACTTCCTCAGCGTAAAACATAAGTTATATGTTTAACCGATTTTTTAAATACAGACCAATAATGTCAAAACTTAAAATAATAGCATCCTTTCCCGGTGACGTCACAGCTAGTCACGTCACTGCCCGATCAAGCACCAATCAAAAACTATCAATATTTATAATAATTTTATGTTTTCTCGTACGTAGTTGCAGATTAATTAAAATATTGAGCATAAATTCACTATGAGTTGATAAATAATGGGACATTTTAAATCAATTAACGTTGTTTTGCACAATTATGGACAGTCGAATTTTTAATTAAAATTATCTACTTATTACATTACATCACGAAGTTTCGTTCCATATTTAAATTATAATTATTTTTTTAGATTTTTCTCACACCTGAGGAAATTACAAACGATAGAACGAAACATCGTGATGTAATTTAATAAATAAATAATTTCAATTCTGACTTGTTGAAATTTCCACTTCCTCAGCGTAAAACATAAGTTATATACAGACCGTGGCTGTTTACAATAATGTCAAAACTGAAAATAATAGCATCCTTTCCCGGTGACGTCACAATCAGTCACGTCACTGCCCGATCAAGCACCAATCAAAAACTATCAATATTTATAATAATTTTATGTTTTCTCGTGCGTAGTTGCAGATTAATTAAAATATTGAGCATAAATTCACCATGACTTGATAAATAATAGGACATTTTAAATCAATTAACGTTGTTTTGCACAATTATGGACAGTCGAATTTTGTAATTTTGATCAAGCCAAATGTATAATAATCTAAACTTGACTGATAATTATATCAAATTATAAAGAAATAAAATAAATTTAAGACAAATTTGCAGACAAAATAATTAAAATTTTTAAAGTAATAGTTATTATTTAGTTGAATCAAAGTATCGTCAGTGTATTTGGGACTTTCCCAGGTAATGTTACTACAATAATTATACAAAAAAATTAATTACAATAACAGAATCTTAATAACATTGGCAATAATAAAACATACAATTTTAATATTATGATGACATTCAAGATGTCAGCTGTATACAAATTGTTAATGTTGAAGATGTCATAAATATGGTGACGAAACGACGATTCAGCTAAATAAAAACTTTTGGTCTGCATCTGGTCGTTAATTTATTTCATTGAATAAAATTTTGATAGCGTATTTTAACATTATATTTTACTCTGTACGACAGCTAAAAGTTATTGATAACGTCTAAGTATTAAGGTTTAAAGTTGTTTTTAAATGACTGAGTTGAAATCTCTTAAAGTTTAATTAGGGAAAGTTTCTGAATTTTTAATGTTATCAGAATGTTAGTTAAACATTAAAATTCCAGAATATTCTACACTGATTGTTGGATTTTAATAAATAAAATTTAATATACAATCTAATCAGTAATTATAAAAACTCTTCAGTTTTGAGTGTGAGTGTTTTATTTCATCAGATTTTTTATATGATGAATCTGTTTTCCTGATTGCTATAAAATTGCAAATTAAGGTAAGGTAATAGATACATTTTTTTGGTGACGACAGGAAACTAATAGCGTTTCTGCATAAAACTTTGGGGGGGAAACCGTAGATTATTTATCTCGAGTAGAAATGTAGTGCGCTTATGATTTCCCCGCGGACTTGAGCGCGCATACTTGTGCCAATTTATAAGAGAAGAACAGAGACTTTCGTATGCAAGGTCAAATTTCCTCAAACTTTTAAAATATACACTTCAATGTGTGCGCTTCATTAAACTCCTCCTGAAATTCCTCCCCGCAGCTATTTTGTAAACACACAACAACCAAAAACATGTGTCGCGACTCTTGTGACACGATTACAATTCTCGGACAAAATTACAGGTGAAAAGTTCAGGACATAATAAATGATACTCACGTAACGTGATGCTGCAAAAATAAATTTATTTAAAGGATTTGCATAAAAGCGATACATATTGGCCAACCATTAATTAATATGTTGTTGTTATGGTATTCAGCCCTAAGACTGGTCTGACTTGAGCAGACCTGATTTGCGCAAGCCTTTTCATTTCCTTATAACTAGCACATTTCCTTAATCCTAATCTGCTTAGCGTATCCCATTCTTAGCCCCCCCTTCCGTTCTTACCCTACACACTTCCCTCTAATGCTAATTTTACAAGACCCTCGTGTCTTAAAAAATGGCCTATTAACCTGTCCCTTCTCTTGGTCAACGTCCTCCATATTGTTCACTTTTTCCCCTATTCTGTTCAGAACTTCCCCGTCTCATTCTCCTATAGTACCACATTTCAAAGGCTTCCATTCTTTTCCTTTCCCCAACTCCTATCGTCGACGTTTCGCTTAAATTATTTGTTGCAAAATCCTCTAAAATTCCAAAGCGGGAGGTGATAAAAAATTAAATTGTGCTATTCTTTTTATTTTTAATAACATGCATTATACACTTACATATACCTATTATATTACAACATAGTTTACTGACTTAAAACTTTACAATAAATAAAAAGACGGCCAATAAGTCAGCATATAAATTTGTCACTATTTACGTTTCGCACCCATATAACGCCACGCTCCATACAAACATTTTTAGCAACGATTTCCTAATATATTCACACTTATATTTCCCGTAAGTAAAACCCTCTTTTTCGCAAAAGTCTTCCTTGCCTGTGCTATCCTACTCTTTATATTTAAAAGATAAATTACAAAGATAATAATGGAAAATTTTCCTAGAGCCCGGTCGATATTTTTCCAGTCTCATCTTTCTAAATTTACCTATATTCTCTTTACCTGAGACTCAATTCATGCATTTGTCATTCCTTAAATAAATTGCAATTTTTACAGAAAATTGAGGAGTATTTAGTTTCCAGCTACGACGTTCCGTCCAAAAATTTTGGACATCTTCAGGTACAAATGAGATGTAAATTATTTCGTAGAAAAAAGTTTCCACTTATTTTATCATTGGCCTTTAAGTCGGTAGTCACATCTTAATTAAAATTATTCTCTAAAGTATTTCACTCTTTTTGGTTTTCACGTCGGCTTCCTTATTATAATGATTTTATTTTACTTCTAATATTAGAAGACCGGATAAGAAAAAAAAACGAAATACGCTTTAGAAAAAGCCTTTGATAATGTGCACTGGAACACGCTATTAAATATTTTGAATATGACAGGAATAAAATATTGAGAAAGAAGGTTTACACATAACCTCTACAGAAGGCGGACAGCAGTAATTAGAATTGAAGGGCAAGAAAATAAAGCAGAAATAAATGACCCCATCAAGAAGATTCTACTCGATTTCGCAAACCTAACTATATATTTTCTCCTTTTAGTTTCTTTTCGTCTACCCGTTCTTCTGTCAGTCGTCGAGGTCGATCAAATGTTATTTCACATAAATCTTATAAAAAATATAAATATTAAATAATTCTTCTGACAATTAAAATATATAAATGAGTATAATCAGCCTGTTTATCAATAATTTATAATACTGCATGACTCCTCCGGCGAAAAATGACTTGAGTCATGGAGTTGATGTTCTACATGAACACCTAAATCTTTGCCTGAAGAAGTCTCAAATCAGAGACGAAACGTCGTAGCCTTTCATACTTTAAATTATAAATAACTGATAAAGAGGCTGATTATACTCAATTATAAGTATTATTCACAGGCCGACACGTTTCGTCCAGTATTTTGCGACTTCATCGGGTGAAGACATACTCAATCAACATTACCGTCACTGGACGCTGACCGTGGAGCAAAGTTTACGCGTAAAGATAAATTCAGATGTTTTTGGGTCCGTTCAAAGTTGAGCTTTAGAGGAAATTTGGTTACGTATGTTTTCACCGGATGAAGTTCCAAAATTGTTGACGAAACGTCGTGTGGATGAAATGAAACAGTAATTTCTTTCTCATTACTTGACGAAAGCTGTAATTCATGCCTTGATGAAATTATAGACTTTACAAAATTCCGTACGGAAATTGGTGAATGATAAGAGGAGGAAGGAAGGATTGACCGACACGGCATGATTTAAGGGAATATTTGTCCGTGTGGAGACGTGGCAAATTACATCCCCGTATATCGCAGGGGTTGCGTTTTACTGGCTGCTGAACGCACCGTCAAGACAAAAACTGGCGTCGCCAAGTTTGGCGTCGCATTAATCACGAGTGCTAACGACGCTCTGCTGCCGACGACACAACGCGCATGCTCTAATTACCAGTCGTCTATAGGTACGCACGCAGGCGTCAGTCTGTATATGCGCCAACTTGCCTAATTTGTCATAGGCAGCCGTGAACGTGGACGACTTGCATCAGCCAGATTCTCAACAGACAACTCTCACCGTACTTTAAAACTCGGGCCGTATCATGAACGCAGCAGCACCAGTATAATATTTATTAATTAGCGAATTATGTAATTGAACAATGAGACACAAGGGAACGTATCTAAAACAGCATAAAACAAGCACACCAATCGAACAAAAAAAACTACTACGTCCACGTCATTGTTCCAGGGTAACGCCAAAAGTAGTTACTATATAACAGTGAACGAATAAACGAACGTCTCCATATTATTTCTATGGCAGCACAATCTGCGAAATAATTTACATGAATAATGAATTCTAATAAATGGTATTTGACAGTAAAAGACCAAGGTTTCCTTTAAAAGAAAATTGGTTTCCCGTTGATAATTTTGACGTAACTCACTTTCCCTCGCCCCTCCCCCCTGGAGTAGGGGTGGATGGACACTTACGGTGCCATTAAGTCACATTGGTAAAAATATTACACACATTTAATTTTATTTTGCTTATCTGTTGCCTATTTTTTGAGATATTCCCATTTTTCAGCTATTTTTAACCCATTTTGATTTTTGTCAATTACAACGCCATCTGTGACCGAAATGACACGAATTGTAGGCCAATTTGGAGTAATATTTTCTGCAAACTCCGAATCAGCAATAAAAAATAGGGGTTCCCATTTTAAGTTTTTTAACTCTTCTCACACCCATAGGGTGGTATCTTGCGAAAGCCTATTCATTTCTGCATAATTACTACGTCCTACATCGTCTCTAATCCGCTTAGCATATTCCATGTTTAGCCTCCCTCTTTTGTTCTTATCGCACACACATCCCTCTAATGCTAGTTTTACAAGACCTTCATGTCTCAAAACGTGGCCTACTGATCTATCCCTTCCTTTCAACTTCATAACTATCCCTCCGATTTACTAACTCTATCCACCCATATCAATCTCCTATAGTATCACATTTTTCAAGCTTCTATTCCTTTTATGTCGGCAAAACCTACCGTCTACGTTTCGCACCCATATAACGCCACAACACTCCATACGAACATTTTTAGCAATGATTTCCTAATATTCACACTTATATAATTAAAGTAAATTCATCTTTTTTTGCGGGTCTTCCTTACCTGTGCTATACTACTCTAGTTAGTGTGCTTCCCAAGTAGCAGAATTCCTTAACTTCCTTCAAAATATCCCTTCCCAATCTGACAGCCTTGGTTATTCCACTATTTCCCATACTACATTCCATTACCTTGGTTTTACCTCTATTAATCCTCATATTGAACTCTTTCTCCAGGACCACGTTCATGTCATTTATTATGGTTTCCAAGTCTTCTTCTTATCTCCTAATACTACAATCACGTGCTTAAATGTAAATGATGGCCAAAATCAACCATAATTTGCAGTAAATAATTACATTAGAAATACACCATTTTTATGTGCCTCTACAAGCCAATCACATTTCTCCGTTATTATTGCAATAAAATCCATATACAGGATTCACATATTTTTAAAAAATTCTTTACTTGAGTTTCTATATATTACGGTGCCAAATTCTGAGGTGTATTAGTAATTTTTATCCTTTCCTGTCCTGTAATTAGCATCTGTCATTAATTAACGATGGACGGGGAGGAAAAGTTTCCCTTAAATCGCATTTGAGGACAATTTGTGTTGAAGACTTTGTCTTATTTTTCAAATCCAAGTTTGTTTTGTTATGCCATTGCATGATAAAACCCCATTATTTTCGTAAACAGCTTTCACGAGGAACAAGATGTAGTCGGTTGTAGTTGTTCTTCGTTCCACCGTAATTGCAGCGGCACACGATTCTCAATTAAGGTCCCACATTCGTGAAATTAATAATTGTCCTTTCGACCTTAAATTATTACATGTTATTAAAATGAATTAGGGAGGATTATTATAAGCTACGGAGGATGATGGTTAAAGACCTTTATAAATAATTCATTACAATTAATTTACTTTCTGTTGTTATTTTTATACTAAGTTACTTAGGGAACAAGGATTGATTATCTTAAAGTAAATGTATAGGACTATACAAATCTTCCCATATTATTCAGGTCGTACATTTATTTATTTTGTTATGCTTTTCTAGGCTTTCGCATTCAACTGCAACTGATTCAGTATCTAATATTATAAATCCAATACTATGAAACACTTTACAGTGGAAACTAACGACTTGAGATATCCTTATTTCAGGAACAAAAATATATTGGAAATAATACATCACTTTCCGCTTGTTTCTGAAAAGAATTAGGTAGAATTATATTAACGACCTATTTAAAGTCTAACAAATATTTTTTATAAAATAAATATACTAGATTATAAACGATTGTTTAATGTGCAAAATTATGAAAAGAATCAGACAAAATACAGCCATTAAATTAGTGATAAAATAAATGCCACAAAGTGTTATTGCGTCAGGAGATGAAAAAAATACCGACTATAACGGTTTGGAATTTGCAATTATAATTCATTCATCTGACGTTTCGCCCTCAGTTTTGGAACTTCGTAATCAAATTTCCTCTGAAGTTAAATTTTGGATGCATATAAATTAATTGTTACAATTTATTTTTGCTTACACCGTCTACGTCCACTGACGGTAATACCAAAACGATATTGCGTACCTCTTCATCTGAAGAAGTCCCTAAATTGAGGACGAAACGTCATATAAATGAAAGTTTTTTTGAAGTCGCTAATTCAATTCAATTTAATTCTTCAATTAAATACTCTAGAAGAGCTAAAATTTTCACAAGTACTAACCTGAAGCTATTTATTATAAGAATTTAGTGCCTATAAATTCCGAGAATTTATTAAATGAGTAGATTTAATATAACAAGGAAACGACACAACATTTCAGGCAGACATTTTGGATCGTTTCAAGTTTCCAAAAAGTTACTAATTAATTTTCAGCTACCAAATATATCTAAAATGAAATAGTGTAATAGATAAATACACGAAAAAACTTACAAGTTTAAGGGTCATGTAATTATAATAATAAAAAATTTCAAAAGTTAATAATTCACAATAAAATGAAACTTTGATTATAAAGACCACAGTAAATCAATTAATGTCTGTTGTCTAGTAATTAAATTAACGGCCAGATACAAAGTTTTTATTTAGTTGAATCGACGTTTCTTCACCCATATTTAGGACTTCATCTTGTAATAAATAAAAAGACGGCCAATATGTCAGCTCATAAATCTACTACTATTTATTCAAAAACGACGTTTCTTCTCCTTTTTGAGACTTCCTCAGCCGTACTAGAAACATAATATTACAAGAAATCAGAAATGAGTTCTATAATACAATTTTTTAATTAAATATGGTTCAAAACTTACAAATTTAACAATTAATCACTTGTAACGTTATTTCAGATCAAGCAGCCATTGTAGGCATAAAAGTCTTATTTTTCATCAAAATTTCAAAAAATTAACGTAACCTGAGGACGTCCTAAATGTGGTGACGAAACGTCGACTGAACGGAGCAAATACTGGTCGGTAATTTATCTCGTAAAAGGAGTATAATTTACACAACTTCCATGTTGAAAATTAATTTTTTATATTTAATCAGTGCTTAAATAATTGCATCGTGTATAGTTTCTTAAGATATTTGTTTCCTGTCTTGAGAAACAGTTTAATTCATCATACTCTATGTATATGTCATATTTTTATGGTGTCGTCAGTCTTATTGTTCCCGGATTTTTTTAAAAAAAATATTTATTTTTGAGTATATTGTCTAGAGTAAATGCCCTTGTATTTTACTTTTATGTTTTAGAATATCTTCTGTCGTTTTCACTGCACAATCAATTTTTTAAATGCTCTAGTTTCATTAGTGAAAAAATTTTAAGTAACCGTTCGAGGTTATAATCAATCAGCCACGTTGCTGCAAGTCCGACGTTACGGAGGGGATATTCCTCTCTCTTTCTCTCTCTCTCTCTCTCGTATACCGGCAGATGGACCACAATATTCTCTCCAATCTCAGCAGCTTCCCTTATCTGGCTTGTGTATTCCCTTGGGCCAGTCAGTAACGGCGTGTCGTATTGCAGAGCCTGATTTGCCTCCCCCTCTCGCCTCGCCGTCTTTTGCATCCTTTTCCAGCTCCCCCACACACTTCCGCAATCATTGCCGGCTTCCTAGTTTTCTTCCTGCTGCATCCACGGCTTACGCAACAGCTGGAGTAGTGACTGGTCTTCTCAACCTAGAGGATAGAAACGGTCTGTTTGCCGCCCCCAATCTCTACTGTAACACACACAGTTTCCAAGCCGAGGCAACAATACTTCTCTTACTACAACAAATTAAATACGTATCTTAATAGAACTTATGTAAAAAATGTGTAACACAAGTATTAAACAACGACTTCCAAGTACTTCAACCACCTTAAACTAAATAATTTACTTTAGGTAATATAAAGTAATTATTATCTTGGAAAACTGGTTTGAAGTGTCCTCTCTGTAATGTGGTTTCTTTGATTTCATTTATATACATACATACATGTACATGACTTAACCACGTAGACTGTGTGCCGATTTTTTGCTTCCCCAGTTACATGAATACGCGACCAGAAATCGTTCAGCTCTAAGGTCGGACAAGCATCGCCTTGCTCTACACCAGAAAAGTATTCACAATACCGGGATAATTTTATACAACAGCCTTCCGCCAGACGTTAAAAATAGTACCTACAAAAGCTTCGTGAAGCAGAGTAAAACTATTCTTTTAAATGGCGCGTTTTACTCGGTACAGGATTTTCTTAATCGTCCTTCTAGTATTTAAATCAAGGTTCCTGCAAAAATAGCACATCACATATCTTTAAAATTTCTATTCAGTTTTTTTCTGCTCTTTTGATTGTTTGTTTCATGTATTGCCTGGAGCTACTTAGGAAGGACAGTTTCCTGGTCGCAGAGCTCCAAGTAGTTAAAATTCCATTGCGTGTTCCTCAGTGTGTGCTTGTTTGTGTTTCCCAGTGTGTGTGTGTCATCATGTGTCCGTGTTGTTTATAGACAAAAGTCATTATAAACACATTTTCTTTTACTAATTTATTTTAAGTTTATGTGTCTTTAATTATGTACTTTATTTTGTTCATTTTTAATTTTTAATGTATGACGTATCCTATTTCCTCAATCGAGGATTAATGGAGACAACAATAAATCTAAATATTAAGCATTATATTATTTTATTATTCTAAATTTTATATAGGGAATATGTTTGTGGTAAATATGCGGCTCGAATAAGCTTAATCAGGAACAGGCAAAATTCTTCCGTCTGAGATAGAAAAGTTCCCGGAAACCGCCTCATACCTGCAGACTCAGCAGCCATATTGTTCGCTCTTCCCCTTTTCTGTTTATACTTACTAATTAGTGATTCTATCCACCCGTCTCATTCTCCCATAGCACCACATTTCAAAGGCTTCCATTCTGTTTCTTTCCGCAGCTCCTATCGTCCACGTTTCTCGCCCATATGACGTCACACTCCGTACGAACATTTTTAGCAACGATTTCCTAATATTCACACTTATATTACCCGTAAGTAAATTCCTCTATTTTTGCGTAAGCCTTCCTTGTCTGTGCTACTCTTTATGTCTTCTACCATCCCTAGTTATTAAGCTTCCCAAGTAGCAGAATTCCTTAACTTCCGTCAAAATATCCCTTTTCAATCCCTTAGCCTTTGTTATTACACTGTTTCCCATACTACACTCCAGTACCTTAGTTTTCCTTCTATTAATCCTAATATTGAACCCTTTCTCCACGACCACGTGCGTGCCATTTATTATGGTTTCCAAGTCTTCTTCTGATTCTCCTAACACTAGAATATCATTTGCAAAGCGTAGGGGTTTAATTTCTTCTCCTTGCAGTAGGATTCCTTTCCCATATTCCAGTTTAACTTTCCTCTTCGCCTGTTCTATGTATAAGTTAAACATGTTGAGTAGCTCGCAAAATTGTTCATATATCATATATATATATATATATATATTTGTTGAATAAATTTAATGTTTTAATTTTTATTGTTATTTATTTAGTTTGAAAAACAAGAGGTGTGCTGTATAATATACGTAATTATGTCATAATAAAACATAATTGTTATAATAGAAAACTGGTTTACTCTCTGTAACGTGGTTCCTTTGACGAAGCTATGGCCAAGCGTTTCTGCGACTTTCCGAGCGTTTCGCGGTGATACTCAAGGATATTGTATATAGTGACAGATATTGTGAATCAGTAGGTACTAAGGTCGATGTTATGTTCATAGTTAATTTTTAATAGCTATACAAAAAATACCTGGTTGCATGGAATAAGCAATTAAATAGTCGTCGATACAACTGAAAAATTATTAATGCTTTAATATCTCCTAAAAGTTCTTTTCTCCTCCGGCGCGTTATTCGGAAGAAGACCTTGTTCTTACTTTATTTATTTATTTGCACAGTGGATGTCTGCTCCGGCATCGGGACATTAACAGAAGGGTTCTTAAATCAAACGCTGTTGCGTGCCCCGAAATGAATAATGTTTAAAAATTATAAATTCAGATCCTCGTTGCAAGTTTAGAAGTCGCAAACTTACAGACAGTTCGTGCGGCGCTAGCAGCTTATCAAAATCCGGTCACGTCAGAGTTGCGGAGGAACAAGAGTAACCAACATTTTCTATTGCCTCTTCAACTTCTTCCGACATCGCGTAAGCACATCATCCGCGCCAGCTTTGTTAGGCTGCACAACTTCTGAGCTCATCTTTGACGAAACTTGCTCGTATTTCCATTCAGATGGCGAGGACAACGCACAGGGGACAAGTAACATCCGCACCAGGAACTCCGTTGTCGTAAGGATTAAGCTCTTACTTAAATAACGTCAGAGAGAACCCTGTGAAGCTGCAGCAACGACGATAAAACCTCATTTAACAGCAATATTTAAATTTATTCTCATGTCTTTTATTGAATTAATATACTTTCAAAATTATTATCTCCAGAGAACAAGAACATGAACCGAAGGAAATATAGTAAAACATCAATTATAGTCGCGTCAACAGGAGACGTTCTTGGTGACTGCAAAAAATAATTACAATGTAAAATCAAAAAAAATACATAGATATTGCAAAAAACACTTGTTGTTTGTTGTTGATGTCGTTTTCAGTCCGAAGACTGGTCTGACGCAACCATCCATGCTAACCAAATTTGCGCAAGCCTTTTCATTTTCTCATAACATCAAACCTGATCTGCTTAGTTTATTCCATCCTTGTCCCCCCCTCTTTTCTTCTTACCCCACACACACACTTCCCTCTAATGCTAATTTTACAAGACCCTCGCGCCTTAAAACGTGGCGTATTAATCTATCCCTTCTCTTGGTCAACTTCCTCATTAGTTTTTCTCCTATTCTGTTTAGAACTTCCTGCTTAGTTATTCTATCCCCATTTCAAAGGCTTCTATTCTTTTCCTCTCCTCAACTCCTATCGTCCACGTTTCGCATTCATATAAAGTCACGCTCCTTACGAACATTTTTAGCAACGACTTCCTAATATTCACACTTATATTACCCGTAAGTAAAATCCTCTTTTTGGCGAAAGGCTTCCTTTCCTGTGCTATCCTACTCTTAATATCTGCTATACTCCTACATTCCCTAGTTATTACGCTTCTCATGTAGCAGAATTCCTTAACATTTGTTAAAATATCCCTTCCAAATGTAACAGTCTTTGTTATTCAACTGTTTCCCATAATACACTCCTTTCCTTGGTTTTCTCCCACTATTAATCCTCATATTGAACTCTTTCTCCAGGACCACGTTCATGCCATACTCGTATATTATGGTTTCTAAGTCTTTTTCTAACTCCCCTAATACTACAATATCGTCTGAAAAGCGTAAGGTTTTTATTTCTTCTCCTTGCAGTATGATTCAATTTCCATACTCCGTTTTAATATTCTCAATCGCCTGTTCTAAATAAACGCAGAAAATCGTCTTGACACTATGCACCATGTACCTGATGACGGCGGACATGAATTTCGTCGAAAATATGCGTTCAAACGGTAACTTGACCCGAGAATCTTTTATTAAGCTTTATGTGAAAGGAAATTATCGACTAGAGACAGAAAAAGATTAATTTACTACGTTTATTATGAAGAAACAGGTGTTAATTGTTTGTTCTGTTATTTATGAATGGTAGTGAAATGTAATAGGAGTAAGGACACGAGGGAGACAGCAAGTGTTGTTGTTGGACACAAGTATCCAGTAGCACATCTGCATTGAATATTCCTTCTATGGCCGGAGTTGGTATTTGCATGAACGAGGGCCCTCGGTTCCATATAAGCAAGGGGGAAGCCATTACGACTCGCATTAAACATTCGGGCACATTAATTCGATCGCGATACACAAACGGCTGTAATCACGTAGGTATCGCACCACGTGTACGCATTCATATGTGCACAATGGCTGTTCAACAATTCTGCAACAAAGTGACGTTGCCAAACGAATTCATCACGTTACGCAATTTGCATCGCAATGGACCGCGTCAAAACAATGCAGTTGACATCGAGAGCCAACAGCAGCAGCAGCAGAGGGCCTAAGGTGGTGGTGCTTAAGGAACTTTAAAACAACCCATTCGTCGTGGCGGCGCTGCGGGCGGAAGCACTTGGGGCCTTTACAATGGGGGGTGCAATGCGGTCTCTCCCTCCCTCCCTCACTCTCTTGCCCTCAATTGATTTTTCAGGTGTTTCGCAATGCCAGGAGAATAACATTCAACTATTCTCTATCACTCACGGCTTAAATTCTTACCTCCAGGCTACATCTCTAACCTTCACGGCGATGGCCCATGTTTACAATGTTTATCTACTTTAATTACTAAAAGCGCTATATCATTAGCAATATTGATTTTGCGACTAATATTAGAAGAAAGGATAAGAAAAACCCGACCTATGTTCATGGCATTTGTAGATTTAAAAAAAACGTTTGATAATGACAACTGGAACATACTATTAAGGATTTTGAAGAACACAAGAATAAAGTATCGAGAAAACGGGGCTAATAAATAACCTCTACAGAAAACATACAGCAGTAATTACAATCGGAGATCAAGAAACGGACGACGTATTCAAGAAAGGAGTAAGACAAGGATGCAGTCTGTCGCCCGTGCTGATTAACTTATATATAGAACAAGCGATGAAAATAGTTAAAGCGGAACATGGCAAAGGAATCATACTGGAAGGAGAATAAATAAAAACCTTACGCTTTCCGACGATATTGTAGTATTAGGGGAGTCAGAAAAAGACTTAGATCCAACATCTCTTCATTCCCGTAAACCACAGCTAGGCTAACATATCAGTACACTAATTCACACCCTATTTCTAGTAAAAACGTGAAGA
Organism: Eucriotettix oculatus; assembly: GCA_034510155.1. Classification (NCBI taxonomy): domain Eukaryota; kingdom Metazoa; phylum Arthropoda; class Insecta; order Orthoptera; family Tetrigidae; genus Eucriotettix; species Eucriotettix oculatus. Next base: position 101,499,092 of record CM067378.1, read on the forward strand.
ATTTCCACTTCCTTAGACTAGAATTCATTGCATCTGTGATCATTTTACGCAATATCCACTCTTCACGTATTTCCTAGAATAATATACGATTATGGCATAAACGGAGTCCTGGAGAAAGAATGCAATATGAGGATTAATAGAGGGAAAACCAAGGTAATGGAGTTTAGTATGGGAAACAGTAGAATAACAAAGGCTGTTAGATTGCGAAGGGATATTTTGACCATAGTTAAGGAATTCTGCTACTTGGGAAGCGTAATTACTAGGGATGGTACAAATATAGTAGACATAAGGAGTAGGATAGCACAGGCAAGGAAGACTGGCGAAGAAGAAGAATTTACTACGCGTAATATAAGTGTATTAGGAAGTCGTTGCGTTATTTGGGTGCGAAACGTGGACGATAGGAGTTGGGGAAGGGAAAAGAATATATGTCTTTGAAATGTGGTGCTATAGGAGAATGCTGAATATCATTTGGGTGGATAGAATCAGTAACGAGGAAGTTCTAAACAGAATAGGAGAAAAGCGAACAATTTGGAACACGTTGACCAAAATTAGTACGGCAAGTTTTTAGGCCAGAGGCTCTTGTAAAATTAGTTGTAGAGGGAAGTGTGTGGGCTAAGAACAGAAGAGGAAGGCCAAGGATGGAATGCGCTAAGTAGGTTAGGGAGGTTGTGGGATGTGTTAGTTTTGCAGAGAGGAGAAGGCTTGCGGAAGCTAGGTTGGCATGGAGGGTTGCATAAGGCTATTCTTAGGACTGAATAGCACAACAACAATATAATTAGCATACGCTTTTCTTGAGTATCTATCGTTGTGTCGTGTCGAGTACACGATTGAATGACGATAAAACATAGACACAAGCAGTGGCTCACCGACCAATTCACTAATCACATTCTTCACATCGTAATTCTAGGAAATACGTAAAGAGTGGATATTGCGTAAAGTGATCACAGGTGCAATGAATTCTTGTCTAAGGAAGTGAAAATTCTTCAAGTATTTATTAGACTTAGGGTGTGAATAGTATGATTAGTGTACTGATATGTGAGCCTAGCTGTGGTTTACGGGAATGAAGAGATGTTGGATCTGTCTTTGGACTCGGATTAGCTCAGTTGGTGGAGCGACCGACTGGATATCGGGGAAGTCCTGGGTTGGAGTCCCGGTTGACATTTTTCCATTCTTGTCTTTCTTCTAAAATTAGCTTTATGCTTCACTGAGCTTCATCTGAAGGATTTCCACTTCCTTAGACTAATTTTCATTAAATTCTATACAACATTTATGACTAGATGAAAGAGTTTATAAAGTCACGGAATGCTGCCCTCATGTTGTTTTTGTTGTTGCAAACATTACTGTATTCAAGTAAAACACGAGTTTTATCCGCCTTTAACATAGCGTGTGAGTCTGCGAGTGTTGAATAACACGTTTTCTCGGTTGTGATATCTCTGCTAACGGCGGCCTTTATTGGCAAAGATGTTATTATCGACGCCTCCGGGAAGGGAAGAGCTCGATGCATGAACATTTTTATGAGTCTACGTCGAGCAAAGAATAAATCCTTCAGGTGCAGTGATTTCACAGAGCACTTTTTTTGTCCGTGTCTCCCATCTCTGCGGCATCACATGTACAGTTTCATTTTTTTTGTTTCCTTTCTAGCACAAATAATATAGTTGAATACGACGACCTTATGCTTTGCGATCTCCGGTATAAATGAAGCATTTTAAATACTGAAAATTATTTTCTCTTTTCTGGCTCACAGCCATTATTTCTTCCAAAATATAAAATTATGGCAATGAAGATATTTAAAAAAATCTATTATTATTAATTGAAATTAGTTTAATATGATTGTATTATTGTTTGGACTTTGATTTCCCTTTTATAATAATTGCCTAATTTTCGTATATTAAAAACGGAATGAGATTAAGAATAAACAAAATACTATTCTCTCTGTTCCATTTAGTAACTTATAGCATTTCAGCCATATTCCGATCCCTACAGTTGAAAATAACTTGACAGAAGTCTAGAATTAATTTTTATGTTATGAAAATATATTGGGGAAATTCCATTTTTTTAAATTAAACGATTTGTCGGACCGTTTAAAGTTTTAATGCCCTTAAGCAAATTTAAATGTAATTAAAAAATATTTAACTCTAAATCAAGGAACAACCAAGCCTAAGTATATGTATAAACAAAATCAAAAGTGATGGTTTGGAGATCGCATATGAATTATATAATGTATTTATTAGTGATGTTTGAACTATTGGTTGTATTATCTTTGGACTAGTATCACTGCAAGGACAAAGATTTCAACGAGCCTAGTATCAATCCCGACAGACTCTTTCCCGATGAGATTAATTAGAATGACGTTTGCCCGACTGATCACTATCCCCATTAACGTTTGACTGACGGGTCAATATAATATTTTAAGAATTATAAGCACAACATCTAATTTCATTTGGCGTGGTCAATACGCCATCAAATAAAATAATTTTTTAGGAAAGAATAAACGAATGGAACTTATTTTATTTTCAGCTTGTTTATTAAAATTTAACATAATTTTTCAACTTTTCGTCTCATTTTTTTTGGGAATTCATCAGGCAGATGTTAAGAAAATTTAGTAAATAATAAAACAGTCTTAAAGTCAGAAACAGTTTAATAATAAAAATATTTTATAATAAAGTTCATATTAAATTTTTCTGACTTATAGACAAACAGTCAGATATTGGAACTGATTATAAAAATTTACATTTAATAGTCTTCACTCCATGACACTCTCGGCCGAGGAATTAGTGGACAGAGGGTCATATTATATCTAAATTTTTTAACATTAGCCTGATGATGTCCCAAACAAGGGAGAGGAAACGTCGCAAAATTATGATAAATTTTAATAAAAATAATAATTATTAATTATTTAATGTCTGATAAACTAAAACCTTTAAAAAATATTTATTTCGCAAGAAGGTTCCTTACTAGAAAATTTCCCGGTGACCTGTCGGGAAAATAGTAACACATAATTTTCTTGCAAATTGATTAGACCAAACCGTCAGGAAAATTCAGAGTTCAAGAGATTTAAATTCAAATAAATCTTCACAACAACACACGGTTGACTATATAATGAGTATTTATTCTTAGTAAAAGCGGGAAATAATTATCAATTTTCAGAGTATCTTATTTGTTACAATCTTGGCATTCTGACCTTTGTCTCATTTTCGTCTGTGTCCTTATATCAGTACTAAGCTCGGTAGCTTTCACATTCCACAGTGACAGGCAGCAAAATTGGCAATCTTACATAATTTTCGTCGTGTGCAGACCCCTGGGGCTTGCTTCCTTCCCTTTTCCCTTCTCGTCTCGCAGGAGCAGGGAAAAACGTTCCGAGAAACTCTCAAGATCTTTCTCTAAATAAAAGCAGTTTGCGAAATTTTCTTACACTCAGAACAAACCAGAACTCACAGAGATATTTATGGAACTTATTTCAAATTAGACGTTACGTTAATGATGAAGCGGTGGCTAATTGTTAAGGACAAGTTTTGGCTGAAAAAATCTGAACGTGACGCATGTGTAACTATGAGCAATTAAAGCTTCGCAGTCTTTTCTCTTTGATTTTTAATCGCTCTCTGATTCTTAAAATCTTAATCCTTATTTCCCTCACTGACATCTAAAATCAGTGGTGCACACAAATGGCGACGATTCTGAACTCTGTACAATAATTGGCGATGATTGTACGACTGTATATTATTCACAGAAATTTAAACTAGTGGACAATACATTCGTAGAACAAACATGTGTGGGTGAGAAACCCCTAGCATAGACGTGGAAGGAGTTTTAGACAGCAAAATGTGCAAATTGGCCGAAAATTGTGTGCGCGCGCAGGTGCGTGACGTCATCGATGAGCGACGTGTTCATCGTATCGATTTTCCGGCAGTCTTAATCCCAGTCTCCGTTGCCGTGACGTCACAAACACCCAAGCCCATGCAAGAATTCGAACCCGGGACCTCGTGAGGCAGCGACACTAGCCATTAGACCACAGGAGGTTGTGACAGATCAGAAAAATTTAAAGGACAGCTATTATCGAAATCATATTATCAGTGTTCCTAACAAGTAATTTAGCTTCAATAACCTAATACACGATGGTAACCCTTAAGAATCCTCCCATGGGGAAGTTGGTGAAGGGAAATTTAATAAATACAGTCTCTAGGTTTTATACGATTTCAAATATTAAATTTTAAAAAAAAGTATAATTAAAAATTTATTTTTGTTCTTCTTCTTCGTCTTCCCTGGCTCTGTAGTCCATTGAGGGTCTTGACGTATTGGGTCGACTGCGGATTGTCATCTTACATGATGCATTAAACAATTAAAAATAAATCCAAACAAGTTCAAATATGAACTAACTAAGTTCTTACTAAGCCACTCCTTCTACTCTGTTGAAGAATTTATGGAGCTGAATGTATCATAGGGTAGATATTTATAATTATGAAAGAACATTATTAGAACACTAATTTTTTAGTATAGGATGTAAAAATATTTATCAATTTTATATATAAGGTACAAATTGTATGTCTTCTGTATAGAACTTAAGAAAATCTTATTATAAGTTAAAAATTAATGAATAGTTACAGTATATTTTAATATTAATAAAGCAACCTATGTAAAATCTCTGACGCGTTCCATATCCTTGTGCTTCTCTATAGGATTTATGGAATATGATTTTATACTTATACTTATTCCTAATTTGGAGTGACACGTGGTCAGCGTATCGGTTCTCCAGCAGTCATAATCCCAGTCTCCGTTGCCGTGACGTCACAAACACCAAAGCCCATGCAAGAACCCTAACCCGTGTTGTGAGGCAGCGACGCTAACCAACGTCAGGAGGTCAGCTGTAAAATTGGTTACAATGGTAAACTGAAGGTAACTTGTCCAAAGGATAGTGTAAAGTGTTTTGGATCACACATGGCCGGCGGGTAAGTGCAGTATTCGTGCACACAGGTCAACGACAATCCAGCGAGATAGGGAGAGAGAGAGAGAAAGGAGGGACGGACGGGGTAAGATGAGACGTGTTTGAATACAGCGGTAGCAATTCTCGGCGAGCGCGGAATGAATTATTCATCCTTAGTTCTCGTAATCCTGTAAAGACCGAGGCTCCGTAAGACGGAGTATTTGCATAACAGAACGCTCGGCCTAACGAGTAGCAATCGCTGCTGCGAAAATAACGCCGCCGACGAACAGAAATACTGAAATTTAATACTATTTGTGAGTGCGCATGCGTGGCCACTGCCGTCCTCTATTCAATACTCAAAATATATATAGGGAGGAAAAAACTGCATACAAACAATAATAAATTCATCACATTTCCATAATATTCCTGTGCACTTCACGACTCAACAATTTAACCTAAGTAGCTTCTTCGCGTATCAGAATAAGAGCGGTACTAAAATAGAACCCTGTGGAACTCCAACCACAGCGGGAACTAAATGTTTCCCTCTTGTGTTCTTTGCTTCTTGTAACAACAATTAACGTTAGTGAAGAACATAAATTATATAGCAATTAACGACACAATTATAAAACTTTTACAAATCATTCTTTAATTTTTTTTATAATGCTATTATTTTAGTTAAGGAAATACACCTTCAGAAATGAATTATTTCCGATACCTTACACATCTAAATTTCCTGTTAATGTGAAACGCGACACTTCTCAACTAAATAAATTTTAATGGTGGTTTCTTTAATTGTCTTTGTTACAGTTTAATCTTTAGGTTATTCTTTGATTTCCTACCATCTTTGTTCTTAATACTTCAGTCTTTTATAAATCATGACAAGGACCACAACTGTTGGTCAGAACGTCTATATAGTATTAAGGTTTAAAATTGCTTGTTCAAAATTTTATAACTGTGTATTAAAGGGGTCGTTCATTTTGATCTCATTCTTTTCTTCTTCTGTACAGTAAAAATGTCTGTATGTGTCTTAGTTTATAAGTAAGTACAAATCAATGTTTTATAAATTATGACTAAAGAACGAATGAGTAAAATCTCTAGCTCTTCCACATCCTTGAGGCTTTGCTTTTCAGGATCATGCACAGGAAATAAATTTATTCTACTCCATTAATTAATCTTGTCCCAAAAAAAATAATGAATACATGAAAAGATGGCTAATATGTCAGCAAATAATTTAATTACTACTTAATTAATACGTGTATAAAGTTTCATCCAACTTTGTGGACTTCTTCTGATAAATTGTTAAGTAAATGAACCGTCCGTCAAGGTAGACCAAAGACATGAGGGTCCTTGTAAAATTATCACTAGAGGAAAGTGAACAAAAGAGGGGGGACAAGGATGGAATGCACTAAGCAGATTAGGGAGGATGTGGGATGTGGAAACTATTTGGAAATTAAAAGTTTGCATCAGACTAGTCGTAAGACGGAATACCACAACAACAACAACTGATCTAATATGAAGCATTTTTCTCATCAACCCAGGACGATAATTACTTTGTATACCTAAAATTTTGTATTACTTCAATAAATCCTGTGATATTGAATTTTTTTTATCACAGGTTCTATACATAAATTTTTTTAAATGAAATGTGTTATATAGTTCTGATTTTTAAGGTAACGTTATGTTTGCCCAATATAACAGGCTCTACGGTCCAAACACTTAGTCGAGTATACAAAATTAAGTTTATCCAAATTTGTAAAATTTGGTTAAGAGTTCCTACTTTAGTTGTTGTAGTATTGTCCTTTAAATGGTCCGATGCAACCCTCCATGCTAACCTATCTTGCGCAAGCCTTTTCATTTATTCATAGCTGGCACATCCCACATCAACCCTAATCTTCTTAGGGTATTCCATTCTTGGCCTCCCTCTTCTGTACTTACCTCACACACTTCCTTCTAATGCTAATTTTACAATACCATCCTGTTAACCTATTACTCTATTCCTTCTCTTGGTCAACGTCCTCCACTGTTTCCCATACTACACTCCATTACCTTATTTTTCCATCTACTAGTCCTCATATTTAACATCCTAATTTTCACGCTTATATTACCCGTAACTAAATTAATACTTTTTGCGAAAATCTTCCTTGCCTTTTCTATCCTACTCTTTATGTCTACCATCCCCAGTTATTATGCTGCGCAAGTATCAGAATTACTTAATCTTCTTCAAAATATCTCATCCCAATCAAACATATTTTGTTATTCGTCTGTTTCCCATACTACACTTCATTACCTTGGTTTTCCCTGTAATAATCGGTATTTTGTGCTCTTTTTCCAGGACTACGTTCATGGCATTTATTTTGGTTTCCAAGTCTTCGTCTGACTGCCCTATTCTACAATATCATTGAGAATAGGTATGTTTTTTTATGTCTTCTCCGTTTTAACTTTCTCCGTCGCCTGTTCTTTATATAAATTAAACAGTTTTTAAAAAGTTTTAACTAAATATAAGTTATTATATATCCCAAATTTTAGCCTCATCGTATTTAGTAAACAGGTTGTTGAACGTAAATTGTATGTTTTGTAAAATGTAGCTTGCTGATAAAACATCAGGAATCCAACAGACAGAACGTACACTTTTTTTTCGCTGTAGAATGTCCGAATATTATGCATAACGCAACGTGTACGAAGAGTCAAATCGTGTATAGGAAATTTATGGAATCGTTTAGCGTTTAAACAAACGACTCCTCCAAATCGTGCGATGAAAATGTTAAATTCGAGTATCATGTCAGAGAACTAGCGCATAAAAAAGAGGTGGGGGCGGGCGGGGGGCGGCGGCGGCGGCGGCGGCACAAGACGTCGCAACAGCAATGAAATATACAGAGGTGTCGTCAGGACGGACAGGGGTGAATAATGGAGCAGCGGCCGGGAGTGAAAAAGCCACTCTAAAACGGGGGCCATTTGCATTCTTCAAACTTATATTACGATTAATGCACCACGTAATGCCGTGCGGTGACGTACACACAACACACACACACAGAGAGAGAAAATAAAAATATTGTATCACGCACGCTGCAAATAATAAAGGTAAAACACTTTTCGCTTGAAATTATTGTTGGTCTACTGAATAATTCCTCTGTCTGCATGGCGCTGCACTCGCTGCATGTGACCTGCTTAACAGAGAATATATTTCAATGTGATTACCCTCGCCCTAATCCTGATGGACGACTTAACAACGGTCCTGAATACAGCACTACAGACCATTACAAAAACAAATTTAATGATAAAAATAATAAACTTGTCAAATGATATAACAAACAATGGTTAGTCTAATATCAAATCCCTGGTTGCAGTAATTTCACGACCAGCGACCATGGGGAATTTACTTACGTTTCTCTTCAATGCTCTATTCTCATTCTTATCTTCTTACGTTCCTTTACTTATCTCTGTACTGTTTTCTTATATCTGATATTTCGTTACTTTTGTTTCTGCACAAGTGGGATTTCCAATTTTTTGGGGGGGATTACCTGTTGTGAAATCTACGAAACGGAAATAATTATACCCACATCCGAAGAAGATTGGAGCTGACAGATACGAAAATCTCAGGACAATTACCTCAGTACCTACCTGAAGCAGGTTTTCTAGGGTTTTACCTGCATTTCTTTAGATGAAACACCAGGTAGGATCCTTAAACCACAGCCACGGGGGCCTTAGACAACCCCTGGATACATTGCTATACCCTTCCGCATCCCTCCCTTTTCAATTCCCTTCCTATGCTATTAAAGGGGAGTTGCCTGTTTCAGGATCACCCTCATGTAGCCTGTTAACCAAAAAAAATAAGTTGAGTTTCAGAAAGAATGTAGGGACAATACAAGCATCATTGACTTAATTTTAGAAGACAGGATAAGGAGAAAAAGGCTACGATCATGGTATTATTGACAATGTAATCCGGAACACGCTATTAAGGATTTTGAAGAGAACAGGAATATTATCGAGAAAGAAGAGTTAACCGTAACCTCTAAAATTCAGTAGTAATTATAATTTAAGATCAAGAAAAGGAAGCAGAAATCAATAAAGAAGTAAGACAAGGATTCAGCCTGTCGCCCATGCTCTTTAACTTATATGTAGAAAAGGCGACGAAGAACGCTAAAACGGAATGTGGAAAAGTAAGAATGTTATAAGGTGAAGAAATAAACCCCCAAAGGGTTCCCGTTGACATTGTAGTATTATGGGAGTCAGAAGAAAACCTAGAAACCATAATAAATGGCATAAACGGGGTCCTGCAGAAAGAGTTCCATATGAGGCTGAATAGAGGGAAAAAAACAAGGTAATGGAGTGTAGTATGGGAAAAAGTGGAATAACAAAGGGCGTTAGATTGGGAAGGGATATTTGGAAGGCGTTAAGGAATTCTGTTACTTCGGCAGCGAAATAAGGAGACTAGGGTAGTACTGACAAATAAAAGTTTCGCAAAAAGAGAGCAATCTTATTACGCGTAATACAAGTGTGAGTAGGGTTAGCGGATAGGAAAAGAATAGAAACTTTTAGAAATGTGGTGCTGTAGGAGAACGAGATGGGCGGATAGAATCATTAACGAGGAAGTTATAAGCAGTATAGGGGAAGAGAGAAAAATTTGGAGGACGTTGATCAAGACAAAGGGTAGATTAATAGGCCATGTTTTGAGATATGTCGGTCTTGTAAAATTAGCATTGAAGGAAGATGAACAGAAGAGGTAGGATAAGGGTGGAAAACGCTAAGAAGATTAGGGAGGATGTGGGCTGTGATAGATATACAAGAATGAAAATGGCTTGCGCAAGATAGGTTAGTGAGGAGGGTTGCATCAGACCAGTCTTAGGACTGAATACAACAACAACAACGTCTTGGTATTTAAGAAAAGAAAATGGATTGAAGTGAATTATTGGAGTGCAGAGTTTCAGTTTAATCTTGATTTTGTAATTAAAGCAATTATCAATAGCAGAGGGTTTGTTTTTAATATGGAACTTTTTAGAAATTTATATTTTATAGAAGTTAAAACAGGCTAACAGAAACGTTAAATATTACCGGATCAGAGTTTACGGAGGCTTTTACGATTATTTTATTTCGCAGTTGTCGCAGTGCTAATGTGAGCCATGACCGAGTTCCTTCAGAGCCCTTGTCTATAAATCCTTCCGTCGCCTCAGGCTTCACTTGCTTGATTGAAACATAAAGAGTAGAGGATATAATATTCTCAAAATACCCCTAAAGTTTTGTAGTTTCCCTCCACCGCCGCCGCCGTATACTCGTCTTCAATATTGTTTCGTTCCCAGCAGAGTGGCATCCAATCCCATCTCACCCAATCCACTTCCTGGCGGCAGTTTGGACGCTCTGTCTCCTCCCGAAGGGACTCAGGGTCCCCCGCACATATTTGTGGCCCAAGCATGCGGCCACCGACGCAAACTCCCTTCCATCACCATATAATGCTGTACTTTATTTTCTATCTGTCATTCAATAATTTTACAACAAACAAACACTGGTCATCAAGCAGGGAGAAAATTTATATAGCAACTTATAAAAAAGCAATAGAAACTGGTGGAGTCATAATTAACTCGTGGCGTCACACTATGTTAACGTGTGCCACAATAAAGGGAAAATTCTAATGAATACATTTGGAGAATCGAACTCCCCTTTAGCCAAATAATAATTACAAAACGCGTAACAAGCCCCCCTCCTACCACCACCACCACGTCATGCTTAAATTATGTGTAAATGCCCGGTCTAGCTATCAACATGATGGCGGAGTGTTACTAAACTCGTTCTCTATGCGATGAGTTTCAATGCCGCGAACTCGCATTATAATTTGTTATTATTTAATCAATTAAATCTGTATACTTGATACACACACACACGGGTCCTCCGGTCACTCAGCTCACGTCGATAAGGAATTATTTCCGAGACAGGGATAAAAATATAGGCGTCAGGTATTTTTGCCAGAAATAATACCAAAAGTTCAAACAAATCAGTTTAATTAAAATCAGAGACATGATTTAAATGAGCTAATGCAGGGCGAGGTCGCTCATTCAACTTTCCTATCACTAGTCTTTAAATTAATTACACCAAACTGCTAAACCAAACGTTGCCTTCACCACGTCTCGTCGACGACTCCAATTCATAAATTTAGTGTAACATGTAAAGTTACAACCCCAGCCAAACTCAATCGTTGCGTGTGACGTCGATTGCTGACTTAAAAGGTACGCGGGCAAGATAGGCTATACATGTTGTGTGCACGTGACAATTCTTTTAGTTAACTTGATCCACCTGCGAGAGAAAGGAAAATTTATAGCGAACAAGCGTCGGAACATTCAAGGTACATGTGATCTGGCGTTGCAAATGGCCGACCCAGAGCGGGAGATCGCTTACTTGAGATTGTGCGACTGAGGTCAGGTGTCTGCCAGGAGGATATATATATTAACATCTCACTTATTTCTGAACATCTCACGAATATTATTACAGCATTTCCAGATGCACAAAAATCATTAACATAGACTGTCACAATGCTTCCTCGTCAGAGACATTACTCCCCCACTTGTCTATTCTCTTTGCTCCCAGCGATACTCATCAACAGCTCATAAAGTGTTGTTAGAAAAAGTTTCGCCCTTACTTTATTACCTTATCAGATATCCATCGGAGTAAGAAATATATATTTTTCTTACAACGCCAACATATTTATGAAGTATGCCCAACAATTCTCTTAATTTTCTGCACGGAGTTGTAACTAATTCTGTTTTGTCTTATAACTTCGGGTAGGGTCCTTAATTATTTTTGTAACCATCCAATCATTCAAACACAGCAACAACAAGCAAATAAAAAATTAATGTGACTTATTCTTATAAATTTTAAAGAAGTTGCTACAGTAGTTAAATAAAAGTGTAAGGCCAGTGGTTTGTTATTTTACCTAATGTATTCTTACTAATAATGATTTACTGTTGTAACTTCTGCACATGGGCCAATATAAAAATTAAACTTCCCTCCTGCTTATTCCTGCAACAGTGAAGATAATTTACAGCTATAAATCACGGAACCTGTCAGAAAGGTTTTAATAAATAATAATTATCACTATGTTTATACTAAAATTTACAGATGCACAATTTTTTTAAAAAAATTAAAAAGTTTAACTCTAAAATTTCAATTATAGTGTAACTTATTTATTTGAATATCAATAAATGCTTAAATTGTCGGTGAATATCTTTCTAAATGTCTGGAGACTTTGAACTAACTTCACAGCTAACAAAATTTATAAATAAATTGAGAATAAATAAAATTAACGTTTTTTACAGGAAATTAAAATACCTTTTAATCGACTACCAAGTTTAGTTCTCAAATTTTAGACGCTATTTTAAAGAAACCAGACTTAAAAGAATTAATTCAAGTTCTAAAAATTTTGTAATTAAGTAATGATCCATAAATATTGATAAAAGTAGGAAGGGGTTGAAATATAAAATGTTTCGTCAGGAATCCATTGACAGTTTCAAATTAAACTGATGCAGTCCAAAAATTTTAGGATTAAAATTCATTGTCAAATTAAATTTTTGATTTGTCTTTGTAGGTATATCCGTGTATGATGCAAGCCTGTTATATTTATTTTTAATTAATCGGAAGCTCTGTTTTTTTATAGTTTATCAATACTCTGTTCAAAATTGTAGATTTTATTTAAACAAATAAATTCTCGCTATCCTGATGATGTCCAGAAGTACGGACGAAACGTTGTTATACGTCATAAATAAATAAATCGTCGTTGTTGATTAATTCTCTGGAATTTTATTTATAAATGAAAATATTGTTAGATTAAATAAATAAAAATTATTTAACAATACTCTATTCTCAAAATTGTAGTTTTTATTAAAACAAATTTCGCCAACTTAATGATGTCCACAAAAAGGGACGAAACGTTGAGGACGTCATAAATATATAAAAATTCTTTGTCGATTGATTTGGCTGGATTTTTAATTCATAACTGAAGATAATGTCAGAGTAAATAAATAAAAATAATTTAACAATACTCTGTGTTCAAAATTGTAGTTTTCTAAAAAATTTAAAAAATCGCCAACGTGATGATGTCCATAAATTGGGACGAAATATTGTAGACGTCATACATAAATAAATGGTCGCTGCTGATACATTGTCTCGATTTTTATTTATAGTTGAAGATAATTTGAATTATAGAAATAAAAATACGATAAAATATGTCTGGATACTAATTTATTTAACATTAAATTTTTTTGTGGACTTTTGTTAATTTAGAGTGACGGACCTTCTCCAGTGACGATAACGGTCAAAAATTTCATATTTATTTTACTTGAAGTTAAATAAAATTGATTTCTTAATAATGAACCTATTAATTTTAACGAGTATCATCAATGAGTAACTTGTTGATTTAGTATCAGTTTCTCTTGCATGCTTATTATAGCGGTGAAGAGTTTTTCCCTTCCACATTTCCTTTGCAGCGGTTTTCCCCCAAATATTTGCCTTTTCTAGTAAAACATTGTGAATGTTGGACTGAAAATCTCGCCTAGAATTAGAAATTACAGAGTCTACTCCATGTGTGCTAATTTTATGTTTACTTTGATCCATATGCTTTGTTTAACGGGAGACGGTTGACGTCGCATAAATTAAACAACAGTTCTTCCCCTCCGTTGCTGCTTGCTGCTGCAGTTGAACAAAATTAACGTTTTGTCCGCGAGTCGGCTCGCTCACTCGCGAACTAACTAATTAAAAACTAGGAGAGGAGAGAGGAGAGAGGACTCTTGGCTGATTGGCAATACAAGTTGAGGGATGGAGGAGGAGGAATCAAAGACAGGCAGGCGTTTTGCGGGTGGGAATGCGAGGTCAGCGCCGCACAAAGCGTCGACCTACAAAGTGACGCCGTCGGGCAGACGCGAGCGTGACACTCTCTCTCTCTCTCTCTACAGGTGGCACCACCACCGATTCAATATTCCCTCATAAATAAGGCTACAAGTACAAAATGGATTTCCAAAATCTCACTGACAGCAATATTTTAATGTTTTTACTAATAAAATAAAAATTTGAAATACATTTTTTAATCTAAGGAAGTATAAATGCTTTCACGCGAAGCTCACATAGGACCGTATAGATATTTTAGAACAAAGACAAGAACGGAAAAATTTCGACCGGACCAGCGACTCAAACCCCGACCTCTAACCATTCAGCTAATCCGAGTCGACGTCCAAGGACCGATTCAACATCCCTCCATTCTCGTAAACCTAATTCAGGCTCACCTCCCAATTCACTGATCACAGTCTTCACACCCTAATTCTAGATAAATACGTAGAGAATGCGCATTGCGTGAATTGAACGCAGCTAAGGAAGTAGAAATACCTTCAGCCGAAGCTCAAGTAGGAGCGTATAGATATTTTAGAATATATATTATAAATACTTTTTAATAGATTCCTGCGTCTCTACACAACCTGCTAAATCGTCAATAATTTAGGAGTGTACATCGGAGTAATTGTTTCACAACTGATTTTTCTAATAGTAAAATTAATACATTTAAAATACCACGTTTCTTCCACGTATCGTGGGTTCCTTCAGGTACCATAAAGCATTACACTACACTTTCCCCCTTCCTTCTTTCCAAAACCAAGAAAGATTGTTTTTGTTGTGGTATTAAGATGCATCCCTTCATGCTATCCTATTTGGGCAAGATATTTCATTCCCACATCCTCCCTAATCTTCTTAGTGAATTCCATCCTTCCTGTACTGTTCTTACCCCACACACATTTCCCTCTCTAATGCTAATTTTACCAAGACCCTCATGTCTCAAAACGTGGCTTATTAATCTAGCCCTACTCCATATTGTACGCTCTTCTCCTATTCTGCTTAGCACTTGACGGTTCATTACCCTATCCACCCATCTTATTCTCCTGTAGCATTTCAAAAAATTTTATTCTTCTCCTGTCTGCAACTCCTACCGTCCACGTTTCGTATCCATGAAACGTCACACACCAGCAATAATTTTTTTAACAATGATTTCCTAATATTCACACTTATATTACCCGTAAATAAGTTCCTCTTTTTTGCGAAAACCTATCCTACTGTAGTTATTACGCTTCCCAAGCAGCAGTATTCCTTACCTTCCTTCACAATATCCCATCCCAATCTAACTCCCTTTGTTATTTCACTGTTTCCTACACTCCATTACTTTGATTTTCCCTCTATTAATCCCCATATTGAATTCTTTCTCTAGAATCAAGTTCTTGCAATTTATTCTGGTTTCCAAGTCTTCTCGTGACTCCCTAAATACTCCAATATCATCGGCAAAGAGTAGGGATTTTATTATTTTCTCCTTGAAGTATGATTCCTTGTCCATATTCCATTTTAACTTTCTTCATCGCCTATTCTAACATGAAAAGTTACAAAGAACAATGCAGGCCAGCTTGGGAATTGCAATTGTTGAGGAACTGACGCAACCCGGGCCAACAATGTGGTCTGGCGAAACGTTGGGAGTCGTCATGGGGTGATTGGAGAAGCAGGTTGTGTCGGCGGGACGACGAGAGAATGACCACGCCCTGCAGATATAATTTTTTTCATGCTCTGATTGAAATTAAAACTATTAAAATCAATTTTTGGTGTTTTTATGAAAAATACCTTGCGCTTTAAAGGAATAAGAAATCATCGAATACAGAGAAGACGGATCTGCTACAATATATATGTTAAATAGACTACATACTTGTCTTATTCCTTTCTTGATTACGGCGTCCTTTTCTTTGATCTTCTATTCTAATTACTGCTGCCTGTCTTCTGTATCCGTGGTAAATTTTTTAAGTGGACCCTAAAGTTTATTAATGTTTTTTTCTGTTTGTTGTATAAAAATTTAATTCATTTTTATTCAATCTAATCTAATAATTAATTTTTATTTAAGTTATAATCCAAAGCCCCTGTTCATTATTACCTGACGAAGTCTCATTTGCGATGACGAAACGTGTCAGTAATTGAAGCATACTTGTTGTTTACCTCTAAATTTCTGTTTGTGTGTATATTTAGGAAAGGTAATGTCTTTAATTGCGTTTAGCCGTGAGGTCCCCAGTTGCAGAGGTTTGTGGACGTGTTTTCATCTTCCCCCCCGATGCATGCAAATATTAGGCGAGCGTCCGCACCGCTCTGGAACCTGTTTCACACCGGACTCTTTGGAAATATTTACGGACACGCCAATCAATGGCTACCACTGCAGCAGCATGTTTGTTTATAAGCGAGGATTACGCATCACCTGCTGGGCTTTTTATCAAAGAATGAATTATTCAGGCAGGGATCAGCGTGAAATTGGAGGCAGGCTCGTCCATCCCGGGATGCGCGTACTTGCTGCACGGAAGACTCACGTTCACTGACCTACAATATTATTAACCTAGTTATTAAACATTTTCAGCATAAGAAATGTCTATACACTAAAGTAAACATACTTCTTTATTTCCAAAATACTTTCAAAACAAATCAGCAAATGCTACGGAACTAGATACACATATTCTAAAACACACGAGGAAAACCCACGGAGGGTAATGGTAAAGTACGGAATCAGAGTGACTCAGAGTAAAACTATTCTATTAAATGGCGCTGATGTTTCACTCTGTACAGGATTTTCCTAATCGCCCCCCTAAAATTTAAAATTAAGCTTCCTGCAAAAGTGTTGAATGTGTTCCGTTGTAAAATAACACACCACACAGCTTTAAACTTTCTGCACAGTTTTTTTCTGCTCTTTTGTTCGTTCGTTTCATGTATTGCCTGCAGCTACTACGGAAGTCCAGATTCCAGGTAGTGAAAAGTCCCTTGCTTATGCGTGTATTTGTGCTCTCCTCTCTGTGCGTGTAGTTTTTTTTTATTTTAAGATTATTTGTAATTAATTATGTACCTTCTTTTCTTCCTAAAATTATTTGTTATTTGTAATCTGGGACGTATCCTCAATCGAGGACTAATGGAACCAAAACTAAATTTAAATCTAAGTAGCCCCCTGGAATAGAATTAAAATGTATTATACTTAAAAAAATTATTCAAAAATAGTTTTATAACTTTAACTTTCCAATAAATCAAAAGGCGCCTAATAGGTCAGCATATAATTCTATTTCTATTTAATTAAAATAAATGCAACGTTTCGGCTCCCTTTCAAGACTCCTTCAGGCATACTACAAACACAACATTGCAAAAGATTAAGTATGGGTTTTAAATTCGTAAGTTTTTAACCATGTAGTTATATATAAAATTATTGTAACATACAATCCATACTGTTTTCTCCCTATTAATCCTCATATTGAACTCTTTCTCCAGGGCCACGTTCATGCCATTTATTATGGTTTCAAGTCTTCTTCTTACTCCCCTAATATTACAATATCATCGGCGAAGCATAGGGTTTTTATTTCTTCTCGTTGAAGTATGATTCATTTTCCATATTCCGTTTTAACTTTCTTAGTCGCATGTTCTGTTAACGTGCATGGGCGACAGACTGCATCTTAGTCCTTCCTTGATTTCTGCTTTCTTCTGTTGATCTTCGATTCTGCCTGTCTTTTGTTAAATTTTTGAATGAGGCATTTTTATCTATATTTTATTCCTGTCCTCTTCAATATTCTTAACAGTGTGTTCCAGTTCACATTAACAAAAGCTTTTCCTAAATCTACATAGAAATTAGAGTCAATATTGCTTCTCTTGTCCCTACATTCCTCCTAAAACCAAACTGATCTTTCCTAGCTCACATTCTATTTATACATTATGAATTGATTATAACTATTTGAAAGAAAAGTTCTTAGGCGGATACTGTGCACAGTGAAGGACGGGGAGAGTTGGAGACCAATGATCTGTACAATTACACAGCAGTACTTCTATGGATCTGGTTTAAAAGACTGGAATGGGCGGGCCACGTCATTCACATGGAAAATGACCGAATTCCGAAAAAGTTGTTAAACGGTAAATTTGATGGAGGGCGTCGAGGAGGAAGGCCGCGGGAAAGGTGGGAGGAGAAAGTGGAGAAGGACGCGATATCCTTCCTCAGAGCACGGGCATGGAGAAGAGTATGTGCGGAGAGGAAAGAATGGAAGGAACTAATTGAGGAGGCACAGGCACCGAATGCGGGCTGCAATGTCATAGGAAGATGAAGAAGAAGAAATTGATTATGATCGAGTTGCCTTTTCAATTCCCTTCCTATGCTATTAAAGTGGAGTTTCCTGTTTCTGGATCACCCTCATGTAGCCTATTAACCGAAAAAATTAATGGCTCAGACTAAGGTAGAGAGCATGATGTCTGTGGGAGTTTTCTCTCGCAGGTATTTCTCCCCAGATTGACTCCGGGCTGCATCTGACGGGTTGCCTCGTACTCTCTTTGGTTTTCTCAAAGATATCAAACGCCGAAGTAACTTCACCTATTTTAGGAGGTCTATGTACTGGGGTCGAAGATCTTGGGCATATGTAAGAGTTTTCCGCTGATCTCATTGGATCAGTTGGCCAACATCCTCCTAAAACTGTTGTAGACACGTAGGAGGGAATGCTGCGACTCCGTTCCGTCATTCGGAAGGGCGTGAGAATAATACCCAACAGCCCGAACTAACTGATGCACGTTTTCTGAGGTTTTCCCTGCATCTCTTTAGGTGAAACACTGAGTAGGATCCTTAAACTATAGCCCGGGGATCTTAGTCAAACCTTGACTACTTTGCTTTACCTTCCCCCGTTGCCATTAAAGGGGAGTCGCGTGTTTCAGGATCACTCTCATGTAGCCTGTTAACCCCAGAAAAAGAAGTTAATGTGCCATATCGGACAAACGGAGATAAAATAACAGGTGATTTGGCATTTATGTTAGCGAGCTTAAGAGAGTATTTAGAAGGTCTATTATTAGCATGAAGGCGTCCTGCACGGAGGGAGGATCTCGCGTTGCCTAACAGTTTTACGTTGTATTCGCCCCGGCTGAGGAGTCGTAAACCTGACATCGTGTGTGATGCAGCCATCAAAAAATGCTCGCCGCCTGCCGCCCGCATACGCAACTTTACAACCCATAAAGCAGGAAGGCGGCTGCTTGATGAGACAAGGCAAGAAGCCGGAGCAACGTTTGTCGCTGTGGTCCGGAATCATCTTGCCTCCGATAAGAATCTTCACGGTAGACAGCTGTTCATTTTATTCAACACAATTTTCTTGTGAAGCCTTAATCAGCTCGGTGTCCATACTAAGCTATTTAGCATCTACATAGTTCTTGAACAAACAATAATATACTGGCTCACAGTCTGAGTTGATTTTACCCTTGTCTCTAGTCTTTTCTCATTATCCTTTGGGCCCAATTAGGCGCCAGTGCCTTACTTTTACGACCGAACTAGAAGTCGGCAAATACGTCAGAATGACGTCACGAGATTTTTTATCTCGGCTCCATCTTGACCGGATAATTTTCTGCGAGGTAGGTGGAACTGGTAAACAATCTGTTAAAATATTGACTTGGTCGTCTTCTAGGTTTCTTGTTCTTCTTCTTGTGGCGTGGGTTTCTTGACTTCTTCTTTCATCTCTTGATCTCTTGATCTTGATCTATTATTGTTGTTTCCATTAGTCCTCGATTGGGGAAAAAGGATACGTCATACATTAAAAATGAACAAAATTAGGAACATAATTAAAGACAAATAATCTTAAAATAAATTAATAAAAGAAAATGTATATAGACAAAAGTCAATATAAACACAACACGGACACACGATGTCACACACACACTGGGAAACACAAACAAGCACACACTGAGAAACACGCAATGGAGTTTTAACTACTTGGAGCTCTGCGACCAGGAAACTGTCCTTCCTAAGTAGCTCCAGGCAATACATGAAACAAACAAACAAAAGAGCAGAAAAAACTGAATAGAAATTTTAAAGATTGTGATGTGCTATTTTATAAGGCAGCTCATTCAACACTTTTTGCAGGAACCTTGATTTTAAATACTAGAAGGACGATTAAGAAAATCCTGTACCGAGTAAAACGCGCCATTTAAAAGAATAGTTTTACTCTGCTTCACGAAGCTTTTGTAGGTACTACTTTTAACCTCTGGCGGAAGGCTGTTGTATAAAATTATCCCGGTATTGTGAATACTTTTCTGGTGTAGAGCAAGGCGATGCTTGTCCGACCTTTGAGCTGAACGATTTCCGGTCGCATATAATTATTGCTGACTGCCTTCTGTAGAGGCTTCAACAACTCTCCTCCAGTCTATCCTCACCAACGCGATTTTCCGCCCTCCTCCAGCTCCGAGTGATTTTATGTCGTCTTCCACATCGTCCATCCACCGCTTTCGCGGTCTTCTTCTCTGTTCAGTTCCTGTTGGACTCCATTCAAAAACATTCTTGATTCTTCTTCTTGTATCCGTTCTAAGAAAATTCCCAAGCCAAGCAATTTTCTTACCTTTTATTAATCTCACAATGTCAGCTCCTTCTATGAAGGAAATCGTCAAGGTCTAGTTTCTCTCATTTATCTGTCCATCTATATATGTACTGTTTTATTCTCGCCCATTCGTTTTGACAGGTCTAAACCACTTTAATCTGGACTTGGATATATTTTCTTGACTTCCGACTTCATCTTTTTATTGTCCTCTCTGGTTTACTTTTTTACACACATGACCTCACGAACTTCACAACACTGCTTTGTAATTTGCTTTCTTCTCTGTAGGTTGCAGTTCATGTTTCTCCAGGCTGTTGCCTGTCCTTGGTGTCAAGTAAAAAATGTATTAAATTACAACGATTCTTATTTTAAAAATTACTAACTACGCAAAGTATAAGATTGTCAATCACTTTTAATATTTAAAATACTTTTTTCGGTCATGATTTATTCACCATCTCTGTGAAATTCCTCAAACGATGATATCAAACGAACATTTCTTGTAATCGGGTCGAGAGGTTTGGTGGTTGTCTTTTATTTCTGCTCACCACCGTTGACGAGAGTACTTTTTATGTTAAAACAATAACTATTTTTATTATGACATAGATTTACACTATAAAATTTACAATAAATAAAAAATGGCCAATAAGTCAGCATATGAATTTATCACTATTTATTCAAAGTTGACGTTTCGTCTCCTTTTCGAGACGTCCTCGGGTGTGAAAATTTAGATCATTTCGGCCGTAACCGTCAGGGGATGGAGACACTAAATTCTTCACAAGTAATTCATTAAGTTCTTCGCATAATAAACTTTTCGGCTTAAGGAGTCGAGGTGTAAATATGATGAATTTATAAATTTTACGCCTGAGGAAGTCTTAAAAAGGAGACTAAACGTCGCTTTTAAATAAATAGTGATAAATTTACATGCTGAATTATCGACCGTCTTTTTATTTATTCATATAAACGACTTTTATCGGAACAATAACTTTGAATTTTTTTCACACTGTCATATTTATTTGTTTTCATCGAAAGTTTACGAGCAAAGATTTGTTTATTTCTTCAATTATAAAAATAATTATCAGTCAAAGGGAGAATTAATTCTTTAATTGAAGCTCAGATAAAGAGCGTATAGAGAAATTAAGGGGATTAGAATGGAAAAATGTTAACCGGACGCAGGACTCGATTAATTATCCGTTTTATGTAGGTCTATTTACTTATTCTTTTTCAAGCATTGTAGACAGTCTACACTGGGATATATATTGACATCTTGGCCGCCTATTTCGGTGTTGATAATATATCTAAAACATTTATTCCTTTCCCTCTATTCTCTTTGAACGTCACAGTTAATTGGACCCCGAGGTACGGTGACACGAGGAGACTTGTAAGCCAATTGACACGGCGACAAGTGAATCCCTGTTGCTTCCATTCAACTTAACCCCTCAAGTCGCTACACATTATCATCAATTTCAACAAACAAACAAGGTCACATGCATTCCTTATGTATTTAAAAACGATATACACGTCTCTTAATATTTAACTGTGTATATTCTGGAAACGTAATAATATATTTACACGTTGAAACACGTTATAGAGGAAATAGATCGGTAAGTTAAACCCCTAATTTCTTAGATAAATATTCGTTTATGATGCTTTACTCCAACATTTAATAAATTATATGCCGCAAAATAGGAACACTTGGAACGATGACAATAAACAATACAAAAGATAGATTTCTAATACCTACGATTATGTGTTCCTTTTATTTAGAAGCGCCTTTTAACATGACATATATTCGTGGAATTTGTTTTCATAAAACTTCATTTTTATAATTATCTTTTAAACCTTCCAAATTCATCAACAAAGAAACTGTCCTAAGTCAATTACCGTCCGTGTGTTCCAATAATAAAGAGGACTAAATTTACAACCCATTTCCTTGTTTTCTGTGATATATTTTTATATAAAAAACACTTAAACGTTTTTGTACAGTCGCTAATTCAAAAATTAAAAAACCTTTCGGAGCTTTCGACTTGTAGTCAGATCATATTTCTCGATTTATACGGAAGAATTTAAGAGAGATATCGAAACGGCTTAAAAGTAAGTAGTTTAATGATAAAATAAAGAGGAATAAGTAATCGAATATGATCTAATCGGATTTTCTGGCAAGTTTAAAATTTTTGAAATACTATACAAAAGGTTTAATTCTTCTTTCATTATAAATTAACTACCAATTACAGACAAAAAATGCGACGTTTCGACGCCAAGTTCGGAACTTCCTCAAATGCTACATTTTAATGAACAAAAAGGGAAGCCTCCAAATGTGTAAAAATCTAAATCAAGGGCAATTACAAACGTAACGGTTTATTTTGTCTTCATTCAAACACATTGCGAAGTTTTGTTAAGGAATCAGGCTATTTATTTATTCACGTGGTTTTCTTTTGTTCAAAGTTTAATATTTAAAAAATGATCTGGGGAAGACGCAATTGTGACAACGAAACGTCTTTTTTACATCAAATAAAATCATTGACTGTAATTGGTAGTAAATAAACAACAAAATATTTTTCAATAAAATGAATTAACAAAAAATACGTAATTTGAATATTCAAGGAAATATTTTAAAATTATATTGGCATTTCAATAAATAAAACATTGTTAACATTTTATATTTTGAACTGAACAAGTTACGATAGGGAACGTTTCGTTATTTTACTAACGTGGTCCAATTTGTTTCACTTTTTATTTCTTCAAATAAATTTCTTGGAAAATTCGGCTGATTTATTCAATTATAATTAAACAAATTCAGATGCAAATATGACTCGTGCGGTGAGGTCACGAATGAAGGTGGAACTAGAATCCACGACTGATGGAATCAAATAAATTTTTTATCCACTTGACTTCTTAAAGGTTAAAAGATTTTGAACAAAGTACCTGATAAAGTCCCCAAATGTGGCTACGAAACTAGATTTATTACTTAAATTGACTGTAAGTGTTAGTGAATAGTGAAAGAATTTTTTTAAAAATAAATATATTGAAGGAAACATACATAATCAAGGAATTTTTTTTAATTACTTACTGATATTTCTATAAATGAAACGTGTGGTCCAATTTGTTTTTATTTTCTTTATTCCAATAAATTTCTGGAAATTTTGGCTCGTTTATTTAGATACAATTAAACAAATTCAGACACAAATATGACTCCTGAGGCGTGGTGACGAATGAGGGTAGAACTGGAATCCACGGCTGATGGAATCAAGTTAAAATTTTTTACACACTTGACTTCTTTTAGGTTAAAATTATTTTTATCAAAGTTTAGCATTTAAAGAAATTACCTGGGGAAGTTCCTAAGTTTAACAACTGAACGTCGTTTTTAATTACGTAAAATCTTTGACTGCAGTTGGTAGCGAATTATCTAAATAAGAATTCTTTTTTTAAATAAAACTACTGAGATAAAAAAATACGTAATTTAAATATTCAAGGGAAAAAAAATTTTTTTTCAATGAATAAAGTGTGTTAATAGCTGTGAAGGTTTTATAATTTGAAGAGATTAAGTTCCGAAAAGGAACGTTTCGTTGTTTTAGTAACGTGATCCAATCTTTTCTGTTGTTTGTTCAAATAAATTTCTGGAATATTCAGCTGGTTTATTTAATTACAGTTAAAAGCATGGAGACTCGTGGGGGTCAGGTCATGCGTGAATGAAAGTGGAACTGGAATCCACATTCAAGAGTAGTTTTAAAGCTGTCATTTATATTTTCATACTGTATTTACTCGTAAGTAGTTGCGTTGTATGTTGTCAGCCCTGACCTCGTGACCTCTGATATATGTACCGCCAAGAAGGGTTCCGCAGCTGCGTATTATATTTTCACAATTTCCCTTCCCAGTATCGCTTCGTAAATCCCGTGGATTTTATTATCAGGGACCAAGCTAGAGGATTATCGCCTGGAACCCACAAAATATAGCAGCTTGCTCCTTGGGGGATTAATCACTTCAATACCGTCGTCTCAGAAAACAGCCGTAATACTCGTATTTTGAATTAAAGCCTGATTTTTGCCTCCACTCTAACCCATTACGGATTTATTTTACTTTCCTGGAAATAATATAGGACGTCTACTCATGAGTCTGTAATAATTTATTCCCTCTAATATTTCCGTACTGCGTATAAAAACACGTAAATTTAATAGCCCCCGGGTTTAACTCCGCGATTCCTTGCTACGTGAGCGACGTCAACGTTATCCAATCTTATGGGAACGTATGAATAATGTATCGTCTCGAGATGACTTATACAATGAATTCCAGTCTTGCCTAAGTCAGCCGCAAACCGTTAATTTAAATAAAGGGAACCTAAATTTCTAGTCACTACTCGCACGAAAATTAACACAGTCGACTCACACCATTTAATTAAACACGAGAAAGGAAGATCTGTAAAACAGACTCCATACTTACTTAGCTCCTATAAGTATAAGTATAAAATCATATTCCATAAATCCTATAGAGAAGCACAAGCTTCAAGGATGTGGATCGAGTCAGAGATTTTACATAGGTTGCTTTACTAATATTAAAATATACTGTAACTATTCATTAATTATTAACTTATAATAAGATTTTCTTAAGTTCTATACAGAAGACATACAATTTATACCTTATATATACAATTGATAAAGATTTTTACATCCTATACTAAAAAATTAGTGTTCTAATAATGTTCTTTCATAATTATAAATATCTACCCTATGATACATTCAGCTCCATAAATTCTTCAACAGAGTAGAAGGAGTGGCCTTAGTAAGAACTTAGTTAGTTCATATTTGAACTTGTTTGGATTTATTTTTAATTGTTTAATGGAGGTGGGAAGTTTATTAAATATGCTAATAGCATTGTAATGTACACCCTTTTGTATTACGGTTAGAGACTTCCCTTCCTTGTGTAAATTGTTTTTACTTCTGGTATCAAAGTCATGTATATCTGAGTTTAGTGTGAAGAGGTTACTGTAATTAATAACAAATAACATGAGTGATTGAATATGCCATGGGGCATTTGCCCGGTGGCTGCTGCTATATACAAAGAAAACAAAAAAAATACAATTCACACTTCGGAAGAATTTTGAAGTGTAGGTTTTCATCTGAAAAAGAAAAGAGAAGTCAGGAGTCACACAAAAATCACTTCACTGATTCTAAAAAAAATACTACTCACGTTTTCTTAGCCTATTCCTAAACTGATTTACGCTACCCGGAAAAATCGTAGTATTTCAGGTGGCAAGGAAGGAATTCCAATAGCGTATGGACCTATTTACAAATGAAAATTTTCCTACGTCTGTGCGTTGCCGTTTTTCTTTAATTTTGAACGAGTGGTCACTTTAGAAATATAATTCGGCGCCGTAAGATGGTTAGTCATTTATTTCCAGGCCCTGTGGTTCACCATTTTAAGCTTTATGTATTGCGCAGAACCTCACATGTTTCCTTCTACTACTAAGAGCTTCTAAATTCTCGTGAGGATTGTTCGCGAATCACCTGACCCCCAAACATATTTTCAGCCCGTTTTTGTATTTTTTTGGAACGCTAGAGTGTGTTCATTTCGATATATGGATCCCAGCACGTCGCCACATATTCTAAAATTGGCCTGACCAGCGTTTTGTAAGCAGAAATCTTGTTTTTTCTCGTGCTTTTCCTCACGACCCTGTTTACGAAATGAAGCAGCGCCTTTACCTCGCTCACCTCATTACGCCAATTTATATTTTGCAAACCATAATAAATTTAATGAACGTTGTCCTGGAGGAAGAGTTAAATATGAGGATTAATAGAGAGGAAAGCAAGGTAACGGAGTGTATTATGGGAAACTATTTTCATATAATTATTCTTACAGGTAATATGATAATACAGTCTTAGAAACTCTTCCAACATTCACCTTCTCGTGCCATGAAACAAGCTTTACTAGTCAAAAGATGGGAAACATATTTCAAACGTACGTACTCTATATTTCCAATGAAAGAAACCGCTTGTCGTGATTAAGGGAATGTTTCAGAATGTCACCCTTGAGCTGCTGCACTGATTCTCCCCCCAGTCTGTGAAGACGAATAGACATTTTAGGATTCGAAACGTCTGGATATCATTCTTCCTCCTTTCTCTCATATCACTTTCTTTTACAGTTCAGACTTTCCCGACCCCTTCATTTCCATCCTGCTCCTGGAGAAAGAGTTCAATACGAGGATTCATGGAGGTAATGGAGTTTTGTATGGGAAACTGTGGTGTTAGATTGGGAAGGGATATTTTGAAGGAAGTTAAGGTATTCTACTACTTTGGAAGCGTAATAACTAGCAATGGTAGAAATATAGTAGACATAAAGATTGGACAGCACAGGCAAAGAAGGCTTTCGCGAAAAAGAGGAATTGACTTACGGGTAATATAAGTGTGAATATTAGGAAATCGTTGCTAATAATTTTCGTATGGAGCGTGGCGTTATATGGGTGCGAAACGGAAAGGAAAAGAATAGAAGCCTTTTAAATGTGGTACTATAGGAGAATGAGATGGGTGGATAGAACCTCACTAACGATGAAGTTATAAACAGAATAGGGGAAGAGCGAACAATGTGGAGGACGTTGGCAAAGAGAAGGGATAGATTAATCGGCCACGAGGGTCTTGTAAAATTAGCATTAAAGAGAGAAGTGTGTGCGGTAAGAAAAGAAGAGGGTGACGAAGGATTGAATACGCTAAACAAATTAGAGTGGACGTGAGATTTACTAGTGGTAAAGGAAAAAGGCTTTCGGAACACAGGTTACCATTGAGGGGTTGCATCAGACGATTTTTAAGAATGAATACCACAACAAAAACAACCAATTAATACAGTAAATTTTTTTATAAAAATTCGTCAAACCTATTATTATAAAAATTACTTATTAATGGCGTTTCAAACATTATTTATACTTATTAAAGACGAACAGTGTTTTTACAAGAACAATTGAGAAGCTGTTTAAGATAATAATAAAGAATGTGACGTAGTAGATCTGTGACTTTGTTACAAAGAGTACATAAAAATTTCTGATATTAAAAAAATAAACTAAAATGTAGCAGTTTATCGGTTTCTTGCAAATTAAAAGAAATTTAACCGTAAAAGTCAAATAGAAAATTTGCACGTTACGATAATGAGAACATAAGTATCACAGAAGAAAATTATACTGAAAGAGAAAAGTGATTGTTACTGCTTGATGCATATAAAAGTGTGAAAAAAGAAATCGAACAACATGTGTGTGTGTACAATGCGAGGGAAATACAGGAGATATTTACGAGCTCGTAACCCGATCTTGTGTAAATTTTTGAGAGTTACCCGCGGCATGCACTTAAAACATCGATTTGTGGGGGACCTAACAAAGAAGTTAGCTGCTATTAGACAGTTTAAATAATACAGAGTAAGCAGCGCGGCCATTAAGCAAGGAAAGTGCTCGCCCAAATGATGTTCTTTGAGCAGCTGCGGCGAGGGGCGAGGCCTGAAAAACTACGCCGCGCCGCTCTTAAAGGCAAAATACGCACTTTGGGAATAGATCGTTGATGTGAAGCGGCGCCACTTCACAGGTGGAAGCCAATCACTTAAATACCTCCACTAGCGACTGTTAAACTAAATAATATGCAAAGATAAATTTCATTTTAAAATATCTGGGTGCACCGGTAATTACTCCAGTACTGTGTGTAACTCTGCAATCAATATGACATCTAGAACCCAAACAGTGTTTGTTTCTGGGTCGTATGAAACTAAGTTTGGTATAAATGTCTCGACGCTTGTACAAGTAACTTTATTTCACCCCCTTCCATCCCCACTCCTAAAGTTTGATCTACTACTTAACCGGATTTTAGAATTCATCTTTGTGCTCACCCTCGCAAATGCTTTAAATTTGAATGCTCTTCGATTCTTAAGTATGTTTATTCTTTGGCTGTGCTTTTGTATCTTTGTAATGTATTATCTTTATGTCTTAGTAACTTTACTTCAATCTGATCAGGACAAAAACAAGTAGTTTTATATTAAATTATTTTTTGTTTCATTATTTTTCTTTTGTTTCGGTCTAAATCAAACGTGAGTTGAAATATCGTATTGTTTGTTCTCTTTACAACATTAATGTCTAAAAAATATTAATTTTTTTCTTTTGCATACATTCTTATCAATTTTATTATTTTTATTCAATTTTAAAATATCTTGGAGCCCGGCGTTACTCCGGTATTTCCTTGTATTAGTCCAATACTGTGGGTAATTGACTTGCAAATATCTTGCTCACCACGACATGCACTACCCAAACAGTGCTTGCTTCTGGGTCGTAAAGACAGGTGTGCCAACCTCCAGGGGCATGGGCTTGGATGTTTGTGTCGTCATACGCTGACCACGAGTCACTCAAAATTCGGAATGTGTCACGCAAGGTGACAGTCCGCAGTCGACTCCGTAGGCCCAGGCCCTCAGTGGGCTGCAGAGCCAAGGAGGAAGGAAGGAAAGGAACATGAACAAAGTTTAGTATAAATGTCTCGACGCTTGTACAAGTAACTTTATTTCACCCCCTTCCAGCCCCACTCCTAAAGTTTAATCAACTGCTTTGTCCTCTCCCTCGCAAATCCTTTAAATTTTAATCCTCTTCGGTTCTTAAGCTATGAGTATTCTTTGACTGTGCATTTGTATCTTTCTAATGTATTATCTTTGTTTCTTAATAACTTTACTTCAACCTGATCAGGACTGAAACATGTAGATGTATGTTAAATTATTATTTGTTTTATTAATTTTGTCCGTTTTGGCCTAAATTAACCGTTACTTCAAATTTTATGTTTTTCTCTTTACAACATTAATGCCAATAAATAATTTATTTTTATTTTTAATTCACTTTCTTAATAAAATTTCAAATATTTTGTTGTTCTCTTCAATATTTTTACGTGGGTTCTGATTAAATCTTTATACATAACATTAAGTTAAAAGACCGTGATTTGTAAGAATAGTAAATTGTGGAGTAACTCAAATAACTTATGTCAAAAAAAAGTTTTACAGATTACATTGTAGCATGACATACGCAGCCTCATGAAGAAAAAAAACGTAGAGAAACGTTATTGAATAAAACACTTTCATGGTAGTTATATTTATCATAATAATCAAACCAGTAGTAAAGCTAAAATATTATTAAATTAATTATATCAGTCTCTTTGTCAGTTTTCCTTCTATTTCATATGAAACGTACCACGTTTCGTCTCTCATTTGAGAAATTTTCAGGTGTAAAAAATAAATTTATCTGTTCATAGGCGAAGGTGTCAGGGGGTGAGGTTCATGATCAGCTAAATTTTTGTACCTGATGAAGTCTGAAATGAGAGACGAAACGTTGTATGTTTCATCTTTTAAATAAAATATAGGATAACTGACAAAGAGGCTGTTATTATTCATTTAATTATTTATTTAAATGTCAGATAAACTACTTATTTAAAAATTGTTATATATATACACTCAGATAAAAACAGCAAATTTTGAGAATGGTTTGAAACGTAATATTTTTGAAAATATTTTTTTCTATTTTATTAAAGTATGTAAAAAAACTTGTTTTTTGTTGAAGTGAAGCGGAGTCCTTGAATATTCCATTATTTATAGACGTGGTATATAGTTTCAATATGTGGATTAGTATTTGAACTAGAAACGTTTGTGGCGCAGGATTCGGAGCCTTAAATCCTATCAACAGGACTCGCCGCGGATTAAGGTTTACGTCGCCTGGGAAAATGTCCGGCGGGGATTAGGGTCGTGAAATAGGGCGAAGGACTTCCCTGATCACTGCTTTAACCGTCATCCGGCGAAGCTTGCTGCTCGTTCATTAGGCGGATCCAAAAATCCATTAATTTCACTTTAAATAATAAATAGGATTAGCTTAACTATTACATTATTACATTACATTGGAGATAATCCATAAACATTTATGTTAAAGTCATAATTAATACAAAAGAGCATAAATATAAATTTTCATTGATTTTTAATTACGGTAATTATTTATTCGATCCCCGTGGCATTTTAATCGGGCTCAATACTATTTAAAACTCTAATTATGAATATTTATTTATTAATTTTGTTAAATATTTCATCTTCATCAACAGCCCTGGACGGTCCTCGGCTTCCTTCAGGATTTTTATCCATTGTCTCTTATATAATGTATATTTGTAATATACGTTTTGTAATGTTTGAATTAATTTAATCCTTTTATTTACTGTGCCTAGAGCTTTTCTATACATTTTTAATAAATTCCATATTAAAAATTAATAAAAGATAAATAAATATTTCATCTGACAATTAAATATATAATAAATGAGTTAAAACAGCCCCTTTGTCGGTTTTTATTTTAATTTAAACTATACTACGTTTCTCCTCTCATTTGAGACTTCTTGAGGTAAGTTTATACTAAAAAGAAATTTATATTGGAAATATTTTAAATACAAAACATGGCTATTCGATTTTTCCATAACATATTTCCCAATATAATATATATTGTAATTTTTTTAGTATGCCTGAAGATGCCTCAGATGACAGACGGAACGTAGTACAGTTCAAAAATTAAATTAAAATAAAAACCGACAAGGGGTAGATAACTGTATCTTGAAGGAACTAAATATTATTGAATAATTAATGAACGTAGACTTTCCCGGTGAATAATTCGGATGAAATCTTCACGGTTAACCAACCTGGTCAGGCTTTTAAAAACTCACAACGTTTCTGCGGCCATTTTCTTCCGTCGTCTTCAGGCTATATATAGCCGGCCGCGGGAAATGGCCGCAGAAACGTTGTGTGTTTTTAAAAGCCTGGCCCGGTTGGTTAACCGTGAAGATTTCACCCGAATTATGGAATAGTTTATTGGTTCGGAAATTTGAAAAACCACGATAATAATACTCATTGATTTATAAAAGATAATTTTGGTTCTTATGAAAATTTTGACAGTTTCTGTTTTCTGTCGTCAATGTACTTAAAAAAAATTTGTGTTAATCGGCAATGCTAGAGTTTTCGGATATTACGAGGCAATGGTTGGTATATTATTGAAAATGAGAAGGGTGTATTGAGGACTCGTGGAACGGTAGATAACTGTATCTTGAAGGAAGTAAATATTATTAAATATTTTTGGAAATTTGGAAAACCGTGATAATAGTACTTGAAATATATGTAAAGGCGAAAAACTAGGTGATGCTAGTAAACTTGCAGGCAGTGTAAGCACACACACACACATACAGAGAGAGAGAAGAGAGAGGAGAGGATATTTTATTTTATTTAGTGTAGAGTGCGGCAACTGTTCTGTCGCCGTTAATTCTGCTAGACAGTGAGTCCTTTCATTATGAAATAAGACCGGACTTGGCAGTTCTTTGTCGCCGACTCCATCGGGCATCCACTTCACTAAAAGGAAACAGAAGACGTCTGTGAAGGAGGGCGACACAAAAGGGAGACAGCGAGCAAGAAAGTTTGGAGCTGCGATGCGCTCTTGTGACGCAGAGAATTAAACATGTCAGCCAGAGCAACGTCGCCAATTGCTGCGGGCCTGCGTTTCCTTCCCTCTCGTCCTTCTCGCCAGATGGCCTCCAAAACTAACGTTATCACATTCCAAAGAGTACACAACCGCTGTCAAAGATGGGCGCTTAACATAACGGGTGGGAGGGGGGATTCCAAAATACGAGTCCAAATTATATATCGTAAACGAAGAAATCTGACCAAAAGATTCTTTAACCGTCCAAGTCTAAAGTCTCCAGGTAAAACTATCACAAAACCCAGCTCATAAATATAGGTTTGCGTTGAGCCTCGTCAGTTTTCTTGATTCCAGGTAGGGGTTTTTCAGTATTTTCCTCTAATTACCAGTTACTTATATCCAACTGGTAAGGACAAATAGGTCCGGTACAGGGGGACACTGCTTACCTAACACTTACCACGGTTAATGGACTAAAAAAAATTACTTTCGGCATTTCTGTAAGCTGTTTCATACTTTTCCTTATCCTCTTTCAACTCATAAATTTCTGCAGCTTTCCGTTGATTGGAAAAGGTGATATAACTACTTGTCAACAATCTGGTCGAATGGAACTCGTGATCTAAGAAACGAAAGCTTTTGGATTATTACTGATGACTAATTCTTTTTCCCCCATTATATACCCTACGACTTACCGAAGTTATAGTAATATTATGGCAGTCAGAAGAAGACTTGTTAGCCATAATAAATGGCATGAACGTGGTCCAGGAGGATAATAAAAGGAAAATCCAAGGTGATGGAGTCTAGTATGGGAAAAAGTGGAATAACAAAGGGCGTTAGATTGGGAAGGGATATTTTGGAGGACGTTAAGGAATTTTGCTACTTGGGCATCCTAATAACTAGAGTAGGAAAAGCACGATCAAGGAAGGCTTTCGCAAAAAAAGAGGAATTCATTTACGGCTAATATAAGGGTGAATATTGGGAAATCATTGCTACAAAGGTTCGTATGTAGTGGGGAGTTGAAAGTTGGGGTTTAAAACATTCGCAATTTTAATAAAAACCAAAATCATATTTAATTCAATTATTAAAACCTTCCTTGGTAAAAAAAAGATGAATTTACTTACAGCTAATGAAAGTATGAATATTAGGAAATCATTAGTAAAAATGTGCATGGACTTTGGCGTTGTATGGGTGCAAAATGTGGATGGTAGGAATTGCGAAAAGGAAAAAATGTGGTGCTAGAGGAGAATGAAATGGGTGGACAGAGTAACTGACCAGGACGCTGAAAGCAGAATAAGACAAGAGAGGACAAAGAGAAGGGATAGATCAATAGGCCACGCTTTGAGACATGAAGGTCTTGTAAAATTAGCATTAGAGGGAAGTTTCTGGGTTAAAAAAAAGAAGAGGGACGCGCGAAAGATGGAATACGCTAAGGAGATTGGAGAGGATGTGGGTTGTTGTAGCCATGGAGAAATGAAAAACCTTGCGCAAGATAGGTTATCATGGAGGGTTGCATCAGACCAGTCTTAGGACTGAATACCACAACAACCTCAATTAAAATAAAATGTTGATCACAGGTTAAATGAATGAAGCATTGTTTACATAACAACCTATAAATGACAATATTAACAGTGTTAAGGTTATCAGTATCAGATAATAAATTCGCTTTGTCAACAAATAGTATGTTTAACTTAATGAGCCAATTCATAAGCTCACATCGAAACGTCACGTTGTTCCATCTAAATTTGCTAAATGATGGACTCTATTTGCTAAGGTCGTAGCTATTGTTAATATCCGTCGTGTCAGCCTAGGTAATGGTGAAATTGAATTATTTTGTTAATAAATAGAATACTTATAATCGTGAACATTATTTCTATCAGAACCATCACAGCGTGGAAAAGAACCTGTCCAAAAAAACGGTGGTTGATTCTTCTTTTTATTTCAGACCATGAATCTGTCTCACTTAAAATAAATTCTTTCATAGCCGGAAAATAGGAAAGTGGTTAATATTTTTGTGCATGAAAAGTATCTAATTGGTTCCGCGTTGACAGGAAATCTGTTGGTGAAGCTGATTCATTGGGATGGATGGATATTTTGTATGTACAAAACCCACTGAATATTCAGTTGGTGAAGCAAGCCAGAGTAGGCTACTGCTGCTGTATATAGAGGCCAACGTGGAAGCGAAACTGTGTTGCAGGAACAATTTTGTGTGGGAAGGTTACCAGCTGCTGGCACTGTACCGTTTGATTTGGACAAACCTGGGGAAAAATTCACCATAATCTTTGCACGCGCGTTGTGATCGGGGAAGTGGGGACTTCGGATGAAAGACAGGGATATTCTGGAGGGTGTGGGGGAGGGGGGATAGCATAAGTTTCTGATTACAGGAACGAGGATTTTAGTTCATACATTTAAATGAGGAGGAAAACAGGTTCAGTCCCGGTCTTGTTAATAGGTGGATTTACTAGCTTATATTTAGCCAAGTTTGAAGACGGGCAAGGAGACAATCGAAGAAAACAAATTTCCTATAGCATGCGCAACAACCCAACGAAGAAACGTTTTGTTGTGTTAGGAGATGGAAGGAGACTATTTTACCGCAGCTTGGTATTGCGATCCTTCCCGCTGGATCTTAATGAGCGGACTTTGTTCAAATGGTTTCTAACAATCTTCCGCCATTTTTTGTATTACTGCAAAATACATAGAACGTATGACGAAGAAACGGAATATAGAAAACGAAATAAATTCCGTATGGTTTGCCTATGATATTGTAGTATTAAATGAGTGAGAAGAAGACTTGGAAAATATAATAAATGTCATGAACGTGGTCCTGGAAAAAGACCACTACATAAGGATTAATGTAGGGAAAACCAAGGTAATGAAGTTTAGTATGGGAAACAGAGAAATAACAAAATATGCTAGATTAGGAAGAGATATTTTGAAGGAGATTAAGGAATTCTTCTACTTGCGCAGTATAATAACTAGGGATTGGTAGACATGAGTAGGATAGCAAAGGCAAGGAAAGTTTTCGCAAAAAATATTAACTCCCTTACGGGTAATATAAGTGTGAATATTAGGATGTGGGATGTGTTTGACATGCGGAAATTAAAAGGCTTGCGCAAGATAGATTAGCACGGAGGGTTGCATCAGACCAGTCTTAGGAACATAACACGCAGAATATTCTCAAAAAATAAAATTCTTGTCCATTTATTTGATTTAGCACGGTTCAGATAGAAACGAAATTTAACGGAGGACCTTTCCCGTCATCGTTTATTTTGGCCAGACATCCTTCAACTGCAGCCAGTATGTTAATTAATAACCCGATCGTGGAATTCGAACTGACGTTGATTGTTTGCCGCCATGATTATTAATTAAATGACTCGGCCGTGTTTTTTTATGTTCATTAGAGGGGAATACTGAGTATCCTTTTCACCCCCCACCCTATTTAAAAATATAATGAGACCATATACCAGCATTTATGGGTGGACGCGGACGTTATTAAAATTATCTCGCTTAACAGGTCGTAACTTTATATTTGTATTTTAAAATCGGTCAAACTATTAAGGGTGTAATGGATCGTAAAACCGGGAAAAGAAACTTTAAAACCAATGTTTGTAAATATTAATTCTTAAACGAGGACAGCCACAATGTTTCAACCTCACTGTAATATATCCAGGGATGAATAAGGAAGTCCATTACTGAAGTTAAAGCCTAAATGGGGCAAAAAAAACTATCCAAACAACGGATATTTTTATGTAATTTTATTTTTAGGAAGTAATTTAACATATTTTATGTTTTGCAGTTTCTTAGTCCTATTTTTTCTTCTCTTTTGATAATGTTTTGTAACTGCAGCTGAGTGTTTATCAATCGCGGGATTAATAAATTTATTCATTTGAGATAATTATATACGGGGTTGATTGGTTTAAATAATGAATACATATATATATATATTGTAACATGAAAAGTTACACTTAACAATGCAGGCCAGCTTGCGAGTTGCAATTGTTGAGGAACGTCGCAGCTCGGGCAAACAATGTAGTCTGGCGAGACTTTAGTGTGTCGTCATGGGGTAGTGGAAGGAGCAGGTTGTGTCGGCGGGACGACGAGAGAATGACCACGCCCTGCAGATATAATTATTTTTCGTGCTCTGAAAGGAATTAAAACTATTAAAATCATCTTTTGGTATTTCTTGTGAAAAATACCTGGCGCCCTAAAGGAATTATAAAATCGCGAATACGGAGGAACGCGGAATCCGCTACAATATATAAGTAGAAATTAACTTTACATTTATTAATTGCCATGATACAATTTAAAAACAAAATTCTTTTTATGAACCAGTTCTTTTAAGGATTGATAATGTACTCTTCACAGAATATTTACTCAATTTAAATTACTTACAGTCGTATTAGGAGCATATTGAAAAAAAACCTCGAAATTGTAAATACAAGGAAATGGGAAGAAAGGTCACAAACAGAGTAATTATCGTTTTCTGCTGAGAAGCCGGAGGAAAAAGATAGTTATGCCTATAGTTTGTTATCCAATAATGGAAAACAAACCACTTAAAAACAGTCTCACCAAAGTATTATTTAAACAAGTTGATTGCTTTCGACGTTTGTCGTATACATTCTCTTTTTTTAAAAAAAAAGAAGGGATAATCAGTAAAAACAGTCGTTTTGCCAGCAAACAATTTTAATATCTCTTTCAGACATCGATGAAGTTTCGTTCATATTTGTGGGTTTTTCCAGTTAAATTTTAAAATAATAACCTTATATACCCAAGTAGGTAATTTTGTGTCGTCAACTCTTTAGTATGGCTATTACAGTGATCGACGGCTCGATGTTCTGTCCCTATCCAGATTTTTCCATCTGCTCTTCGTTTTTTATTTGTTCATGCCAAAAATAGAAACTGTTGTTACTAAATACTTTTCGGAGAGTATTTTCAGTAGACTTGGTCCATAATTCCACGAACGACAGAGTTGTAAAACATTGCCGTCATTTGATGCAACGCTTCTCCCTGGAAATGTCGCTTTGTCCGTGTTTTGTTTCGTGGTCAGCCTGGCTTTCATATGCGCGCAACAATGGTCGCAGGGCTGTGACTTAATAACGGAGAGTTATGCAGTGTTGAAGTTTCAATTACTGGGCGCCGCTTAAGACCTTGACAGTGTTCGCCGGCCCGTGCCAATTAAGGCTCCTGCTGGAAGGACAACCAACCGTTGGCACTGCGGCGTCGGCCGTTCTAATGACTCGGCGCTAATAATGCGTGACTTGGCGTATAATGGCGCCCGCTGTATTGCGGCATCGCGCAGCGCCGCGGCGCCGCAGCGTCCAAACACTGTCCTTCACTTGTCACAACCTATGATCGTGACTTTACTAGTGAGTGGATCGCAGGAGACTTGAGTATGAACTCCCAAAATTACGCTAGTCCCCGGACTTTCTTGACGTAATTAAATCAGTAATTTCTTGGAGCTTCATAGAGAAATATCCCTGCCACTGACGAGTCATTTGCAATAACTTTCTTTTTTCTGTTTTTCAATATACAACAAAAATGACAATAAAATAAAATATAAAACAATCAGCACATAACAGTTAAAAAACCTAACCCATCTACTAAATTAGGCCGGCCAAAGGACTAACCACCTTCACGTTTACAGGTGAATTATATACACTATTTTAATTTTGTAAATGCATTATTTTCATATTATTATACGAACTGACAATCGTAAAATAAATGATTTTGTTGTTCTTGTTGTAGTGGTATTCTGACCTAAGACTGGTTTGATGCAACCCTCCATGCTAACCTATCTTCCGCAATACTCTTCATTTCCTTATAACTAGCACACGTTACATTTTTCCTAACTTTCTTAGCGACTCCACCCTTGGCCTCCCTCTTCTGTTCTTACCTCACACACTTCCCTCTAATGCTAATTTTACAAGACGCTCGTGTCCTTAAACGTGCCCTGTTAATCCATCCCTTCTCTTAGTCAACGTCCTCCATATTTTTCGCTCTTCCCCTATTCTGTTTAGAACTTCCTCGTTTGTGATTCTATCCACCCGTCTGATTTTCAGCATTCTCATAGAGCACCACATTTCAAAGGCTTCTATTCTTCTCCTTTCCCCAACTCCTATCGTCCACGTTTCGCACCCATATAAAGCCACGCTCCATACAAACATTTTTAGAAACTATTTCCTAAAATTAACACTTATATTACCCGCAAGTAAATCCCACTTTTTCACGAAAACCTTCCATGCCTGTGCTATCCTACTCTTTATGCCTACTATACTTCTACCATCCCTAGTTATTATGCTTCCCAAGTTGCAGAATTCCTTAACTTCCGTCAAGATATCCCTTCCCAATCTAACACCCTTTGTTATTCCACTGTTTCCCCATACTACGCTCCATCACCTTGGTTTTGCCTCTATTAATCCTCATATTGAACTCTTTCTCGAGGACTACTACATTTATTATGGTTTCCAAGTCTTCTTACGCTATTCAGGATTTTAAAAACAACTAGAATGAAAGTTTTTATGTGAATTAGAAAATAATAATAACATTGAAAAATATATAAATAACAACCTCCTATACAAAGTCCAAGTATTAGCCTATTGTCAAATCATAAAAACACTAATATAATTAATGACTTCATTAAAGAAACAAATTATATTAATTAAATAGAATATGGTAAATAATAATGATAATTTAATAAACAAAGAAGAATTTGAAACAAATTAAATTAATTAATAGTAATTAAATGGAATATGGTAAATAATAATGATAAATTAATAGACAAAGTAGAACTTGAATTTAGATGCTGAAATTGAATAAAACAAAGCGTGTGGAGGTACTAACAAAATATTTTTCATTTGTAAGGACAAACATGGGAACTTTAAATAAATAATCATAATGTCGTTAAATCTCACACACAGCTTGTTTTATTCCATTTTAACATCGACCCACCCTTACTGAAAAGAAACCTGTATAATCAATCTGGACTGAGTATATTACATTTTGCAAATATTTTTAACCATTTAAAAAGTATCATTACTCATGTTTATATAGTTACTAAGCGTAAAATAACATTCCATTTAAGTAATTATACTTTTAAAGTTTGTATTTTTTCTCGCAAGTGCCACAATCGAATAAGTGACTTTTAGTTACAGGAAATTCCGTCACGAGCGCCAGAATCGTAATTCATAATAATGTGCATTACGACTTATAAAAAATGTTCATTACTATTAATTAATTAAAGAGTATCATTATTAACGACAAATGTTAGTTAAAGTTCAGCGTTATTTCACGGTAAACAGGAATTGAATTGGACGAAGAGTTCTCGG
The DNA here is from genome assembly GCA_034510155.1 of Eucriotettix oculatus. Taxonomy (NCBI): domain Eukaryota; kingdom Metazoa; phylum Arthropoda; class Insecta; order Orthoptera; family Tetrigidae; genus Eucriotettix; species Eucriotettix oculatus. The sequence goes on from CM067378.1 coordinate 101,538,116, forward strand.
TATTCCAGTCGGGTGATGAAGTTCGTTGTCCACGACGTTTCAATGGCTGGCTGGCCGACGCCGCCATCTTTAATTATCACGTTTCACAGGCTACGTGAGGGCATGATATGTCCATTTGCAATGTCTGTATGTCTCTAGGGTAAGACCCTATTTGGCCTCAGAAGAGGGGTAGGAAGGGAGGAAGTCTTGAAAAGATCGACGGAATCCTTTTTTGGGTAGATAGAAACGTTTAAACGATAAAATAATTTAACGACAATCGGATGAATGTCTTAGGAACGTCAAAGAGGAAACCTTATGTCTCGCAGACTGTTTGAGGTAGATCCAGAAGGCTTCTTGCTCGCCCAAAATTAGAGGCTTCTTTAAACATTCTCGTGATCGTAATATTCTCGGGACCGTGTAAAAGGATACGATCACGATTCCTCTGGAACCTTTTTGACATGAACCAAATTTCTTAACATTTAAGTGGATGGTTCGGGTAAATTTGTGTGGAGGGATTACTTATTTACAAAAACATATAAATAAACAAACTGTATCACAAACATTTTGCAAGCTGTCCCCATTTATTCATTACTTGGATTCTGGCTAACAATTTTCAAAAAACTATGACAGTAATTAACTGGGTAATTGCCAATTCATCACTCTTTATGGCCTTTTAAGTAAAAGATTATGAGCTTCAGATAATTGAATGCAGTTAGGTCACTTTCCCCAAATTGTTATTAATGTTAAAAGCAATTATTTGAATTGCTGGTACCTAATAACACTCACGAGGTGTAATGACGTAAATTAGTTTTGAGAAATTTCTGCTGAACTTTGTTTAATTCAATTTTAAACATTAAAGGTTTAACGCAGCTGAGGAATATCCACTTTGGTAGGAATTTTAAAGCGCGTCCAACTAGGCCTAAATTTAAAATCCTGCCAGAGTCGAAGGTTTTAGGCTTAACGTGGCTCACTGTATATAAAACAAATATAAAAAATTAACGTAATCTGTCAAAAAATCAAGAAAAAATACATTCATTATTTGTAATGTCGTTAGTAGGTTTCTAAATATCACTCGAAACTATTTTGTGAGTCTTCAAATATCAACAAGTCTAATAAATTATATTTATTGACTTTATTTCGCATTACATAAACAAAATTAAGAGACCTAATATTCCCACTAATTCGCTCTTTTTAGTCCTTTTTGTAAATTATAAATATTCATATTAAGTACGATTAACAACAATTATCCCCTTGAAATTATTTCGTCTGTCTTTGCAATTTGCAACAAAATATTCCAAGATAATGATGAAAAAATCTTGCCTATCTTTTGTTATCAATCCTTAATACTGCTTCAAGTTCACATTGCGGTATATAATTGGCCAAAATTTGATCTTTAAATCATTACGATAATGTGTCATGTTAATAGGCGGTGCTAAATGAAATTAAAATGTACAGTATTAGGTATTTAAAATTTCTTTCACAATGATTTCATTCGTATCCTTCCATGTTGTCGCTGGTGTTCTCTTTACGGGATATAATTTGATCAAATGTGATAGTACAGTGAAATGAAATGAACTCCACATTGCCTGCATATAAAAATGGCGGATTACCCTTTTTTCTGTCTCTATGACGTCACAAATTGACGATTTCTCGCTCATTGGTATGTACCTTTTACTTATAGTTGTTTACATGATTTCCCTCGGCCATGTCTGTAGCAAGGTTTTTCTGCAGTTGATTTACCGGTTTAAACTTCAGTAAGAAATAAACAAAAAATGTGCGTTATTGTTTTATTATACATATGTATTTAAACAACTGCTATTTATGTGATGTTTACTGGTTTATTTTTCAATAGACTTGTTTTTACTATATTTTTAAAAAAATTTCAGCACCGAATCAATCTTCATTTTTTTAAGTTTCAGACGTTTTAGTGCTTAAAAAAATTAAGTCCGATGCTATAATTTGATGTAGTTTTCCATTCTCCTGTAGTACTAGAACGCATAATTCCAAGTTTTTTGTTAGTCCTGAATTTCCTCTCTGTAATAAATTTTGTCAATACTATACATTGTGGATATTCTATGAGGATGTAAGCATAAATTTTTAATTTTTTTTAACTACTGGCCAACGTCGCCAGCGTGGAAGAGGAAAGCTACTGTAGTTTCTTGTGCAGAGGAAAAGTAAACACTGCACAAAAGTTTTTAATTGCTTATTTACAGAACTGTTTTTTTGCAGGTGTTTAAATTTGCCCTGACACTCGTGTAACGTTTCACTGCAGGAACTAAAACTGCAAATATGAATGTAAAACTGTTGTAAATTCTCACATGACCTACGCGCATATAACGTTTTACTGAAACTTTTATGACAAAATAATCCTCACGTTGAAATAAAATATCGTGACCCTTGGCTAAAAGTTCTATATATTGGCTGTTATTCCTTCTGCTTGATCTCTCTGATAATAAAGTGAGGTTTCTTGTTCAGTTGAGCGCCTTGCATTTAAAAGTCTGTCTTCTGTACAGCTAGTGTAGTTGGAATAAATGTCGCTTAACATTGTGACGTCACGAGCCGCGACAGTTCGATAGCTCTTGATGCAACAGGTGCCATCTTCCTTAGCTTTACGGTGGAACAAACACACAACAAGAATTGTTTCAGGGTTTTAAATGTTGCGTTACAAAACCCTCAGGTAAAAACATCAGTCTTCTATTTGCAGTTCAGACCTACTTAATTTATATATAATGACGTAATTTAAAAATTTCTATTTTCATTTTTTCCATATATATATTATATTATTATTTATATGTCATTCGGGTACCTGGCGTTGTCCGCTTAATTTGACTGTAACCTCTTTTTAAAGAGATTATTAATCGTTTACCGAGATCGTCACATTTAAGAAAATCACCGCCAAGCGATTCAGTAACTTAATCTAATTCACTTCAACGTAGAATAAATCAATAAATAATTCACTCTGTATGCACGCAGTATGTCAAAACAACGCCAAGCTACGACGCAATAAACTTGCTCCTGCCGTAGAATGGAAAAGATAATGTAATATTTTTAACCGTGAGACTGAAAATTAAGATTTTGAAATGATTATAGCCATGTAAAACAGCTGAATGTGACCTAAGGAGAGGAAATATCCAGGATCTTTACATAGTTTCAAGTTCTATTTATCTGGTCGAAAGCTCCTGAAATTAAAAATACAGAAGTGACACGTTAAAGTGGTTTTCTCTTATTTAAGAAGTAAAAATTTTCATTTAACTAAAGCCAAAACCTGAAGAGGGTCCAGAAGGACCAAAGCATGTAGTTGTTTTAAAATTATACTTTGTTATGTTTCACCGATTTTTGGTCTGTTTCTGGGCTTTATTAAACTTTAATTTAAACTTACAGACATTAATAACTGTTATAAAAAATTTTCAAAATAAAGAAACTGTCTCGTGTCAATATACTTTCCAAAATTATTGACAACGGAAAGAAATATTTGAAAATTATTTTTTTTGACAATAACTGAATTAATAAATACAACACCGTTTCTGCTGTAATCGACCCTGATACATTATTACTCACAATGTAATTAGATTACTCAATGAAAAAGAGCACAATTTTGGATGAAACGTTGTACTTACTGTAATGAAATTTGTTTGCTCACACATTTGGCCGTATTTGTATTTGTTAGGAAACAAATGTTCCTACATTGTGGGCTTAATATTGTGAAATAAAAACGGAATCGCATATATTATGATTACTTGACTTCATCCGAGCAAACATAATATTTCTTTCTTCTCTGATGATTCAAATGAAATATTATTTGATTGAATAAAGTGAATATATTCATTGAAAGTGGATTTCTGGATTCTGCAAATAGAAGAAATAAGAAACCTTACTGTAGTAGTAGGGGAGTCATAGGAAGACTTGGAAACCATAATAAAGGGCATAAACGTGGTCCTGGAAGTCCATGACGATTATTAGAGGGAAGACCAAGGTGATGGAGTGTATTATGGGAAACTGTGGAGTAACAAAGGCTGTTAGATTGGGAAGGGATATTTTGAAGGAAGTTAAGGAATTATGCTACTTGGGTAGCATAGTAACTAGAGTAAGATAGCACAGGGAAGGATGAGGAATTTACTTAGGGCTAATATAATGTGAATATTAGGGGAAATTATTGCTAAAAATTTTGGTATGAATGTGGCGTTATATGGGTGCGAAACGTGGACAGTAGGAGTTGCAGAAAGGAAAAGAGTAGAAGCCTTTGAAATGCGGTGCTATAGGCGAATGCTGAAAATCAAATGGGTGGATAAAATCACTAACGAGGAAGTTCTAAATAGAATATGGGAAAAGCGGACAATATGGAGGACGTTGACCAAGAGAAGGGACAGATTAATAGGCCACGTTTTAAGACACTAGGATCTTGTGAAATAAGGATTAGAGGGAAGTGCGTGTGGGTAAGAACAGAATACGGAGACCAAGGTTGTAATACGCATAGCAGATAAGGGAGAATGTGGGATGTGGTTCTTATGGGGAAATGAAAAGTCTTGCGCAAAATAGGTTAGCATGTAGCGTCAGACCAGTCTTAGATTTCTTATCAGTTGCCAGTTAGAAATTTAGGTTAGCTGTAGTTGGCATGACTGTATTATTATTTTGCGTCTGACGAACGAACTTCTTTGCGGATGTGAAAGTCGCTGGTTTAGAGAGTAGAGTTTTGATCTTTGGTATTTTTTTCTTTCACCGTAATCGAATGTAATTTATGTAGTGAAATGAATACCTGGTTAGTTAATACTTAGTAACAAATTTGTGTATCATGTAATTCACAAAGAGTTTGGACTCACATTCAGAAGATATGCTTTATTTAAAAGTCCAGGCTGTTTTTTGAATGTTTTAATATATATATTGATGTATACTGAGGCAGCAATGTGTGATTGACATAAATGTTGAGTGTTGCATGATTAATGGTCGTCAGTTTTCCCACGAAAAGGCCTGAAACGCCGTCACGGGCTAAGCGAGAAACTGAAAAATTTGGAGTGATAGATCCTTAAGCGATCGCTTTATAAGGGCGAGCATTTCATTTGCGGGCAATTTTTCCCGTGGTTGAATAAGGCCGTTTCTTTGGGCGGCGGCACCATTCTCGTCCCAATTACAGGGAGCTTTCTTATGGCCGATCGATTTAAAAGTCATTTTGCGGCGCACCATTTTTACAGCCCATAAAGCACACTTCCTCAGTCGCACAATGGCTACAGCATATCACCTCCCAGCGCCGTCCGTGGTCTAAACTGATATCCTGCACCCGCCCTCCCGTGTTAATCAACGCCGCCGTCGCCGCCGACGCCGACGCTCTGGCGCTCTCTATTAACATGTACATTGTCTTTCGTTAAGCTCTGGTCTTAAGGAACAATGACGCTCTGCATACAAAGTTATTCCCCAAAGCCGACTCGTGGAAAGTCTGATTCGAGTCATCCTAACTAATTCGTGGACGACCTTGCCAAACGAAATATTTAATTCACACACTTGACGGCTGTCAGCGCTTACAGACAGACCCACCAGTGGAATCACATTACATCATTAAGACTATGTGCAACTTTCCTCTATTGTCCTTATCTCCAAACGTGGTCGTTTCCCGGTTTCACTTTGACTTGAGCAACTCTGCCGCCCAAAGTCCATTATTACCAGTAAATAAAAATTTTCGGCTTCCTCACGGATGAATGAATTATGTTGTTGTTTTTGTTTAGCGTATTCCATCCTTGGCCTCCCTCTTCTATTCTTACCCCACAATGAATTATAATTAATTTATAAAGACAAATTCATATTACTTGGTACAGATAAAACAATTTTCAAAGAGATAAGGGTTTATGCAAATCCCGTGATTTATCAAAAGCATTATTTTTAGATTCAAAACTAGTCTGTGAACAACAATGCTAAAAATTTTTAATGATGAGAAAAATATATAACAACTTTATCATCAAACTTTGCCACACTTACAAACACTTCATCACTGGAATAATATTCAAATTTACAGCCACTTTCATCAAATCGTAATTTAGCAAAACATAAAATACTAAAAAAAATGTAAAAAAATTCACAAAATTACACCTTAAAACTAAATAATATATATAAAAACCATTACTAATATAACTTTTGGTAGTTTCCCGGTTTCACTTTGACTTGAGCAACTCTGCCGCCCAAAGTACATTATTGCCAGTAGGTTAACATTTTCGGCTTTCGAAAACATCTCAAGGACGAATTAATTAAGTTGGTTTGATGCAACCCTCCACGCTAACCTATCTTGCACAAGCCTTTTCATTTCCTCATAACTAGCACACCCAACATACTCCCTAAACTGCTTAGCGCATTCCATCCCCGGCCTCCCTCTTCTGTTCTTACCCCAAAATGAATTATAATTAATTTATAAAGACAAATTCATATTTCTTGGTACAGATAAAACAATTTTCAAAAAGATAAGGGTTTATGTAAATGTTTTTGCTCAGAGAAGTTAATCCCTTGATTTCTCAAAAGCAGTTTTTAGATTTACTGCCTTTGTCCTTTGGACGGCAGAACTAGTCAGTGACCAATTCAGCACTAATTTTTTTAATGAAAAGAAAAATATAAAACAACGTTATCATAAAAATTTGCCACACTCATTAACACTTCACATTCAAATTCAGAGCCACTTTCATTAAATCGTAATTTAGCAAAAACGTAACATATCAAAAAAATGTAAAAAATTCACAAAATGACACCTTAAAACTAAATAATATATATAAAAACCATTACTAAAATTCACAAAAAGACACCTCAAAATTAAATAATATATATAAAAACCATTACTAATATAACTTTTCGCATCAAACCTATGTAAACCAACAAAACACTCCTTTAAAAGAAACAAATATTTTAATTGTCCTCCGTCATTATATTAAAATAAGGTTATCTTTAAAAAATTTCCCTTTAAGTCGATATTAAATTATATTTTCTAACAATGAATTGTTCCTTTTAACACACAACAGAGTATAATTTTAATATAAAATATGTTTCTTCTCCTCCTCTTGTGGAGCTTGAAATACATTAAATAGTATGTTAGCTGAGATGGCGGAGAAACGTGAAACTCTCCTACATCTACTTCTAGACAACCTCTATATTCTGTGTTTACCAACCTACACGTTAATTATAACTGCTATATAATTACTTTTAAGACAAAACTTGCCACAATGGTAATGACGGATCCAGACTCTGACTGCGGATTATGTAAACTGTACCACTTAGTTTCTAGTAAAAATCACTTGCATATTTATTCTTACATTATTTTGCTCTATAAATATAAAAAGAAAATTCTATTGGAGCGTTGCGGTTCTATTTTACTTAACGCGATATTTACAATTATCTCCTTCACTGGGCAATATTGCATTTTTAAATAACACATTTACACTTTAAAATCAGTGAAACATTCTGTAATATTCCACTGATTTTTCTACCCCACCACGAGTGGTATTTTTTAATTAAAGTTACAAAATCTTATTTCAATAAAACTGTGTTTAATTTTTAAAAAAACATTAATATAACCCTTGTATGACGTTAAAACTTTTATTAACATTTAATTACTTAACGAGTCTCCCGTATCTCGCCACTTTAATATATCGCCCAAATATTATGCTTTCTCGTGTCTAGAAAAGTTCGTAACCTCACTGCGCAGCTAAGGTAACTGTATTTCAATTAGATACAATTTTCTATGCTCGTAAATTTTGAGGATCCATAAGTTTTTTATTTATAGTTCTGACGTTGCCACAAGTGGAATCTATCAGCAGTATAATTTACGACTGTAAATCTGCGTTTTAGACTTCATTACATGTTCTCTGACTACCAAATCACGTGGAAAAGTCACAAGTAACGCACTTTACGAACCGAGCAGTTTCTACATTAATGGGATATTCCCTCGGCTTCCATGTTTCTTTTTTTTAATATGCATCACGAATAAGCTGTAACTGGTGCCATTTAAAATCTACTAATTTGTGTACAACAGATCAACTTTCGCTCATACAGTAGTCGAGTTTGGTAAAACCTGTGACGTCACACCGACGCCTCGAAAATGTTGACGTTAAGGATATGTGTCCCTTAATTCAAATATTCGTAATTCCGGACTTGGATTTTCCTTCATTTCAGCTGCACATTTAAATATAAATAAGGAAAAAGGAGTATTGAATGTTATATTCAATATTCATTTACTTGGATCGAGTATGACGTCAGTGGCGTTATTAAACTCGATCAGTTCCCAAATTTTCGAGTCGCGTAGTGGGAAATTCGTAGACGTCATTCAAATAATCATAATTTCGCATTGAATTTTCCTTCATTTCAGCCGCAAATATAAAATAAATAACAAAAAAACCGACGTACTGCATATTACATTCAATATTCATTTGCTTGGATCAAGTATGACGTCAGTGGCGTCATTAAACTCGAACAGGTTCCCAAATTTCGAGTCGCTGAGTGGGAAATTCGTTGAAATGTTAAAACATTTAACTTTCAGTCAACCGGATTGTATAGGACAACATGTTTTCAGGTTACATAACAGCAAAAATTCTACGAGTAATGTTGTAAAGAAATGTATAGAATTAAGTGACAGTATTTAAGTGAGAGTGTAATGGATTCTTATTGTTTGTTTAGGTGAAAAAACAAAAAGTTTCCCGTAAAAATGAAGCCGTAACAGCGCGGTATTCATATTAATTACAATTAAAACGTTGTTTAAGTAACCCGGCATCAAAACAGTCAATAAGTCAGAGTCATCGATACAGAGCGTCTATAAAAGACTATCCTACTTATAAATGTTAATAGTATTAATTGTAGGCGTTGTGAAGTGAACTTTCAAGACAGAAATTCTTGGCGCGAAACACCCGTAAAGGTAATTAACCCCAAAAAGTATTTATTCGACGGAAATATTGGCCGATTTTGCATATTTAAAAAATATTTGCGTCCCTAGGGGTGGTAACCGTGTCTTACCCCGACAGTGCTGATGTCTATGTCGCGAAAAACATGTATCCAAAATTTGGTTGTAATTGCTCCACTTCTTCAGATTTTCATGCAGGACATACATACAAACACACACACACGTACGAAATTTCAGTTTATTTACACAAAAACACTGAATTTCGTTTATAAGAATAAGATAGTTGATCCGTGTATTTGGTCTGTTTACCGCAAAATGACTTGTAAATTTAATGGTCGTTTTACATAAGTAACAATATATTTTAAGTACTTGAAAAATATACAGAAATATTTACCTCTGGAGTGCGGCAGTCGCCCTGCGCCACGTTTTGGGCCGCTCACAGTCAATTTAATTTCGTTGATGATATATTTATTTGTATACTAACAAAAAAGTCAACACCAGAAACAATTTCACTGTCATCTTTTTATAAATAAAATAACTCCAACCAATTTGTCACCGAACAATATTGATATTCCTTTAATACTTGTACAACGTTTCGTCCATATTGTTTGAGCTTAATCGAGTAAGTGGAGAAAGAAACATGAAAAAAAATCAATTGTGATTCGAAATACAAAATATTTATTTTAAATATAAAACAAATTGTAGCTTTCAATTAAATGACTGAAAAAGGCTTACATTTAAATGGATACACTTGTATATATATAACTGCTGATTATTGTGTGTCCAGCGGCGGCTGTCACCATTTTGTTATTTAACAATGCTCATGTAATGTAGGCCGGAAGATGTCAACGGTAAAAAATCTCGTTTTTTTTTAGAAAAAACAGTCTAGTCTAGTCCTCAGAAATGGACGAAACGTTGTAGGGCTATTTAATAAATATCAGTGTTAGTTATATTATCTGACATTTTTGAGATTTAAAAAACGGTAAAAAGTCCCTATCAGTAAGGATACTTAATAAACTTATTGATTTCGACTAAATGGACGACATTTCGTCCCTTAGTTTTGGAGCCTCATCTCTTGCTTTTAAAGAAACAAGAAAGTTTGGCACGAAGTTCCTGTAAAACACCATGTGAGGCTCCCATATTAAGGGGGCGAAACATCGTCTATTGATCCGATACCAATAAATGTAATAATTATTCTGGGTTATAGGTCTTTTAACCATTTACTATTTTAGTCTAAGGAAAGCATATAGATGATTTTAGAAGAAAGAAAAGACTGGAAAATTTTCATTTTTTATTTATAATTGAAGATAATGTCAGTTCATTTATTTATTGTATCATCTCTTTTTACCCAAAGGAAAAGTCACACGATTGTGGACGGAACGTTGTAACTTATCTAATTTTCTTGATTAATACAGAGAAAAATGTAAATGGTAAAAAGGCCTATAACCCAGAATAATTATTACATTTATTGGTATCGGATCAATAGACGATGTTTCGCCCCCTTAATATGGGAGCCTCATCTGGTGTTTTACAGGAACATCGTGCCAAAATTTCTTGTTTCTTTCATATATATATATATATATATATATATATATATATATATGTAAAACCAGGAAGTTCTAAGCAGAATATGGGAAGAGGGAATATGGAGGACTTTGGCTAAGAGAAGGCATAAATCAATGGGCCACGTTTTGAGACATGAGGGTCTTGTAAAATTAGCATTAGAAGGAAGTGAACAGAAGAGTGTGACCAAGGATGGAATACGATTAGCACAGAATAGGTTAGCGTGGAGAATTGCATCATATATATTTGTTAAATATTTAAACATATTAAATCAAGTACAGTTAAAACAAAATTAAAATGAACGTGTAAAGTGAATAATGAATAAGTGACTTTTTACCAGAATAGTGAGAAATAAATAAGTTTCTTGGTGAAGAAGTATTTGATTATAAAACAAAAAAGGAACTTTTCGTAATTTGGTGGGTTTTTTTGTGACGAGTTTAGCAACCCTGACCTGGGTTTCAGTTTCGTGTCTTTTCCCCGTAGTGAGCGAAATGAAGTTTCGTTACGACATCTGACATCTGGAGAAGGAACTTTTAGTAGAGTTGGACGTACAAATAACTAGATATATAAAACAACCTTGTGCGAATTTTTAAATACGCAACCGCAGACAGAGAAGTCTATTAGCATATCCCTGTTCTTTTTTTCTTCATTCATTTGTATTCTGATACAAATAATAACCCTGAGGCATGCAACCCCCAGTCTAGTTGCTGGGTCAACATCACGTCTCACCTAGCTTTATAATGGTAAACTTAATTGGAGTGTGTAGTTGAGGAGGATGGATTCATGGAAGAGTTGCGTCCGTGACCGAATCCTCGGCGGTCTGTCGCATGCGGCAAACACTCTCGTAGCCTTACAGTGTTTGTGGGCAAACACAGCTACAAATTCAGCGCACCAGGCCACTTACTGTCGAACAGCCGCGGCCCAATAAACAGTTCGACTCACCCCAGAATTCGCCCTCTAAAAGGTTCCCTAAGATAAACCAACACAGTCGCTATTTTTTTTTCTATTACTTGAGAACTCACGAAAATTATCACACGCCATTTGTCAACTCTCAAGTTAAACTTCACTCATTTCGATTCTACGTCACACAAAAAGCCTACCTATTAGAAAATGGCGTACGTTTTTTTTATGATTCATAAAGGTCGCATAGACATCCTGGTCATTGGCGACCACAGTGACAATTATAAACTAGCAAAATAAGAAACCGGTAATGTCCATTTAGCTGTTCGTTTATTACTAATTAATTATTTGTCTTCATTACATTTGATATTTAATTTTTTTTTAAAGCTATACATTAAAATTAAATCAAAAATATTCCTGTCCTTACAAAACTAAATAATGTCGTTTTGATGGATTTATATTTTTATCGCTGTGAATTTTTTAGTTTTTGTTGGTCATATGACGTATGTTTGTATACACTTTGTACATATATTGCAACGTAGCGTGGTATACATGTTCTTAAAAACACTTTCGAGGGGTGAGGAGGGTGGTTCCCAGCAATAAAAAACTGTTATTCATAATTTTATATATATATATATATCTGAGAAAACTCCCTCGGTTTCTCTGCTGCTTTTCCACTCTCGTTACACAGATAAATTACGGCGCCAGGTAATTTGTTTAAATAAAAATTACCAAAAACTTTAATTTAACGTCATCGTTCTTTAATAATGGAGCCAAGAGATATAGGGCGTGGTCATGACACAAGAAAGTCAAAATTTCAAACACTTCGACCTATTCGCCCAAAACTGTCGTCGTCATCGTAAAATAATTCAAACCAACTCAAGCGTACTTTAACTTCCCTTTCGGCGTCTCACCACGTAATTCTGTGGCTGTTTCGAGACCCTCCATCACGTCTCGGCTGCGACTCCCACAAAACCAAAAAATATTAATATTTTGCCACATTGCAAGTACTAGGTCACGTGCACACTCTTTTCCCGCGCAGTCGAACAGACGCATAAATAACGTCATCGTCTTTGCGCTCGGAACTACATCAACGTTGCCTTCCATTTGGCGACCCTTAAAAGATACCCTAGAATACAGTCTAGCACGGGGGTGGAAAAGTTTTTGAAAATTTCTATACCTAAATCGTTTATAATTAAAAGAATTATTTTTTACGCTTCCATGATTCTCAATACATTTAAATGTTAATGTTTGATTTAAACGGTGACTCTTAATAATCATACAATCTGTTTTTTTAAAAATGACCACAGCATTTTCGAGGATACAAAGACGTTTAGAGTCCAGTAGAGATATATAATATGCAAGTAATATTTCGTGCTCTTAAAAAGTTATAAATAACGAATAAATTTTTAAAAATAAATAAAAAATATATTCCACATATGAATCCTTCAATTTCTTTCATTTAAACCTGTGTTGTGCAGTCAGTAAATGCTTAATAAGTAGTATATTGGGTAAAGTTCAATAAATTAACACCCGCGTATAAGCAAGGTGCTATTTATCTGAAACGATGTAACGTCACCATAATTGACACTTCCTCATACTAAAAAATTAAGAATAATAAAACTTACAACTTTTTTTCATAAAAATTTTACTTTTCTTCATACAATGTTTGATCCTTTTTTTCGTAAAATATGATTTTTTATAAAAGTTTTAAAATTTTAATTTTCACTGTTCCTTATTGTTATTAAAGTTATTAAGAATATTATCAATCAATATTTATTAATTTGAAACCTTTTGTATAATTTTTGAACTAACATTACCTGAGGAAGTCGGACAATGAGGTGAGAAAACGTCGATTCAAGTAAAAAGTTTGTATTTCGCCGTTAATTTATTTCATTTTATTATTGGAAAAATATGCGATGATTCTTTTATTATTTCAGATATTATCAGAGCAGGTTTCAAAACCTATCACGTTAAATAGGTTTCCAATTATTCCAATAACGTGTTATATATTATTTTCAAAAGTAAATATAATTTCATGAAAAAGTATTCGCCTAGTATGACACGCATTTTTAATTTAGCACATATAGTTGCAGATTTATTAATTACTTGTGCTCTTGAAATTTTATGTTTTTATTTTATTTAATTCTGTAACTAAACCCAGTTTCCTTGGTAAATCAAACATTATCATTTAAATGTATTGAGAAACCCTGGAAAGGTTAAAGTTAAATCTTTGAATAATTGAAAACGATTGTTATATGAATTCGAAAATTTTCTCCACCCCCGTACAAGAAACTTAGATAGTAATATCTGTGAGAAGATCCATTAGAGGAACACGGCCATTGAGAGAAGGCAGTCTCTGATCTAAGTAAGGTTATCTCTGTTCGTCAAGATGCAACGATTCGTATCTCTCACGAGGAGGAAAAGGAGCTTCTTTATTTACAGTTCTATAAGAAGCTTCCGATAAAACCAACTCCGCCAAACTTTAGCTACATCCATATTTCTTGAGATTTTCTTCGCCCCTCACTCTCTTCCTCTCTGAGAAGACTCATTCAAGTAGTTGGAGAGGATCATAATTGGGGAAGTAGGGGAGAGTGGGGCAAGTCGAAATAAAGTACTTCTCTGACTCCAAACTGACAAAACACGTGTTGCTAACATTCCAACCACTAATGCAGCTTATTTCACGTCGCTCACGGATTTTTCTCACTCAACGAAAAAAAAAACGTTGAGGGCTCACAAATAAAGGAAGTAAGTTGACACAACGAATCACGTGAATTACCAGAAATATACAGTTACTTCCTATGAAGGTGTCTAGAATATCCTGAAGGCGTATCACACACTAACTATATTTTAGACTCAAAGTTTTCTATTCTTCTGACAAATAATTCCATTGGAACGGTATTTGTCAAAACCATGCAGTGGTAGCTGAGAGGTAAAGATAGACCTGCACTGTACATTTGTGGTTCCAGTCTCACTCGATGCATCCATTTTTATTTGTTTACCTTTCATTTCTGTTTCTAGAATGTTCTGTTTCTGAAATATTCCATGAATGTATACATTGTAGTGGATCCCGAATTGGAGTCAATCTTACGCACTACTTCGCTGTTCGGCCGAGAGATTCACGGAAGGAAGACCGTGTATTGTTAAATTGTGTGCCTGATTAATTAAATAAAGTAACGACCACCGACAGGCAAACCTTTTTCGTTGAGTAGAAGTTTCATCACAACATTTTTCGACTTCGTCGGCTAATGTTACTTCTAAATTTACACAAAAGATTTTAAATGAATAAATATTGAAAAACGTTAGTAATAATAGTAAGCGACAGTAAAACTTACAATTTGGAAATTTTTATGAAAAAAGAACGATCAAAATTTTGATGAGGAAAATATCAAATTTTCAAAACTGAAAGTTTTATTAATATTATTATTAATGTTTTAAGATGAGGAAGTGCCAATTATGGTGACGTTACGTCGTTTCAACTAAATAAAACCTTGGCTGTATCTTGGTATTTATTTGTTGTATATAATATGAAAAAGGCAGACGAAACGTCGCAATACCTTGAAATATATAAGCATGCAACTGAGACAGTTACCATTCATTTTCTGATTTTCAAACCTTTTTAAAATAAAATAACCAAACAAGCTGGGATTACATTTTATTAAGTGCTTGCGTTATATTTTTCCACGGTCAGATTCGTAAAAAATTCTAATCTAGAACCACCATTTCATTTTCTTGACACGATTGTAACTTCTAAGTTACCTAATTTTCTGAGAAGAAACACTGGATATTCTGACGCATAAAGGTATTTGATAGTTTGATCTTTTAAATCCTACTTCCTTCCTTGGGTCTGCAGCCCAATCTGTCACATTCCGAATTTGGAGTGGTACCTGGTCAGCGTATCGATGCTCCAGCAGTCTTAATCGCAAGCTCCGTGACCGTTTGCGCACAAACATCTAAGAAAGCTCATACCGGGATTCGACGCTGACCACTAGACCACACGAGGTTGGCGTACTACAGTTAAATCATTGGTAAAAATAAAAACTTTATAAATTGAAAATAACAAAGCAAAAAGAGTAGAATTTTGAAAGTTACAAAGGATTGTGATGTGCCGATTGTTTGATATATAAGAGGCAAAGCTGTTAAGCCAGAATAAAAACCTGTCTTCGTATTTAATGGACATGATTTTGGTTTCTTTTTCGTACGAACAAATTATTTTACTGTTGGTATTCGCAAGAAAAAGTGGCATTGAGTATGACATAAAACTATATCTAATTTAGTAAATAATTAATGTACATGTAATATTGGTTTCTAAAAGCATTTTTTATCGGTTAAACATTTATTATTTCAGCTTAAAACGAAATTTAAATTTATCACTGGAAAACATTTGGTAAATTTTATAGAATGATAGAAACCGGAATAAATGTCAATACATTTTTACTTAACAGAAAATTACTGATTTTCAAGTTACTAAATTAAACTTTTCATAATTTTTATACTTTTATAAGCGATATTTTCACTTCTAAAAATTCAAAAATTTACAACTGCTGCGTTGAATGAATAAGCGTTTACCTATTTAAAACATCAGTTCGTATATTGTTAATAAGATGTCCATCTCCACTTCGTATTAGGGATAAACGACGACGTCACAAGATTATATTTTATATTTTACGTGTAGAACTTGATAATTACCTCTGTACTTTGCATAAAAGCAATAATCATAGAATAAACATCTCATTACGCTTTTTAATAAACTAATAAATATTATTTATCAACTTCGTAAAAACAAATTCCTAAATTGTTCTGTTATAATCGTCAATTAGTCTGTAATATTGTTTTTCGTCAATGGTTCTGTCGAGTAGTGCGAATCCCTGTACGAATAAAACGACCATCTCTCTACGCTCCGGCTAAACTTCACGTCGATTCCAATATCACGTTGCAAATTCTTTTTAAAAATTTTGATCTTCACACTAATTTTGCTCCTATGCTGTAAATGAATTAACCGTCTGAAGTTTACGACGGTATGAAAACTAAAATCAGTCACAGTAAATCTATGTTGCTTTAAGAAGAATTAAAATAATATCTATTTTCATGAGCATCAGTACATTGGAAACAAAATTTTTTTTAAAATTTTTTACAGCGTTCATCCCCTTTTAAATCTGTTTTCTGCGCTTCAACTTCCTTCACTTGTACCGACACAATACAAAAGAAGCATGAAGTTATCATTTCTCGAGTGTTAAATATTTTTCTTACCAAACTCGCGATCAACAACGGATATAATTGAAGTAAAACGCTTGAAACTGAAAGTTAAATACAAATATGGAGAGTTTTTATTTAAGATGTTTCGAAAATTAAAATTACAAAAACACACGTACCAATCTCATCGTCACCCTTAGATACAAAGAAAAGGAAAAAAAATAAATCGGGTTGGACCACGGCAACCAAAAATATAACATCATTATAAATTCATTTTTTTCACGTTAAAAAGACAGTTGAAAAGCTACTTGTTACGGGGTAGTGGGGAAGTTGTTATGAAAGTCAAAAATTCTCTCCCTTTTCGTTATCTTATATTTTCAAATTTTTGTAATTCCGTAATTAAAATAAATACAATATTTTTCAAGTAGTAAATTAAGAAGTAATTAAAATAAATACAATATTTTTCAAGTAGTAAATTAATTACCTTCTTGATTATCATTTTCCTAAAGCCTAACATCCCAACCCGCCTCGTTTAATTTTTTTACATAATCTATCTTGAGATTGACACACATGCACAATGCGAGTTTTTCTCATTTCTATACTTTTATAAGCGACGTTTTATATTATATATATAATCCTTGATGACGTTATGAAAAACCCAAAATCACCAATACACTAACAAAATTTATATTTATTTTTTACTTTATCTATCTGGAGACTGACACACATGCACAAGTCGAGTTTTTCTATACTTTTATAAGCGACGTTTTATATTTTATATTGATGACGTTATTAAAAATTCATAATCACGAATACACCAACAAAATGATTCTAATACCAGGATTTTCCGTTAGCTAAACATGTAGCAATTACACCTCGAGAGGTATTCTGTAATTGTTTTATATTGGTGGCCTGGTGATTTTAGTTTTTCATGCTCATCATTAAAATTTTGGAAAATCTTTTTCTATTTATTTGCGTTTTAGAGCTTCCCTAACAATAAATACTATGAAAGTGAAACATGTAGTTTCTGGATTTAGTCACATTTAACGTAACGTAACACAAGGGTGATTAGTTGCAAGATGTACCTTGAGAGACGAGCAGGAGAATGCAGACGAGACACAGCCGCAGTTTGCGAGCGGCAGCACATTCCATCGCCCCCACCAGGGTGTAGAGAGAGGGAGGAGAGAGACTACGAGACTCGGAGGCTCATGGCAGCAGCGACATCTATCTAGGCGTTCGGGCCGCGGGCGACGGAGCGACTGGCCCGCAGCACTCCACGTGAGGGCGTCGAGACGCTTCCTCCTTCCTGCCCCCGCGTCTGCGCGGACTACCGACGCCAACCTCAACCGAATCACTCGCACTAAACTAACGAATAATACAAAATCTGTAAATACCTACTTACTTAATTAAGTTCTTGCGGTGGCAGCCCTATAAAGTTACAATAAATTTTAAAACTAGAAGCTACAGCAAAAAAAAAACAATTAAAATTCAAAAAATTATACACGTCACCAATATTATCATTTAAATTTAGTTTATACGCCTAATATTTGTAGAGTAGTTGACCTTATGCAACCCTCCACGCAAACCTGTATTCCGAAAGCCTTTTCCTTTTCTCCCTAATAAGCTAACCGTATTTCATCCTTTCCCTCACTCGTCTGTTCTTACCCAACACACTTCCCCGTAATGAAATTTTACAAAACCCTCATATCTCAAGACGTGGCCTATTAATCTGTCCTTCTCTTGGTCAACGTCCTCCATATTCCCCTCTTCTCCTTATAACTTCCACATTAGTGATTCTGTCTCATTGTCCTGTAGCACCCCGTCTTTTTTTTCTGTAACTCCTATAGTCCTCGTTCCGCACCGGTCCATATAACGCCACACTCCATACGGACATTTTAGCAATGAGTTTTATGATATTATTATTATTATTTAGCTGCTATTGGGCATTAGTCCGGTGGTAGCTATATACAAAGAAAACAGAAATACAAATAAAACACAAATACAATTACAAAAAGTTTACACTAAGGAAGAATTTTGAAGTGTAGTCTTTTATCTGAAAAAGAAAATAGAAATCAGGAGTCACACAAAAATCACTTCACTGATTCTAAAAAAAATACTACTCACGTTTTCTTAGCCTATTCCTTAACTGACTTCCGCTACCCGGAAAAGTCATGAGTATTCCTGCAGGAGGCAAGGAAGGAATTCCAATAGCGTATATTTACAAATGAAAGTTTTCCTACGTCTGTGCGTTGCCCTTTTTCTTTAATTTTGAACGAGTGGTCATTTTTAGAAATATAATTCGGCCCCGTAATTTGTTATTTCTTTCCAGGCCCTGTGGTTCACCCTTGTAAGCTTTATATATTGCGCACAACCTCACATGTTTCCTTCTATTACTGAGACCTTCTAAATTCTTATATCAGTCTAAGTAAATTTCTCTTTCTTGATTGTGCTATCCCACTGTAGTTATTACGCTGCCAAAGTATCATGATTCCTTAACTTCCTTCAAAATATCCCTTCCCAACCTAACATCCTTTGTTATTCCACTGTTTCCTAAACTATACCCCTTCACCTTAATATTTCCTCTATTAATCGTCATTCTGTACTCTTTCTCCTGGACCACGTCTATGACATTTATTATGTAGAGAGTAGTCATAGATATTAAGTCAACTAATGAAGTATCTACAACATTAAATATAGTAACATTTTTCTTGACTTTATTATTTTATAACCAAGTTTATAACTTTCTCGTTGACTTCGCGATTTACTGCCTGGTCACGGCTGCCAACCACATCGATGTAAATCAACATTTTATAACATACATATTTTCCCTTTTAATAAATATTAGTGCATTTCGCAATTCAGACAGGAATATGTATGTCATGATATTTAAATTCTAACTACATTTTTAATAATTTATCCCTTGAACACGCTTGATTGGTTGTTCATTAAGGCCTCGAAAAGATGTTTGGTTTCCAAAATAGTGTCTCAATGTTTCCAGAAGTTATGAAATACCAAATTTTGTGA
The DNA here is from genome assembly GCA_034510155.1 of Eucriotettix oculatus. NCBI lineage: Eukaryota > Metazoa > Arthropoda > Insecta > Orthoptera > Tetrigidae > Eucriotettix > Eucriotettix oculatus. The sequence goes on from CM067378.1 coordinate 101,557,635, forward strand.
CATGTAAAAATTACAATTTTATCTTTAGTAGAGTTTCATTAACAACAGTTATTTTACAGTTTTAAGTAATCAAAACTTTAATTGTGTATATATGTGTACAAAAATGTATATGTAAATTATCTGAAGGTAAATTGATGATAGAGTTCATAAAAGTGAAACCGTAGGACCGCTAGACCTAGGAGGGATAAACCTTCAACAAGGGGATTTCCCCTGCATGACGTCATCAATGTGTCCACGTAAAGGACACTCATGCCCAAGTGGGGTTGAGAAAAAAAAATGGGAAGGTATTTTAGGCGTTCCAGTCGTAATGGCCATTACGTAGTGTCTCAAGTGGCGTGGCTCGTGGTCTGGTCAGCAGGTCCTGCCACCTTGTTAGTCCTTCAACCTCCTTGCGTGCGTCACTCGAGCTCTTGCTAATTATTATTAATAATCCTGTCTCTATTACGAGTGAGAATTATTCAAGTTTCAATCTTACTGGAAATATTATACTTATCTTTACACCTTACATTAAACCATTATTATTATATTTGATTTTCAGTTCCCTTGGTAAGTAAAATTTGTTTCTCAATTTTTACGTTATGTACACTTAAATTTCTAATTCTTATCAATTGTACCGTATAGTAATTATTTTGTGATTTTACGTAGTTTTCCTCATTTGATTACTAACGGACTAATTAAATAAAATCTTATTTTAAAAATTGTAATATTATTTTCTTCACGGTTTGAAATGAATGGGGTGCACATTATTTATTTTAATAATAATGAATCATCGTCAGCAATGTAAATTATATTAATTTTTTAACATTTATTTATTGTTAATGTACACTGATTGCAAAGAGTTTTAATTTGAATAGACGGCCTTTCTTTACGTTTATATTCACATCAAAATGATACAAATAAGTTTCTTATGACTATGAATTCTAAATCTCTACACTCAGGGTCGTATGTATTATGGGCCTCCTCATGGAGCGGGAATATTTCTCACAAAAACAACCCGGACCTGGCAATATAGGAAATCACAGGACGGTTACAGGAGTAATTACCGTGTTAGCATAATGGACCTTCCAGCGTCTTCTCTCGCTGCTATTTCCAACAAAATAAGGTGGTTCTCGTCACACCACGCAACCGTTCCTACTGTCCCTGGTTCAGGGCAATTTCCCAGTCTTCGCCTCGTCTCCTCAGACTACCTTTCCGTTAATGCGATCACAATCTTCCACTAATATCCTCTGATAAAAGTCTCTCGTCGTCCCGTCTGCAAGGGTTTTAATATCTCTTCCCCACTTCTCTAAATCGTATCCAAAAGGTGGCACGGATGGATATTAACATATCATATTTATCGTTAATTTCTGGGAAGAATAGTTTATCCCTCTCCCCCGAGGTTTTTTTGGGGAAATCTACGCTTATTCCCAGCCACCGCCTCGATGTTCCAGATGTCACAGGATAATCCCCGCTGGCGTCCGAATGTCTCGGTTTTATTACCCCTGTTTATTAAAAAATGTGTCTTCACATTTGACTTCTAAACCGCCGAAGTCAGAGTAGATGTGTTTGACCGTTACAGGTTTCCAATTAAAAATTGGTTTTCGAAATTAGACAATGAAGAATATGTTGGTTAACCAATTTTTGAGCTTCCACGCGGGTCATGATAGAATTAAACCACGACGTTTCCATGGTAATCTCAGCCATGGAATCTTCGTGGCTTATTTCTTCTAACAAAGAATTTGTTATCTTACATAAAAGTTGATAAATAAATTAACGGCACTTTTACATAATAGTAAAATAGAATCGATTGCAGACAAACTTTTTATTCTTTTATACACGAAGTTTCGTCACCATATTTGCGGACTTCCTCGGGTAATTAATTAAAATGTTATATAATTATGAACGAAAGGAAGCCAAATTTTTAAACAACTTAAACTTGACAGCCTACAAGAGCAACCTCAACCGAAAAATAATCATTTCTAAATTTTGACGAAATTACCTGATGAAGTCCCAAATATAGTGAGGAAACGTCGTGTTGGGTTAAGTAAAATTTTTTGATTTATTAATTATTGACTGAACCGTCGATGCATACGAAGAGGTCAATCCACATTATCCTAAGTCATATTTTATTCAAAACTTAAGAATATAAGGACGAAACTATAATTATAACGGCATGAAATGTGTCGGCAATTTTTAATGTGTGTATATTTGTCGGTTATTACGCATAATTAAATAAATTATTTAATATTAAACAAAACTTAAAAACAGGTTTTAAAAATTCAAACGATTTTAATCGCAAAAAAACGCAATATGTCACATTAATACGTCACATATTGCAAAAAACGTTCTTTGCAATTAAACAAGTTTGGACTAAAAAAACTGACTTTAAATTTATTAATGGAATGTCCATCCTAGGTATTAAATATGTTGTAAAATATATATCCATATGAAAGTTGAAAGAAAAACCGCCAATTTTTTTTTGTTTTTAGTAATGAAAGTGCCAAAATCGTCTAGTGAATTTAAAATTGATAAATATTATTGAAGAAATTAATTACCAACTTCCTTTATCGTTGGGATATAATACGAACATAGTTAGAAATATTTCAATACACACATATATATATATATGTCTTAATAATAATAATAGAAAAAACTTTGAAAAATCTTCAAGAAATTTAATAAGAAAAGACACAGCATTAAATATGGAGGCGCTGGGGAAACAATATTTCAGTGTACCTAACTCAACAGTAAAATATCTTTAGAATTAATATTTCATCGCTTCCTTTCAGCACAGAGGTCCTGGGTTTCGAATCCTGGCGTGGGATAGATGTTGTGTTTCAAATTGTGAAACTACATACCGCCATTTCCCCCTACTAACCATAGTAGTTGATGCAAATTTAAGTAAAAAAAGGATAATAATTAATATTTGTAAACGTATAAATTAATTTTGAAGGAGTTTTGAGGAGTTTCTACTCCATCACTCGTGTGTTTTTGTCAAATAATTCGGCAGTTTCCTTGCCCCGAGATCTACATAGAGTACATAGTGAAGCAAGTAAAACTTGTACGGACCGAGAGAGAGAGAGAGAAGAGAGAGAGAAGAAATCCTGAGACCAGCCAGACTATTGAATTCCTCGAGACTGTCCGCCAAGCCAAGTCTTCTGAAAGGGGATTATAACTCAGAAGATTAAGAGAGAAACTGGATTGCCTTTTATAAAATGAAATGGCCGATACGGTGAAACAAGATTTTCTTCTTCTGCCCACGATTTTATCAACTCCGCTGCCTTTCCTTTCTCTTTGTGCTCGGTAAATTTGCTTACTATCTAATTTACTACATAAAAGAAAAAGAGACAATTCATTATACAACAGTCTTGCTTTTATCTGTGACGTCAGGAACCTGAAGGACGTAATTTGTGTCCAAGGATTGACGCACCGCTGTTGTATGCGTTTCTTGTTCGCAGTTACATGAAACAAAATTGCTAATGGAGCACTCATTTTGAAAAAAAAAGGAAAAAATTCTGTAATCGTGTACACCTTTCTACAGTATAATTATCCTCCTCGTGTCGAAGTTTCTCAGAGGCAACACTATTTATACATATATTCATATTATAGTAATAAGAAGAAATAACAGCCCTATGGTTTACCGATAATATTGTAGTTTTATGGAAGTCTGAAGAAGACTTGGAAATATTATTTTTTTAAATGGCAGAGCGTGGTCCTGTAGAAATAGTTTAATATGAGGATTAATTAAGGGGAAACAAAGGTAATGGAGTGTAGAATGGGAAACAGTGAAATAACTAAGTCTGTTAGATAGGGAAGGGATATTTTAACGGAAGTTAAGGAATTCTGTTCCTTGGGAATCGTAATAACGAGGGATGGTAAAAGTACAGTAGACATAAAGAGTAGGATAGCACAGACAAGGAAGACTTTCACTAAAAGAGGAATTCACTTACGGGTAATATAAGTGTGAATATTAGGAAATCGTTGCTAAAAATGTTCGTATGGAGTGTGACGTTATATGGGTGCGAAACGTGGACGATAGGAATTGGGGAAAGGATAAGAATAGAAGCCTTTGAAATGTGGTGCTATAGGAGAATGCTAAATATCAGATGGGTGGATAGAGTAACTAACGAGGAACTTCTTAACGGGATAGGGGGAAGAGCGAACAATATGGAGGACCTTGACCAAGAGAAGAGGTAGATTAATAGGCCACGTTTTAAGACACGAGGGTCTTGTAAAATTAGTATTAGAGGGAAGTATGTGGGGTAATAATAGAAGACGGAGGCCAAGGATGGAATACGCTAAGATGATGTAGAATGTGCTTGTTATGCGGAAATGAAAAGGCTTGCTCAATATAGGTTAGCATGGAGGGTTGCATCAGACCAGTCGTAGGAATAACTACCACAACAACAACAACTACTAATATTTTAATTTTGAAACTGATGACAACGTTTGTCCGATAATTTAGCCATATATGTTTACCAAACGAAATTATTATTTTAGAAAGACACAAACTCAACAATAAAATATGTAAATCAGTAACTTAATCAAGAATAATAATTTTGAATGTTAAAAGTTAATTAACATACGCTTGCAAATATTATTCCATTTTAAGTTTTCATTTTGTGAATGTAGAATGTTTACTTTTGTCTTAATAAATAGAAATTAAAACGTTTCATCCCCTGCTTTAGGGACCCCTGGAATTCATTAGTTAAAATATTACAAATTTTTGTGTGAATGAAGCAAAACCTGGGGCAGGAAAAATACACGAAAATTTTTATAAGAAGTTAGTTAATGATCTGAATGATCGAACGCATGAGAAATGAAATCAAGGCTTGTTGAAGCTTAAGCTAGTTTATTTAGGGACGCCTGTTGGTAAAGCGTAACGCGCACTGGTCCCAGAATGGAACCTTGGGGGACGCTCATCGTAGTGACCGTTCAGTATTTTTGAGCAATGTAGTTAGTTTCAAGGGATGTTGAATTATTCTTACAACATGATAGTTTAATCCTGTTGACCAGGAAGAGACCCTTGCCAAGTGCGCATCTCTAGTAATAGAAATAGGTTTCCATCCGATGATGGCGGCTTTCCCTTTGAACTGATCGTTAGTGCTCCTATTTGGCTTCACGCAACCAGAACACGCAGCACCACGCCGCCTTTCCGAGTCGGTCGCATGTGACAATACAGACAGACAGAGAGACGGACAGACAGAACGCAATAATTTCTACCACCAGTGTTGCATCGGCCATTGTAAGTTTAATTGAAAGCGAGTAGCATGTTTGGGAGCCCTGCAAAGCGTGAAAGTAGTCAATGGGATTGGGCCACGAGCGGTTTCAGTGGGGCAGTTTGAAATTCAATGAACCAACGCTGCGAATCAGATGAATCGATACACCGAGAGGGAACACTCACACACGCACCTCACACACATGCGAGTTTTCTCTGTAATATCATCTTATAAAAACATCACTAATATTATTCAATTAAAGGTTACCCCCACTAAAGCCTGATTCTTTAATCTTTCATTTCCAACTAAAGTTAAAAAAAATTTACGAACAATCACGATACCTCAAATGGTTTTACGCTTCATTTAACCACTTGTTCACGTAAGTTTCTTTTCATTTTCTACTATCTACAAATATTAATTTTCTTATCCCTTTTCTAATGAAAGTAAAAGTCAATATACCTCGGATAGAAATTTACTACGACGGTACATGAAATCACCAAATATTTTTATGTCGCTGTGTTTAGTCCGTGACACAAAATCCATCGTATTGAATTTACGTCATCCATTTAACAACGTAAAACTGTTATTTATTTTACCTTATTGAAAATTTCCATTCATATTTTATCAAAATTTGTATTCATTCAAAATGAATATTGATTTAATAACATTAATATGTATGTATAGTACTTGTTACCGTATGTACCGTACATTTTAACTTATATATAGAACAGGCGATGGGGAAAGTTAAAACGGAATATGGAAAAACAATCAAACTCCCAGGAGAAGAAATAAAACCCCTAAGGTTTGCCGATGATGTATTATTAGGGGAGTCAGACGAAGACTTGGAAACCGTAATAAAAGGCATGAACGTGGTCCTGAAAGATTAATAGAGGGAAAGCAAAGGTTGCAGAGTGTAGTCTGAGAAACAGTGGAATACCACAGGGTGTTAAATTGGGAACGGATATTATGACGGAAGTGAAGGGATTCTGTTACTTGGGCAGCGTAATAACTAGAGGGGATAGCACAGGCAAGAAACAGGAATTTACTTACGGCTAATATAAGTATGGATATTACGAAATCATTACTAAAAAGGTTCGTATAGAGTGTGGCGTAATATGGGTGCGAAACATTTCAGAAATTTCAGAAAGGAAAGTAATAGAAACCTTTGAAATGTGGTGCTGTAGAAAAATGCTGAAAATCGGATAAGCGGATAGGATAAGTAACGAGGAAAACCTAAGCAGAATAGGGGAAGAGCGAACAATTTGAAGGACTTTGACTAAGATAAATGAATAAGCCCGATGGTCATGTAGAATTAGCATTAGCGGGAAGTGTGTAGGGTAAGAACAGAAGAGGAAGGATAACATGGAACACGCTAAGCAGATTAGGGACTTGAGGTGTGGTTGCTATGTAGAAATGAAACGGCTTGCGCAAGGATTATTGGATCAGACCAGCCTAAGAACTGATAACCACAACATTATTCAGATAATGACTCATATTAATTCCTTAATTTAAAGGAGTAAAATACAAAGAATAGCCAAAAGTCAGAAATAGAAGAAAATAATTGGGTGAACTAAGAGTCGCGGACTATGTCCCGTATTTAGATAAATTAATTACTAATTAAAATTATTTGGCCGTATTATTATTTGTTTCTTATGAAATGTAAAGGCAGGAAAATAAATTTTAAAATAATAGGAAGTAAAACGTTTTCTCCCAGCTTACGATCCAATTCCAGTTCTTGTATTTTATTTATAATATTAATTCAGATGAATTTCATTATTCTATTTCAATATTATTATTATTATTATTCAATTATTCAAGAAATTTGAAGCAAGAAAGTGACAATACATTTTGTAGAATCAGTCAATAACATGACATTAGCTTCAATATAAGTAAAGAATTGTCAATTAGCATTTTTTAAATAATTTAACGTGTTATGTCTTTAGACTCTTACGTTACTTCCGTAGGGCACAGTTATAAAGCTGAAAATTAGGGTACTCTCGATTGAAGAAAAAGAAATCATTCTAAACGTGACTTATGTCGCTTCTTATACTTAAAGCAAAAGTCTCCTAGATAAAATAGATTTGGGTTTATTTTGAGACTTAATAGGGAAAAAAATCTTAAATTAGCTTATAAAATGATACTACCCACAGACGATTCAACCTAGGAAGAAATAAGGGGGCGTCTATGTAGACCAACATTTTTTTTAAAAAAAGGTAATAATTATAAATTTAAAAAACAGGAGACCAAAGAACCAATGTGGGAAAACATTCCTTCGTAAAGAGGACAATAAAAGACTGGAAGGGTTTGTCTGTAAGGATACTGGCGAATTTCCATTTGTTTACGACGGTTTTCATAAGCAAGTATTAGAAACTCAGAGAAATTAGATTCAAATCTTTATTAAAAAAACAATGGCATGAAATATTCTATACGACAAAGTGGAAATGAAAATCGACGACGCTTGTGTTTTTAATTTTTTTCTCTAATTTTTTGTCGTATACTTTTCTTTGATTGTGTCAGCAAACTGCCACCGGGAAAATTTCCATCATACAATACGGATCACTGATAGGGTTTCTTGAATTTAAATGAAATAATATACGTTGTAAATTCTCCGTAATTGTGATGTTTTCCTTACTTGTGACGTGTAGCCGTCAATTTATTAATTAGTCGTCCTTTGAGCGACCGATGTGTGGAGGACAAAGCTTTGTGCCATCATCACCATACATATATACACCAGCTAACAAACGCTTCCCTGCCTTTCACCGCTTTCTTACACTATTCTACAAACATCATGTAGCATTTCGTGACGAGTCACGTCAAATAACGTGGTTGTTTTGTCCAGAGCTTTTACAGAATCCCGCCAGACAATCGAATGGCGTTGACATTTCTGTATTAATGAATGTCTTCGGGGCAAGTTTATTGGACCGCAAAACCTAATACTCTATTCACATTGACGTTCATTTGTACGTGAAACTGTGTTAGCGAAATATTAATATAATTCCAGTCCACAAGGAGCAAAGAATTCAAAGGTTGAACTGACACTGAGCAGCGTGGGTCAATGATGATAATATTCCTGTCAATGAGCTCGATACAGCTATGAATATCCGATGGTAGAAAGGCCGAACAGTGTCACAGCTGCTAATCACGACAAAATAAAAAAAACGAGCAAATAAGTCAGAAGAAGAATTTAATTGGTGGTAAATTAAAATGAATACAACGTTTCGTCCAACTATGTGGACTTCCTCAGCCGTAACCGGGAGATATTCCGCGACATTGAATTACTAACATTGTAACTAGTTTCAATATCCACTTATCAATTAAAACTGCTTTATGAATAATCCAAGTTTTAAATAATTAAGACAATGTTGCACCAGATTTGCTTTAAAATACGCCTTTATTTCGAGGCCAAACATACATATAAAATACATACATATGTTACAAACATAAACCAGAATAATTATATAAGACATGTATGTATGTTTGGTATGTTGGTAAATGTATGCATTTGATAATAGCATTAAGAAGAAAGCTTTACCCTATTAATAAATGTAGATTTTAAACAGAAAATATTTCTTTCAACATTGGCTTAATTATTTAAACCTTGGATTGTAATTAGTTTATTCATTTAAATGTTTACGTGAAGAGGTCCTCAATTTTGATGAAACGTTGTATTTATATTAATTAACTACTTATTAAATTTTATACCGATCCATTAGGCCGTATTTTTACTTACTAATTTACTTAATGTCAGAAAAATTATGTTCCTATAAATCACATCTCTTACAAGTGTTTAAAGGACTGTTTATTAGTATATTATTTGTATGAAATTATTTATTTGACCCTTATGAACTGCCGTTTGTCTTATTTACAATTTATTGTTTTTAAAATTTGTCAGTTTTAATACTCCTTTGTTGAGGTCGTTTTCGACTGTTTTCATTACAATTAATTTATTTTGGCCGTAAGGTGTGACAACTAGTTACTGTATCACCTAAGTATAGTGTAACACCCTGCAGCCAATCAAATTAAAGTTAATTACACATTTTGTTGTTTTTAATTTATTTTCAGTGTTTGATAGTTCATTACGATCTATTTACGGGAAAAGATGCATTGAAATTGTAGAATTACAGAAATAATAGTTAATTTAAATTCAATACATTTACGCCCAATTACAGACCGAAATATATTTACCACTTTGGGGACTTCCTCGGGTAATTAATTCAATTGGTACTGCAAAAATTTAATACACTAACAGTTAGAAAATTATATATTAAAATTTCAGAATCTTAATAAAATTTGTAGGAATAAATATTAAAACAACGTACACTTTTATGTATGTAGATGAACTAAAGTAAGGTAAATATATTAAATGCCACCAGGAACAACTACAATCCAAATATATCATACAAGAATTCATAGTAACAATGTAATATAGACTGTTAAACCTAACGATGTCGAAAATTGGCAGATTTAAAAATGGAATCATTAAACAGTTAAAATAAACCATTTGAAAATTAAAAAATATGTAACGTAAAAAAATAATTGCAATGTATCATATAAAATCCTCTAAACTTAACGATAAATGTAACCAATAATAAAAAAATTAAACTTAAAATAAAAATTTTTAAAAGAAAATTTAAAAAATGAAATATTAAAGTTTAGAAAATAAAGGGCTATAAATATTACTCAACTTAAAATTGCCAACATTAGAGTTTATTGTTTTAACAGTTTTTAAATAAATAACATTTCAGATATATTAATTAAATTAAATAAAACATTTATGTATAATGGTATATATTTATTGAATTTCATTATTATGAAGAAGAGATTTACTATCAATTCCTTAGTTTGTATATAGCAAATGATACTCGGTTTATTATTAAAATAAATACTCTATCTCTCTCTCTCTCTCTCTATATATATATATATATATATATATATATATATATATATATAGACTAAACACCGGATTGATGTATCGAAAATCAAATATTAAATCAATACAGCGGTAAAGATTACGTTATTTATTATACATATAATAAATAGCGTAATATTTTCTGCTTTATTGATATATATATATATATAGAAAATATTTATTTTAATAATAAACCGTGTATCATTTATTATATACAAATTAATTAATTTATGGTAAATCTGTTCTGCATAATTACATATATGGATACAATAATTATTTAATTTAACAATAAATGTAACCAAAAATGAAATATTTAAAATAAATATCTATATATATATATATATATCGCGACTTTATACGTCTTATGACGTATAAAGTCCTTGAGTGCAAATTTTTCGCCCTTGATACTCCGTTTGACAGTCAAAGTTAAATTTTAAGTGTATAGATATTCGCAGTCGAATATTTTAAAGAAATTCAAGAATCCATTTCGTGAAAATGACTTTTGTCAGTGTTTCGTATCCGAGTGCACGTTTTCAATCAGGGTTCTTTAATCAATTTAGATAATGCCCGGTCCACCCACGCATGTTTGTGCGAGGCTCAGAGGAACGGTACTTGATGGCGATTTAAGGAGAGAGGGAGATTTCCAGCATATAAACCCCCTGGCTTCATTTGGGATTCCGATCACGGAGCTCGTGTAACATCGAACCTCTGGCAATACCGAAAGGGGAGGGAAAAAAATATCTCCTCCGTTTCGGCCGTCCACTAATTATTTAAAATTCTTCCAGCGCAGAACGTACATTTAAATTTAATTGTTATTCTTTTCGACTAGAACAATTTGCTTCAATATCGATAATTATCTTCCATGATATTGGATTTGAATCAAGTCAAATGACTTTTAAGAGTTTACTACAATTATAATAATTGTGTATGGCTTATTAAGGGGAGACTGAGTCACTTGAAAAATGGAATATCATTTTGAAAAATTCAAGGACAGTTTCGACGATGGTTCCTTATCTTCGTAGCCTTTAATCAGATCGTCTACGCATCATTAAATGAATGGTCAGTGTTAACGTTACAGGTTGACCAACTTAATTCTGTCTGTAACCGCTTCCATTTAAAATAAAAATTTCGATTAACGAGAGCTATAAAAGAATTAGTATTTTATTTACTAATCCTCACGTGACATTAAATAACTCAGAATATAACATCTGGGTTAGTACTGTATTTGCAGTGGCCCGTGTACATAATTTAGCGTTTCAGGGATGAGTTTGGTTCCTCCTTTACACGTCAGCGGTGACGTCAGACGTGCTTGCTCCTAATGCCGAGGCGTACCAACTGTACGTGCAATGAAGCTGCATTTCAAAATCACTTGATGAAACAAATTTGGCAAATAATCAGATGTTTATTAAGCACATATATATATTTTGTATTGCATGAATATTAATATTTATGCTGCAAACAGAGCAATAATAATTTGTTGATCGCCAGTCTCGTTCCCTTGTTTAATGAGGCTAACGTGGCGAACGTGATGATAATTATTAAATACAAATAAAGACCAATTCACTCTTCAATGTTTATTTTAGCATGTTCAGAAACTTTCGGCTATTTCGCCGTATTAATCTATAATGTTACAGAGGATTTCAGTTTTCTTCACATTCTTTGACATTAACTGTCATGAAAATAAGATCTCACTATTTTGACGAGTGCTTTTAAAGGGCGAAGTTTTATTTTGATGACAAGTAATCTTAAAGAAAGCGAAGAAAAATTAAATCCTCTGTAACATAACAGATGAATATGGGGAAATACCCGGAATCTATTGAGTCGGTTTACGTAATAAAAACTTGTCTCATTATTTCCCTTGATTGAGTTTTTTAAAAATAATTATGCAATTTCAGATTATTATGAATGTATAGTTTTAATTAAAGCTTCTGAATTGATTTGATGACGAAGAAATAAATTGTTTCTTTTAGTTGCTTTTTATATATATCTTTTCGTTGACTCTGCAGCCCATTGAAAGCCTTGGCCTACCGAGACGAATAAATTGTTTCCTTTAATAAACAGTGGATTGTTTATTTGTCTTTTATATATATATTGTAACAGATTCCGCGTTCCTTCTTATTCGAGGATTTATAATTCTTTTAGGGCGCCAGGTATTTTTCACAAAAAATACCAAAAGATGATTTTAGTAGCTTTATTTCCAATCAGAGCACGAGAAATAATTATATCTGCAGGGCGTGGTCATTCTCTTGTCGTCCCGCCGACACAACTTGCTCCTTCCACTACCCCATGACGACTCCCAAAGTCTCGCCAGACTACATTGTTGACCCGGGCTGCGTCGTTCCTCAACAATTGCAACTCGCAAGCTGGCCTGCATTGTTAAGTGTAACTTTTCATGTTACAATATATATTGTGATAAAAAAGGCGGATTTTGTGATGTTGTGGCGTTATGAGGCGCAGTTCGGCCAACAACAATGGCTAGTCGGCTGAAAGATGGTGATTCCCCGCGGGAGAGTCCCGCCGAGCGTGTGTAAAAAATGAGGGCGGGGAACCCCGAAATTTTGTGAAATAGGGGAATTCCCGTCGGAAGATTTAAAAGGGAAGCCGATGGGTGGCTCTCCGCGAGAAGTCAGATGAGAGGAGGAGAGGACGGACGTACGGAGAATTGAGACGAGTGGAGGAGAGGACGGACGTGGTCCGAGCAGATATGCAGAATTGAGACGAGTGGAGGAGAGGAAAGACGTGGGCAGAGCAGATGAGCAGAAGTCAGACGAATTGAGGAGAGGACGGACGAGAGCAGACGTGTCCAGACGTGATCAAATCCTGCAAGACGCCAGAGAGACGCACAAACATTCGAGAGGTGGATGTTTGTTGGCCCAGTAATTGTGGGTAAGTTATAAAAAAATTGTGAAACTTGCTCATTGCTCTGGTTAAATAATATTTAATGATTTTTCTTTCTATTTTCAGCTACTGCATACTCCATCTCTCGAGAGACCCAAAATCCCCTGAGATTAAGCCCGTGTATTCACTTTAAATTAATAAATGAAAAATTTTAAAATTGATTATAATTTGTTCTATTAATTAATTAATGTTTTATACCCTAAAAAGTATATTACAATATATGCAGTCCACTGAAGGTCTTGGCCTACCAACACGACTGCGGTATGTCATCTTACGTGACACGTTCCGAAGTTTGGAGTGACAAGTGGTCATCGTGTCGATTCTCCATAAGCTTTAACCCCGGTCTCTGTTACTTTTAGTTTTTATACATCTTCTTAGTATAACGGGCAACAGTATCTTTAATTTTCAAAATTAAGAGTCTTTATTCTCGGTCTATTAATTTTTCTAAGATTTATATTCACATATGTATTATTGATACATCATTTCGTTTTATAATAATTATTTTAATAAATTAATCGTGAGGTGACGGATGCCAATATGTAACTGGAGAATTGCGAGGGAAATCCTTGGAGAACGTCACTGCTGCAGCCCAATATGAAACCACTTCCTCACTCTCCTCCTTGTCAGCAGACAATAGTCACTTGTTTCATTGTTGAAGTTCAATATTAGGGAGACCTTTGTCCTCGTAATCTTTTGTTGGGGAAGGCTCTGACATCGCCAAACTGTACAGTAAACAACGGTTATCGTCCCGCTGTGTTACTTTCTCTTTAGATGACACACAATTTAAATCTTTGAAAAGGCGTGAAATTGTATTTCCTTTTATATATAAAGTGACCGATCTTATTTTGGTAGGGATCAGTAATGGACAGTAATATATTGTCACGTTTCTGAAGGATCGTGAGATACGGTAACACACAATGCAATGTAAGACTCCGCTTCGAGGTGCAGATTGTTCAATTACCTGCCTCGTCGACAAATGCATCGTAATTAACATAATAAGTGTTAAATTTATTTTTATGTACAAGAAGTAGGCTATAGCGAAATAGAATTTTTTTTCGCTGTTTCAACCAGCTTGACGTTTTTAATTTTAAAGGGCGTTTCTAAACTGTTGATCGTGGAATGTAATATTGTATGGAGCTGAAAGGAGGTAACGATGGGGAAAAATAGAATTTTTTTTCTTTTCCTGGGTCTGTTGCATTCAGGTCTACCCTCGTACATCCGCAATCTCGCTCTACCTCATAAAGCCAGTTAATACCCCTTACGTGTTGCACAGTTTTTTTTTCCCCAAGTACGTCCACTTTATATTTTCTGTTTTACGGTGACTTTGCTGTTCACACGAACTTGTTTCCAACAGTTGCACGGGCAGCAAACAGTTTGACGACCGTCCCGTGTGTGCCGCAGCACAAAGGCTAAAGTTTCAGCTGCTAATTTGGCTATTTTGTGGGACAGTGCGAGTCACCTGTTGTGGCCTATCAGACCCGATACGAAGTCTCCACTCTCGTAAAGCCTAGCCGCTACTCCCTCGTGTAATTTGCCTGCAACCAGCAACCTTGCAGCCATGCATAATTTAATAGCTGACGCTCGATGCGCGCAGATAATCTACAGCCAAGGAGTCGTCAATAGTCGCCGTGAGACGGGAAATATCGGCTCTGGCTACGAGGCGCTGCCCGGGCTCTGCAAAGAGCCTCCTACACTTCTTAGTTTCATTTTCAAAGGCATCCTTGACAATCTCTGAGTAAAGTCTTTGGTTGATCGTTCAGAGATAATATTGCAAAGAAGGCGGAGGGAGATATTATTATTGTGACTCGGAAATGAGATAACAGTTTGTATTTCGGGAAGTTTCCAAAGATTTTCAAATTTTCCATTATAGAATCAGACGAAAAACCAGAACAGTCTCATAAATGTATTTATTGTATTTACAATATTTAATGTAATTTAATTTAAATCTAGTAAATACAATAAATACATTTATTATTAAAATATTACTGTCTACTTTATAAACATGTCTATTACCCTATTATTAAAAAAGAGGAGATATACAAAATGCGGTGGCGGAGAAATACAAAAATAGAAGAAGCGCGTCAGAGATTCCATCTGCCGGACAACCTGCAGCATCCATCCAGTTTCGCATCTACAGACCTAAGAGCCAAGGTACGGCCTAAAAACCAGTTATTTTTTTTGTGTAGTAAGAAAATTATATTGACTTATTGGCTGTCTTCTTATTTATTCTAAGCTTAAAGACAGAAATCTATTACTTAAATTTTTCTAAAATTTTAAGTCTTCATGAAGCGGGTTCTGAGAAACCAATTAAATTTTTTCGTGATAATTAGTTTTTCAAGAAAAGAAAAGAGTCCTTATTGAGATAATTGCATATTAAAATTTCTAAACACCTTAGTTACTTATAAATTTGTCTATAAAATTATCAGAGGTCTAAAAAGTTAAATAGTTAGTCGCTATTTGTTTTCTGATCTCTGATATACCTAAAAAGGACCGTGATTGGCGAAGGCTGGAGCGAGGATAATATCTGTTTGGTTAATATCCTGTAGATTAAATATTTTAAAAGCAGAAATGATGTGACCAATCTATAGCAATATATAAAATTGAAATGTCTCTCTTTATGCTTGTCTCGAATAGGCTCCGAAACGGCTGAACGGGATATCAGTGAAAATATGAGTTGAAAAACAGGATATTTAACTTCAATATTTTCCGTATTTAATTTAAATATATTCCAGGAGATATTAATATAAATATATATACACATAATATGTATATATATATTTCTTATACTCTCATTTCATGCTCCAAATAGCATGAGGGTTGCCTACACTCCTGATCATTTTTGCTCCGAAGCATTCCATTTATTGTTGCAGTAGGATTCGCGCCGTTATTAATCTATTGTTGGCTAACTCTCTGAGAAATAATAAACTTCTTTGAATCGTCGATACGATGTATATGTAAATTGGTTTTATTCGTCGCGTCAGGTAAATTTTAATATTTAGTCATTGCTTTATTTTTATTGGTTCCGAAACCTGTTCTAAACCAACTGCGAGTTATAAGCGTTTCCCTGAAGCTATCATAAATTGATTCAACAAATTCAACCTTATTAAAATTCTGTACCCGTTGTTTCGTTTTTAGGGCAAACTAAAAATAAGTATTTCGGCGTGAACTAAGTCGCGGGGATTAGCTAGTAGTAAATAAGGTATTTTGAAGCAGTACTTAATATTTAAAATTCAAAGTAATGTTCACGCATACTTGACTGAATCATGTTTAGTCCCTATTTTGTTTGAAGTTTTAATCTGTGTATGAGTTGTCTGATAAAACTTGATACATGGCGAGTATTTATGAAGATGTAGAGGTGAAAGTGTAAGGTTGAAATTTGCAGTGAGCAGCTTTTTGAATTTGATTCCGCGAGAGAGCAGTCCTTTGAATTATTTGGCGGGAGAATTTTACGAGCAAGTCCTGTCCTCTCGTCTCGTCTCGTGTCCGGGCATCGGGCAGGTGCCACTCAATCCCACCCGCCAGCCCATCAGCCAGTTCCATTCCGCGTAAATAGGGACGACGTCGGCGACAGACCGACACAGGATTTCACAAACAAATTTTAGTAGATCGGATCCCAGAAAACTCGAGGTAAATACCACGAAGCCCTTGAAGGGCGCACGAAAATAAACTTTCAAGTCGAGCGTGTAAGAAATATGTATATGACACCTGAAGAAATGTAAATTAGTCAACGCTAAGCAGTCATGGCACTAGTGGAGTTAAATGAGGACTGAGTGTTAAGGCAAACGCTGTGAGCATAGAAGATGAATCCTTCATCCTCTAAGCAGAAAACTCTAAGCAGGAATTAAGTTAACAGTTAGTCGGCCTTCCGGTGTAGGTAAACGTCGAAGTACTCTAGGTATTTTCTACTTCCTTCTACAGACTCGGTGACTTGTTTTCAATACACCTTCCAGTTAATTAAGTGTCTCATTCTGATACCATGGTCAATTTTCATTGTGTTCGAATGGATCACAAGGCACTTCTAGCCCCAATACTCGGTAATGGGAAGAACTTTGGAAAAGGAGTATCTTTGGTAACGCTGAGATCTATGAAACACGCTCAATACATACATACATATATTTGCTTTACATCTTTATCAATTCATATAATAGCCCTGAGTAAAGTTCTTGGTGAAACGCTCGGTTAATGCACGGAAACGCTCGGCTATAGCTCCGTCAAAGAAACCGCGTTGCAGAGAGAACAATTGAACCCACTTTTTCATAGAAACAATTATATTTAATACTTCTATAGCTGTAACATATTGAAGAAAACCACATGGCGTTCTTGTGGTATTCAGTCATAAGACTTGCCTGATGCTAACCTATCTTGCGCAAGCCATTTCATTTCCGCATAACAACCATATCCCACAATCTCCGTAATCTCCCCAGCGTATTCCAACCCAGGTCTCCCTCTCCTCTTCTTACCCCACACACTTCCCTCTAATGCTAATTATGCAAGACCATCCTGTCTCAAAAAGTGGCCCATTAATCTATCCATTCTCTTCGTCAATGTTCTCCATATTGTACGCTCTTCCCTATTCTGTTTAGAACTCCTTCGTTAGTGATTCTATTCACCCACCTCATTCTCCTACTCTCCGAAACTCTTATCGCCCATTTTAGACATCCATATAACGCCACACTCCTTACCAATATTTTTAGCAACGATTTCGTAGTATTCATACTTATATTACCCATAAGTAAATTCCTCTTTTCTCGAAAGTCTTCTTTGCCTGTGCTATCCTACTCTAGTTATTATGCTGCAGAAGTAGCAGTATTCCTTAACTTCCTTCAAAATATCCCTTTCCATCGGTCTTTGTTATTCCACTCCAACCCCTTAGTTTTCCCTCTATTAATCTAATAATCATCCTTCTGACTCCCCCAGATACTACAATATATCATCAGGAAACCGCAGGGCTTTTATTTCCTCTCCTTTCAATATGATTCCTTTTCCATATTCCGTATTAACTTTCTTCATCGCCTGTTCTCTATATGAGTGAAAACGTGGCTTCATTTCTTGAAAGAATATTCATGGAAACGTACTATCGTGACGCTTTACCAGACACAACGAAGTTTAAAACATATACGACAAAATGAAATGTACAAATATTTCCTTTATCTATTTATCTATGAAAATCGACAGTTTTTATATTTTAATATTGATCTCTTTTGTCGAATACACAGATGTTTCTAATTTACATTTTAATAAATGTGTTAGTGTTTTGTCAGTGATGATGGAGGGAGAGAGGGATGGAGTAAGTATGAATGAAGTGAGGAGCCGTTTTGTCAGTCCGTAGTGAAGATGTGGAGCAAAGGCGGCGACATGCTCCTCGTCTGCTCCAATATTTGCACACTCTGGAAGACGACTAATTTGCAAATGCAGCCTTGCGTTTATTCAGTGTCGATTTAGAGGGAGCGAAAGTTAGCCTGACAGCTGGACGACGCTTAGCGCTTCATCCTGTTTCCGACGCAGAGTGGCAAGTTCCTCTCTCTCTCTCACTCTCTCTCTCGCTTGGACATTTCTCTACCCCCCCAATATTCACTATACAAATATCCAAAAGATTATAAAATTCTGTCAAGAGAGAAATATAGGAAACGAAACTCAATAAATTCCTTTCTGTTCATCGAACCTGCATCAATAAACCAGGCCAATATTTAACACTGATAAGTATGTAATATAAACTATAATACCTTTAGCGTGTCGCCATGTTTCACGTTAAATTGCTTTCTTTTTGAAAATAAATTTAAATTTTAAAATATATGTAATATTATTATTCTTGTTGTTGTGGTGGTATTTAGTCCTAAGACTGGTCTGATGCAACCATCCACGCTAACCAATCTTACGCAAGCCTTTTCATTTGCACATCTAACATCTTCTTAGTGTATTCCATCCTTTCCCTCCCTCTAATGCTAATTTTACAAGACCTTCCTGCCTCAAAATGTGGCCTATTAATTTATCCCTTCTCTTGGTCAACGTCCTCCATATTGTTCGCTTTCGCACTATTCTGCTTAGAACTTCCTCGTTAATTACACTATACACGTATCTCATTCTCCTCTAGCACCACATTTCAAAGGCTTCTATTCTATTTCATAATGCAACTGCTTAATTAATTAAATAATAGCATGATGAAAATTCGTCATCACCTACTTCAAACAGTGAATAATAATAATAACTAGGGATGACAGAAGTAAAGTAGGCATAAAGAGTAGGATAGCGCAGACAAGGAAGGCTTTCGCGAAAAAGACGAATTTACATACGGGTAATATAAGTGTGAATATTAGGAAATCGTTACTAAAAATGTTCGTATGGAATGTGGCGTTGTATGGGAGCCAATCGTGGACGGTAGGAGTTGCAGAATAGAAGCCTTTGAAATTTGGTGCTATAGGAGAAAGCGATGGGTGGATAGAATTACTAACGAGGGAATTATAAACATAAAATAGGGAATGACGTTGACCAAGAGAAGGGATAGATTAATTGTCCACGTTTTGAGACATGAGGGTCTTGTAAAAAGTTGGGAGGCAAAGGATGGAGTAAGCTCAACAAATTATGGAGACTGTGGAATTTGTTAGTTATGCACAAATGAAAAGGCTTGCGCAAGATATATTACAATGAAAGGGTTGCATCAGACCAGTCTTAGGGCTGAATACCACAACAACTACTGAATAAAATAGTATGTCGCTAATAGATCTACTTTCGTAGCACGTTAATTATTGAATGGACGAAGCATATGTTTAAACATAATTATATGGTAAGTGGTTTCGTAAACCATGAGCTTCCAAAGTTCCGGACAGTAATGTTGATGACCCCAAAGTATTTGACTGTAAATATACGAACGGAAGCCTTAAAGTCATACAACTCCATTATATCGTGAATATATATGAGGGCAAGTTTCTCTATTAGGAAGTAGTGTACCATAGATTCGTTAAGCAAGGAGCAATTTATTAGGCTTGAAGGGGAGAGAGAGGAGAGAGAGGGATGGTGAGAGCTGCTGCTGTAGTCCGAGGCAGAGTCTCTTCGCCCCCGGATAACCGCAGACGTTTTTACACCCTTCGTTGTGGCTTTTAGGCGCGACTAAAAGATCCAAATTGGATTGGACCCCATCCAGCAGCCACAAGCAGCCGACCATTTCTCAGCCGATTCACCGGCCACCCAATAAAACTGTCTGTCTTTGTCTTTTTTGTTCTTCATTCGTGCCCCTTGTATAAGACCTCGCTCGCCCAGATGTTTCCATCTTGTGAGATTCCAACTTTTTTCTCCCTCCCCCACCACCCACCAGGTCGGCTCTTTTCTACCTCAGTCATTATTTACGTCTCAAACACACAGTTTTATCACGTAAAACTAATTGCCCAATCACTAAATAAACCAAATTTATATTTTCCATTTTAGAAAATGTCTATTTCTCATTTTACTAATAATTGAATATTTTAATTTCAATTAAAATTGTTAAAATTCAGTGTTACTTCAACGCTCCATCTTTATTTAAAAGGAGGCCCGCGATAAAAACGTCATCATCAGCAAAAATTCACAAAAATCACAGTTCAAATCTAAAACGTCAGAGGTCTCAAATTTAACATCAATAAACAATTCTATAATTTATTCACCATTCCTCGCTCATTCTACGTAAAATACAACGGCAGAAGTCGGTTAATAAAATAGTCCAAAGACGACCCGGTACATCAACCAAAGGAATCACATGTAAACTAATTAAATTAAATGTAAAATAATATTATGTATAGGGGATTTGAAATAAGAGCGGGTCAAAGTTTAAATAGAAGATAACAAGCTTTGTGTAAACTATTAACGAAATTCTGTTTTATTTCAAAAGGCCTGAACAGTATGTATGTATATAATAATAGAGTTTTCCTTACCACAACACCAAGATTTTTCTAATTTTACATGGGAGAAAGGTTCATATAAGAGTAAATAAGAGCCCCCACGTTGGGCGCCAATAGATAATATGTGAATTTAATTCAGATGCAATTAATATGGCGTGTCATTTTGAAATATAAATCGAAATTTAGTCAGTGTTCATTTTCAGTTGCTTCCTTTCAAAATGTAAGACTGTGTTATTTAAATTATATTAATTTAATTCAAAACTGATAAACCTACATTCATAATTGGTTGTGAAATCGTTTTCTTTCTGTAGTTAAAGAACAAACGTAGGGACGAAACGTCGTATGAATAAATTAAAAAAATTAGTATGGTCGTTGGTATAATTGTATTTAATTCTACAATAAATTAAAAGACGGCCAATAATTCAGAATATAAATTTATCACTTTTTATTCAAAAACAGACGTTTTTCTCCTTTTTGAGACTTCCTCAGGCATACAATTTAGTAATTCATCATATTTACTCCTCGACTCCCTCAGCCGAAAAGATTATTGAAAGTACGTTTTATTCTTTTCTGAGGGAGTCAAGGGGTAAATATGATGAATTGATTTATTTTACGTCTGAGGAAGACTCGAAAATGAGACGAAACGTCGTTTTTAAATAAATAGTCATACATTTATGTATTTTAAATTTTAAAGTCAGAAAACTATGTTGTATTTAATCCTTTTATTGTATCAATTACTGAATTTAAACTATTAAGACTAATTTTTTTATTTTCCTATCATCTTATTTAGAATTACATTTAAATGTTTTTTTTCACTGTATTATATTGTTCAAGCTTTATTTTATTTCAATCTTATACTGCACTTAAACATCATTATAACATGTTGAACCTTACCATAAAAATAAAATTTCCCAACATTGTGTGTATTAATACAAAACCTCAAATCATAATTAATAGCTTGTAAAAAGTTGCAGCTTCCTTTTACTCTCAAATTACTTGTAAATAACGCGAGTCGCCATTTTTATCTGTATCGTATATCTGTTTTAATTCTCATAAATCGTGTTCACGTATCAAATTATGTTCGCGGAAACTTGAACTTGCATACTGGTGGAAATTTTAATTACATATTTTATGAAGGGAGTAAATCAAGTCGAGTAAACTGTAGGGAACCAGATTATAAGAACGAAGGAGAGAGAGAGAGAGAAATTACAAAATAATTATAGAATGATTTTTATGACGAACGAATGATCCCTTGAACTTCTTTATTATAATTATTAATATTATTATAATTAAACACTTGGATTTATTATAACGGTATGCAAAGTTTATTAAAACTCAGAATTCAATGTTATTCCATGTCATACTTTTAATTCAAAAGTTGAAATAGGTCAGCCAAAGGTTCTGTGGTTCTGTTAAGACGTCATAATGTCCAATTAAGCTGATTAACGACTGTAGATAATATAACCTACAGAACCACACGTTTTAAACTATATATTTTTTAAAGTTTGACTACCCACGTGTTATCTGGTCCTAAATTAACTTACATTTTTATTGTTTAAAAGTGGGAAAAGTTATTAAGTAACCTTTAGTGAAGGGTTATCCTTAGTATTTTTTGGGTTCTGAGTACTAAATTAAATAAGGAAATATGAAATGATATGTATTATTTTTATTTGAACACGTGCTTGGTTTCTATATGAATTTCTGTTTTTGCATATATTTTCCTTTCAACATTGGCGAGAAATCCTACGTAGCTGTCTGGGTGCCCGGTGATGCCCGCGAATTCATTTATACTAGCCCGCAGCACAATCTAATTCCACGCCCTCAACTTTGCTTTTGTTGTGTTATTTTGTCCTAAGACTGGTCTGATGCAACCCTACACGCTAACCTATTCTCCGCAAGCCTTTTCATTTCTACTTATTTAACACATCTTACATGCTCCCTAATCTATTTAGCGTATTCCATCCTTCGTCTCCCCCTTCTGTTCATTCCATCTAATACCTATTTTACAAGACCCTCATGTCTCAAAACGTGGCCTATTGATCTATCCCTTCTCCTGGTCAACGTCCTCCATATTGTTCTCTCTTCTCTTATTCTGCTTATAACTTCCGAGTTTGTGATTCTATCCACACATCTCATTCTTCTACGGCAATACGTTCCAAACGCTTCTAATGTTTTCCTTTCTGCAGCTCCTACCGTCCACGTTTTGCACCCATCTAAGGTCACACTCCATACGAAAATTTTTAGCAATGATTTACTAATATTTATTCATTTAATATCCATAAGTAAATTCATCATTTTTGCGAAAGACTTCCTTGAATTTGGCAACAGTCTGCATCCTTGTCTTACCCTTATTTTTAATTCTGCTTCCTTTTCTTGATCTGCAATTGAAATTACTGTTGACTGTCTTCTGTAGAGGTTATGTGTAAGCCTTCTTTCTCGATATATTATTTCAGTGTTCATCAAAATCCTTAATAGTTCACATTATCAAACGCTTTTTCTGTCTACAAAAGCCATGAACGTAGGTCTGTTTTCTGTTATCCTGTTTTCTAGAACTAGACGTAAAGTCAATATTGCTTTTCTTGTCCCTACATTCTTCCTAAAAATGAAACTGATCTTCACCTAACTCGCATTCTATTTGACGTTCCATACTCCTTTATACGATTTTCGTTAATATCTTGCATGCATGAGGTACTAAACTAATTTTCCTGTGTCGTTTCCATCTATCAGACCCAATCTTCTTGGGTATGGGTATAATTATGTGATTTGAAGGGAGACATAAATGGTTTTAATTAGAATAGTGTTTTCTTTATTGTCTGTGTGTAACTTTGGAATGGTGTGAAGATGGCCTGGGTGTGTTATATTTTCTCGCAGGCCGTGCCTTTGATGTCTCCTCGCCTTTGGCTCTGGCCGCCCCCACACACGAGCTATCATCGCCCGTCACTGCGCCCGCCCGCTCCTAGGAACAGTCTCGGCGACAACGTTATGCATAAAGCCAAAGTGGAAACGCATGTTCAATTTGAATTAAATTATACCTTGGACATGAAAGTCACATTAATGCGGCACACGCTTAACTTACCAATTAACATTTATCTCGGGCTGGTGAAATTACAATCGCGACACTTCATTACGTCCACAAGTCAAAGAAAGCCAGCGGAAAGAAAATTGTCGGATGTGACAGCCACAGGCAAATCGTAACCTTTTATTACACAACAATGGCAATTGAAACGAAAATGACGCGGAAATAATCACCGTGATTTTATACAAAGATAATAATCAAATCAAAAAATAATCTGAAACATTTTAAAAACCATCTTGAGCAAGCCTTTTCATTTCCTCGTAACTAGCACAACCCGCACCCTCCCTAATCTACTTAGCATATTCCATCTTTGGCCTCCCTCTTCTGCTCTTAGCCAACATACTTCCCTCTAATGCTAATTTTACAAGATCCTCGTGTCTTAAAACGTGGCCTATTAATCTATCGTTTCTCTTGATCAAGGTCCTCCCTATTGTTCGCTCTTCCCCCTATTCTGAAGAAGTTCCTCGTTAGTGATTCTATCCACCCATCTGATTTTCAGCATTCTCCTATAGCACCACATTTCAAAGGCTTCTATTCTTTTCGTTTCTGTAACTCCTATCGTCCACGTTTCGCACCCATATAACGTCACACTCCATACGAACATTTTTAGCAACGATTTCCTAATATTCACACTTATATTACGCGTAAGTAAATCCCTATTTTAGTGAAAGTCTTCCTTGCCTGTGCTATCCTACTCTTTATGTCTACTGTACTTCTACATCCCTCGTTAATCCCTATTAATTCTATTATTATATCCATACAACCTATACAGGTCTTTTGCAAATAAAACAAGTAATTTCTTAAATACCTCAAACACAGAATTTTTCTCTTCCATTTCAACATTTACCAGCCCTGTTTTCCAATCCCCTATACATAATATTGGAGGGTGTCAAATTGGAAAGGGATATTTTAAAGGCAGTTGAGAAATTCTGCTACTTGAGAAGTGCAATAACTAGGGATAGTATAGTTGATAAGTATAATTGACATAAAGAATAGGATAGCACAGGCAAGGAAGGCTTTCGCGAAAAAGAGGAATTTACTTACGGGTAATATAAATGTGAATATTAGGAAATCGTTTTATGGGTGTGAAACGTGGACGAAATAAGTTGGGAATAGGAAAATAATAGAAGCATTTGAAATGTGGTGCTATAGGAGAATGAGATGGGTGGATAGAATAACTAACGAGGAAGTTCTATACAGAATAGGGGAAGAGCGTACAATATGAAAGACGTTGACGAACACATTTCCTACCTCAGGGTGCATTAAGAACACTTGGGAACTAACAACGAAAAATATCCGTTAAAAATGTTTTAACGCCGCCAAATCTTTCAATAATTAAAAAATAGTGCCATAGATGTTGCTAAAATCAGTTTTGTATCACAGAGAATATTAATAGGGGCACAATTCAGTTTTTAATTTTATAATTTACGGAAATAAAAATATAAACTCTATTAATATTCAGAGTTGCATAGCAACATCTATGGTACTATTTTATTTTTGTGTGACATCTTTGACATCATTGAAACCATTTCAACGGGGTCCATTGGTGTTATTTCGTAAGTGTTCAGTACACCTGAAGGGTTCCGCAGAGTCAATGGAAACGTGTTTTAAATTTTTTTTATCTTTGCTGAGTCAATAATACAATATTTTAATAGGTCACAGGAGTATATTAGATAATTGCTGCCACTTTATTTAATTATGAGGGTTGTTGTTTCCAAAAAAAATTGTTGCATGAAAAGTATTAATTAAATAATAATTCTGCAGCAAAAACTCCATTGCGTTTGTTTGTGTTTTTCTGCGAGTGTTTGTGTTCTCCTGTGGGCGTGTAGTGTTTTTAAGAACTTTATATTATATAATTTTTATTCACTTATTTATTTTAGGATTATTTGTAATGCGTTGCGTTCTTTGACCCTTTAAATAATGGGTGATACAGTTTGTAAAGGACGACGTGTGAAACAACACAAACATTTTAAATATTAACAACGTAGTTTGTACGGCAAATAGGGATAATATAAAATAGTTTGTAAGTACAAGGATGAATATGGCTGTGTACCTGCCAAAATTGTAAAATAAAATAACTCTCCAAACAGTGACCGAAAAAGAGTTTTATTTACATCGATTATTTGTTCTTAAAATTATTTGCAATGTAAACCTCATCCTATTTCCTCAATCGAGGACTAATGGAAATAACAGTCAATCTAAATCTAAAAATATAATTAAATAATAACTCTGGATTGAAATATTTTCTTCTTCATGGTCATTTCCTGTTTCTACGTAATATTTGTCAAAAATGACGTTCGTCTAATTTTTGATTGTAGGTAATCTTTGGTTCGTGTGTAGTCTATAGCAGAGAATGTCTGACTGATCTAATTTAGGAGTCCCTAATGTGGTGTGGTGGGTGGTTACTCTCCCCCGCCCCCGTATTTGAATGAGAGAGCAGAGCAGCTGCCAGTACGTTATATGGATGTACTCTGAGTGCAGAGTTGGGGAGCTCTGGGCTACTTATTTCCATCTTTGGCGACAGATTCGCTGATTCGTCATGGTAAAGAAAGAGCTGACTGATTTAAGAAGGGCGCATCCCCCTATCGGAGCGACACATCTCTGGGTTCGCTATCTTCCTCGTAGAAAGGGGAGGTTATATATGTGGCGGAAATACGGCAAGGAGAAAGTCCAATATTGAAATATATCCCTTCACGTGCTGCTGGAAATGTGAAACGTGATAAATTAAGCCCTGTGAATTATTCGGAGTCACTGTCCACACACATAATTATGTTTAGTTTCGACTGCTATTTTCCTCTCAACTCCTTATTCATTTATTACCACAAATATGATATTTACATTTTCTCCGGTGAAACGTATCTTCCTGGGTCATTTTCCTACCTACCAATATTCAAAGAAAAGATAAATTCTTTCCATGAATACCAACAAGTACATCACGACTACAGTAATACGAGCTTCAATATATGGCTTCTTCTCGGGTTCTCTTCGATGAATAAGAACAATTGCTACTGTATTAATATTGTCGCAGTTTAACGCATCCCTCTGACGTCACGCACTAGTACAAACGCATTAAGAATCACTATATATAATAACCCATAGTAATGGTCTTAGTGATACTCTCGGGTAATCACGGTAACGCTCGGCTTTGGCTTCATAAAAAAAACACCTTTTCCGTAATAACAATTACGTTATATAACTTAATGTTTAGTTTATAGTGTCATTGAAGGACTAAGAAGTAATTACTTAATATTTTTCCTGCATATGGTAAGTCATATCAATTGTTGTTGTGATATTGAGGCCAAAGTCTGGTTTGATGCAACCCTCCATGCAAACCAAGTCTTTTCATTTCCACGTAACTACTACATCCCACGTCCTCACTAATCTGCGTATTCCATCCTTGGCCTCCCTCTTCTGTTCTTATCTCACACACTTTCCTCTAATTCTAATTTTACAAGGACCTCATGTATTAAAATGTGATCTATTAATCTATCATTTCTGTTGTTAACGTCCTTCATATTGTCCGCTCTTCCCCTGTTCTGTTTAACTTTCCTCGTTAGTGATTTTATCCACCCATATGGTTTTAAGCATTGGCTTCTAGCACCACATTTCAAATGTTTCTATTCTTCTCCTTTCCGCAACTCCTATCGTTCACGTTTTGTCACGCTCCTTACGAACATTTTTACCAACGATTTCCTAATATTTCCTGGTAGATGGAAGTAGAAGTAGATTTCATTAAAGTAGTGTCGAAACATCATGCAATTAAACTTAGTAAAATTTAATTAAGGATCAGAGGTCGGTTTCAAATCGTAGTTTCCAAAAGTCTTTTAATTTTTTCAGTGCATTATTCACGATGAGGAATATTATCGTGAAAGAGAAGACATTTCCCCCTCGTACACGCACGTGGCATATTTTATTTTACCCCCCACTTGATCTGTCGTTGCAAAAGATTTTGACATTTCCGAATGTCATCTTTTCAGAGCAATGTTTATTTTGCGAAACAATGCGGCGGTGCATGGAATTGAAGTTGAATAATTACCGTGTTTATACAGTTGGTGAATAGAGATGCACAATGGCACGCGGACTTGAATAGAGCCAGATCCTGTCAGTCGCACGTGCGTGTCCATGCGAAACACAGTAATTACGAAAAGGGAAAAATCTTCACCTACTTTACGTGATGCCAAATTCTTTAGACAAAATCATTTTCATCCCTACAGCGTACATTCAATTTCTCTGACGGAGGAAAACAACAAGCCTTAGCCACTATGTTACTTATTATATTATGATCACCCTTTAATTCCTACGTAAATTGTTCACATCGTTTGTCACACCAGCCTATTATTCATTTCATTAAAAGTAGCAAGTACTTGTAGGACAGGGGAAAAAAATCATAAATTCTACTTATGCAGTAAAACCAATATTATATATTCAAAGTTCCCGTTTCATATTGGAAAATTATTATGTAATCTTATAGATTTTTACGGGTAATATAAGTGTAAATATTAGGAAATCATTGCTAAAAATGTACGTGTCGAGTGTGGTGTTGTATGGGTGCGAAACGTGGACGATAGGAGTTGCAGAAAGGTAAAGAATAGAATCCTTCCAAATGTGGAGCTATAGGTGAATGAGATGGATGGATAGGGTAACGAACCAGGAAGTTCTAAGCAGAATAGGGGACGAGCGAATAATATCGAGGACGTTGACCAAGCGAACTGATAGATTAATAGGCCATATTTTGAGACATGACGGTCTTGTAAAATAAGCATTAGAGGGAAGTGAAGAAAAGAGGTTTGCAACTGTAGCAGAAGACATTTAAAACCCTTCCAAATCGATCCGTGTTTCTTACCTTTTTAAAAATTAATTTATTACTGGACCTTTGCTAACTCTTGGACAGCGCATAGCAGAAGATTGGGACAAAGTTTTTCTCGTAGCGGTTCAAAGCAATAAATATAAAATATAAGCTTCATTTCTGTAGCAACGCAACAAAACTTTGTACGACTTTGTAAAAAGTATAGGGAGAAAGGAAATGTTTATTGGGACGGGAGGCTAAAGTAGGGTGGCAGCCCTGCCCGCTGGCCGGACAGACCATTTGAAACAGTAGTTGTCAAAGTACAGATATATGAAAAGAGACAAAAATCCCTGACGTTTTCAAATTTTTTCGCCATAACGCACGTATAAAATAAATTTAAAAATTTGGCATTTAAATATAAAATTGTGCGTAAAACGAGACCTTTAGTGAAGCTTCAAACTCGGGACTCTATTATTTTTACGACGGCAGTAGGACTAGGATGTCTGTATCATGGGCCGTTCCTTATTAGAAAATGGAAGTTGTCAATGCATTATGATTAAGTAATTTCAACGGTATTGTAGCAATCCTAAAACAACTTAACCCATATTCGACTCCGCCATAACGTTCCTTTTTTTCGAATGCCGACCCGAGTCTGCTGTAGCGACAACAATTTCAAAACTGGAATTGCAACGTAACAAAGATTAATGCCTTAACAAGTTCGATGTGTTTCCCCGCCGCGTGTGTGCATTTCCATATGAATTGTGCAATACTCTCGAGGACGGCCATATTTTACTATAGCAGGCTGCTGAAGCAATTTATTAGCACAATCAGGACGTGCGGGTCATAACGAGCTGCGGCTGGCTTCAAACCGTGCGTGGTCAAGGCGTAAATGTCGGCCCCTCAAAGCCCCCAGAGGGAAGCCTCGCCCTAATAAAGTGCGTTTGTTCACTCTACCTCAGTTACCACTGCAACGATAAATAATTTCTCCGGTAAATTATATGATCCTGTAAAACGCTTTCCATTTAGGCGCTCGGAAAAATTGAAGCAGGAATAACAAACCAAACGAGAAACATAGTTTCACCCTGACGTGATGAAATGAAAGAATATTGAGGGAAAATTCGTAGTAGAGAAACATTCCATAGCTTGAATTCTGCTGACTGTAAATATCCAGCATGCACTGTTATCAGCATAGATGAATGAATTGTATACATTACAAATTATTTACATATTAATCTGTACTGAATATAAATGTACACCCTCACACCATTCTTCCACATCCCCGGAGCTTTGCTGCGACACGGGAACGAAGGAACATGACTCATTATTCGTATGCAGGACATAATAAATTTATTAGAATTGCAATTACATCGAAACGCCATTACTTCAAACAATTGGTCCTCCTCGTTTTAACGAAATAATTTCTCGTATTAAAAGTTAATGTCGATCATATGTAATAGACAGACATAACTCTATGTCTTGCAATTCCTTATCCATTAAAAAATTTATATTATACGTTGAAGTCAAGTAGGCGCCAGTGGATTACTTTTACGACCAAATCGCAGGCCCGCATATCCGTCGTAATTGAAGTCACAATCCCTCAGTTTCGTCCTGACAGTTCACAGGCAAGTGAATTATTAGTTATGTTTGAAGTATGTGGCCAACTTCATATAATATAATAGGTATTAATGTCTGTAAATTTAAATTAAAGTTTAAATAAGACCAAAAATAGATAAAAAAAATAGTGAAACATAACAAACTATAATTTACAAACAACTATATCTTTCGGTCCTGATCTGGACCCTATTCAGGTTGAACGGAATAAAAATGCACAAAATTTATTAATTTACTCGTTTATCAACCTGAAAAGGGTCCACATCAGGACCGAAACATATAGTTGACTTTAAATTATAGTTTGTTACGTTTCACTAATTTTTTTGTCTTTGTATTGGCCTTATTTAAACTCTATTGTTTATCTTCTTACCAATCTGTTAACCTACCCGTACAGTTGAGCAAACTGCCTCGTTTTGGTACTGTGGGTCATTCAGCAGTGCCTAAATTGTTCCTAAGTTTAACTTCACCTAAAATATCTGCGAAATGAAATGACTATATAATTATAAATGTGTATCAATCTTACATTAATAACTCAGCTTTTGCATTAAAGTTAGTATCAAAAATTGAGTAAAATATATTTTCTTACATTTTACAAAATTCCTTGTTGTAGTTTTAGTAATCAGTCCTTAGACTAGTCTGATCCAACTCTCTATGCTAACAAATTCGGTGCCTTTTCATTTCTTCATGGCTACCACATCCTCCATAACCTGCTTAGCGTATCCCATCCTCGGCCCCACACTCTTCCCTCTAATGATAATTTTACAATACCCTCATGTGCTAAAAACGTAACCTATTAATCTATCCCTCAGTATTTTTCTCTCTTTCCCTATTCGGCCGTTCAAAGGAGGAAGGCAGTAAGCCTATAAAATGCTTTTAAGAAATCAAGGTATAAAGATTTTTTGAGCTTCGACATTTACATAAACACTATCTTTTTGAAAATGATTTTATCCGTACCAAGAAATATGAATTTTTCTTTATTAATTAATCATAACACATTTATCATAATTCGAAAATTTTTACTTCCTGCCTTTCAACTTTGGACGGTAGTATTCTGCTTAGACGTTCCTGGTTCGTTACCCTATTCCACCAATCTCATTTCAAAAGCTTGTATTCAAAACACTTAATAAAATTAATATTAATACAGTGAACTCAGTTTTTTTGTATCTGTATCTAACTTTCTGTGGAACGCTGACTTCGCCTCGTGTTTTAATTACTGTATTGGCTGGTAAACGTAGAGTGAAACAGGAGATTCTGACGATCTTAAGTTTAAATGTTCAGACTGAAGTGAGAGACTCTTCACACAAGGAGGTTCTGCTGCTGCTGCTGCTGCTTGGCGCAGTATTTATGCTAATGGAATAAGTGGCGAGGTGAATAATTTCTGCTCTCGAAAATGGATCTCTAATCGGTGGTTTTTAAGAAGCTAATATTTTATACGAGAACACCGAGCCGTGGCGTAAATTATTAATGATCACTCAGACGGTCCGCTTTCCTCAATATTTGCCATCTTACGCCTGAAAAAAAAATATTGCAGTAATTTTCAGAAATACAAATTTGAGAGGCCGCCTCTGAGGTCACAGACTCACATTACAGAGGGTTCGATTCCTGGCAAGAGCCTGGGTGTTTGTGAGTGTTTTCGAGTACCCTGACTGAGTGTACCCGACAGAGAACAGGAAGATTATGTACCTAAAGAGAAAGTCGCTAATGACCAGAATAATAATCCCAAAAATTCAGGAAGTAATTTTCAGGAGAAAATGTGGAGACTTGTAACGGTCAAACACATCTGCTCGGACTTTAGCGGTATGTAGTCAAAAGAAAGGAGACAGTATTGGAGCTAGGGGTAATAAAACCCAGACATTACGGCGTCCAGGGGTATTTCCCACCTATGATGAGATTTGGCGGCATCGGGCGGTGTTTTACCCCAAAAACTTTGGGAGAGGGAGCAAACTGTTACTCTCAGAGAAGAGTAACCATAAATGTGATTGGTTAATATCCATCCGTGCCACCTTCGGGATATGAACTAAAGAAGTGGGGATGGGGTATTATAAAGGCTTGCAGAGAGATATTTGACACAGATTTCGATACAGAAAGGACAGATGATTGGAGTTTAGGCAACGGAGGTTGTGGAGACGAGAGCGGTGGATGGGGTCATTAGAAGTTGTGGAGACGAGCTGATGATCGACATTATTTGACAGGTAGACCAAGGAGACGAGGATAAGCGGAAATTCTTCCTGAACCAGGAATAATTGCAGCGGCCGCTCTGGTTTCGATCGAGTACGACCCAAATAGGAGGATACTGCATCGAGGTAGACGCAATAAGGGTCATTATGTCAACATGGTAATTACACCTGAAACATTTGGCTGATTTTCTTTACTTACAGGTCCGATTAGATTTTTTGTGTAATAGTTTGATCTATGAGAAGGCCCATAACATACGATCCTGAGTTTAGAGATCTATAATTGTTATTTTTATAAAAATTAATTCGTATCATTTTAATGTAAACATATATTTAGTGTTAATTAAGAAAGAATTGCCGGCTTAAAGTTTAAAAATGAGAAAATTGTAATATTGATATAAATTTGTTTTGGATAAAGTAAATTGTTTTCTTTTGTATTATAAAGGTTCATACTTAAAACATTAATATTATATTATAAAATAAATGATATCCACCTGATTTATCACGACTGTTCCATTTCACTTGTAGGTATAACCTAATACTTCCGTCAACATATAACTAACTGCGGCTATAGAACAACGCCGGGTACTTCAGCTAGTTTTTACTAAAGATTTGTTTATTTTTTGATCTCAAATACCATTAATCGTTGGCATTTTATGTTGTGAATACCTTATTTTGTTGAAAGACTTCCACCTGAGGCTGCTGAAGTGACCTGATATAGACGATTCTTTCTGAAATCGGCAGTGACCAATCGCCATCATGATTTAGTGCGTTACATGGGCCGTTTTCCCTTGATAGTGAATTTTGCTGTATGGGAAAGCGCAAGCGTCCGCCTCGTGAAGGGAAGAGAAAAGAGTTTGTCAAGCAAGCGTCCCATAACCTCATTACGCAGCGCATTACTGAGCCTCTGTGCAATGTCACGGCCTGTTGCTACTAAACTATATTAAAGTTCACCTTGAAGCGACTTACCTAATATCGTCAGGCAACTCTGATCGCTTTCCCACAAAGCACAGCACGTCTGTCTTCGCTAATCGCAAAGACCGGACCAATTTCGGTTAAGACGAGGTTTCTCCAAACTTTCCCATAGGCTGGCATATTTTTTTTTATAAACACCGACGTAATTACCAGGCTTCCGCTTGAGAGGAAAGTCGCCCATTACGGTCCCCCATTTCCCGTATTCACTAATAGGTCTTTAATACCAAACCAAAAGCAAAGTACTTGCCTGTCTGTACTGTAGAATTTTTTTAAATGAACGCACGCGTACAGTGGTAAAAACATATAGTGGCATTATTTATGTTTGCAGTGTTTTAATTATTCGTGTGCCATGTTAATGGAGCAGCGGGATTTCTCCGAGATCTTTGCCATGAATTGAAATAGCTATATTATACAGGCTGATCTGGCAGTCACGCAACGGAACTTAAGGTGGCTGCATGTTCGCGTGACACCGACTTGGCTAACAGATGGCACTAGAAAGAACTCATAAATCATGCCCGTTTAATGACGTGCTTCTTGTACCGCGAGGAATTGTGCCAGGAGCATCCTATCATCCACTCCCGGGATTGTTCCACCAGCGGCTAAAGAAATTACACTCTGCATTCGCCTCAACAAATATATAATGAAGAACTCAGAGTCCAGATTACAGAAAGTGTACGTCAAAAAAATAATGTTATCTGTCTTTTCATCAATCATTTAAATAAATTTACATATATAAATAATAGAAAGAGGAGAAGAAAACCTTCGCTATCAGACCCTTCTCTGACTATCCAACCCTTATCTACTTACACACGGGTCAGAATAATTTTTAACAATTTCACCCTCTTTGGTTACTAAATAATATTTTGACTTTGTACTTCATCCTTGCTTCTACGACCTTCCGGGTCGACTGTGCACTGTCATCTTAGATGACGGATTCCGAATTTGTAGTGACACGTGGTCAGCGTATTCATTCTCCAACAGTCTCAATCCCAGTCTCCGTGGCCATGACGACACAAACATCCAAGCCCATGTCATAGAGAACAGATCCTGAGATGTTCGCATGCAGCTTTCTGGGGTAAACAAACAGTTATAAATTTGAAGCCTGACGGGAAACTCAGTCCTTTGTATGAAAGGATTTTGTGACGGGGCGAAAAGCCCAGGTCAGCCAAGGTCAGGAAGGTGGTTGACCCAAAGGATATCTAGGGATTCCCCTTCCCAAATTTTGAATTTTTTGAAGAGGAAGTGTAGGGACACCAACCCTATTGGAGCGTCTGTGGATGATATAAAAATCGGGGAGACCAATGAGGATTTTAGAAGAAGTGTGCTCGAGGTGGGAACGACCTCAAAAAGGCATTCGTAGAAGAGAGTCGGAAGAGCTAGCGAAACGAAAAGTTGGACTGACTGGCTTCAAGGTGTCAGAGAGGAGAGACCATCTGACTCTAAGTGTCACGAAAAAACGGAAGTGGAAGCACGTCTTTTTGAACCACATCAGAGGCCTGTCTCTTCACATGCCGACCCGGAAGCTGCAGTATTGCCGGTCAACCAGGAAACTAGGGGAATATGAATGTAAAGGAAGAAACGAAAGGAAATAATCTGTCGGTCTAATTAGCGTATAAGCACGTCAACAGCACTGAGTAAAGTAGATTAAATATACTTAAGTATCGTGCTATATTTCTTTGGTAAGCGCTCAGCTGGACAAATAAAATTCACTAAAATTAATTTATCTCTAAATATTGTAATTTTTTGAATCTTTTACATTTATTACTAATATAACAGTCTTAAATATCAAAGTTAAAATTTATTGGCCTCCACTCATTTAAAATATACTCCAAATTCTTTAATATATTTATAAATTTAAATAAAACACATAACAACACATTCTTCTCCACAAACTTTGTTTCATGATTTTCTTAAAAGATTTTTTATTGTTTTTAAACCCGCTATAACAAAATAGGTAAACATTTTGAATATTTCTATATTGATTTCCCATAATTTTATTCACGATGTGAACATTCAGGGACACATAATCAGTTGCACATAATTGTACAAAGTCTGTAATGCAGAGTTTATCTAAAAGAATATATTCAACGTTTGTTTAATTTTCTTCATCACGGCGTGTAAATAAATCAAGCAAGATATTCAAATTAATTGTAATGAATTGGCCGCTGCGTTTTCCGTCCGCACAGTGCATCAAATGGCTCCCGAGATTAATCTAAATAAAACGTTCTCTGGCCTCCGTGATAGCTTCGTTTTGACTGAGGTAAGATTAAATGTTTTAAACATGTGCCACAAATCGTATTTTCCTCATGTTACTTTTATCAGTGCCTCGGAGGGAAATAAATTCCTCTTCGCGTCTTACGTATGCAGTCTTCAATTTAAACAAGAAAGGAGGCAGGGTGCATTTGAAAGGAGAAATGCCAGATTTTCCAGCAGTAGTTGTGGGCCATGTCGGGCGTGATGAATAACTCCCCCACAACACCCTCCCCCCCTCTCCCTCTCTCTCCCACTAGTTACTTCCATCCCTCTCTCCCTCTGAGACGCATCGCCTTCTCTCGAATTAAAACAAACTTTCATCACCATGGGAGACAACGGAATCACTGTTTATGGTCTTTGGAGATATTAAAAGTACTGGCAACTCTTTATCTGAAACAATCCTCCCCCGGATTGGACGCACCCTCTATAAAACTCTATATAACACGCTTCAGTAACAGATTCTTCTTATGAGTGACTTTCATTTTCAGACTTTTCTTTATGCGACTTAATTTTAATTAGAGGAAAGGAACAACCTGACTGTGAAAATTTAAATCAGCGTCAAAAATAGAAATGACGTATATTTAAAACTTTACTCATATAAATAGTTATATTTATCGGACTTCAATTGAATCTACAAGAAACCATGTCGTAATATTTCTTTTTTAATTCTCAATGTTTAAGTTTTATTATACATATATGTAATAAAATTTAAACAAATAAAAATTTTACTAATTAAAAAAATAATGTAATACTCATCATTTAATTTTGTTTAGATCATAACCAGGCTCTGAAAACTTTCTTCAAACCTCGAAACCTAATTTTAACCTCCACCATATTTATTCATGTCAATTAACCAATGAAGCGAAGAAATTGTACTTACGACTGCTATTTTACGTGAACACAGGAACGTGATAATTTATTTACGTTTTATAATGCACTGAAAAAAATACCATAATCCCAATATATATTAAAAAATAGACCTGAGTAACTCTTCCTGAAACTCTCGGATCACCACGGGTACACTCGGCTTTAGCTTCGTCAAAGAAACCTCGGTACAGTGACTACACTACGGTTCAAAGCAGTTAGTTAGTATTACTTCTACGTTTATAAGTTAAATACCTCTATGAATTAAACTATTTTATAAAATGAAATTGAATATTTCAAACCAAACCAAAACCAAAATACGAACACACGGAAGAATAATGTTGTTATGAAAAAACCAAAGATCTTCTTAAATCCTTAAATTAATCCAAAATTTCAAGTAACGCTGAAATATTTAGAATGTGGCGTGTGGTTGATCGCTGGCAGAGAGATTCTATCCTAAGCTAGCATCGCAGGTTACCTAGCAACGAGCCTAGTTTATTCATTCGCTGCCTCATCGCTGACTCCACTCTACTGTACATCGTTATTGCAGTACATATTTTAGCAAATATAATAAATGTTGTAAATATTTAATCAAGTTATTCATTGTAGAGAATTTACATCGAAATATACCATTGACTCTAAACAAACTACATTCGTCTAAGACAAACTTATAACACCAGAGATGTTATTTGTTAATCATTTTGGAACAAACTTATAAGTGAGAATTTTCGATATACTTGCCTGTGTGTCTATTTTAAATGTTATGATATTTAATTGTATTCTTTTGACTGCACAATAAAATTGCTTAGTAGTTTAAAACACAATTTTGTTGTTAGAGGTTATGTCTTCTGCGTTGAGTGATCATCACGTGATTATGGCTGGAGTGGTTGGTGACGTCACAGTGAGACCTCCGTAATTACTAGTAGGAATTTAAAACAAAATTACGGGTATTGGAATCATGAAGAGTATCTACAAATTTCAAATAAAAAGAGATTCGCATATTTCCATTATAGTTATATACTTTATTTTGAGGATTATGAATCGACTTCCAAAATATTTCAAAAGAAAAAATAAATTTAAGATCTAATAAATTGAAGAAAAGCGGATAAATATTTCAGGTTAAATTAAATAAATGCCAAAAAGCCATAAATTGAATAATTTTAATTGAATATAAGTCCTCAATTTAAAGTTATTCTTTAATTAAAACATTTACGAAAATTTTGTGCGTCTATCTGAACGTCCAGAGGCGAAACGATTACAGAAATGAAGAGGTCCTGACAGTTGTGGTCGAAACGTCTCTTATTTTGAATTAAAATTCTTCTATTTCTGACTTTCGACCCTTTATCGATTCTATGGATAATAACAAGTCTGATTAAACTCAATACTTCAGTAGTTAAAACTCTTTCCAGTTTAACGCGATAGACAGCAGCAGTGTGCTCCGGTCAACGCTTCTGTCAACGTGGCAACTACGAAGCAACATAAATTTATTAAAATGAAATACTTTCCGACCGGGGTATTTTCGGACAGTTTTTATTTTTAATCAAACAACGTTTCGGCGCATATTCGCCTCCTCACAGTCTTCCAAAATGCGTATTGTTCCTGAAGAAGGTGCGAATGTGCGCCGAAACGTTCTTTGATTAAAAACAAAAACTGTCTGAAAACCCCGGCCAGAAATTATTTCATTTTAATTTTTAATATCAATCTTTAATTTACTTAATAAATTTATTGCGTTCTATGTACACCTAATACAATATTTAGCGTGACTTTAGTACTAGATACAGTTTTTATTTCCCTACAAAGCAGAAACATTTATTTTTGAGATGGAGATTTTATCTGCTGAAGAAATCTACATTGGCAAGTGTCGTGCAGCTCAGGAGAGGCATATTAAGTACCTTTCAGTTGTTATGTAAACAAACTAAATTTATTTTCCTTTATTACGAATTCAACGTGTATTTAAATATATACAGGGTAAATCTGATGTTTTTTTTATTTATATATAAAACTATTATCTTATCTGATGTTTATTTTTCAAACACCCTGGACTTAGGGGTAAATATTTTTTAGTTGTGTGTGCTGAGAGGAAGTAAGGTTTCGCCGCAGAGCTCGGGCATATTGTTGTGCTGGTCTCAAGGGCCTTGCTGGGCGATGTTGGGAACGACATCTGTGGAAAGACGCTTCATAGTCTGCGAGAGGATTTGCTCAAGGAATTTCACCCAATCGAGTCTCAGCCATCTATTCCATTTTCCTCCGGTCGCATTGAGATATTCTGCCGACATTCTGCATACTACGAGCAGCAACACTGCCAACAACGCATTCTCAAAAGCAAACCAATCACAGGATTCCTTTAAATAATACATTTCCCGTATAAAAATCGAACTCAATTTAATAGCTGTTACAATTCACTCCGAAAAGTATTCTGTTGATTTTCCAAGATAAACTCCAAAACGTTACAAAGAATTAAATTAACGATACCAAATTATTGGAATATGATCCATTAGTACTTGGTCACAAAAGTTGAGAGCGCTTGTTAAGAAACCTGAAATCATTCGGACGGCTGAAAGGGAAAACTAGCTCATTTCATTCATTGTTCAATTCTAATGATATTCACTGTTCACTTCTTAAAAATCTAAACAGTCACAAACTTAGAATTAGCTGTTAAATTGAACTGTTTTCGCCGGTATTTATTTTAGCCTTCATTTGGAAAAAAAAAGGCGGCAGTTACTAGGGAATTTTCGGTTCAACGCGTGTTCGGTTACCGACTTGTAATGATTAATAAATTAAATTTTTGGCTTGTAAAATTAAAAATGTATCGTGACTTATAAGAAATATTTCAGGTATTGATATATATTGTTGAAGTTCCGGCGTACCTCCGTATTTGAGAATTTAAATGCTTTTTGGGCGCCAGGTATTTTTTAATAAAAATACCAAAAAATTGGATTTTAATAGCTTTAATCCATTTCAGAACATGAGAAAAATTATCACTACAGGGCGTGGTCTTTCTCTGTCCGCAACTGCCGACACATCCTTCTCCTATCTCTACCCCATGACGACTGCTCGAGTCTCGCCAGACTCCATTGTTGGCCCGAGTTGCGACAATTGCAACTCGCAAGCTGGCCCGCATTGTTGCGTGTAACTTTTCATGTTACAATATATACATATATATGAGATGTATTTTACTTCGTAGTTAAGACTTTATAGAAGAATTAATTTATTCGCGTATTATAAATATAGTAATTATATTCTTCGGTTCAGCTGCATTTCCATTCATTGCGTCATAGCGTGACGTCATTAGCTGGCGGTTCTAAACTACTATGAGGTTAAAAATTCATATTTCGTATGGCGCCCAGAGTCTGTATTATTTGGATGGATCGTTTCATGTAAGTAAGTTTGATTATTTCAAAGTGACAGGTTTACGGCGTATTTTCTGTATGAAATGAAAGTTCACACTACCCAGATCTGTGCCCTGATCTTTTTATCCTGGGTTCAGCAAATGACAAAGATTCTACCTATATATCATCCACTACTTTGAATACAGCCTCGCACCACAGAGTTCCCGGAATCGATTCCTGGCAAGGTCTTTGTGTGTTTCTTTAAGTTCCCTCACAGAGTTAACTTTACTTAGAAGGAAATAAGTTACCTAATTTGTCCTAACTGAGTAAATTTAACTAAAAAAATAAGTTACCTAATTAAGACTGGCTCAGTTAACTAAAAGGAAGTAAGTTACCTATTGACAAGTGGCAGATTACACTTAACTAATAAAGAAATAAGTTGACTAATTATACTTGACAGATTACAGTTAACAAAAAAAGTTAACCTATTAAGACTGACTGCGTACACTTTGCTAAAAGGAAATAACTTTACTAATTAGAAGTGTTTCGGGAAACGTAACTAAAAAATAAATGTGTTACTTAATTAGCACTTAATTATTTAACGTAACTAAAAGAAATTAAGTTACCTGATTATAACCAGAAGTTTACGCTTATCTAATACGGAAATAAGTTTCCTAATTAGAACTGACTGAATAAACGTAACTAAAAAAGAAATGTGTTACCTAACAAGAACTGACTGATTTAAATTAACTTAAAGGCAATAATTTACATAATTATAATTGGCATATTACACTTAATAAAAAATAAACAAGTTGCCTAATTAGCACTGTCTGACTTAACTTAACTAAAAGGAAATAAGTTATCTAATTATGAAGTTGGTGATGACTATAAATGTTGCTGTGACTATAAAAACAGAATTATAATAATATATACATATATCACTATGCTTTATATTAAAAGTAATCATATTTTTGAGTGTTACAACGCCAGAGCATATTAATTTAAAAGATTAATTTATGAAATAATTTATATTAAAAATAAATTCATAATTATCACTAAAATGTGTTTTATTTTTAGTTTTTTGGTTCTTTTATGTACTTAACTGTGGTTTTAGACCATTGTTTCAATTCCCAGCCCATATGTAACCAATGCCCAAACGTTCTGCATTTTTTAATTTTTTTTTGTAATTGTTTCTCATTATAAAGGTTTTTATTTATTTTATAGCGTCGAGCATGATATTATTGATATTGCGGTGCAATCTGAGATGTAGCTCGAAGTATGTTACGATTATCGAGGTACGTATGAAGAGGAAAGAGGAAGAATGAGGTCTCCCTCCGGCATTAAAAGCGCTGCATGTGACGCATTACGCTTAGTAACTGTTGCGGCCCTCTAAAGCCTCCTCTTGCCGCCTCTTATTTAATTACTGCTGGGGTAAAGCCTCTTTAATCATGGAACGGGGCAGGAGGCTGGCTAATGCATCGACTCGCCGCTTCGACATGCGAAAGCAACCTATCGCCTATTGAAAATTGGCCGACCAAAGACAGCTTCATCCGGCACGTCAACGACGGTAAAGTACAAAATTATCTTCAGGTGTGCTTGCTTCTCACTGGACGCCTTCATCAATATGTAGACAGAAATAAAACGTTAAATATCGTCTTGAGAACCTTCGGTCACACCAATTACATCTTCAGTCTGACTAACGCCTTTAAATTATAGAAAATATTTCCAGAATTATTGTTTTAACCCTTTTAAATGAATAATCCGACAAAATTTACAAAAACATTTTAAAAGCAGAAAAATAATTGATACATTTATATGATTTCATTTCCGTATCCTTCTATACATATAATAGCCCTGAGAAACGCTCTTCGTGAAACGCTCGGGTTAAATCGGATACGCTCGGCTTTAGCTTCGTCAAAGAAACCACTGATATTAACACTTCAGTTCGTAGTCGTTACTTAGTTTTACTCCTATAAATTATGTACTTCTATAAATTAACCTGTTTTATGAACTATAACTTAATATCGTTTGCTAAATAAACATCAAGTATAAACTTTTGCTCTCATTAAACCCAGCAGTGTGAATTAAAAAGATTCTTAATCTATTTTACGAACTCAAACTTAATATTTCGATGCAAAGTACGAACACATGGATGGATGATGATAACGAATACCAAAGATTTTCTTAAATCCTTCCCACAGTTCAAGTAACAACGGCAGATTTCAAACTATATTTACCGACTTATAAAACCGAAGATCATTATAAATTAATAGGATATTTTAACAGTTGCATATAGGAGAATTTTCGATAAACGTGGGTTATGTGTGTTTTAAATTTTATGTTTTTCTTTAATTGTTTGCTTTTGACAACATATTAAAATTGCAAAGTTGTTTAAAACAACAATTTTGAGGTTGGAGGATATCTCCCGAGTGTTGAGTGCGCATCATGTAAACGACCAGAGACTGTAGCGGAGTGAGTGATGACGTCACAGTGTGATACGTCCATAAATACCAGTACAAATTGGAAAGATGATGAGTATCTACAAATGGCAAAAAAGAGATTCACGTAGTTCCGTTACATATATCTCCCCCTGTTAATACGAGATTGTAGGAAGTCTGACAACGCGCTCTATACAACCTGAATTATAATTGTGCCGGGAACGGCCGGATAATTAATATTTAATATTTTTTGTGTGTATTTAAATTTTTTTATTGTATGCTTTTGACATCATGATAAAATAAAAAAGTTGATCAATTAACGCAATGTCCATTCATTCCGAGAAATTAGGGTGTGAATTGTAGGTGAGCCTGGCTTAGGTTTACGAGAATGGAGGGTTTTTGAATCATTCCTTGGACGTCAGCACGGATTAGCTCAGTGGTAGAGCTCCAACCCGGGAAACGGGAGGTTCGGGATTCGTGTCCCTGGTCCCGGT
Source organism: Eucriotettix oculatus (assembly GCA_034510155.1). Taxonomy (NCBI): domain Eukaryota; kingdom Metazoa; phylum Arthropoda; class Insecta; order Orthoptera; family Tetrigidae; genus Eucriotettix; species Eucriotettix oculatus. The sequence goes on from CM067378.1 coordinate 101,600,508, forward strand.
CGACATTTTTTCATTCTTGACTGTCTTCTAAATTCCAAAGTTGTTTAAAACACAATTTTTAGGTTAGAGATAATCTTTTGGGTTGAGTGCGCATAATCCAAACGGGCTTGAGACTAGGGGAATGACTGGTGACGTCACTGTGAGATATGTCCGTAATTACGGGTAGGAGTTGAAAGAAAAAATTGAAGGTAATTTTAATGATGATGAGTATCTACAAATGGCAAGTAATTATAAATTCACATAGTTCCGTGTTCGTATGAGTTTTAAGACATAATGTGGTATGTGAAGGGGGATGAAAGCCGGCAGAAGCACTGGCAGACGTTAGCTGAGAGATGGATACACTACAGAGTCTTTAATTTTTATCTCGCTCCTTCGCGTTTCGCAGGCAACCTTTGTGGGAAGGAGCGAAGTGAGCAAAGACAGAATAAATCAGCAGAATTTCCTCGAAAGCCAACCAATGTTAGAGGAAGCGAGTAGGACGGCGCGAAAGTTGGAAGACTCTTAACGCCCATTCCCAGGAGCGGAAACGTGTTTCTTCGGAATGTAGCACGGCGGCGCCCCCTTCTCCACGTGGAAAGCAGCCAACTTGCTTCCTCCGTGATGCCTTAATAAAACACAAAGTTGAATGCCGTGCCAGGGCGCGCTTCTCCACGACTCTATTCCGTCCGCCGCACAGATAACTCCGCTAAACAATTGCTTGTATCGGCCGGTTTTCAATCTCGCTCCTTCACAGCTCACTGCTTCTTATAACCTTTTACGTGTTCTACGCAAGATTGACAATTGAAGATCATCATTGTTATCTTTTCTCTTTTTGTCCATACACTTTTAACTGTAAAATTTTTTATTACATTTGGTGTATCCTATTTCTTCGACGGAGGACTGAATCTAAATTTATAAGTATACGACACTAAGTGTCGCCCATGCTGTTTAACTTATATATAGAACAGGCGATGAAGAAAGTTAAAACAGAATATGGAAATGGAATCACCCTGAAAGGAGAAGAAATAAAATCCCAATGCTTTGCCGATGATTTTGTAGTATTAGGGGAGTCAAAATAAGACTTCGAATCCAAAAATAATGGCATGAACGTGGTCCCGGAGAAAATGTTCAATATGAGGATTGATAGAGGGAAAAACAAGGTGATGGAGTATAGTTTGGGAAAAAGTGAAGTAACAAAGAATGTTAGGTTGGGAAGGGATATTTTTAGGGAATTTAAGGAATTCTGCTCCTTGCCAAGCGTAATAACTAGGGATGGTACAAGTACAGTAGACATAAAGAGTAGGATAGTAGAGACAAGGAAAACTTTAGCGAAAATGAGGAATTTACTTACGGGTAATGTAAGAGTGAATATTAGGAAATCTTTGCAAAAATTGTTCGTATGGAGCATGGCGTGATATGGGTGCGAAACGTGGACGATAGGAGTTGGGGAAAGGAAAAGAATAGAAGCCTTGGAAATGTGGTGTAATAGGAGAATGAGATGGGTGGATAGAATCACTAACGAGGAAGTTCTACATGGAATAGGGGAAAAGCAAACAATATGGAGGACGTTGACCAAGAGAAGGGATTTGAGACATGATTGTCTTGTAAAATTACTGTTAGAGGGAAGTGTGTGGGGTAAGAGCAGAGGAGGGAGGCCAAGGATGGAAAACGTTAAGCAGGTAAGGGAGGATGTGGGATGCGCTAGTTATGAGGAAATGAAAAGGCTTGCGCAAGATTCAGGGCTGCATCAGACCAGTCGTAGGACTGAGTACCTCAACAACAACAGTGACACTAACTTTATTTAAAGTTAATAAATTCATTAACATTAGACAAGAATTAAGAAGGATATTAACGGGTTTGGTAAGTATAAGGTTGAGAAAATTACTAGATTATAAACCTTTATTTTTATGGGAAAATTGATGATTGGACGTGTAATGAAATTTTTTTATAAGTAGATGTTTGATACCGATAATAATTACCTTATTCCTATTAACAATTACCAAAGTTGAGAGTGCTGTAATTTTTAATTTCCAAAGTAAATTTTCATTACAGTAACTATATAATTAACCTTATACCGAAGAGTACTCTTAAGTATCCCGTGCCTCATCATTTATTATTTATAGTTACGTACTTGTTCAGTCCCAGCCAAACCCAGGTACTTTTTTGTATTATCTCTGTACAGTATTTAATTCGACGCAAAAGTGATTTAAACGGTATAGAGCGTGTTTTCAGGCCTCCCTTGCCCCTGGTTCCAAAGTCGTATTAACATACTATATGAATCTGTTCTTATTTGCCCTTTGTAGATACCAATCATGAGTACAATACATGTGTTTTCTTTTATTCCTCCTCGAAATTACTGAGATATGTTACGGTGACGTCACCAATCACTCCGCTACAATCTGTAACCTGTTTACATGATGCTCACTCACCCCAAAAAAAATAACCTCCAATCTCAGGATTGTTTTAAACAAATTTTCAATTTTATAATGATCTCAAAAGCAAATTTATCTAAAATTCTCAGTTATGCAATTGAACAGTTCGATTTAAGTACAGTTATTAAAAAATATTATATTTGTGTAAAAATTTCTCGGCTTTCTAAAGCACTTAGACAGAAGCTGATGACAAAACCTGTCAACACAACGTCAATCTAAGTAAATTCTACTCGGTTAGAAGCCAGAGAAGTGTTTGTACACACAATTCGCGGAGAAAAATTTCAATCTGTTATCTTAGCTTTAGTTTTATAAGTCTGTCTTAGGCAAATTGTAGTTTGAAATTTCAAGAAATTTGGGATTTATTTTCATCACCCTTCCATGTGTTCGTATTTTCGTATTAAATATTAAGTTTCAGTTCATAACATAGGTTAAGAAACTGCAAGGTTAAATGAAAGCAAAAGTTTATACTCGATATTTATTTCTCGGATGATATTAAGTTTCAGATCATAAAAATAGGTTAATTTATAGAAGTATATGATTTTTAAAAGTAGAACAGTAACTAACTAATTTCAACTCAAGTGTGCTCTCTGTACAGTGGTTTCTTTGACGAAGCTAAAGCCGAGCGTATCCGAAGTTGCCCGAGCGTTTCACGAAGATCGTTACTCAGGGCTTTTATGTGTACAGTGATTCATGTGTAAAATGTGTTATTAATTAAGTAACATATTCGTGCATAAAATTGTAATATCTCTGACTCATTACTCATCCTTAAAGGATTGCTTCTCGAATTAATCGTTTCTATTTTTCGGGGTATTGATATTTGGGTAAATTGAAGAGGTCTGCAGGTGCTGCTTATTCCTGACAGGAGATCAGACAGCACCAATCAGGTAAAGATAATTTACTGATGTTCATCAAAACAACGTCTCTTATAATGACAATATTGTGTTCTAGAATTATGAATATCTAGTAGATTTTTTTGGTAATTTTCAACAATCTTTTTTTGCCCCCAGCCCTGTTGTACGTTGAAATTACGTGATGTCCTGGCGCTGAAATATCTAAATTTATATTTCCGTTCCCAACTGAAACATTTCAAATTTGGAAACGTGTCACGAAATATAGCAATGAGAGAGAGACCTGAGTCTGATAACGATTTCACCGTTCGATATATTAGAGAATATTTCATTAGTCTGGCGTGAATCCTCCGCCATTGTTAACAGATACAGCGATTTTATTCAAAAAGCAAAGGTCGTTAAAGGCTTTAAATGAGCAATAAATTCAGTAAAAACCGGATGGCAACATGGTAGCTAATAGGTCGCAGCCGCCCGCTATCGGTATTCTGATTTTTTTCCAACACGAGCAATTTAAATACTAGTATGCTTAAAAAATGTAATATATGTTCGTTTATTGCGTGCTTTTATTGGCACTATTTGTATTTCTACGTGGCGGACGGTAAACTATGTTACAACCTACGGGATCAGTTTCATATGCAATAAATCCTTGACAAGTGACCAGACAAGAGAAATTAAATATCACCTGTACTAAATATACTTGTTGTTTCCACTTCATCAGTCGATATACTTTCATTTAAACCTTAATTATAAGATAAATAAACACACAAGTAATAGCCATGAGTCAAAAATGGAGTAATTTAATTTAAATAATTTTCGTCTTCGAATAGGATTTTGGCCCTGGACGTTGCAGGAGCAACATGAAATATTGTAAATTTCAATTGAAGAACTGAGGATGTCCCTAAAGTTGGGGGAGGACGAAACGTCTAATTAAATTATTCCACTCGTGGCTTTTGACCAGTCTTTGTGCTTTTTTATAATATAAGTCAGATAATTTAATTACTTTATCTAAATTCTATTAACCACTTTAACATTTATTTATTGTTGATGAGAATGATCTTTTTTGATCATCGTTTCGATCCTTGTATCCCGCCTATATCAGTTGGTTTCGTGGGAATCTTTTTCTATTACTTCTCTGTAGTTCATCTTTTTCTCACTTTATTCTTCTTTCTTTAAATTTTCAGGATTTTTTAGTCAATTTTCACATTTTGGCTCTCCGGCCCAGGAAAGGAAAGAACCCTAGTTCCTGGTTATTCAGAGATGCTTCGCTAACTACGTTTGTTAAATCACTCTGCCGTCTAGTGAAGTTAATCTCTAAACAGTATCGCCCATAAAGGTACTCTATTTTTAATAAGGTAGTGCGGGATTTTTCACAGCCCTAAAAATACTTCCTTTATGTGAAATGCCCCTCTGATGTGAATTATCTGTCAATATTCGGTTTAATGATTTTCTCCAACTCTATACATAATTTACTTTATATAATACTAAAAGAATCATGAAATTTATGTTACTAATTTATTATAATATGGTGGTTTAAAGAGTGAGTTTACAGGTAATATGACCTCAAGCTTAATGGCGGACGTATTTGGTAAATGGAGTGCGTATAAACAAATGTACCTAGTTAAAACTTCTTGTCAGTGTCTAATTAAGCAACAATCATTTTTCCTATGCACGAAATAAAAAGTCTATGAGAGTGTGAGTCTGCCCCGTGCCTAATGAAATTCCGGAAACACTTAGTCGCAGATGGTCACAGACGGCTTAGGGCGGCAAAGCAGAAAGCGGAGGCAGAGTCCACACAAACGAGGCTATGAAGGGGGATTAGTGTAGTAGAATATTCCTCAGCAACAAGCAACAGCCTGAAAAAAGGAACACCATTTAGAATATTTGGGTACTCGGGACTGAATACAGGGAATACAGAATAATGATTCGTGGAGCAAAAAATAAGTGAGCCGTGCAGCTTAAAAAGATGTCGGGAATATAAAGTGTGACAAGGAGAAAGTGTGACTGATAAAAGCGCCGATGACAACAGTAAGAGAACCGATTTAAAACTAAGGGCCAAAACAATCAGAACACTCTATTAAAATGTTAAATAAATAATTTAATAGATTTATTGTTACATTTGTGTTGACTAATTCTTTCTGAAATACACGTATTAGTTAAATATAACAGATAATAGTTATTAACTAAAATAAGTTTAACAATTACAAAATTTTCATTATGATACAGATTTATTTATTCAATTTGAAGAAAAACGACGTTTCGGTGTATATTCAAACCTTCTTCAGGTTTTTCTTCCTGTAGAAGACATTTTATCTACAGTTAGATTCCCATACAATTAAATATAGATTCCTTTGCACACCAATATTTAATTTAAATTTAATTGTGTGTGAATTTAACTGTATATAAATATGTCTTCAACAGGAAGAAAATCCTGAAGAAGGTGTGAATATACACCGAAACGTCTGTTATCATTATTATTATCAAGATTTCAGATAATTAATTGCTGTTGGAAGCAAAAATTAGATACAAATGAAATAAATAAACAAATTCATAAACAAAACTTCTCATAGCTGTCAATACTGAGAAAATTTAACTTTACTTTATATATAGATATTTATTTAATATATTTAGTTATATGAAAACCATAATTATTTTGACAGGTTTAGGTTATTATAGAATAAGTACTCATCAATTATTCAATATTATAATTAATAACCTCTTATTATAGTTAACATAATTACATACATAAAATAAGATAGTTCTATTTCTGTATTTATTTATTATTTGGCATAAGGCAGGTCTGATGCAAACCTCCATTCTAAACCTATCCTACATAACTACCACATCCCACATCCTCCCTAATCTACTTGGCGTATTCCATCCTTCGCCTCCCTCTTCTGTTCTTACCCCACACACGTCCCTTTAATGTCTTAAAACGTGGCCTATTAATCTATCCCTTATCTTGATGAACGTTCTGCACATTTTTAATCTATTCCCTTAATCTACTTAGAACTTCGAGGTTAGTTACCCTATCCACCCATATCATTCTTCTATAGCTCCACATTTTGAAACCTTCTGTTCTCTTCTTTATTTCAACTCCTACCGTCCACGTTTCAAATTCATAATATATCACGAACCATACGAACTTTTAAAAAATGAAGTTCTAATATTCATACTTATATGGCCCAAAATATCCATTTTCAGTCTAACACCCTTTCTTATTCCACTATTCCCATACTACAGTCCACCACATTGATTTTCCCTCTATTTATCCTCATGTTGTACTCGTTTTTCGTTTTCTCGCTATTAATCCTCATTTTGTCCTCTTCGTCTATCACCATGTTCATGCCATTCATTACGTTTTCCAAGTCTTCTTCTGATTCCTGTAATACCACAATATCATCGGCAAACCTTAGGGTTTTTATTTATTCTCGTTTCATTTTGATTCCCTTTCCATATTTATTTTTATCTTTCTTCATCGCCTGTCCCATTTATAGATTTAGATTTATTGTTCTTTCCATTAATCCTCGATTGAGGAAATAGGATACGTCATACATTAAAAATTAAAAATGAACAAAATAAAGTAAATAATTAAAGACAAATAAACTTAAAATAAATTAGTAAAAGAAAGTGTATATAGACAAAAGTCAATATAAACACAACACGGACACACACTGGGAAACACAAACAAGCACACACTGAGGAACACGCAATGGAGTTTTAACTACTTGGGCCAGGAAACTGTCCTTCCCTTTGTCGTAGCTCCAGGCAATACATGAAACAAAAGAGCAGAAAAAACTGAATAGAAATTTTAAGATATGTGATGTGCTATTTTATAAGGAAGCTCATTCAACACTTTTTGTAGGAACCTTGATTTAAATACTAGGACGATTAAGAAAATCCTGTACCGAGTAAAACGCGCCATTTAAAAGAATAGTTTTACTCTGCTTCACGAAGCTTTTGTAGTCTGGAGGAAGGCTGTTGTATAAAATTATCCCCGTATTGTGAATACTTTTCTGGTGTAGAACAAGGCGATGCTTGTCCGACCTTAGAGCTGAACGATTTCTAGTCGCGTATTCATGAAACTCGCCATTTTTTTTAAACAAATTAGTGTTTCGCTTTACAAACTTTAATATTTCATAAATATATACGCTTGGTAAAGTAAGTATTTGCAAACTTTTGAAGAAAGGTTTGCAACTCGATCTAGAATTCGTGCTAGAAAGTATTCTAATTGCACGCTTTTGCAACTTAAATATTTCATTACTCCTGGAGCAGTTTCCCCAATTAGATATTCCATAGCTCATAATTGAATGAAAATACGCGAAATAAACCATTTTGACGTACTTTGTGTAAGTTAAAGAGCATGGACACCAGACTGCGTCATTGTCTTACTCGTTTCTTGATTTATGCTTTCTTTTCTTGCCCTTCAATTCTAATTACTGCATCTGTAGTGGTTATGGATTTCTAATATATTTAATCCATATGAAATACATTTTTTGAGAGGTTTAGGTTCATAAATAATAAGTAGTTGAGATATAGCGTATTGAATGTTTTTTGGAATTATGTCATTTGTGACCGTTGCAGCAGCTGAGCTGTAAGTGAAATGGCAGAGGAAGGTGGGCTAAGTTTAGGCTCAGTTTATGGGAACATCGCCTCCGCGAGTTAAGAGTGTGGCCAGTGCGGGTATCGACAATCGATGGGCCTTTATTACCTCTCTATCTTAACGATACTTTAGACCTCTTAAATAACGGTCTGGCCAGGGTGTAGGATTGCCCATTACTTGGATCGATTAAGTGCTAAGAGCAAAATTCTGTATAAAAGCAGCAGATACTATTACTGCTGCCACGGCGGGGACCGACCAAGCTTTTTCTTTTGTGCTACAGAGAAGGGGTTAACGCGCCGATCACGTGTCATTGAACCTCAGGTAATTGACGGAACTTTGCATAGGGGAATTTCGTTGCTGTTAACATGCGCAATGGCATCCTCGTCGATTTATTAAGTTGACAATTATTGTAAGTGTAGGCTTTTGTACTGAGGAATTGTCTGAAGCAGAACAAAGACAATTATAATGGACAAAGGACTCCTGTGAGTGACGTCCACTATAGTAACCAGGCCATATTTAAAATCTAATTAAGCATTTCCAATCAACTTTACACTTGAAGAAGGCGGACAAGCATTTAGAATCTGTACAAAACAATCCTCGACATTACAATATCCACGGCCCACCAGATTCGTTGTTAATGATTCATAATTTTGGAGGGTTGGGGTGGGGGACACTAGAGACCCGTTCCATATTAGTGTATTGAAATTTAGACACTAGTAGAACTACTGAAATAATTAATTGAACAACCGTAAACAGATCTCTACAACTGAACAATTTTTGGTACGAATAAGCCATCATATCTACAGTGATCCTTTCCCTGGGCCTTTAGAAATTTGGGAGGTTTGGAAGGGACACCCTCTGTACTGTAAATTATTATTATTATTCTCCTCTATCACATGGGATGTGAATTAATTTATCGTCCTTCTACCACGTTGGTGCGCCAAGTGTAACAAATCTGCGTTACAGCTCTTGATTGCAAATATTCTTCTTCCGTTCTAGTAGTATTTATTTTTGGACGTTAATTCGGAATGTCTGTAGTTGAAAAAATCCTTGGTGATAATAATAATAATAATATCTCAGGCGGCAGACGCGTAATGTATTATTCATACATTTGAAACGAAAACCTTGTAATATTCCTATACCAAATTATTTTAACTTTAAACATTGTGACGTCATCGACGTTTCGTTTCTCATAACAAAGAGCTGTTGTTATGAGAAACGAAACGTCTATGACGTCATAAAGAGTCAACGTGAACAAATTTTCTACTACTTCTCTCGGAGGTTATAAATCGTGGCTTGCAATCAATTGATTACTAAATTTTATAAATTAATAAAGTTTAAATGCCTTGAAACAATTTATTGAACACTTTTCCACGTCACAATACACAATACAAGTCGTTGCCGATTTATGAAATAATAAAAATACAATCTTACTGTTCATTCGTCTCCAGTCAAAATGATTCTCTCTGAACATTTCTCCTTAACGTCCTCCTCATATACGTCGGTTCCCGTCCGTTTCCGTCGAGTTCCACAAACCGAATGATGTTTCTCACTGCCTTGTGTCTTTGATAATCAATTTTTCTTTAAAGCACGAAACCCCATTATTTGAAATATCCACGTGGTATTCCAAATTTAGTTGTCTTCGTTGGTCCCCGATTCCAACGCAAGCTGTTTGCGGGAATTCCGCAAATCATATTCGTACGTGACCAAAATGCATTCCAGGGGATTACAGGCGGCAACAGACTCGCAGCGCTGACGCCAATTCCAAGCTCCCATTCCTTGTTAACTTTATATTAACAAATTATCAAATATCAACTATGGCGCCACAGACAATTGATCCTTCCATGGTGATGAACTACAGCCACAAATGTGAGCTTGACTTGAGCGAAGCAAATTTGGATAAAACTCTTGAGATTAACAACAAACCTCTTTCATTCATCACTGTTAATTGAATACCGTAGAATTTTTTTGTTGGCATTAGTATAGATTTTTCCTGATTTTCTCTTAACGACGCCATCCGAGGTCAGCGCTCAGACTTGATGATATTCGCGTCGTCCTGTTGGCCCCGAGGTTAATGCAGCTGCTGTAACGGATGACGTAATGACGTAGACGAGCCGCCGGGGATGTGTTTATGATTCTGCGGCTCTCCCTGCGCGGCCGCGTACGTGATGCGCACAGGGGATCGCCAATCAATCCCCCAGTCGTGTCGGCACGTCTTACTTCCTGCAGACTCCTAATCACCACCCGCGCGATCCTAAATCTATGCATCAGGCTTCGCTACAACGACGGCGAGTGAAAACGATCCATCTATTATATTCAGGAATTAATGACTAACTCGTTGCTAATAGATATGAAGAAAAACAGACTTAAACAATAAAATTTGAAATAATTTTGAGCATAAAGTATACGTTTAAGCCATCCATTGTTGTCCTTGTCAATAAACGAAATCAACAAAAGACATAACACAACGAGCAAAGCCAAAATAAAAATTGACTTAGACAATTTAACAAACCATCATATAAGTTATTAAGTCGTAAAGTGTTATTTTTAATATTTAATTCTTCATATGTATTTATTCACAGACGTTAATTGTTCGTACAATCGTTGGCAATAGAGATGAATTGTAATAAGTGAGGTTCAGTAGTGATCATGTGGGAGTATTAAACGTTTGATTAAGTCATATAAAAACAATTAAAATCTGTATAAAAGTTAAGTACCGAGACGTATAACAATTTTGAACAAAATAAAAGTCTGTAAAAATAATCTATGTGGTCCTTGTCAATATTTAAGCCAAACTAAAATAAATAACAAAGAAAGAATAATGCAAAGATATGCCTAGCAAAGACTACTTAATAAACCATCATACATTTAATTTAACTGAGAAGTGTATAGATTTACAAATACGATTTGAGGTAATCAATACTTTCGATTGTCATAAAGATCTATGTGGTCCTTGTCAATATTTAAGCCAAACTAAAATAAATAACAAAGAAAGAATAATGCAAAGATATGCCTAGCAAAGACTACTTAATAAACCATCATACATTTAATTTAACTGAGAAGTGTATAGATTTACAAATACGATTTGAGGTAATCAATACTTTCGATTGTCATAAAGATCTTGAAATAATTCCTCGTCCCTTGTCCTGAGTAACCCTTTTTGTGAAACGCTCGGGTAACATCGTGTACGATCGGCTTTAGTTTCGTCAAAAGACCACGGTACAGAGGGTACACTTGTGTTCAAAGATTTTAGTTGTTTTTCTTTTCTTTAATAAATTATATACGTCTATAAGTTAACTTATTTTATGAACTGGAACTTAATATAATCATCGAAATAAATATCAAAGTTTGCTTCAATTAAAACCTAGCAGTATTCAATGGATTATAAACCTATTTTATGAAGTGAAAATTAATATTTCAAACCAAAATACGAGCACATTGATGGATGATGATAATAAATACCAAAGATTTTCTAAAATCTTTAAACTTTTTATCACATTTTAAGTAACTACGGCAGATTTCAAACTACATTTCCTTAAGACAAACTTATAAAACCGAAGCTGAGAATTTTTAACAATTACAATTTAATAGAATTATTGTCAATTGCATAACAGAGAATTTTCGATAAAATTAGTTTTTTAATTGTATTTTTTTGACATCGTAATAAAATTTCAATGTTGTTTAAAACACAATTTTGAGGTTATAAGTTACCGTTTTGGCTGAGTGAGAATCGTGTATAAGCCTAGAGATTGTAGTGGAGTGTGTGGTGACGTCACGGTGGGATTATCTACCCTTAATTACGAGTAGGAATAGAAAAAATAATAATACCCGTATTGGAATCATGATGAATATCTACAAATGTCACATAAAAAGAGATTCACGTAGTTTCATTCAAAAATCGTTTAAAGAACCAGGGGATATGGAACCCTGCCAACGTGCTTGATAACGCTTAAGTCAAATTAAAATACATTAGTGTGGAATTAAATACTGGCTAATATCCAGTATCCAGGCATGGCTAGTATTGTTATAGTTTTTGGCAGAGCAAATTATTTCTAACAGCTAGAATTAAGAAACGTAAAACTAGCTTAAATTTTCAAATTAATAAACACTACCCTATCACTAAACATTGTCTGGAATTTCATCACTTTTCTAAGTTTGATAATGTCATTTTAGTTAAGAAAGTAAACGATAATAAAGATAAGTTTTTGAAAAGCTTTAAATCAAATTCAATAAATTTTCTGTAAATGTAAAACAAGACACTTCACAGTTAAATTCAATTTATGATGGATTATTAAATAGTCTTTCCTAGTCACATCCTTGGATTATTCTTTGAGTTGACTGTCTTTGTTCATAATGTTTGAGTCCGACTCAGTTATTGACAAGGATCAATCAAAATTAAGGATGTACTCGTTTACTACACTAGAGGAATTTGCAGGTAATAATTTGTATATCATTTCTTTATTATTATTCAATCCATTAGTCCTCGGTTGAGGAAGTAGGATACGTCAAAGATAATATTACAAGAAATATACAAGAATTGAATGACAAAAGAGGAAAGAAAAATTCAATCTTCAATTTTCAGTCGACGGAGAAGGCAGCAGAAGACCGTGCGTAGGTTCCCGTCGAACATGAAAAAGAAAATAAGTCAGTAGTTAAATTCTAGTAGTGTATAGTTGTAAAATAATAGGAGAATTTGATAGGACACCAGCAAACTGTTTAGTCCTTGCTATCTACGAACTCTTTGAGTGAATAATACGCTCCATTAATTAACAGAGATTTACAACCCTTTATAAATAATTTTTGAACCTTTAAAGCTTTTATTTCTTTCATGAGAGTATTGTATAGTGAATGCTGGTTTCAAAAAGACAGCGATTTCTTGTGCTGTACGAATGGCTTGAACCGTTTAGATCATATAGATTGATGTTGCTCCACACAAATTTTAAAATTTCTAGAATATACGTACAAGGTAAGGTTAAAATTCCAAGTTTGCAAAACAAAGGTTTGCAAGTGGTATTCCACTCCGCACCACATAATATTCGTACGGCCAACTAATGACCGTTATAAACGTATATAAAAACAAGTATATGTAATATTTTGAATGAAATTTCTAAGAGTCAGATATTGAATTATTCAGTATTTCATGAAATAATTAAATATGGATCAGGTACTTAAAGAGACCTAAATCTTTCACGAAACATTGACTATTCACACGGTGAATTTTGAGCCGACTGACTTTTTTTTAAATGTTATCCTTTTTTTGAGTTTAAAATTCCCCGTCTCCATCAGCGTCCAAGCACTGTCCTGCACACACACACACACTGGTGTTTTAGTGAACTGTAGTGTAACTGTTTGAGTTTCTCATAGACGCCACGATTCATTGAAACATATTTCTCCTTGCGTTCCTAGTTTCCAAATCGAGTTACAGACAGTTTCCAACAAACGAGTCTTTGTCACTGGGGGCTGAGTGAAATAAATCGCAGACGGTTTAAACAAGTTTAATACTCTGTACATTGAGTTGTTACAGTTGATGCTGAAAACTGTATTCACAACCTTCTCTAAGTAATTAATTGTATCTGTTGACTGGAAGAAAAGAATTTCCATGGCCCTTAATAGTGGAGTATTTTGTACAGGTATTATTTTAAAAACCAGCTTCCGTAAGTAGGAATAAGCAAAATTAATTGCATGAATAAATTACGAATATTCATTTTTTATTATAAAAAGTGCTTATTATCTTTGGCACTCGAGCGTTAAATCTCTTTTCTTAGAGAAGAGAATTATCTTTGTCTCGAGTCAGCCGTAAGCAGCAGCAGATTGAAGATGAATAAACTATTTAAAATATTAAGTGTAATTACTGTCTTCTTCAGTGCATAGTGAAAACAAAAATAATCACATGTCCGCGGAGAAGTAAGAGATATTAGTGCAATTTCCCACGCTTATTAATTAATTGGAGGTTAGGGAAAAGTTTCCAGAGACTAGGCTCACACAAAGACCCCGATGTAGAGAGATTCAATGGCTGAGTGAAGCCTCTTTAGTAAGTAATCTTTGATCGATAAAATAACTTTTTAACTTTCAAAACAAAAAGGGATATAACGTAATTTTTCGAAATAATATCCGATATCTGTACAGTTATCGAATTCTTAGTAAAATATTTAGATTGATAATGTCGTAGCTTACGTCACGGCATGTTGATTTAACTTAATTTTACAAATTAATAATAAAGCTCAGCCAAAACCCATTAAATTAAATTTATAAGATAAGAGTGGGACCTCCCGTTTTCCGGCAATCTCGTCGTCTGGAGAAAACACAAGTTTACTCTTCGCGGAGAAATGAAGAAGATTCAGAAGAATTATTACAAGTATGTTTCAATGATGATTGGACAAATAAATTAATTTTATATATAACTAAAGATTATAATTAAATAATATAAGTCTATTTGAGAGAAAATAATTACAGCGCAAAATTTCATGTCTAACATGGTAGCGCAATCAAATTCAATATTGTGAATGAATTTAAGATAATGATCAATAATGGGGATGAGTTTACGACGTAACACACATTTAGTGAAGTAGTAAATCCCTTTTTAGGGGCGCACTCTGTCCAACTCCAAAACACTTAAGTAGGAAACTGTGTCTACTCTTGTGGGATCTTTAATCTAGGATTTACGAAATATTCGGAACTGTTTAGTGATGTGAAGAAGGAAGTCGATCAGCATCTAAAAAAATCCGTAAGTCGTGTTGGGATTGAAGTCTGTAGGTAAAATACGTCTTCATGGAATTTCAAAACACAGCAGTAGTACTTAGGGGTGGCGAGAGTTTTATTTTTTAAGTTTCCTGTAGGGAATGTGGCAATTTATCGAGCGTCGTATATGAAAATGAGGCGGGGTCGTAGCTCCGCTGGGAAGAAGTGCGCCAGCTGCTGCTACGGAAAATGGCTCTCTTCCCGAGAGATGAAAAATAAACCCGGAAAGAAAAATTCTGCGTCAACCCTACACACACTCTTTCAAATAACTACTGTAATACTACGGATTATAATAACTTCTGTGTTGCATTGAAAAAATTTACGGTTATTGACTGTGATAAGGACATCATCAGCTTAGGATTACCTTCCGCCAAGCTGTTTCACTAATATTAATTTCGTTTGTACATTCTTCAAATGTTCAAGTATTTTAATGAGGAAAATTTCCTTAATTTTTCTGTTATATTTAATTTTGTCATTGTGCTATTATTATTATTTAACATTCTGCCGTATCCTCCATCTTCGTACCCCCATGATTCTCATATCCTCGTCAATTCCTTCCTCTCACCTTTTCCAGGACCTTCCTCTTAGTCTTTATCACTCAGGTTTCCAAAGCATAATTCTCTCAGGCATCCTGTATTACTCCATCCTCATCACATGCCCAAAGCATGCTATACTTCTGCTCTTAATAAACCTTATAATGTTTGCTTCTTCGATTAAATTGTCCAGTCCATGGTTCATTATAATCCTGTAACTACCATCGTTATTTCTCACAGGGCCGTAGATCCTTCGTTCAAAGGTGCCAAGGATCTTTTCATCCATACTTGCCAAAGTCCAGGTTCACAAACGTAAGTCACAACAGGTCTAATAATGCTCTTTATATATTTTAAGCTTCAGTGAATAAAAAGACGACAAATAAGTCAGCATATAAATTTATCACTATTTATTCAAAAGCGACGTTTCGTCTCCCTTTTTGAGACTTCCTCAGACTTAAAATTTAGCAATTCATCATATTTACTCCTTGACTCCCTCAGCTGAAAATATTATTGAATGTATTGAATTCGTCTGAATTGCTAAATTTTAAGCCTGAGGAAGTCTATAAATGATACCGAAACGTGGCTTTCGAATAAATAGTGATAAATTTATATGCTGACTTATTGGTCGTCTTTTTATTTATTATAAATTTTAAGGTCAGAATACTATGTTCTAATTTTAAGCTTCAGGTTGTTATTTAGTATTTCATTAAGTTTTCATATGCATAAAAAATCTATTTCCGTGTAATATCCTTGTTTTAAATCCGTTGGAAATGACGTGTTATTGTATTACATGTTAGATACCCGGTAATCCCCAAAGGAAACTGAAAATTGACCTGTTGTGTGTCTTTCGGCAAGACCGTAGCGGTCAATATTTTGTCTGCTTTCTGATGGTCAACGCCCTAAGAGAAACGGTGATAAGGAACAATAGCGGCCTTTGTTTAAAAAAATTAAAGCCGCGCATTGCGGAAAACGCAAGCGGGTTTCCAGGACATAAATGTTTTGCTAGGTGGAGGAATATGGCGCGTCTCTGGAGTCCAGAAAACGAACCAGCCGCCTTCGCCGATGTGCCAGGGGCTCGATCCGGTGGGCAATTGTCATACAACGGGACGCCGCGCCATGGTGACATCCCTCCCATCCCTACATTTGAACCGTGTGATCACTTTTGGGCGTGATTACTAAACTTACATCACACATCTCATTTTATTTGCTTTAATTTAATTTTTTTATAACTTAACCTTGTTGAGTGTTTGCCGGTTGAAATGCGCTGCTACCCACATTTATTTAATTATTATTTAACAATATTTTAATTTTTCATCTAGCGTGAATATCTGTGCTAAAAGTGCGGCTGCAAACATGAGCAGGTACCGGTAAACAATTCTAGGAAGAAACTTCTGTTTAAAGATAGCCAGGTTCCCGGAAACCGCATTCGTTCCTGCAGTTCCGTTCAAGGAGGTTGAGGATCCTCGTTGCTGATCTTGAGGCCGTGATTCATAAATGATCAAAGCCAACACCTCTGAGGGTCTTAATCTTGCTCAAGCATTCGCGTGTCTTGCTAAGACGTTTATCATCTCCCTGCTCGGATAACGCGGACAGCGTTATTTAAATTTTGTGGCATTTATCAATAACTACATTAATTATGCATAATCAATTAAATGATCTGAAGTCGCGTAAGGTTTGCTGTATAGAAAGTGCATGATGCGCAGTCTCACAATTAAAACTCAACAAAATGCTCAGCTCGTACCAGAGACCAAATTACGTATATTTTAAATTTTCTTCTTAATGTTAAATGAATTAGCTTGAATACTCATTGCTCGATGTTACCAAATAAGATTAAATATTTATTTCGCTAGGAAAGTCTGTCTAATGAAATTTGTAAAGGGTCTGAAACGACTGAATGTTAAAATCCGGCGCACGACATTGATATAAGAGTTATGTAAATTCTTCTGGGAGAAACGGGAGGTTATTATCAGGTAAAAAAGATCATCGGAAACAGATAGCAGGGCCCGCAGTTATCGTTCCGGCAAGCAGGCAGGCAGGCAGGAATATCGGAGCCCACTTACCCTTGTCTAGACGGGAGAAAGGCCGGCGGGCGGGCGGACAATGAGCACGAACAAAAACACCAAACGTAAATATATTTTTAGCTGAGTGGGCCAAAGGGACGCATTAACGTTATCCTTGAATTATGGCCAGTCATAAAAGCATAGCCAAGCCTTTGTCAGGTTGGCAAGATTGGCCAAGCGCTCCTCGCCCGGAATGCCAAGGAACCTCCGTCCTTCTCACATATATATTCCCTTTTATTTCTGAAATTGCTTCTTTCACCCTGTAATCCCTTATAACGCACAAGTGTTAAACATGAAATTGCTAACGGTAATTCTAAAACTCTCTTAGAACACCAATAGCGTGAGTTTTTATTAACACAGAAGTTATTAAATTTTATTATTCACTCAACTCACATTATCAATTAAGAAAAAATATAATTCAGGAAAAGCAGACAATGATCTGAACAAAGAGGTTAACAAAGGTTGATCACCAGTAATCTTAATATAATAAATATTATATATATCCCATGTTGTTGAGATCAGCGTCATTGGCTTTCATCACACAGGTCCTAGGATCGAATCCAGACCCGGTCAATCGCCACGGACAAGGTAAAGACTAATGGAAAATCACCATGTTGAACACATGCCATTATAAAATTTTCCATAATTGGTCACGTCAGTTCGGCAGCCCAAATCACACACGACATATAATTTAAAAAGTAAAAATATTTGTTTAAAAATATAGGAACTTTTATAGCGCACATCTCATTTTATTTGCTTTGAATTTATTTGTCTATTTTTATAACTTTTGCTAGTTATAATTCGTTGCTACCCCCATTTATAGAAATTATTTTTTATTCTATTATTTTAAATGTTCACCTAACGTAAATATATCTGTGCTAAATGTGCAGCTAATACAACCATGACCAGATTACGGTAAAAAATTCGAGGAAGTAGCTTCTGTTTAAAGATAGCCAGGTTATCGGAAACCGTTTTCGACCCTGCAGACACAAATAACCAGGAAACATTTAACAGATTTGGCTGGGGATGCTGAGGCCAGTTTCCACCAATTAGGGGAGCTGTAATAAAGAAAAGGAGAGGGGAGATGAGGTAGGTATAAATTTTGCACAAAGGAAGAAAGTAGAATTTTGGCTGTGACTATGAAGAAAGGGGTCGGTGGAAGAGTGACTAGAGAAACATAAGAACCGGGGGTTGTTATAATTCCTTAGGCAGTAATCCTTACTTGTAACTAAGTTTCTTTTATGGGAGTGTTGAGTTTATCTTTATGATCAAAATTTCTTTTTTATTCGAGTTTCCAGCAATATATTATTCGAACTTTGATTATTTCTTTTGTAAATATATATTTTTTCTTTTAATTAAGAATAAATGTAATTTTGTAAATTTTTATTTTTATTTATTTAATTTAATGAATCCGTGTAGTGCCATAATAGACAACGAAATTTGTAAAGTAATTTCGAAATTCTGATTTTCATTTAGTTTTATGACGTGCAAAAACCATTAACGATCCGAGTGCATTATTAAAGGGCCTAATTTGATAGATCCAGCCGTAATTTTGGGAGTAAACCAATCCCGTAATGCCGGGTCGCACGGGGGGTGACAGCATCGGAAGGCTATTTTTTAAAGCTTCCCCTTGGGTTTCACGCACAAAGCGCTAATTAAACGTTATAATTACCTGCGATTACACGTATTTGGAAAGTCCAATTAGTCATTTGGCTGGCGTTTTAATGTGTTTATCTGTGGTCGCCGCCGCAGTGAAGAATTACAACAAATGTTTCTGTACATTTGTCTAAAGCTGCACAGTGGTCTGATTGATGTTACTGCAAACGGATATGTGATGCGCGCTTTATTGGCTAACACGCACTGGATACCTGAGTCCCTCTTCCTCTCGCTTTTCTCCCTAAAATTATTTCCCTGAAAACTCGCACGGGAAATTTTTCAAAGGTCACGTTGATCAAAAAAAAATCATAAAACCGTCACCGCTTCTATTAGATTAAAACAATTTAGGCGATAAAATTAATTGTGCGAATAGAATTTTGACGGAAACACGAAATAATAAACGAAAAATCTGTCCATCATCTGCCCGAATGCGTAAGAATAACGTTTCAATTGCAGCTTCAGGAAATGGAGTTCAACTGCAATTGTTTAGTTGTCAGTCATTCAAAATTTTCTAATATAAAATTATTAAATTATTTTACAACTTTCAAAGTTCTGATGATTTTGTGGCATTAGAAGAGTCAGAAAAATACTTGAAAAACATAATAAATGGCATTAAGGTGGTCCTGGAGGAAGAGTACAACATGAGGGTTAATAGAGGGAAATCCAAAGTATGGGAAAGTGGAATAACAAAGGGTGTCAGATTGAGAAAGGATATTTTGAAGGAATTTAAGGAATTCTGCTACTTAGGCAGCACAATAACTGGCAACAGGCGATAAGTAGGAATTAAGTTACAGCTAATACAAAATGTATAATCGGAAATCATTATTTAAAATGTTCGTCTGGAACGTGGCGTTGTATGGATGTGAAATGTGGACGGCAGGAGGTTCAGACAGGAAAAGAATAGAAACTTTCAAAATGGAAGAATGCTGAAAATCAGATGGAATCACTAAAGGGGAAGTTCTAATCAGAATAGGGGAAGAACTAACAATATGGAGGTTTTGAAGGGGTAAATTAATAGGCCACATTTCGAGACAAATTAGCATTAGAGAGAAATGTGTGGGGTAAGAACAGAAGATTGAGGTAGATTAGGGAGGATGTGGGATGTGGAAGCTATGAAGCAATGAAAAGGCTTGTGGAGGATAGCTTAACATAGAGTAGTACTGATTACCATGGCAACCACATTACAAATCGTTAGTTGTAACTCCATTCATTTCTGTATAAATACAAAATGTGAACATACTTTAATACTATCCATCTACTTCCTGCAACAAATGTGTATGTCGACTTCAATATTTTAAACAGCTATTCAAATTCGTTTCAATGTTTGAGACACTAAAGTGTTGCTCATAAAGTCTAGTAATTTAGACAATTACACAAAAAAATGTTCAGATGTAGCTACGGGATTTCCAGGTTTCTAGGCACGACTTCACGGCGCCAGGACAATCTTGGAAATTCCTCAGCCGCTCCGCCTGTATCTAAACATTCTTTCATCTAATTATCTAAATACGCTGTATTAAATGAGAAATTAAGTAGGAAGTATTTCTCTGCGGTCCAGCGAGTGCAAAATTATTTATTATACTCATACTGACGATGTCTACCAACAATAGTATAATATTATTGGGCCCAATATGACGAGGATACTTTTCTTAATATTGTTGTCAGTTATTTTTTAAAATCATGCTCAATGCACACTTAAAATTAGTGACAGTTTAAGAAAAACTGGAATATTGTTTGTGTGGAGTGTTTTATCTGAGAATTTTATAAGGCATTCCGACACCATTATAACTTATTATTAAAAAAGGGTGCTTTTTTCTTCTACACATTTCTCTGGCTTCATTTCTTTGCTACCTTTCTCAATTTCCGCATAACTGATATGATATCCAGAGGACGTCTTCCATTATTTATGAAACCACGGTGAAATCTGTTGATCAGATCTTCGGTTCATCTGATTTCCTTAAAGTTTAATATGCACAAATCCCCCCTCCCACTTTGTAAGTGTCTAATTTCGTCGCGCCCTCTATTCAATCCCCAAAGAAGCAGAAGAAGGGCATTTCCTCTGGTAAGTTGAGCCACGACGCTGTCTCGGGTTAACAAAGACCTTAACATGTCAGCTCCTAAACAAGATTGAAGTGGAGGGAGTCTTCTGGAGAGTGATCGGCCCCTCGAGACACCAGTTGCACACAGTCGGTCGAACTTCGATAAGCCAAAAAGCGCTCCTTGCAATAACACCGGAAACCATTTAGCTCTTCTCTAAGTCCTCCTCCAGACAGTGTTCTCGCTTATTCGTAAAAATTGGCCTGTAATGATACGTGGCTGACGCACAGCCAACATGTCAAACTATTCTTTATATATGCTTTACCTTAATTTATATTCTTTCGATAATTACCTTTACGGAGCAATAATACAAGTTTTTACTTGCAATTTTGTTTCTGTAACTTTAATTTATTTTAATTTGTAAAGACTTAAGCATTCAAATAAATGCACCTTTGATCTTTTCTTTCGTTTTTTTATCTCGCCAATAAGATAGAGCTATAGGCAAACTTATTGACACAATGGATAGGGATAATAAACTTATTGTCATTAAATGAATCAAAGGAAATTAACAACTTTATTTTTAAATATACACAGAATACGTAAGACACTCGTGACATAAATTATGGAAAATTGTCAAATTTACGAAGCACACCCTAATGTTTTGCGTAGCGATTTTTCATACTCATAAACCCGTTTATCGATAACAAGAGCTTTTAGTGCCTCAAAGGTATACGTACAAATAATGAGCAGATTGTTACGAAAATCAGCCGAGATGATTTTACCGACCCGATATACTTGAAAAACTTGGTAATGTGTTAAAGTAACCTTCAAGCTTATAATATTTTTGTCTCTGCCTTGGATTTTCGTGCCAGTCTCTCCTCCGATAATCAAATGCTCACCGGCTCGCAAAATCTGCTCATAACCAACAGTTCCAAATCAACTCATTTTTTTTCTGGGAATGAAAACGAGTATAGTGGATGTTCCTCTGGTAACCCGTAAAGAATATTTTGACTAACACACCACAGCGATTATCCACCATTCGCGTCTCTCACTGAAATCACGTCCATCTTGGAATCTTTAATTGTCCACCTATTGAGATGAGTTAAAATTACGTTTTATCTCCCGGCGCTTGATATGTGATTGTCATAATTTAGAAATGACGATTTTAAGTAACCTCACTGTTATAAAATGCAGTATGATTGGCTATGGTGGGATTAATTCTGTAAATAACAATAAATCTTTAAATGCAACATAAACAATTAATCGATGGCAACTTACACATTATTAACTCACTATATATAAAAGTCTTTCCTATTTCTCGTGGGCTAGCCAATCACTGAGAATGTCTTCCTAACTGTCTGATGAAGGGGGTGGTGCCTCCGAAAATTTAAAGAACTCCAAACCTCACAAGGTGCCTACCATCCATGAACCTCAGGTAAGTCACCTACTTTCTATCTCTCTTTCCTTTCCTCATTAATTATTTTAACATGACAATCTCATTTCCTGACGAATACATATATGTAGCGGATTCCGCGTTCCTCCGTATTCGAGGATTTCTCAATTCCTTTAGGGCGCCAGGTATTTTTCATAAAAATACCAAAAATTGATTTTAAAAGTTTTACTCTCAATCAGAGCATGAGAAAAATTATATCTGCAGGGCGTGGTCATTCCTCGTCGTCCCGCCGACACAACCTGCTCCTTCCACTACCCCATAACGACTCACTACAGTCTCGCCAGACTACATTGTTGGCCCGGGCTGCGTCGTTCCTCAACAATTGCAACTCGCAAGCTGGCCTGCATTGTTGAGTGTAACTTTTCATGTTACAATTACTACATGGTTAATAAATCTTGAATTTCTTGCAAATAGTTATTTTTTTAAAATCCTACGCCAGTATCTCGTGAAGACGAAATAAAAACCCTAAGCTTTTCCGATGATATTGTAGTATTATAATAAATGGCATAAACGTAGTCCTGAGAAAAGAGTTCAATATAAGTATTAATCAAGGGAAAACCAAGATGTTGGAGTGTAGTATGGGAAGCAGTGGAATATATATATTTGAAAGGAAATTAAATAATTCTACTACTTGAGCAGCATAATAACTAGTAACGGATGGCACAGGAAGGGGAAGGCTTTCGTAAAATAGAGGAATGTACTTGAGGGTAACATAAGTGAATTAGGAAATCATTATTAAAAATGTTCGTATGGAGTGTGCGAAACGTGGACAGTAGTAGGTGCAGACGAAAAAAATAGGAGATATTTTTATGCTGTAGTAAAATGATATGGGTGGATAGAATCACTAACGACGCAGTTTTAAACAGAATAGGGGAAGAGAGAACAATATTAAGAACTTTGACTAAGAGAAGGGATAGATTAATATGCTACGATTTGGGACATGAGAATGTTGTAAAACTAGCATTAGAGGGAAGTGTGTGAGGTAAGGACAGAAGAGGGAGGCCAATGACGGAATACACTAAGCAGATTTATGGGGATGTGTTAGCTACGTAAAAACGGAAAAGCTTGC
The DNA here is from genome assembly GCA_034510155.1 of Eucriotettix oculatus. Taxonomy (NCBI): domain Eukaryota; kingdom Metazoa; phylum Arthropoda; class Insecta; order Orthoptera; family Tetrigidae; genus Eucriotettix; species Eucriotettix oculatus. The sequence continues at coordinate 101,623,910 of CM067378.1, forward strand.
GCATGATAAGTTAGCTCGGAGGGTTGCATCAGACCAGTCTTAGGACTTAATATCACAACAACAACGACAGTATAAATGTTAACTTAATTGTAAATTTGTATTAATGTATAGCATATGTAGCCTGAAACTTAGGTAATTTATAAAATATGTAAGTTTTATGGAATGTAAATGTACAGACCTAACGTCAATAGGACTCAAAATAACATGTAAATAATCCATAATATCATTATATAATTACACAATGCTCGTGTAGAATATTCAGCGCAGTTAGGATTAATAGAAAGTGACTGTTATGTTAGTTATAGTTTGTGCCACAATATAGCAGCGCATCAGCTGTAGACTATGGCCGCATCCTCGTCGCCTACAAACTGTAGAGCGTTTCTGTGTCGACTCACTAACTCGTTAATTATTTGCCTCATCAAAGTTGAATGAGTTAATTTTTAATGGCGGTGTCATTGAAGCACTCAATTGGTGTTTTCTTATTTATTCTCCGCATGTTTACTTAAAAATTCATCGGACTTGTTTGATCTTTTCAATATTTAAGTATAAGCTCAATTAATGGCCTCTATGAAAGCTATTAATAACTTCACTCTTTTCTTTAAAACGGTATTTTCCTTACCTAGTAACATGACATCAGTCAAAACATTGAGTTTGTAAAATTAAGCTAAATATGCAGTGTGGCAAATCCTGGAAAACGCGTCAAAAAAATTCAACAAATAGGCTAATTCTATTGGACGCAAAGTCAATATTGTTTCTCTTGTAACTACAGTCTTCTTAAAACCCAACTCGCATTCTATTTGACGGTCCATCCTCCTATATACTATTTTCAGAGTGGGCGTCAAATATTTATGTGGAACAAATATGTTATAAAAATTAAATACTAATTGAATAGATTGAACGACAGTTAAAAAATATTCAGTGGATTTGTGTAGAGTGGACAGCACCATCTAGTGGGAAATCTATAAAGCTAATCAGTCGTCGAGTGAAGTTGGACAGTGCGGTTGTGTGTAGCCATGTGATTAAAATTAAGTTACCTTCGAATCCCCAACAATTTGTGTTAAGGAAGATTTCTAATACAAATAGGAAGCTATTAACGTCTATAATCAAGATACATCATATACATGTAGTTTTTAAAATCCTGTAATATGTTTCATAGTTTGATAATTGATTGAAATATATAGCCGTAACTCGCATTCTATTTGACTTTCTAGTTTCATTTTTTCGTTAATATATTGCATGCATAGGATTATAAACTAATTGTCGTACGCTGTCATTGTAATTAATGGTTTGGATTACGGCAACTATTTCAAATAAAATAATTAAGGACAGGGCTGATGCTCGCTGCTGAATTTCAAGTTGAAATATTCGATTATTTCGTTTGAAACGTTGAGATGTTTGTAAATTTGGTAAAGTTTTCTGCTGTCATGTGGTGTGTGTTTTTTTTTATGTGCAGAAGTCTCGGTCTCTTTTGTGGTTGCGATGTGAGTGAAGCGGGAGAGAAAGATGAAGGAAGGCGTGATGCAGTGCTGCTGCGACCTCGCGCTAGTTGCACTGTCTTTTTCGAGGAAGGATGAAATTCCCAGACTAAGGAGAGCGCTTCCTGGCTCCGTTCCAATTTACATAACGAATGGAATGCAAGGCTCACTCTCGGAAAATGGTTTTCAGATGGTGTCATTACACCATTGCTACTCGACATCCCTTTATGATTGCGATCCGGTCGGTGGAGCACGAGGGACGGAGAAATCAGCCGCTGCCGATTCCTTAAATGAGATTTTTTCTATCAACGATTTCAAATAAAACACGTTTTACAATGCAATATGAAGTTATGATACATAAACATAAGTTTGGTAACCTATTATATGTTTTGCAGAATTGTTTTATGACTTATTATATGTTTTGATTTAAAATTAAAGGGGAAAAAATTTTACTTCTCTTATGTCTGCTGGTAAGATTCAACTAGATACTGCATCTCTACTTATTACTCGCTAGTATTCGATTTACGCTGTAAATAAATAATTGGTGGAGGGGGTGGGTTATTTAATTTAAATTATTAAAAAAATTATTTGAATTTTTAAGGGACATTAATTTTATTTATATTTCAAAATAACGTCTTATTAGATCTTGTGCACTATTACAAACATACATATTAAGGAGAGTTACTATTTAAATATCAAGGGGGTTAATACCGTGTAGCAGAGATTTTACGTTCGTGACGGACCTGTTTCATCTACTATGCGTTTCCGTCCCTGTAAGTGTGTATTTGCTGAATCTGGAACTTCCTTGTATCCGTCCACCAGGTCGAGTTGTGAACTTGCCCTTTGGTCGACGGGAAAGGGCATCTGCCGGATGTTTTGGGGAAAATCAGTTTTACTCCTTTCTTCCCTCCTGTATTAAACACACCATGTTTCTCTACTCTTTTACTTCCTCCTCCTTCCAACTTCTAACTAACACTGAATTATTTAATTTTTCATTTTCTTCTTCTCTCGTGCCTCCTCTTCGCTTCAACTTCTCGCCTCCTTTCAACTTCCGACTGTCTTCTCATCTCCCGTACTTCTTTTTTCCTTCAACTTATAAGCCACACTAACTATTTAATTGTTCATTTCGCCTCCTCTCCTACTTCCAATGCATCCTGTTCTCTTCAACAACTTTCGAGCAACACTTCTCACCTCCACGGCTTCCTCAACCTTTCCCGCGCCGGACGGAGGACTCGCGAGATTGACGAAACAAAAGTGACGTAGATAGCGTTTTCCCTTGGAGTGTGGTGTAAGACGTTGAGCAGGCGAAAAGACAGAGCAGTGTGGACAACGTTGAGAAGTCGAGGAGGCAGAATAGCAGTGTGGTGCTACCCGGCGAGAGAGTGAGAAGGTAGAGATGGAGAGTTGATCGGGACGTGGAAGGGAGGGAGAAATCTAGAGTCGAACTGATTTTGAAAGGGAGGAATAAGCTGGAGAGTGCAACAACAGTTGAAAGTGAATTGTTGTTCTTTAGTGAGAAGGTATTAAGAACATGGAAGGCTGGAGAGTAGAAGGAAGAAAAACTATTTTTTCTCAATTAGCGGCAGTACGAGTTCATCCCACTTACCGCCGCCTCCAATTCAACCAGAAGGAAGACGGAAGTTCCGGTTGCATAGTAACCTGCATCACGACACGGATGAAAACAAAACAGGTTCAAGTGAACGTAATCTCTGCTGCACGTGGTCACACCAATGAATAATTAACCCTGAGATTTAAAAATTGTCCCGTTGAATTTATTTAATTATAATAGCACGCCGGGCCCCTTTTAAAATTATTTTTTTTTATATAAATAAAATTGTTATATCATACTCTTAAGATTATTTCTTTAAACAATTAAAATAACACCCCATAATCATTTACAATACGTTTAATAGTATCAGGATAATTCGGAGCTATTTCAGTAGCCTACAGGACGTAGAAGGTGACTTTGTGTAATATGAGCAGAACGAGCCGATATTGACGTTCACTGTACAATCAGTGCCCTCTTGTGCTTAAACTTCACATGTTACCTGTGTATATTGAGAGGTGAAAATCACAAATAATACCCAGAAAGTGTTAACGACATTCATCATTTCCGTCAACGCCCCAAGATGCTGACCGATTATTGTTCCCTCCGCGTGGCGTCGCGTCGTCGTCCTCTGTTTCTGAACCCTTCGGTCCAGTCTTCAAGTTGGAGCATTGTTGCTGGGGGGTAGTGGCTATGGATTTATTCTTCCCTGCGCCGAACGCGTGCTGCTTGCTATGCCAGGGCCTAAATCATCACGCCCGCCCATTCCTTGTACCCGACCAGCCTTTGTTCTGCACACCCATAACCCCGGCTATTTTTCGCACTCCGGTTCCAAAGATACGAACAATCTTTGGAGCTGTATCGGAGGGATTTCGCCTCGCCTCGACTCGCTCGCTCGCTTTATAAAAGCGCCGGGGAAAAACTTCAACAACACGTAAATAAAACTTCCAAAATAATGGTTCCTAAGCAATGGGCCGTTGCTCTGCAGTCTTTTTAACTAAGTCAACTCCTTTACATTATTAAAGAACAACACGATTTCTATGTGGAACTTTCATTTATCAGTAACAGAAATCCAATGACGTATATAATCAAAAAATTGAAAATAAATGACCATTACATATAGAAATAATAAGAATTATTATTACCACGACATGTAAATAGATGTATTGTAATGTACTTGTATGGGAATACATTTTTTTGTTTTCTTTTATATTATTACTTGTATATGTATTTATTTTACTTTTAGGATTCAGATATTGGAGAGAAAAAAATTGAGGTAGTATCGAAATTTAGATATCTGGGAAACATTATAGATAATGAGTCAAGGATAAGTATCACAATAAAAGACCGAATATAAGCAGGAAATAAAGCATACTTTGCAAATTCAAAACTGTTAAAAAGGAAAATATTACTCAGGAAAGATAAAATATTAATATATACAACACTAATAAGACCAGAAGAACAGAATCCTGGATATTGACAAAAAAAGAAGAAAAATGTGCTCTAAGGAAATTTGAACGGAAGATAATAAAAAGAAAATGTGGACCCGTCGTGGAACGTGAAGAATGGAGAATTCGAGATTAACCAAATCATAAATGTAAAAGATAAAATAGCATACATAAAATCGTATGGACACAAATAGAACACCGTTGAAAGTATTCAACAAGAAAGAAGACCAAGAACGAGATGTCTGGAGGATGTGATAGAGGATCTGAAGAGAATGGATCTGAGAGAATAGAGAGAAAAGATCAGGGATAGAGAGACATGGAGGAGGCGTGTTGTGAAGTTATTTCGTTTCTATTCTACATGACACTACGGAATGCTTAATTTTATATTTTTAAAAATTCTCCAAATAGTTCCGAGTAGGGGGGTGGAGAAGTACCTCGTTATTTCACGACACAAATATGATTACAAAGAGAGAAAGAAGTTTAGTAAGAAGGTTAAAATGTTAATAGATGTTTTACGTCTGTTTTAAATGAAAGGAAATATTGAGACGACTTTTAACAGACAAGTTTTTCATTACGTAAACCGACGTTTTGGTACCTCTTTGTTCCCTCTTCAAGGTAATAATTCAATCTTCTAGCAGAACAAATAAATTATCAATCAAAAACAGGGGTTAACTAATTACCCACGCACTAGAGCTATAGTGTGATCTATTATTTAACCCCTGTTTTTGATTGATAATTTGCTTGTTCTGTTAGAAGATTGAATTGTTACCTTTAAAAAGGTACAAAGAGGTACCGAAACGTCGGCTTACGTAATGAAAAACTGGTCTGTCGTCTCATTATTTCCCTCAAAATGTTAATATTCCAACTCCTTTGTTTTACACGATTTTAAGACTTCATAGACTAATTAAATTTTTTCTCCTTGCTGTGAAATGAAACGGAATTATAAATTGTGATTACGGGACCACTTGAGGTTTTCTTCCGCTTCTCATCATCAGTATCAGAGAAAAAGTATTAGGAAATGGTACTTAGAGGGGGTGTCCTGTATAGGTGGAGTACCTTTCAATTATCCCTGACTAATCCGCGGAGGCGGACTATTTAATTCCTCCGCCGCCGCCGCCGGCTGTGTTCATTACAGGACGGGCGGGAGTCGCCGTAGATAGGATTACTAGCTCTAGTTTGCACCGTCGAGCATGTCAATGGCTACAGCTGACGGCCACCGTTGTCTGCGACATCTGCAGGCAAACTCTTTAACCTCGTTACAGCATCGCGCGTGGTCCAACCCGTCGGACTCGTAATGCGATTTCGGACGCCGCCCACTCCAGATCCTCCTCGCATCAGCATTTACCGTCGCCGCCCGCTCAAACATGCTTATCGTGGTGTGTTCTTTTTCCGTATAACCAATCGACTGATTTCTGCGATGCAGGAAGATTAATTTCTCAGGATCCACACACGGGCGTGATTGGCATCATTCACAATTGCAATTTTCACTTTTTATTGATCGGCTAGAAACGACGAACAATTTTTCAACCCAAACCAATGACAGACAACTCTTCTCTACGCGTATAACGCAAAGCAGAACGTTGTCTGATCTCATTTCATAACTTGTGACAATTCCCGCGTTGTTTGCCGAACATCATTGTAAACCAGATCATTTAGGCGGGTTTGATCAAAAAAGAGGTATTCCAAATCGATGTCCATCGCACAAATCGAAATTTCCTTCTCGAAAAAGCGTGAACCATTCCCGTGCCGTCCTCAAAGCAAACGCTTCCCCACTTGTATTCACTAAAAAATACCACTAGATCCTCAACTAAACTCTGAGAGTAAAATGTGTCTGAAGTAATCATTTTTCCCTACTTAACACTACAAACCGATTTGCGTTGAAAACAGCCAAAACTGGCTGTTAGCAACGTACAACCTCCCTTTCACAATAATCAAAATCCAAACAGCAAACCGGGTGCAAAGTTGTAATTAAGTTGCACCGACGTTTCATCATCATATTTGGGACGACCTCAGGTAAGATTAGATTCTCAAATAATAACAAAAAATTATGCCTGTTATATATTCCTGAAGGAAGTATTTATTTTTTTGTGTGTGTGCGTAGTATCCTTTGTAACGGTGAACACTAGACCACTCTTCAGACAATAGGCAAGAGGCCCTTTTACTGACAGTCCTTTAAATGAATGTCACGACCGTTTCAAATTTAAGGACGTTTCCTCCCGTCAAGTTGGAAGCTACGTGTAGTTAATTGGAAACAGCGACTTCGTAACGAACGTAAAACATGTGCGAAGACGTCTGTTTACATCCGGCGGCTAAAATTTTCCTATTGTCTGCAATATTGTACATTCCAACCAATGTATACTATTTAAAATTGCAGCTTATTAGCTTATTGGCTATTATAAAAGGGAGGAGGAGAATTCAGAGCAATACGAGGCGAAATGGAAAGAATTAGTTTGGTGCGCAGACACTGGTCACTAGCGAGAGCAGAGTTGAGCTCTTGAGCTCTAAGGAGATGTTATAATTTTGGTAGAGGCCTCGACTGTTTCGGCCTAAGGCGTGACCCGTGCAGCCAGATCATCATCCCGACACACAGTTAGCCAGAAGCGGAACTTCTCAACCGACGCCTTCAGTGGAACATTTTTTTGGGTGGTATCGTTGACATAAAATTTCAGAACTTCACATTTGCCTTGATTCTCCCAACAGGTCACCCGATATTAAAGAGTTACAGTGCAAATTTATGAATGCTCTACCGTTTCCATGTAAATTAATTTTTTGCGGGGGTTTAACGGTTAAAATAAATTCCCACTTTAATTTTAAATTTATTTTTCCTTCAAGTTATAATTTCCCCAAAAATTAAAAATATTACTTTGATTACAATTGGGTTACAAAAACGTAGGGTCCGATTAATTAAATAATTAATTAATAAGTAATTTTCTTCACTTAATGCCAAATACATAATAATCTAAACTTAACTGACTATAAGGGTAGCATCAACTCCTGTAGACAGTCAAGTTTGGCTTTTTATACATTTGGCATTTTTTTTACCTGAGGGTGTCCCAAATATGGTGACGCAACGTTGTTCAACTAACTAAAAAATTGGCTGTATCTGGTCGTTAATTTATTTCTTTTAATTCTTGTAAAGAACAGACGTTAATTGATGTACAATTTAGAATGAACCAATTCTGTTATTCTTCACGATGCAGTGATGCCAATCTCATGAAGGACGTCACCGCACCTACCAATATTCACAGGTCGTTCCTTTAATTATGCCAATAATGTTTTAATAATTATCACAAATGAATGAAAGTCATGATACATTTTCGTCTCGCTCCCTCTAAATTCGACATTACCTGTAACTATTTCTTCGATACCTATAGGTTCGGCGGCCTGTTAACGTAGATGGAAATTCTATTGCCTCGTTATTTCTTACTACCTCCTTGCATCAATTCGTGAACCCTACAACGGATGCCCTCCGCCAGTATTTATCGTCCGCTGAGGCTCACGATGCATATATTTCGTTAACGAAACGCAAATTCTATATTCTAAAAAATCTGTGTTTTGCGGTATTCAATCCTAAGACTGGTCTGCAACCCTCCATGCTAATCTATCTAGCACAAGACCTTTGATTTCCGCATAATTATCCTACATTCTTCCTAATCTGCTTAGCGTATTCCATCCTTGGCCTCTGTCTTCTGTTCTTACCTCACACACTTCCCTGAGTATGGGTATAATTATGTTGTTCCTAAAACATTTTGGTATTCTTCCTCTTTCGTATATTTTGCAAACTATCCTGAACGGCCATTATATTTCTTCTTCGCCCGATGATCTCATCAATTCCTCTGGAATGATGTCAATTTCTGGCGCTTTACAATTGCTCAGGTCTGTCGGCGCCCTATGAAACTCCCACCTTAAATTTTTTTCTCCCAACTCTTCACATCCACGTTCTCTTCTTTTTCTATTACTGACTGATCTAGATATTCCTTCCATCATTCTGCCTTTTCTTCCTTATCCAGAATTGGCTTTTCATCCGCTCTCCTGAAGATCTTGCTAATATTTTTCCTATCTCCGAACGTTTCTTTCTTTTCTTATATACTGCTTTTATTTTTCCTTTCACCATGAAATCTTCAACCGCTTTGAATTTCTCTAGGAGCCAAGCCTCTTTGATTGCTTTGCACTTCCAATCTATTTTATTCTTCAAGCGTCTTTACTGCTCTTTATCAATTTCATGTCTCGCATTTTTAATTTACGCCTTTCTTCAATTATTTTTGTTATTTTTTGTGTTATCCATGCTTTCCTATTGGTCTGAGATATTCTTCCTATTTTTAGTAGGCTGCTTTAGTCATTTCTTCCTTCAAGAGTACCCATGTCTCTTCTATATTGTTTCTTTCTCCTTTCTCTATTAGTCTTTTCGGTGATGTCTTCTTTGAAACTGTGAGGCACCTCCCGTTGATTCAGTTTTTATAATTCCCGTCTTTTCACTTTTAATTAATTTCTTGAGTTTCTTCATTTTCAGTCTGCATTTTATAATCAGCAGATTATGGTCAGAGTTTAGCAGTCCAGCACCTGATACCTATATCTCTGTCTCACCATTATGTAATCCTGTGTCCCCCGGCTTCTTTCATGTGTAGAGTCTTCTTTCACGATTCTTGAACCAGGCATTTGTCACTAACAATTTGTGCTCAATGCAAAATTCTACAAGCCAAACTCCCGTCTCATTCCTTCCACCAAGTCCACAGTTCCCAGCTACGTAACTTTCTCTTCCCTTTCCTATTACTGCGTTCCAATCACAAAAAGAAATCACTCAAAAAATCTATTACTGCTGACCTCCTGTGGTTTAGTGGTTAGCGTTGCTGCCTCGCATCACACAGGCCCAGGGTTCGAATCCTGGCACAGGAAAAACTACAGGTCACGAGTTCGCACTACTGTAGTCGCTGTAGTAGTTGATGTGACTTTAAATAAAGAGGTAAAATTATCTATTATTAATAATTCCTTAAATTCAATGCTAACATGTTGTAAATCTGTGTGTGACGTTGAATTAATATTAATGCAATGAGTTGGTTGAAATTGCTTTTTTTCTTCATGATACTGATTTGATTACTTCCTTTAAGAGTTGTAATGTGACCGTTGCTGTTGAGGTATAGCGAGATGCATTTTGCAGACCTGTTCGTGTTTGTTCCTAGGTAAATAGATTTGCACGGGACCCTGAGTGTTCATCTAGCCTGTTTCACCACTAATACACGCACAGACTGACAGGGTGAAACCACAACAGTGTCCACCTGTCTCTCCTTTAATTCCCCAGATGGCAGCTCGTCCTACATCCATTGACAGTAACGGCGAATAGAATTGGCGGTCTACCTCGCTCCTCTCTTTCTCTCTCACTCTGGTTATAGCAAATAGCGCAACACAACCAATAACACTAATTCTCTGTTCTAAACATTTCGAAAGTCGCCATCGTTAACAAGAACGGGAAGCGTTTAGCACGAAATAAAGCAACCGAACAGCAGAACGTTATTTTACATACTATATCAATTAACGCCTGTCTTCCGCAATAATTGAATTGAATAATTATACCACCAATTACATACAAAGGGTTTACCAGACGTTTCGTCATCATATTTATTATTACTAATGTTACTAAAATTATTAATTTGCTAAATTTTTTTGGAGAAATTTTGTTGTGATTTTTTATAAATTAATTTAGAAATACTGTGGTGAAATTTAGTGTTCAATGAAATACAAACTCTGTCTGTAAATGGTGAATTTATTCGATGTAGTTATTATAAAATTATTCTGTTTTGGGTCTATCTGTCCATACACGAGCCATTTATTTTACAATTTCACTAACGTTTTATTCATCTTCTACATGAGCTATTGTTTCAATAATGTCCTGCCAGCCAAAAATACCCTCAAGCATATCTTTACTCGTGATCTTTGCCAATACTGAGGCCAGATGAACAAAGATAGTAGCATAACAAAGAATATAACCACACAGATATATTTTAAAAACCCATTGAAGAATTAATACGAAGAAGTGAAGTGTCTACTTTTAAATTTATTACATTTATAATAAATAATTTCTGAGATTAGCCATTTTTATAATAATAATAATTTATATTTATTTCAAAGTGTGAAACTGTCCGTTTATCACGTCAATGACTTACTTGCTGTCAGCTGATTTTTTCGCACAGGCCGTTACAATTTTGATTAATTATTTATTGCAAAATGGGGTTTGTAACGAATTGGGACGCCTTAAACTACTTTCCCACAAGATAAAGGAAGAAAGAAATTGACAGAGAACCTAAAGAGCGAGATAGATTTCGGCGTTGAAACGGAGAAAATATATTGTAAAAGTTGCAGGGGAGTTGTGGAAACTCAGAACTTCGTAGAAAGTTGACAGAAGAAGTTACAATGTACGTCACGAAATGTTAAACAGGAAACAGTCTTACCTTATCGTATAGTAAAATATGTTTCACTGATGTTCTTTGAAAAGCTATTTTTCAATGGTACGCAACCTTCAATAATTTATTTAGCGTATAAATTTTGTTCTTAATTGTCTTTTACGACTTCAACTACTAAGATTTTATTTTTATGAAAAAATGAGAATACATCATTTCATTATCATTGCATTTAATTACAAGCTAAATGAAATAAAATTGTTTTACGATTATTATATTTTTATCTGTAGATTTTAAGTTGAAATTAATTTTTTTTTAAGATGAATATATATTTGAAACGAAAGTAACACAAGTTTCCCGGTTGGAGTGTTGTAAAAGGGGATAATATGTAGCGTCTAAAAGTCTACCTTCCAAGGATCATTAGCAATTAAAATTATTACAAAAGGGAAAGTAACGATCCCCGCTCCGGAATTTCAAACAAAAGGTTGTCCACGCAAAATGTCCGTTACAATTGACAGGGAGGGAGGGAGAGAGGTCGACCCCTAATTATGTCAAATATTCTCGAGTACGCACTTTGCGCGCGACCTTATACATAATTTAAATATAAATTAATTGTCCTTTATTGAGAGGGTTAATGTTTGAACAAACTTTTGCGGTTACTAGTATCGTAAAGTACTAGCATAACTCTTTTTTTTCTTTCTCCGTGGCTCTACAGCCCATTGAGGGCCTGGGCCTACCGAGTCGACCGCGGACTGTCATCTTGCATGACACATTACGAATTTGGAGTGACACGTGGTCAGCGTATCGATCCTCCAACAGTCTTAATCCCGGTCTTCTCGACCATGACGACACAATAACGCTAGTCATAAATAAAATAGGACATGTAACTTATTTGATATATTGTTCTCAATTAAGTATTATTTACTAGTGTAAGGAAAATAATAGAAGCCTTTGAAATGTGGTGCTATAGGCGAATGCTGAAAATCAGATGGGTGTCTAGAGTAACTAACTAGGAAGTTCTAAACAACAGAATAGGGGAAAAAGTTAACAATATGGAGAAGGAATAGATTAATGGGCTACGTTTTAAGGCATGAGGGTGTTGTTAAATTAGAATTAGAGGGAAGTGTGTGGGGTAAGAACAGAAGAGGGAGGCTAGGATAGAATACGCTAAGCAAATTAGGGAGGATGATGCGCAAGAGAGGATCGCAACAACAACTAGTGTATAATAATTTTTCTTTGTCTATAAGTAATAAAATATTTTACAGAATAATAGTAAGCTCAAGTGTATTCTCTGTACCGTGGTTGCAAACCTTTCTTCTAAAGTTTTCAAATACTTACTTTACCAAGCGTATATATTTATGAAATATTAAAGTTTGCAAAGCGAAACACTAATTTGTTTCAAACAAATGGCGAGTTTCATGAATACGCGACTAGAAATCGTTCAGCTCTAAGGTCGGACAAGCATCGTCTTGCTCTACACCAGAAAAGTATTCACAATACCCCCGGGGATAATTTTATACAACAGCCTTCCGCCAGAGGTTAAAAATAGTACCTACAAAAGCTTCGTGAAGCAGAGTAAAACTATTCTTTTAAATGGCGCGTTTTACTCGGTACAGGATTTTCTTAATCGTCCTTCTAGTATTTAAATCAAGGTTCCTGCAAAAAGTGTTGATTGAGCTGCCTTATAAAATAGCACATCACATATCTTAAAATTTCTATTCAGTTTTTTCTGCTCTTCTGTTTGTTTGTTTCATGTATTTCCTGGAGCTAAGACAGAGGGAAGGACAGTTTCCTGGTCCAAGTAGTTAAAACTCCATTGCGTGTTCCTCAGTGTGTGCTTGTTTGTGTTTCCCAGTGTGTGTCCGTGTTGTGTTTATATTGGCTTTTGTCTATATACACTTTATTAAATTAATTTATTTTAGCTTTATTTGTCTTTAATTATGTACTTTATTTTGTTCATTTTTAATTTTTAATGTAATCCTCAATCGAGGATTCATGGAAACAACAATAAATCTAAATCCAAAATCATAATACGCCTTACTCAGCGATTTTATATAAATATTTGTAATATATAAAGGGATTGTTAAAATTTCGTGTTGCTATCAGTTTTAATTGAAAATATTTTATTTATTTCTTTTATCCATTTTTGTATTTTATTTATAATACAATAAGTAAGATTAATTCTATGATTTTATTTATAATTTAGAAACCAGCCATTTTACATTATATTTATAAACGTTTGGAAAAAGGTTTTCTCTATTAATGTAAAAGTTTTGACAGTATCTTCTCACGTGGTGCCGTGTGGACAAGGCATATTTTTTCCTATATTCTAAAAGGTGGCTGTAACACGTATTGAAAGTGCACCTGTGATAGATAGGGAGGAAGTAGACGGTGGTCCAGAGCTGCAGCAGCGCTCACAATGAACTTTACGTCACACAATGGGGATGAGGCAGAGCCAACACTCGCTGCCACGTTTATCGCTGACAGCTTAATGCGAGTTGGGTGATATGTAGCCGAGCCACAAAGCAATCAACAGGCTCGTAAAACGCCAACAGTCCCTGTTACCACTAAATGCATCATCTTCAAGCGACACAAACAATTTGCCTTCAAACTTAATCCATAATCCTCACAGCATCTTCCTTTCGTCTCCGCGACGCTTCTCCAATTTTTTTAACGATGGCGTCGATCCACGCTCCACCATCTCACGAAAACAAAATCATATCGTTCCCGTAAGTTACGGTAGTTAAAACTATTTTTTGAACCTTCAATTTTTTCGTAAAAATGGCAGACCGCATTCTGTTTAATTTTTTTTGCGTTTGTAAACTAGGCGGTGCAGCCACAATCCCCATTATTCATTTTAAGATAAACATTGACAGAAAAAACTCTATTACTCATTTATTTTAATTAAAACCTACTTACAACACAGTTTTTTTTCTTTAAAATTTACAACAAATAAAACGACGGACAAAAATAAATTTTCACCATTTTTTATATACAAATTAAATAATTGTAACACAGAACTCATATTTAATTTATTGTAATATTAAACCTGAGGAAGTCTCGATGTAGTCTTGATGTAGTACCTCATGATATCCTATTGGATAAATTAAATAAAACAGGTATAGATATAAAAGAGTGTTACTATGGGTAGAAAAATTCTTAAGCGACAGATCGCAAAAAGTCAAAATCGGGGAACAATTTTCGGATTCAGGCGCTGTAACATCGGGAGTTCCCCAAGGCTCTGTAATCGGCCCCTTACTGTTTTTAATATTCATTAATGACTTACCGAATTACTTGAAGTCAGGGGTAAGGCTTTTCGCTGACGACTGTATCATATACAGAAAGATAACAAACGAGGAAGACACTTTATTATTACAAGAAGATCTAGATAAAGTTAACAGCTGGGCTCTGGAAAATAAAATGAAAATTAATGGAAAGAAAAGCAGCTCAATCTCGTTTACTAAATGCACGTTGTTAAATGTGACAGAATATAGAATAGGTGGGGAACAAATTCCAAGGGTAACGAGCTGCAAATATCTGGGGATATATTTCAACAACAGACTTGGGTGGGAGGAACAAGTGAATTTCACGGCCCGAAAAACGTGGAATTCCTTACATTTCATTATGAGGAACTTAAAAAAGGGAAGTTCAAAAACAAAGGAGGTGGCATACTTATCTCTAGTTAGACCAATTTTGGAATATGGGGCGGCTTGTTGGGATCCTTATAGAATTAATCAAATAGAATCATTAGAGAAAGTTCAGAAAAGGGCTGCTAATTTTGTGCAAGTAGGGCCAGGTCATAGGAAGGAAAAAGTAAAACAGCTAGGTTGGGAGGTATTGTCAGAAAGGAGGGAGAAAGCAAGACTGCATTTGCTATTCAAAGCTTATACGGGGCAAAAACCATGGATTGGAATTAGCTACAAAATGCAAAAGCCCAGTTATATAGGTAGATGGGAGGATCACCAATTCAAAGTGAAATATAGAAAACAAAAAACAGATGTTGGCAAATTCTCATTCCTAAATAGGACTATCAACGACTGGAATAATTTACCTGTGGGGGTGTTTGGAGGAAATCCTCTTCAAGAAAATAAATTTAGGTCAAATCTGAAAAAACGTGTGAAGTGAAGTGGATATTTTTTAATATAAATGTGTTTCCGAATATAAAAAACTAAAGTGAAGTGAAGTGAAGTGTTTCTCTTTTCTCTTTCAGGGCATCCACAGAACATGTTTATCTTTCTTTAGTTTATAATTATGTATATTTAATTATGTATCTGCCACCGGGCTTGCGCCCAATTGTAGATTATTAGGAAATACAAATGGAGGTGAAACGTCGCTTTTCTGAATAAATACTGATTTATTTAATGCTGACTTTTTTGTCACTCTTTTTATTTATTGCAAAACCTAATTAGTTGAACATTTTGATATTGGCTCAAACCAACCCAAGTGGTACGGAGGAAAAGAAATTAATTTCTTGACCACATCAGAAGAAATTTATATTTAGTTGGTGCATTCCCTGACCTTCTGGTAGTTGAGAAACAGTTATTAAAAAAAACGTTCCCCCTTTAGAAGTTGAAGGAACAATCAGGACACTCGAAACTACCTGCAAAAAATTAATAAAAATGAAATCATTTAACTTTAGTAAGGATATAACATAATATTTACGGTATGCATTAAAATTAAACGTGCATGTAGGGTGCTGAAATAATTATTCAGTAAATTAAATATCAGAAATCACTAAATATAAAATTACGCAACACACGACAGTATAAAGGAAAGGATAAATAAACCTAACACATCCACACCAGGAAGAAGCACAAAAGAAAAACAACACACCAGTAGTGACTTCATAGACCAACATAGAAAAGAAATGCTAAACAGTAAATGAGCAAGTAATGACATAAACACTTTAAAAAAAGACATTTAACACTCTAAAAGAACAAAAAAAACATTATTTGTAAAGGGAAACGATCAATAAAATCCTGTACTACAAAATCATTACTGTAAAATAAAAATACTGCTGATTTCATTTTTTATATAAATAATGCTATTCAACTACAGTTTCTCGTTTCAGATTTTAAGAATATTTACGAGTTCATAACTATATTTATATTTCAATTTCCTCAAACAGCAAACACAAAATCTAATAATGATGCGAAATTATTGCAGAAAGACAAAAAATATCAGCATGTACGGAAAATTCTCGGAATAATAAAGGATCAGTGATCTGTAAAACATTAAACGGATCAAACGAATACATTATTTTGATTAAACGTTGCAGTTGATCTCCCTTACTTTAAAAAAATACGTAAATTTATCTCTCGCTTTTTATGACTTTCTCGTATTTTATCCGACAATCGGAATCTGAAACACATTATAGGTTGAAAAAGGATTTTACAATCCAAATGTATATTATTTAACTTGATAATTACGTTGAATAAAGCTTCCTTTTTTCCTTCCAATCTTGCTTAATTTAAATCCACTGAATATATTTTAACCCTCCTTTGATCTATTCAAGTAGTATTTAATTTTTACAACATATTTGTTCCATATAAATATTTGACGTACACTCTGAAAGTAGTATTAGGGGGATGGAAAGTCAAATAGATTACTATTTAGGAGAAGATCAGTTTGGTTTTAGGTAGAATGTAGGGACAAGAGACGAAATATTGACTTTGCGTCTAATTTCAGAAGGAAGGATAAGAATTTACAGGCCTACGTTCATCGCATTTGTGTATTTAGAAAAAAAGCCTTTGATCAACATAAGGCAGTCAGCAGTAATTAGAATTGAATGGTAAGAAAAGAAAGCAGAAGTCAATAAAGGAGTAAGACAAGGATCCAACCTGTCGCCCATACTGTATAATTTATATATAGAACAGGCGATGAAGATAACTAAATGGAAAAAGAATCATAGTGCAAGGACAAGAAATAAAAAAAACACGCTTTGGCGATGATATTGTAGTATTAGGGGAGTCAGAATAAGACTTAGAAACTATAATAAATGGCATGAACGTGGCCCTGGATAAAGAGCTCCATATGAGGATTAATAGAGGGAAAACCAACAAATAATTGTTCCGATTTGAAGAGTCACTCTTCGCAGCCGATTTAAATAGTCGTAGAACAGATAAAAGTAAGTTTATCGATGAGAATGGTAAAAAGTGGCAATTATTTGGCCAAGTTCCTGGACCTTACACGTGCGTAACAACGTTGTTTCACTGACGATAAAGCTGAAAAGAGATTAAAAGAATAACAGTAAAGAGAGATTAACGCTGAATATGGGCGTGAATAGAGAAAACCCCCGGTATCAAGCAGAAGGTAGAGGCAATAAAAATGGAAAGCGGCAAGGTCCGAATTAAACGTTAATGTGAATTATAATACGACTGCATTAACACTCTACACATACTGGGAAAACGTACAGCAATTTGAATTGATTTCCGTTTATAATTTTCAATGGAGGCTAATAATTTACAATAGCCAGAGCGAGAACCATTCATTACAATCTAAACATTCAATACATTTCATGCGAGGGTTAATTACATTCATCACATGATCAGGGGAATTAGTACACGTAGTATAAATCAAAATTATATAAGAAATTTAAAGTTTTATTGCTCTTTTAGTTATTTTTTTTTATTATGGTGTTATCAAACTCGACAATCTTGTTTACTTCAGGTTCGCCGATGACGTAATATTGACGTCACCAAGTCATGGGTAATCGTACATCAACGATCTGATAATATTGTAATAATAATAATCATATTCCGTAGATCCTGTAAAGAAGCTAAGCTTCAAGGGTGTGGAATGGGTCAGGGTGTACATTTATTACATTATTTTATTGTATAAAAGATAAATATACTTATAACAAATTTTTGTATTATAAACAATTATAAATTACTCTTCTCCGATTCTTCTATAAATTCCTTTATTGAATAGAAGGAGTGGCTAAGCAAAAATGAGCATAATTCAGTCTTAAATTTACCTTGATTATCGGACAACTGTTTAATTCTGTGCTGACTGCAGTCTGTTGAAGATGGATATCCCTGAATAATGCTCACCTTTCTGTGCAATTGACAATGTTTTACATTTTTTATACAGATTATTTTTGTTCCTTGTATTGAAGGGATGAATATCAGTATTATTCAAAAATAAGTGCCTATTTGTGATTACAAATAACATCAATGAATAAATGTATTGGCACGTTAAAGTGAAAATGCCTAACTTTTTGAACAGAGTTCTGCAAGAAGTTGGTGAGGAAACCTGCCTCACATATTGCTCTAATAACACGTAATAAAAATCTTATCTATGCCTACTGAGTTGCCCCAAAATATAATACCATATGATAAAACAGAATGAAAATATGCAAAGTATACTAATTTTCTAGTTTTTAAATCACTGAAGGTGGACATTGCATCACATGTAGCTGAGCTGAGTTTCTTAAGTAATTGATTAATCTGATCAGTCCAATTTAATTTATTATTTACTAAGAGACCTAAGAATTTAACAGAGGAAGTTTCATTTACATTTTTGCTGTCGTATTTAAGTGTTATAGATTGTAAAGTTGTGTTGAGTGTGTGAAATTGCATGAAATGTGTTTTGTCACAGTTATTTGTTAGTTCCGTTCGCATTAAACCATGTTAGCAGGTTAGTTAAATTATTGTTACTTGCCTCTTCTAGTGTGTCTTGTGTTACTTTTTACTATTACACTAGTATCACCTCATTTCCTCCTTTATTCTTTTCTAGAGGGTATTTAGTCTCTGATACATATAAATATTTATTACTGCGGTCAAAACATTAATTGATAATTTGATTTTTTTTTAATTTATTAAG
The DNA here is from genome assembly GCA_034510155.1 of Eucriotettix oculatus. Lineage (NCBI taxonomy): Eukaryota > Metazoa > Arthropoda > Insecta > Orthoptera > Tetrigidae > Eucriotettix > Eucriotettix oculatus. The sequence continues at coordinate 101,642,595 of CM067378.1, forward strand.
ATATTTACAATCTGTTTAAAAGAACATTTAGCAAATTGGATGAATGGATGAATGACACATGAGGGGAGAAGTGGTCCAGTGATCACGCTCCGTGATATATGAATACAATAAAATTAATCTTCCCAGATCTGTTGGCCGCTTCCTCTTCAATGTGCGACGAGAGGTTAGTTCATTTGCTAGATGACCGCAGACCTCTTCGTTGACGAAGTCTTAAGACTTAATACCAAAACAACAACGTCTATTTCAATTCTAGTATAATTTAGAAGGCGTAGTTTTAAGTAATTGCGGTAACAATCCCATCAATGAGAGTATTACGTACGAGTCTTTACCGCGCGTGACGTATTAAATTAGAATAGGATATAATGTTAAGTTTGGTTGTGGAAGCAGTAAAATGAAGATGTAAAGGGAAAGGCTGATGAGGCGGCGGGCGTAATCGATATCTCATCTCGCTCTCAATTTAGAAACATTGTCACGCTACAATATCCGATGTGAGAGGCATTAAGCGGTTACACGTTTGATTCCGCATTGTTGCTGGATATAATTGCCGTGTTCTGGCTCATAATCAAGTACAAAGACTAAACGTCGCTCTGTTAAATAGAATTTCTAGTACGTTATTAGGAATGCGGAATGCAATCAGCCGCTGCCGCCGTCGAGTCTCCATCATGCACAGTTGTGCCCAAGAAGGCGGCGACGTTCTTCAACTACGTGGCAAACGATTTTCTTTTTATCAACGTCCCCTCAGTACAATCATCTAAATTATCAAAACTTTTAATTCAGTAAAGTTTCCCTGAAAAAATATGTATGGAAAGCAAAGTGTTTAATGAATTTGAGAGCTGAGTGAAAGAAAATTTATTTTTGTAATATCTTTGTAATTAATTCATTTATAGAGTTACCTTAATCAGCAGTATTTACAAAAGCTAATAGCGTATTCGTTCATAATGTCCGACCGAAGTGGTATAATGTTGACCTTCCTGGGAAATGTTAGATAAGTATAATTTTTTACTACTGGACATGGATATTGTCGCGCTCTAAAAGAAAGCAGTAATCAAGAAAGAAATAAGAAAGGATATAGATTATATTTAATTCATATATAGAACAGGCGATGAAGAAAGTTAAAACGGAATATGGAAAGAGAATCACGCTTCAAGGAGAAGAAATAAAAACCATACGGTTTGCCGATGATGTTGTGGTATTAGGGGAGTCAGAAGAAGACCTGGAAAACATAACAAATGGCATGAACGGGTTCTCAGGCTGTCGATATGACTGACAGGAAAGGAGTTTTCTGTGAGGACGCAAGGCCGTGCCTCAAACAGTTTTGATGAAGTTATTCTTTTAAATAAGGTGATTTAATTTGTACTTTCACACACAAAACGTAAAAGAATTAATGGTGGACGTCACGAAATCTACACTAATAAATAATTTAGAAGTGTCTGACTGTCTGTCCGTATGTTTGTCTCGAATAGGCTCCGAAGCGCATCAACAAATGTCAATGAAAATTTGAGGGTTTTAAAAAAAAAGAGATTTAATTTAAATACTCGTGCTTATTTAATTTCGATATATTGCAGAATCTATTAATATAATATGAATATAATTAAAAATACTGATTATACGCGAATATTTCTTGTAATTGCCGCGGCGTGTAAACCAACTGCGAGTTATAAGTTCTACATCATTCAAACGGATTACTGTCTATTGTTGCAGCAGGCTGAGAAAAAAAATTAACTCCTTTCGATCGTCCATACATAAATTGGTTTTATTTCTCGCGTCAGGTAAATTTTAAAGTTTAGTAATTGCTAACGAGAAAGTAAAAAAGGAAACTGTCCAGTTTGGTGTCGAAACCGGTGTAATGCGAGTCGCTGTGTTACATTGTCACCTTTAATATGACATTTAAGTTAATATTTAGCCATTAAATGGGGGAAAAAATTCTTCTGTTGGAATACTGAAAATATATTTATTCCTGTTATTGTACCGGGGGTATTTTTGACTTTCTCCAGATACTGGGAGTATATTTGAGGATCATATTGTGCTGACCGGGATATTATAATATTAATAAATGAATGGGGCATAGTCACTGCAAGACTTGAGCGGCGTTGTAAATTCCCGTCTGGAAGTCGACTTTTCCGTCTGCCGAAGCTATATTTTTTGAGATGCAATAGCCAGAGCTGGCGGCTAACGAAGAATGACAAGCGACGACCAATTTCGTTGCCGCCATGGACGGACGGGGCCCGCGGCTTGAATTATGTAATTGAGAACTGTGGGGCGCAGACCCTGGGGAACACGCAAAACAACAACTATATTATTGATACGATAACAACACGCCGCTCATGTTTGCTGACCGAGCACATGTAACTACTTGCTACACGTCCGCACGTCAATTCGTCGGACAGTTCCGACCCCGGATACTAAAATTGATTTCTAACTGTTAATTCAGCCACTTTTATGGGACACCAAACCATTTAAAAATTAACGGAGAAACATAAATAAATTGAAGAACGTAGGTTTCCTCAGTGAAAATTTTTAATACGCAGTTGTTAGGTTACAACTCGGATCATATTAGAATTTAAAACCGACGTCTCGATGAATAACTCATTCATCATTATCAAGTAAATGCCTGAACTTGAACTAATGTTCAGGCTTCCTTATATACATTGTCATCTGGTTTATTTTTAATTTTGACTTGGCGCGTTGTTGCGTGTCAAGCGCTGATTAACTCGGGGATTTTCAGGCGGCCTCATCGTAGGTTGTGACGTGTGTACGTGGAGCGTGAAAGACAGTACACACGTCATTACCTCTCTTTTTCGTAACGATTTACTAATATTCATACTTATATTCACCGTAAGTAATTTCCTCATTTCTGTGAAAGCCTTCCTTGCCTGTGCTATCCTACTCCAGTATTACGCTTCCCAACGAGCAGAATTTCTAAACCCCCTTTAAAATATCTCTTCCCAACAGCCTTCGTTATTCCACTGTTTCCCATACTACACTCCATCACCTTTGTTTTCACTCTATTAACCCTCAAGGACCACGTTCATTCGCACCCATGTAACGCCACACTCCATTTTCAGTAACGAATTCCTAATATTCATACTTATATTATTCCTAAATAAATTCCTATTTCTTACAAAAGTCTTCCTTGTCTGTGGTGTCTAATTTAGGTATTATGCTTCCCTAGTAGCATAATTCCTTAACGTCTTTCAAAATATTCTACTTTGCTATTCTACTGTTTCCCATACTACACTCCATTATCTTGGTTTTCCCTCTATTAATTCACTTATTGAACTCTTTCTCCAGGGCCACGTTCACGCCATTTATTATGGTTTCCATGTCTTCTTCTGACTGCCGTAATACTACAATATCATCAGCAAACGTTCGGAGTTTTTTTCTCCTCCTTGCAATACGATTGTTTTTCCATATTCAGTTTTCCGTTAATTACATAAAAAAGTCAAATTATATAAAAAAAATTAAAAACAGTTTAAAATATTGTATGTCCATTTTTTACCTGATAACCACAACTTTTCAGTGTTTCTAACATATTTTTTTAAACATTTGTATTCTTAAGGAAAGCCTTTAGTATTTTCAGTCAAAACCTTCCAGTCCCTTCCTTATTGCCCTGTTTATGAAGGAATAATCTCACAAAAGAAACTCTCAAGTGTTCATTCTTGTAGTACACATCTTGAAACCCTTATCACCTTTACATATGCACAGCAATAGTAAATTTTGAGTGGTAAAAGTAATTTTTCTAACATTTAATCAAGTATTACATTTAAATTTTTGGTATCATTCTTGGCATTAATAGGCGAATTATCCTATCTCTACTTTGCAGTATAGGGTATTGAATTATAAATTACATGCATTCGGGGGAGGTTTGATAAACAGATTACATGAGGGGGATACTGAAACAGACAACTCGCCTTTAATAGCATTGGAAGGGAATTGAAAAGGGAAGATCAAAATCGAAAAGAGAATAATGTATATTTTACCTAATTCTAATTATTGTTATTTGCCTGAAACTAAAACGTTTTACGTGACAAAATCCCAAATCTCTTGACAAAACAACATTTTAATTGAAGAAGAAAAAATTTTAAATTGTCAGTAAATTGGATATTTACTTTATATTTTACTTTATAAAATTATATTGAAATTCTAATCCTTTAGAAATTGATTGAACAAGTTCTAACAAAGGAGGAGAAGTCCAGAGGAATATGTAGGGTGGAAAAGTGGCTGCATGTTTCCTGTGGCGGTTGCCATGGTAACTGGTCACTCATATGGGCCGAGGCAGAGAAGCAATCAGCATATCGGCAAGCCTGAGCCATAAGGCGGAATGAGCGTTCCCTCTCGACGCCGTTCAATTACATGGCGCCGAATAGTGAAATAGAAACTACAAGTCATTCCATTTCCTTGGCCGGCTGCAAGCGCTGCATATCTTCCCTGTCATCATCTTCACTTTCTCATCCTCGTTAAATAGACTAAACACCTGTGTGTCATATCAATTCAACAGCATCCTTCTTTTCCATCTGTTAAAGGTATTAGATGCTATAAAAGAAGGGTGAACGTAAAAGAAAGAAAAAAAGGTACGTAATATGAGACAGAAACGATAAGAGAAAATAAAAAAAGTCCAATAGAGAACTGTAAGTTAACGAAATGGATAGGTCAGATAATATTAAAGGTAAGAGAAACTAATAAAAATACAGGAAAGGGTAAAACAGACACAAATAAATTAAAATAGTAGACAGGAAAAAATAAAACATAGTTAATGTGTAATAAAAGGTAAAGAACGGAAATATTAAATAAAGGAAAATAATTGAACAAAAAGTTAAAGTAAAATACTGGCGTAATATTTTAATAGGCAAATATTAGAAGGTATAATAAAAGTGCAATAAATGGTAAGTCAAGTGAAAGGGAAGAGAAAATATAAAGATAACAAATACTATTTAGTATCAGGTATAATAAAGGACGAGGTAATAGAAAGCAGAAATGTAGCTAAACATTGTAATAAATAAAGGTACGAAATCGCAAGTAAAATTAGATGGAAACGAAAGAGAAAATAAAAAGGTCGTATATAATAAATGGTACAGATCTGCAAGTTAAAGAAAATTGATAGGTAAGTTAATATTAAACGTGCGATAAAGTAATCGAGATACAGGAAAGGGTAAAGAAACCACAAATAAATTAAAATAAAAGACGGTGGTTAAGAAATTCTGATACTTGAGTAGGATAGCACAGGCAAGGAAGAGGAATTTACGCTAAATGGTTGCAGAAAGGAAAATAACAGAGGCCTCTGAAATGTGGAGCTATAGGAGGTGAATAGAATCACTAACGAGGATGTTCTAAGCAGAAAAGGGAATGAGCGAACAATATGGAGGACGTTAATCCAGAGAAGGAATAGATTAATAGGCTACGTCGCGAGCATGAGGGTCTTTGTAAAATTAGCATTAGAGGAAATGTGTGAGGTAAAAACTGATGGAATACACTGAGAAGATTAGGGGGAGGTGAGATGTAGTTGTTATGGGGAAATGAAAAGGCTGCGCAGGATAGGTTAGCATGGAGGGTTGCATCAGAACTGTCTTAGGACTGATTTCCAGAACAGCAATCAGTTAAACGAATTTTCTCCTTATAAATATAATTATTTTTCTGTCTGTAGGTATTTATTTAAAATAGCAGGATGTTTCTTGACTGAAATATGGCCGTTGTTATGATGAAATTCTTCTCTCATGAAGTGGAAACTAGGTTAATTCTGATGCTCTCTCTAAATTCCGTAGTATTGCCGGGTACCCAGTTAGTAATAAATAAATTTTGACTTTTCATTCCATATAGTTTTCTTCTTCCATTACGTTACTGAGTGATAAATTCGTCTCTCTTGTTCCCTTGACATCTCGTTTGACTCTAAATTGTAAAATGTGTTGCACTTAATCACTCAGACAGCGAATACAAATACAGTTATGGAAAACAAAGCCAACAGTTTCGCTGCAATTATAACATATTTACATAACCCTAGATTGTAACTTTATTTATGTGCAATTTATATTTTACAACTTGTTTTATTGTGCGCGCACACACACTCGCGCGTTAGAACTTGAACTTTTGCAGATTCCAGTTGTTAGGTGGAAAGTCAATAACACACACGCGAATTCACGGCTCACACACACTCACACGTGTGGGGTGATTCAGCAGAAGCACCACTGACAGGCAGGCTCAAAGTCTGCAAGTGAAGAGAGCAAAAGGCAAAGAGCTGACGTGCAGAGCCCTGACCGGAAATGAGAAATGAAAAGGGAAGCCCAGCAATTTAAATGCATGCAACAACTCGCCGTTCTAAAAAAAAAAAGTATATGTGTGGTCTTGCTGTGTGCGCCATTGAGAATTAATCGTTTGTGATGGCGTCGCAACTAAGTGGATCAAGCGACCATATTATGAGGAACACTCTAGGTCTAAGGAGCAACCTCAAGATCTTTGACTATTCATCGCATGTCACCATCGTATTCCAGCCATTATAAAAATTAAAATTAATTGTTTTATTATTTAAACTTGTAAGCAAATCCCAGTTAGTCCGAAAACAACTGTACAATATAAAATTATGACGTTCGGTACACAATTTTGGGACTTCTTCAGGTAAAAAGACGAAAGAAACATTTCTTCAAGTTTTGGATCATAAACTACAGTCGTAGACCGTTGGAGCCGATAATTTTTAGATATTCAATCCCAGTCCAAATAAATTTCTTTCTTTCTGATTGCAGACAAACGAGTTGAATTGATGTTGTTGTTGTGGTATTCAATCCTAAGACTGGTCCCTGCTAACCTATCTTGCGCAAGCCGTTTCATTTCCAAATAACAACATCCTCCCTAATCTGCTTAGAGTATTCAATCCTACTCCTCCTTCTTCGCTTCTTACCCTACACACTTCCCTCTAATCCTAATTTTACAAGACCCTCGTGTCTTAAAACGTGGTTTATTAATCTATCCCATCTCTTGGTCAACGTTCTCCATATTATCCGGTCTTCCCCTAATCTGCTTAGAACTTCCTCGTTAGTGATTCTATCCAGCCATCTGAAATTCTGTATTCGCCTACAACACCACATTTTAAAGGCCTCTATTCTTTTCCTTTCCGCAACTCCTATCGTCTACGTTTCGCACTCCATACGAACATTTTTAGCAACGATTTCCTAATATTCACACTTCTATTACCCGTAAGGAAATTCCTCTTTTTCGCGAAAGCCTTCATTGCCTGTGCTATCCTACTCTTAATGTCTACAGTACCTACTTATTACGCTTCCCAAGTAGCAGAATTCCTTAACTACCGCCCAAATATCCCTTCCCAATCTAACACCATTTTTTAATCCACTGTCTCCCATACTACACTCCATTATCCTAGTTTCCCTCTATTAATCTTCTTATTGAACTATTTTCCCAGGGCAACATTCATGCCATTAATTATGGTTTCCGAGTATTTTTCTGACGTTGAATTCATAGCGCTTCTTTATGTCCCGTTCGGGTTCCGCGGCCAGTTTTGGGTCACATTTGATCTTCAGTTTTAGACGAGTTTAAAGATTAAAATGTGTTTCAAAGTTTAACTGCCATAAATCATGGTTGAGAGGTAATGAACACTTTACGGCCGGTCTAGTGCTGCACATAAAACAGTGGCTGTTTGAAGGTTAATTGCTGTCTCAGCTTGATGGTCTTTCGGAAACAGATCCTCGGTGGGAAACGTTGCTCTCAAATAACTGCGAATTATTTATGAGCCTTGTATCAATTTAATATCTGGGAACTCGTTGCGGTCTCCAGAAACTTTAGGAATTATGTTGAGATGCAATTACAATGGATACTTAATAGCGCCGGTTGTAGTGTATACATACTTTCTAAATGATTTTCATTTTTGTTAGATAAAATTTTGTTTAAACTAAATTTTATGAGTGGCGGAACTCGAGGGTTCGTTACCCCTTTCAGTTAAACGACCCGAAGGCCTCACAACATTCAATCATCTATGGAAGCAGCACTTTGAGGGATTAAGAAGCCGCTGGTCAGCGTAACTTTTTTAGATGGAATAATTTAAGGCCTCAATATTTTGTCACGCCTCAGATACGTCTCACAGAAATTGCAATGACCTGCTGCATGACGTGGTGACTTTCGACATAAAATATAATAATGCTACCTTATGGCCAAAATTTGAAACGGGAAGGGAAATAATAGATGTAGAGGATTTTAATAATTTTCTAATATTCACACTTATATTAACCGCAAGTAAATTCCTCCTTTTTGCGAAACCCTTCCCTGCCTGTGCTATCCTACTCTTAGTCATTAAACTTCCCAAGTAGCAGGATTCCTTAACTTCCTTCAAAATATCGCTTCCCAATCTATCACCCTTTGTTATTCCACTATTTCCCATACTACACTCCATTACCTTGCTTTCTCCTCTATTAACCCTTATATTCTACTTTTCCACCAAAATCACGTTCATGACTTTTATTATGTTTTCCAAGTCTTCTTCTGACTCCCCTAATGATACAATATCTTGGGCGAACCTTATGGTTCTTATCTCTTCTCCTTGAACTTTCATTCCCTTTCCATATTCCGTTTTAACTTTTTTTATATGGTAAACAGGATAGAAGAAAGGCTGCATCCTTTGCTTACTCTTTTCTTGACTTCAGCTTTATTTTCTTGCCCTTCAATTCTAATTACAGATGACTGCCATATATATATTATAAATAAATACCATAAATGGGAAAATGTGAGATATAAAAAAATTTTCAATCACAATAAGACCTTTCGTCCCCAATTTTCGTAACCTCTTCAGTTATTTATGTGTGTGTTATAAATAAATACCATAAATGGGATAATGTCACAAAAAGAAAACTTTTGATTCACAGTCAGACATTTCATCCCCAATTTTAGGGACGTCTTCAATTCTTTTGATTTAACCCTTTATAAGAAAAACAGTTACTACCGCAACATTCAGAGCTGAAAGTATTAGTTGTCATTGTATTTTACCGTCCCACAGGTGAAAATAGACTGAAATCATTTCCCAAATAATTTTACATTAATATTGGAGTTGTGTGGACCAGGGATATATTTTTATAACTGTGTAAAACAGTCAACACTCAGTGACTGACTGATTCGGAATAAAACTGTGCATTAAATGTTTTCTGGAAGTTTCTTTCTATATGAACGAATTATAAATTATTTTCGAGGAGGTACTTTCAATTATGGCTGAGGTTTTATTTTTAAGAACCTCACCTTGCAAACACGCTGAAATCATTTCTCGAATGATGTTACAGTAATGTCAGAGTTGTATAGACCAGGGATATATTTTTATAACTGGGTAGAACAGTCAACAGTCGGTGACTGACTGATTCGGAATAAAACTGTGGGTTTTGTGTATTAAATGTTTATTTTTTGTAAATTTCCGTGAATGTATATTAATATTTTAAATGATTTTCGAGGCTGAGGTTAGGAAGCCGATCTGTCGACGGAGCTGTGGGAAATGGCGGCAGTTAAAGATTTACTAGGTGTTGGTTCTACGCAAGCTTAGCATAGGGTGAGGAAAATGTCTATCCCAATCCGGGCGGAAGGCAATGAAAACCGCAGGCGCCCCCAAAAGACAATATATCAATTTGGAGGCTGCTTGAATCATTAATGAGCAATAGCAGCCGTCTTAGTTTGCTTTACCGCGATTTTGTTTGACTTGTCTGCGGTTCTGCTCCACCGCTGCACAATCCTGAGAAACCATGAAGGGATCGCTCCTGCGGCTGCGAAGCCCCCCCGGGGGGTTCTGCACGAACAATATCTTACCAACAGCAAGCGCTAACGGGAGCGTAAACCCAAAAGTACAACTTCCACGGTCACGGTCATGGCTTTCGCATCTCCTAATTTATTTCCTGATGGGTTTCATTCTTAACTCTTGGAAAATATGACGTCGCTACATTTTAAACCGGTTTTAAGGAATGCAAAGAAGATCATCCGAAAACCATACTAATTTCAACAAAATAAATTAACATTATTATTTTTACGTTACCTGTTAATTGTTAAAGGAAGTAGAAACACTTCAATTGAAGCTCAGATAAAGAACACATAGCTAATTTAAAATAAATATAAGAAAGGAATAATGTCCACCGGACCCAGGACTCGAACCCAGGTCCTTCCTCTTTCCGGACTGTGAAAGAATGATTACATTGAAGGTGTACTTGGCTTAGGTTTACAAGAGTGGAAGGATGTTGAATCGGTCCTCGCGACGTACACTCGGACTAGCTCACTGCTAGAGTGCCCGCCAAATAATATTTGTCTACGTACCTTGTCTACACCAATAAAGAAAATTTAAGTGACTGTTTGTCCGTATGTTTGTCTAGAATAGGATCCGAAGCGGCTCAACAAATTTAATAAAAATTTTAGGGTTTAAAATCACCTCGAAAATCTGGGAGGAGCATTCACCCTATCTACCACCGATAGTTGGGAAAGTATTTATAAAAATTCCTCTGGACTTCCGGGTAGGAAATGGACACCTTGCTAATTAAATCTTCTCAGTCGGGATCATGCAGGTGAGCAGCACGTAATAGATCAAAACAGTCAAGACGATTCCCATTGTCTTTGGTCCGAAAACTTTTTTGTGTCTTAAATGAACATCAATATTGTTTTCTGACAAATTTGCTTTGCCGGTCCCTGTGGTCTAGTGGATAGCGTCACTGCTTCAAGCCACTGAGGTGCCAGATCCGAGCCCTGGGGAAGGGCTTGAGTGATTGTGTGGCTTTTTTGTTCCCAAATCGAGTAATACTTACAGGGAAGTTAAAATAACCGAAAAGTTGTTGACGCGACTTAAAAAAATCGTTTTACTTTTGATTCATACTAGAAATCAATTTAATTTTCGGGGTTAATAAAATGACATACCCGACAAACACCGGACACTAGGCAAATATAATAATGAATCTGGGGTTAATAATATTATTTTTAATTAATATAACGATTTCGCTCTTTCTCCTCGTGATTGTTTATGGTGGCTGAAATCCTTTGTTATAGAACCTTACTGAGGGAAGAATTAAACCACTGTTGATATTAAATTCCAATTTTATCTCATTTTTTTTCTTTTAGTGCGGTTGTCAATTGGCAGCGTTTACTACTGGTAATCTACTTTCACCTTCACCGCAAAAGGATCCGGCTCTAGCTCCCCCATGCCTAATACTATTATAGCAATGCGATAAGTTTTTCTGTCGTAAAATTGTTAACAACAGCTGTAAAAGTTTTTCGTCCTGGAAAGCCGTGTTAGCTGAGTTTTATTCGCGACGTCTCGTGCCTTCTTCTTCCTCTCTCCCCCTCCCTCCAGTTTCCATCAATATCATCACGTACGAGGGCCATATAAAATATCCAAGTCAAATACAGACTTTCGATGGAGGTAATTTTGAGCGTCGTGGTTTAAAGCCCTGCGCTGTATCGCCGCAGAACCCTTATCTCCTGCCTTCGCTATCCCTCTAGGATTTGGCGCAGAAGTCACCTAAGACCAGCTCCGTTTTATTGGACGCGGGGCGGGGAACAGCTCGCCCTCTATCTCCTGCAGCGGACATGTTCTCTCCTCCGCCAACGCTAAATATAAATCATTTACTCTTCTCTCAGCTTCGCAAACAAATAATTACACTTGCGTTTATGCTCAAAAAATTCGCGATAGATCTGTACTGGCTTCAGCATTAATTAATAGATTTTTTCGCAACCGATTCTCATCTCCCAAGCCAGATAATAAACACTTTAGATGCCCCTTATTTTGAACAGCACAGAAATAAAATATCGAGAAAGAAGACTTATCCATAACCTCTACAGAAGGCAGTCAGCACTAATTAGAATTGAAGATCAAGAAAAGAAAGCAGACATCAAGAAAGGAGTAAGACAAGGACGCCCATGCTCTTTAACTTTTATATAGAACAAGCGATGAAGAAACTTAAAATGGAATATGGAAAAGGAATCATACTGCAAGGCGAATAAATAAAAACCCTACGCTTTGCCACTTATATTGTAGTAATAGGGGAGTCAGAAGAAGACTTGTAAACCGTAATAAATGGGTCCTGGAGAAATTGTTCAATATGAGGATTAATAGAGGAAAAGCCGAGGTAATCGAGTGTACTATGTGAAATAATGAAATTACAAAGGGTGTTGATTGGGAAGGGATATTTTGAACGAGGTTAAGGAATTCTACTATTTGGGAAGTGTAATAATAAGGGATGGTAGAAGAATTGTAGACATAAAAAGAGCAGGACAGCACAGGTAAGGAAGACTTTCTCGCTAAAGAGGAAATTACTTACGGGTAATCTGAGTATGAATATTTGAAAATTGTTGCTAAAAATATTCGTATAAAATAACGTGACGTTATTTAGGTGCAAAACATGGACAGTAGGAGTTGGGGAAAGGAAAAGAATTGAAGGCGAATGCTGAAAATCACAAGTTTTCCCTTTATGATTTGGTTAATCTGTTCATTATATTGAATTCTCCATGTTCCATGATTGTTCTTCCGTTCAAATTTCCATAAAGCATCTTTATATTTTTTTGTCAATTTCCAGGATTCTTCCTCATATCTTTACCACTAGTCTTATTACTGTTTTATATATCTTTATTTTATCCTTCCTGAGTAATATTTTGGTTTCTAATAGTTTTGAATTTGCAAAGTATACTGTACTTCATGCTTGGATTCGGTCTTTTATTGTGATATTTATCTTAGACTTATTGTCTATAATGTTTCCCAGATGTCAAAATTTTGCTAAACCCTCAATTTTTTTGTGTCAAATTTGCAGACCCCGTAACGTTTGTTTTGCTTTTGAAGACATGATTTAATATATTGTGTTCACATCTTGGGGTCATGTGAAATTGATAATAATTACAAATAAATGTTGATTGTAAATTTAGGAAATCTGTAATTTAATTAATTGAACTCAAATTTTATCACCTTTTCTATTACAATGCATCCATATTCCACACTTTTCGACTGTCGAAAACAGGAAAATGGTTCAAAGGATTATTTTGTGGTCTCCTCCCCCCTCCCGTTTAATCTTTGTTTCTCATGGACACGTGTCACACAAATTTCAGATGAGAATAAAAAATGGCACTGAGGTTGACAATATCGAAGCGTTAATCTGATTTAACGTCAAATTATTGATATAGCGATTGAAGCCAAAGCGCGTGTTTATTTTAACCTCGTCTCACTGAGGGGGGGAGGGGGAAAAATTGGAAAAACAATCTGGCTATTCTGCTTTTATCGTATATAACCTAAAATGTTTTTCTCTTACGTATCTGCCTTGTCAAGGGTCCAGATGAGGTGAAGCAATACATCGTCATCCATTAATGGAAATGTGCTGTAGAAGATCCTCCATGCTGATATAAACAGGTTTTCTTCACCTGTGACGAGTTCCATCACAACGTTTCACCTATGTGGAGACTCGCAGAAATCGGTAGCAAGCATCTTTGGAGTTTTAGTAAACCTAAGACGAGAATGTTTCTGGAGTAACTGGATAACCGAAAAAGTAAATTACCACTTACAACGGACGTCTACATTCATCATCATTCACTAGATCATTCGTCCTTCAATATTTAAATTAATCTGACATTGTTAAAGTAAACAAATAAAATCAAAAGCCAATCAGTAAGAATTTTCTCATCTTATTCAACACATAATGTGCAACGTTTCGTCCACAACTTAGTGATTCCTTCCATATTAAATCAAATTTCTTCTGAAGCTAAATACACTCAAAATAAAAGTTTCGACTAATTATAAATTTAAATAGATAATATTTCGTGGAATGTAAAATTTTCAGTCAATAGAAAATCAATTAAAATCTGTTTCTCACAGTAATTAAATCGAATAGAATTTACGAGCAATTACAGAACAATTTTTTTGTTTAATTAAAACCACTTTTCGTCATCATATTTGGATCTCTTCAGGTAGTTTCTCCAAAATATTATAATTTTAAATTTTATGAATGAAAAGAGAGCCACATTTAATAATTTAACAAAAAAAAGGAAAATCCCCTGAGGAAGCCCCAAATACGTTGGTTTAATTAAATCAAAAACTATGAAGTGAAAATCAAACTTGGATTTTTAAATCAGTCCCAATTTTTTAAACAAAAACAAAATTATATTTTATTAATCTGTAACCAAAATTAATAAAATGTTATTTCTGTTTTTATTAAAATTTCGACTGACTTAAAACAAAGTTTATAAAAAAATTCTGTACATCTAAACTAGTCAGTCATTTAATACAATAAATTCCTTTAAAATAGAATACTATAAATATTGACAAGGGCCACAGGTGTTGGTCGAAACGTCTGCTTAGTTTAAGGTTTAAATTTTTTCTTTAGAATTATTAGTTGTCTGTTTTTTATAATTAATTTAAATTATTTAACTTTTCTGTCAGTTTCTAAAATTTTTGTAACAGATTAAATTAAATATTTGCAGAAACATGAAGAAAAATGAAGGTTTTATTTCTGATTGTGATTACTAACAATTTTTTTGCCGGTTTGTCATATGGCCTTGTAACGGGAATGTCCATGGTTTCCGGTGTGAGAAAAATGCCGTCTAAATTTGACAGTGTGACGTGGGTATCACACAACCAATTAATGAGAAGGTATCAAAGCCGTCTGTGACACAACAGTAATTACCGAAGGTAAGTTTTTATTGAAGTGCGACCCGAAACCACATAAAGTTCATTGGAAGCGAGTGGCTGTGAGGCTGTGTAAATCCTATCTCCGAGCAATTTCAGTGGCAGCTTGATGGAGAATACTGAAGTACGAACCTGCTACAAAATTTACCTGCTCTTCCTAATTCTCGTCCGTGACATGACGTACTGTTCAAATGAACACTCAGACGGAATTAATTGTAGTAGAGAAACTGTTGGTAAATGTAGGCACTTTGTATTCGAGGTGTTACATGTGCTAAGGGGGGCAGATGTAATGCAAGTCTTTGTCAAATTCACCGTGCAACTGGTTACAGTTCCTCAATTACCTCTTCAAACTTGAGCCCTGATGCCATCAGTATGTCTCGGGAAAGGGCGCTCACTTTTAGTGACGCGGACTGTACCATCACAACCTGCAACTAAATCTATGGTGAATAGTTTCCAAAAAAAAGAAAGGACCACATATCAAGTTAATTGTTTTTATTTTAACGTCGACAGCAGTTTTTCTGTTCGCTTGATTATGTTACCTTACGAAAATTTAAGCCGGTGCCATTTTACTTTCAGCTTCTTTCACCCAAATTTCGTCTGAAAAAGTAATTATTATCTATATAAAATAATTTCACTTCAATTGTTTGTGCAACAATATTTTCGCACGTCCCAAATAATAGACAATTCATAGATATTGCATGGGGGAGGAAACATTACCGTCAATTATGGGCCACATTCAAACAGTATAGATTGCTTCAAGGAATTTTTTTTTGCAAATTATTTATTTAACAACTCATAGTTAATTTAATGATGATGAAAATTTGTCCCTTGTTTTGATTAGTCACGAAATAAATCAATAAAATTAAAAATTGTAATGTTTCAAATTTGTATTTTATAGATGATTATGACAATTGCCGAAGGCTCCTAATAAAATTTGGAAGTCAAAATTGAAATATATTTTATTACGTGACTGATAAAAACAAGGGACAAATTATCATCAATTCAGTATATATTTTTAAACAATTAAATTGAAACACTACACCTTCACGTTTCGTAGATCTTTACAGCTGTTGAAGAAAGAAATTCAGTAATTCATGACGTCAGCACCAAATAAAATAATTGTAATACTCTATAAACATTACCGACTCCCCTTTGTACCAGTTTGGACATTAATATTATATTTATTAACCTTATAAGAACAGATATAAGAATTAAGGACTTGTATATCAGACATTTTCAACAACAAAAAATTAAGATTTTTATACTTAAACGTACTTAAATTTAACGTCTGTTTTATATAATTAAACAATTGATGACCTTTTACAGACCTTTATTATAAAATTTACTTGTAACAACGTTTCGGCATGTTTTCTGCCTTCTTGAGGTTATTTCCGCCCTGTAGAGGAAAATGTACAGAAAATTAATTCTAAGCCGGTGAAATTGAGACAAATTTTAAATATATATATATATATGGATACAAAAACTTACCACAAAAATGTTAAAACATCAAAAGTCCATCAATATGGTAGAGATCCAAGTAACACTTCAACTCCTTTCCCAAAAGTAGTTATTGCCTGAATCTGGGAAAAAGTAAATAAATTTTAAAGAGAATAGATCAAATAAATCACAATTTTCTGACTTATTGTAATAGATAAAATAGTTTTAGATAGCAGAAAATTTAAATTTACATGTACACAAATAAGTGATGTGATAAATAATAATAATATAATATGAGTTGAAAGGTATGAATGAACGTATTATGAATTTTTGTGTTTTATATGTTTTATATATATATATTTGAGGTAAGCAATGACATTGCATCCATTTTAGATTAAGAAAGTCTTGTAATGTATAAAACTGACTTAATATTCAAAATAAGATCTTAGTAATAATATTATATATATATTTGTTATGTCGACAAGTATGGCGAAAAATTAACAGCCGAAAGCTGCACAAAAAAAATTATGATGGAATAAAGGATGTAAAAATTAAAATGAGTTTTCTTTTCTTTTTGAAAAATGAAGTTATATTTTTTAATGCAGAATATTTCATTATAATATATAAAGGATAGTTTTAATTTACATAATAAATAAAAAACATGGTAAGAGTTAAATTTGTCCCCGTGATAAATTCATAAATGATGGTTATTATCATAGGACGTATGGACCGTGGCGCAATTCATTGTTTGATGTCCATTGTTTCCGCTGATTTCATTCGATTCCAATTTCCTAGGGCCTACTTTGTTCCGTTTACCTCTGCTAATCGAATCATTTTCTAAGATGTCCCCAATCGTATTTCACAGTGAATGTAGCTGAGTCATTTTTTTTCACCCCCTCCCCCCCCCCCTCGTTCCTGGGGCGAATATCTAATTATTCGCTTTCAGGAACAGGAGCACGAGTCCTGCGAGAGTAATCGAAGGTTCCCGGATCTCCGGAGCAGATTTGCTGAAGAGGAAGGGAGCAATAATAACTAAGGGCTTTTAAACGCGATTCATTTCACGCCAACCACGCAATGATTCGTGAGAAAAACTGCACTTGTCGGCGCAGCGAGCTGTGGGAAAATTGAAACGATAAATTGAGGAGTCAAAAAAATCCTACCCCTCGCCCCCCTTTGCCCCCTCTTCCCCCCCTGCGAGTCCTGTGGAATTAATTCACAGCAGATCTTTCCACTCATCACTCGGCCGAGCCCCAGATAACGATTCTGCACATTAGCAAATTATATCACCTTGGTTCCTGTGACGTTATCGAAACAGTTACAGTACTTAGGAACTTTGATGAAATTTCGACGCTTTAAATTTCTTATTTGTCAGCAGCGCATGAATATGAACCAAAACGTTACACAATTGATTGACGAATGATCAAATTACATTTTTTAAGCTCAAGTTTTGAAACAACTTTCCCTCCTTTCCAGTGTCTGTAAAACTGTCTTTTTCTGGGTTAACAGGCTACATGAGGGTGATCCTGAAACAGGCAACTCCTCTTTAATAGCATAGGGAGGGAATTGAAAAGGGACGATGTGGAAGGTAGAGTATAGTAGCCAAGGGAGTGACTAGGACCCCCGGGCTATAGTTTAAGGATCCTACCCGGTGTTTCACCTAAAAGAGATGTATTGCTCATTGTTCGAAATAAAGTTTTATTTAAAGGAATTTTTGGCGTTCAATCAATAAAAATTAACGCAGTAATCGACGTCGGAGCATAGCCAAGACAGGTAACATTGACACCGTAAGGCTTGCTACTATATATATTAAGCAAAACCAAAATTCAATACATATCGTCTTGAAATGTTGTAGGCTTAGTTTAAAATTAATTGGGGTTTATTCATCATTCGTATAGGGCGTAAACTTTCCACTAGGCACGAAGTAGGCCTAATACATAATATTATTAATTTATTAAAATTTATTTAAAAGTCCTAATTGAAATAATTGTCGGAAAAATCAAGCTCCCCAAAAAGTTCACCTTGTACAAACACAAAGGTAGATAAGAGCTTAATAATGCAACGCCTTCTTTCCAGAGCAATCGCGTCATCATTCAACATAAAACCCCCCAAATCAAGTTTCACGGCTGTCTGTCTCTGCGGAGAAATTAAATAAGCCAAATATTTACAGTTGTTTATCGAAATTTCCCTATTTGTGGAAGCGGCGAATTGTCCGAACCGCCCGGAACGTGTAAATTGGAAACTTTGCAATGAAGTCCGGGCCGTATTTGTACTGCAGTGACGCCTTTCGGCGCAACATGGCAGCTCGTAATGTACATAACTCATTGGTTTTCATTAACTGTGTTTTACGAAGCACATGGACGCACCAAACAGCAACTCCGTTTATTATGCAACACAAGCCTGTTCTGATCCACACGCAAACATCACGTCTGGGAATTAGGATCGGCTCCAGTCTATGTAAGCCAAAAGTACAACTTGACGGTAACGCGGCTACCAATAATATACTAGGTCATTACTTTAACGGTTAAGAAGATAAGGCTATTTCAAACAAACAATACGCATCTGCCGTTCCATAAGAAATTTTCTAAAGTGCCTCTTTCGGATTTTTTTATCTCTGTATAAGTTAAATTGATTAAATAGAATATACTAAAACATTAAATTATTTAAATTATGAAATAATCAATTTTCGTATCAATATAAATACTAATAGAAGCAATAAAGGAGAGGAAAGAAAAAAATTAAATAAATAAGAACTAAAACCGTAATTATAAATATTACGGGGTTACTTATGTAAAAATTTTGTCTGAAAAATTTTGTAGGTTAATAAAACAGTAATGGCTTTCACGAAATAAAAATGCTCTAAAAGCATTAAATAAAATAAATAGGTGTACAGACACGTTGAAAGATAAAATATGTAAAGAAATGATAAGTGATCTTATATATATATGATAAACTGTATTAATTGGAATGAAATATATATTGAAATAAGACCAACATGAAAATAAATACAGTATTATCCAGACACGTGAAAGAAAGCAAACATAAGCGTGATTGGAATAATTTCAAGATCTAACAAATTGAAAAATGCTGATACAAAAGGGGTTTAATGGAGGGGATATACATACTCGAAAATATAAATACAATATTAAATAAAAGAAATGAAATAGGAAGTGTAGCCACACACTACGAAAATTACCTAAGATTAATAAATAAAGGAATTAAATTGCTTAATTGAAATTAAGTTTGATGGTATTATATTATTTTGAATATATTATAAAATTGTATAACTCATTGACCGTTGTAATTAAACATAAATTGAACTGTAAGTTTTATATAAATTGACTGGGTCCTTAAATAATATAACTAATTATAATATATGCACGTAAATATGTTTTATAAACATGTGTTAGGATGTCTGTAAGGAGATTGTGAATGAAATGACCAACTTGTAAAGCCACCAGTTGATGTATACCTTTCGGTACGAAATGACATTGTGACAAGGAATATATATAAATTAAAAATCTTAAATAATTAACCCCCTCCCTTTACAACATTAAATTATATCTTTAAAGATACTTCCTTTCAATACAGAGTTCACTCACTTTATACTCGTAAATAAACCACTGATAATTAAAATAAATTTTATTTGTGGGATGAAGAGTACAAAAGCTAATTTATTAGAGACGTAGTTAAACATGCCACTGTTTCACGTGCTTCTTTATAAGCAGCTTTGCTCTTGTGTGACTTTTTATCAGCACGTTTCAAGGCTTTTAGTCTGTGATTATAAAGAGAATCGTTGATATGAGTCGCGCTGCATCGGATGCAATTTGAAGACGAGGCAGGAGCAGCAGCAGGAGCTTTCGCACGAGCTGTAGCTGCTGCTGGCTAAGTGGTTCGTGGATTCGCCAACACCTTAATGAACAACAGCTAAGAGACTTACTAGACTCTGGAGAAACATTTCCTTTTCCAGGAAAAGCGTAGGCAAGTGAGGCGCCTAAGCGCTCCTGCATTTAGCAGATGAGCTCCAAAACGACCCGCAAGTGCTTACAGGGATTTTACATCTGTCTAGAATTGATTTTACTCGCCCTTGCACTAATAGGCAATGATTTACCGACTGTTTCTTCTGAACCCACGTAGAAACTGAAGCAGCCATGTTTCAACCATCAAGAATCATCCTTTACCTTCTTCGATGCTGATAAATTGCAAATTATTAGCAGCATCTTTACTTGATTAAGCCATCAAAAAATAATTAAAGCGGCAACTAGGCGAGTTGGAACCGTTTTAATAATAAATTTTATAGAACTCCGCGCAACGAGTGACTACGCATACAAGTGAATTAAATCTAAATAATATGTCAAGTAACGTTATAAAAAAAGCTCGTTGCTGAGGCAACCACAGATATTACTGCCCCAAAGGTAATGAAAAATTAGTCAAATACAAATTATTAAATTCAGAAAAAATTTAAGTGACCCTTACAGTCGGGTAAAGCAAAAATAATTTAGTTTTTGTTATTTACGTATACAGGACGGAAGACGAGAATGGCTTGGTGGGGCCGAGTAGGCGGGAAAACGTCACCGTCTGCAACATTGTTGGCTGCGACATTGTTGATGGCCTGGAAGAGATTAGATTGGACAGTTGTTGCAGAGAGGCTGCCGGAGAGAGACGCTAGGGAGAGACGAAGCAGTGGCAGAACAAGGCGACATGTATAAAATTTAGTTTCTGCACATTTAAGAAAGGAGATTCATTTGGTGGGAGTACAGAAAATAAAAAGACAACATTTGATCTGAAGGAGAGGCGCTAGAGAATCTTAATATGAAGAAGACGTGACCCAGCAAAGGAACAACCGGCATACGAACAAAAACGAAGAACGACGTCATCAGGCGTTAACATCCGGTAACGGCAATTTACCTCACACAAACCATTCTCGTCTGATTCGCGAATTTAATTTTCAACTATATCGTTCGTCACCCGCGTTCCCGGGAGCAGCCATTTAAGAAGCTGCGTAGAGTATTATTTTTGCTTTTACCGACTGAGCTAATGATTAAATTGATATCGTAAATTTATATGTTTTCCACTATAACTTAATTTGAGTTATATTTATATTCAAATTACATACATTATTATTATTGTTGTTCGTTTGATTGTACAACAATATTTTGATGGTGTAAACAACGAACACCACATTACGTTAAAAAATCGTCACAATTTATCAACAACAATATTAATAGTTATTAAGAAAACAATTTTAGAAGTGTGTTGTGGTATTCAGTTCTCAGATATTATATTATATATACGTTATATATACTGCATACAGTAAATAAAGAACCAAAAGAAAAAATATTTTAAAAAGCAAAGATAATAATATACATTTAATACATTACATTTCATGAACTATAGTAGTATATATAATGTCTTCATTCATTAAATGTAATGTAACAAATGTATAATTACTATCTTTGCTTTTTTTAAATATTTTTTGGTTCTTTATTTACTGTATTCTATGGCTCTACTGTAATATCTTCAGAATGTTATAATTTTTGTGCATTGTTATTCAGTTCAACCTGAAGAGGATCCAGATCAGAAACGAAACATGTAGTTGTTTTTAGATTATAGTTTCTTACGTTTCACTAATTTTTTGTCTATTTTTGGCCTTATTCAAACTTTTTTCAATTATTTTTGTAAAAGAATTATTGTTTTTTATGATAAATAGATTATTTGTTAGCGTAAAATCTTAAATATTTCATAAATCGCAATAAATGTAAGGTACGGTTCGACCTTTTTTTTAGGTGAAGAAAATTGAAACTCCAAGATTTGGTCTTTCCGCCGTAGGTGAAACATTATTAAAAATGTAATGAAGGAATTTAGTTCGACGATATCATGGTTCAGATTTCCTTTTTGCTGTTACTCGTTGATAAATGCAGTGGAGAGTCTGTACTTTGAATCAGAAAAAGGATCTAGTCACTTGGTGTAAAACAAAACGACAAATGAACACTATTTCAGGATGATTGAACGGTGCAAAAAAAATGGCTGTCATTTCGTCAACATGGTGATGTACACTGGTGGGCAACACACAAAACAGCGGCGTTTCGGCTTTGAGTGGAAAATAAAAAGTTGAAAATGGAGCTGTTTCAACCCTGAGAAATGTGGGGACGAGTTAAAATGTTTATAAAGATTTTCGCGTTATTCTGGAGCGTTGCTTCCCTTTGGGTTTGTGTGTGTGAGAGAGAGAGAGTGAAGCATCAATATTGACGAGGCTGGGCTTCGACTACCAGTGGCCAGTTTTACGCGGAGCGTCTCTCGAGAGGGCGATGAAGACTCGCGTGCATCTTTCATAACACTGGATACTCCAAAACTCGGCGGCGGACTAAAATTTCACGAGTGCCACCGAAATTACCACTTCAAAGTGGACTTTAGCAAGCCGTAAATTTCGCGCAAGTGCCGGTGAGAGATGCTGCTAGATAGCGAGGGAGAGAAACTTTGCAGCCATATTGTGCAGCGGCTCTCATGGCCAACCACGCACTCACGCGCGCAAGAAAATAAACTCACAATACTCCTCTGCTTCAAAATGTAAATAATTGAACTGTCTTACCTAATAAACTAATTATTTAAATTATAAATGCATCCGTAAACTCAGTAAACTCCGCAAACTCAACTGGAGTTCAGATTACTTACACAGTCATAATAACCATACACGGACAGCAATTCAAAACAAATTAATTAAATAAAATACATCAAATATTATCGTTGGACTCCTCTATAATCAATAACTGATTATTTAACTTTAACGATTCAAAAAGAATCATTCGATTTCAAAGGTTTCTACCTATTCACCTTTGAACCCAATGTTGTTGTTGTGGTATTTACTCCTAAGACCTATCTTGCGAAAGCCTTTACATTTCCCCATAACTACCACATCCCACATTCACCTTAATCTGCTTAGTGTATTCCATCCTTTTCCTCTCTCTTCCGGTTTTTCCCCCCACACGCACACTTTGTCCAATGGTAATTTTGAAAGACCGTCATGTCTAATCTATCCCTTCTCTTGGTAAACGTCCTCCATATTGTTCGTTATTCCCCCATTCTGCTTAGAACTTCCTCGTTAGTGATTCTATCCACCCATCTAATTTTCAGCATTTCAAAAGTTTCTATTTTTTTCCTCCAACCGTCGGAAAACCATTGTCTGTATTTCATTCAAGTTTTTTACTATCAGATTTGCCTGATCTACTCAGGCTTTTCATTTCTACATATTTAACACATCTTACATGCTTCCTAATCTATTTAGCGTATTCCATCCTTTGTCTCCCCCTTCTGTTCATTCCATCTAATACTTATTTTACAAGACCCTCATGTCTCAAAACGTGGTCTATTGATCTATCCCTTCTCCTGGTCAACGTCCTCCATATTGTTGTCTCTTCTGTTATTCTGCTTATAACTTACAAGTTTGTGATTCTATCCACCCATCTCATTCTCCTACAGCACCACATTTCAAAGACTTCTATTCTTTTCCTTTCTGCAACTCCTACTGACCACGTTTCGTACCCATATAACGCCACACTATACACGAGCATTTTTAGTAATGATTTCCTAATATTCACACTTAAATTCCTCTTCCTTGCCTGTGGTATCCCACTCTAGTTATTACGCTTCCCAAATAGCAGAATTCCTTAACTTTTGTCAAAATTTATAGCAGTTCATACTACATACAACCAACTACGAATTAAAAATATTCTTAAATGGTAGACTTTCTGGACGATGGATTGACCGTACCGGACATTATGATTCGGCCTCACATCACTGACCTCCATGGTCACCGGACCTCGCTAAATAGGATTTCATCCTTGTGAGGTTTTGCAAAAAAAAGCTCGACTCCCAGAATCAATGCTTGAACTCCGGAACCGCATGGCATGAGCCGTCGAAGCGGTAACTCAAGACATGCTCGCTAGAAACCATGAGCCTCATGGTAAAAATAAATGGTCCGATCGACATTTTTCTATACCTTTCTTTCTTCTAAATTATATATACACACCTGCTTGAGCTACAAATGAAGCATTTATACTTCCTTAGAACTTTATATTTTTTCAGTTATCAATATTTATGAAAAAACTTAACTTAACTAAACTATTAACCTTAGGTAAGATATTTATCACAATACTATGTTCTGATCTTGAGTGTTAATGTAATTTCTGTTGGTTACCAATGACTTCATAGTTGGCGCTACATGAAATAAATTATATAATAATAACATTCACAGATCCGGAACAACTATAAATGTCACTTTATTTAATAAAAATAAGACACCGGTGCCTACTTTTTTTTCTTTTGGCTACTGCTTTATCTAACTAATATCACATGTCATTCCATGTCAGTTCAACCCAGCCATGACACCCATGGTCTCAGATTTTTATGAAACTTGGCATTTTGTTCCTTTCATGGTTATAAGGAATGATATGAAATATTTCTGCTTTATCACAAATGGTTTTTGTTTTACAGCCTGCTAAAGTTTTTGAAATCGCGTGTTTTTTTCCGATCGGCGGATGAAATGAAATTTGTTCTTCCATTGAAAATACATTATATCTTCCTTATTTACCAACCAATGTTGATGAAATTTTTTATGGGAATACTTCAATAGGAAAGGAAGCCAGAAAAAAATTATTGTAATTATAAACTATCTGTAAATGGTCTGAGTAAAACTCTGCATATATAATTGGACGAAGTCTCCGTAGCGCCTACAATTAAATACATATATAATTTAATTCGCAAGTGAATTATCGTGGTGAGATGGACGTTAAGCACAGGAAGGTAACTGCTTACGGACCATGGAAAACGCTACTCGTTCCGCGGATTGAATAACTTCCCGTTCCATGGAATTATTTCTGAGATTGTTTGCGCCGCAGACGTGGAATGGCGCCCCCCATAACCCGTAAACTCTCGGAATTACATTGTATGCGGCTGACAAGTCTCCTCGGCAATTTTCTTTGTAGCTCTTTGGAATCTACGGCCCGAGACGGGATTTAAATGTCGCCGTTAGAGCACTTCAAAGCGAACTAATGCTTGCCTCATAAGCTAATCGGCGATACTAATGTCTGCTGAACCGCGGCTTAAATGCAGATAATTTCACAATAAAAGCTCTCGGCTGCCTTCCTGTTTCGTCGACGGCGCTCCATAAAATCAATCGACGGTCTCTCGTTACTCTAGTTAAGTCAACGTCTTGGTCATTCATCCTCTGGAAATAAGTAATGGCTGTTGGGGTGAAACTTCGATCTTTGATTTGTAATAAACCTTTCCCCACACTGCAAAATGTTTAATAACGTACACGTTTTTAAATGTCAAAGACTAAGTGGAGGATCGAGAAGTCAGAGGGTAATGCGCACATAGCATCTCTGGGTATGTAAACAGAAGGAGGGGGAATATCTCTGAAGCAGGGTAATACAGAAATAATTGTGGAATAACTTAATTGCCCGTGAATTTGGTCAATCCTCGCCATTTTGACCCTTGGCGTGGAAAAATAATTTATATGCTAAGGCACGCGCTGTCAGGCATACGCAGGGTTTCACACCTCTTTGTCCTCGAAAATATCACACCTACCCCACTAAAATCTTCAGATCGATGTTATCACGTTATTTTTATCATCCCCCAAGACATGGAACAAACAACGTGTATTCAATGCGGTCAGCCGGATATTAAAAACAAGAATCTATCTATTTTAATAATTACTTAATAACTAATATCTTAACGTCTAGTACATATATATCTTATTAACTACTTGATATCCACTACATGTGGTTTACTACACATATACGGAGCGTAATTGTAAGTTCAATTAAATGTATGTTTATTTATATGCCATGTCTGAATTTTTTTGCTGCTACTTCAGTGACATTAATTTTATGTTTTACCTATTGAAGTTACAGAACCTGGACTACGTTTGATGGCAAGTATATTTATCTTAATCTATCAGCATAAATAGATGGGTCTGTCAAATGTTTACGTCACATCCCAGCTTCGAACTAGCCACGTCCATTACTCACAGTTACGTTACAAATATAAATAGCGTCATTTACCGCCAATATATCATATTAATATTTAATTATTAAAATTTTTGTAATTTAGTAAAAGATTTTCCTTCATTATAAATACAGTTTGAAATTAAATTAAAGGTTTTATCATACAAATAATTTAAAATTAGTGCCATATTTTCCTTGAAAATTAATTTCAAGATCTTATAATTCAAACGTTTGTATTTTAGTAAAAGATTATCCTCCATCCCATACAGCTTTGAAATTAATTTAAATATATATCATTTCAATATTTGTAATTACTATATTATTACAAATTAGATTAATATTTAATTTTAAAAATAAATGTTATCAAGTAAAATATTTTCCTTCATTCCAAACACAGTTTTGAAATTAATTTAAAGATCTTATAATTCAAATGATTTTTTTTGTAATTTAGTAAACGATTATGCTTAGTTGTATACAGCTTTGTAAATTATTTAAATATTTTGTCATACGAAGAGCGCACCAATCACGTGCGAGTGGGCCGGTGCTTCTTGGGTATGACGTAATACGCGGGGCCTATAAGTACACCAGATCTATTATTTTTACTTAATTCTGAATCCCTTTAAGAGCGACTAACGTAATACATTATTATTTTCTCTAACTTAATTCTGTGTTGTTTTAGTTATGAAATAATTATCTCTCACACCGCCAAAGATGATAATTTCTTCTTTCACTTATTAGAGAAACATGTCTTTCCTTTGTATCCATACTACAATCTCAATACAAGAACATAATTTCACCACAATCTGGGATGAAGATAATTCATCAGTGTCCTTTTAAATCTCTTTTAGTCAATAATAATAATCTTTCCAATCTCCAAACAAACAGGACAAACCCCCAGCGATGATAACTCTCCTCTCGCCAAAGATGATAACCTCTTCTTCCACAAATGAGACAAAGATGTCTTTCCTCTGTGGTCCTACTAGAATCTGAAAACAAGAACATAATTTCACCACAACCTGTGAGTTTAATGTCTTCCACGGACTTATCTTTGATTTTTTCACGTCACTTGACTTGTGCACAGCAGAGAGAAACGAGGCGTATTTATTTTCCCCGCCTAGTTTTGAACTGCAGGAAAGCCACGATGAAGAATTTGGTTGAGCCATCAGCATCGTCGGTGATTTTCCATCTGCTCGGTGAATGATGAATGTTTCACGCTGTGATTAACTAATAATTAGTTGGTTGTTGCCGCGTCAGAGCTAACACCGATAATCCCAGGAAATAATCAGCACTCGGCGATCACAAATCATTCTCACTCGAATTAGCTGGTGATTACTCACGTCGATTTTCAGAGCTCGCCGGAAAAGTAAAGGCTGGACTTACGGAATGAATTCTGTTCCGGTGGTAATGAGCAAGATCGGGTGAGAAGAATGGGGAATTAAGTCCGACCGAAGTGCATCGATGCAGGTAAGCTGATAAACGTGGACCGGCTGATGTTTTATTCACGTTGCAATTTAAGCGGTTATTCGCACTGTCCGCAACGCGCATTTCCGCCTACGTTCAATTTGTCGTCACGTGCCTGCGAATCCATGAATTTTTCACAAAAAGGAAAATTGCAATCCTGCTCCAACAGACAGCAACTTGTATATTTATAAATACACAATTACGGAAGTTTTATCGTTTTCAAAGATCGCGGCAGCTTTTCCTGTTTCTTTTAAACGCATAGCACTCTTTAAATTATAGTAAGAGAAAAAATCAAATTTCATGCCGACATGCAGTTTCCGATAACCAATTCAGGGAAGTAAACTCGTTAATAATTAAAGTACCTGAACCTGTTACATATAATTATATTGGGGACCATTTCAAAGGCTTATATTATTTTCCTTTCTGCAACTCCTACTGCCACGTTTCGTACCCATATAACGCCACGATTATTCATACATATATTAGCCTAATTAAATTCCTCTTCCTTGCCTGTGCTATCCTACTCTACTTATTATGCTTCCCAGGTAGCAGAATTCCTTGACTGCCTTCAAAATATCCCTCCCAATCTAACACCCTTTGTTATTCCACTGTTTCCAATACCTTGGTTTTCCCTCTATTAATACTCAGCTGTACTCTTTATCCGGGACCATGTTCATGTCATTTATTATGTACAGAGTAGTCACAGATATTAAGTCAACTAATGAAGTATCTACAAAAGTAAATATACCAACTAGCTTCTCAACATTCATATTTTATAATACGTTGATAGACGTAAATCAATATTTTATATTTATAAGTAAATTTCTCTCTTTTTCGAAAGCCTTCCTTGCCTTTGCTATTCTACTCTAGTTATTACGATTCCCAAGTATTCTTCGAAATATCTCTTCCTAACCTAACACCCTATGTTATTCCAATGTTTCCAATACAGTACTCCATTGCCTTAGTTTTTCCACCTATTAATCCTCATATTGTACCCTCACGTTCATGTAATTTACTTTCCAAATTTTCTTCTGACTCCCCAAACACTACAATGTAACTAGCTACAGACACAAAATATAACATTACTAGGTGGGTGCCCCCGGCGACCTCCTGTAATCTAGCGACGCTGCTTCACGACCCGGAGGTCCCGGGCTCAAATCCTGGCTTGGTCTTGGACGTTTCTGCCGACTGGGATTAAGACAACTGGAGAATTTATACGCTGACCCACGTATCACTCTATCAGTGAGTCATGAAGGCGACACAGTAGCCCAAGACCCTGAATGGACTGCGAGCAGAAAGAAAAAGATGCCCGGCGTTGCCCGGTAATTAATTTATATTAGCCAGCTGGAGTATTTGATTGGACAGTAATGTCTTTGTTAACGCGTGATTAAATTATGAGATAGATGGTCACACTTGTTGCAAATTCACCCTTTCACGCTCTCCATCATCTAAATCACACACTTGAACGCTGTAAATTAAAGGAATGAACGAGTGTTTAAATTCAAACGATTGCAACTTTCACATTTACGCACTTCATTTGTTCAGAGTCCAATTAATCGATACTCAAGTATTCCACGCAATAATAATACATGGAATATATCAGGACTCGGCAATCTCTAATTCTAAATGTCAAAACAATGGCAAGCTACGGCGCAATAAACTAAGGCAATTGCCACAAACGGTCAAGCTGAGAACTTGAGATTGTACTTCTTCTTATGTGAGAAATCCTAAATATAATAATTTGGGAGCGGAAAATTGAAAAAAAATCTGGATTGTGACTGCAGCACCACCTGTTAGATCCAAATATAGCTAAGAACCATCCAGGTGAACCTATAAATACAACAAACAAAATTCTTCAAAATCGGTGAAACCGTTTGTGGAGAGAATTGCCGACACAGGCACAGAACAGAATTTATATCGGAATTTATTACGGAACTTGATCGTTTTCAAATATCGTGGCAGCTTTTCCTACTTTCTTTAAACACAAGAGAAGTTTATGTCGCGCTGTTTAAATCTTAGAAGTGACATAAAAACCAAAATATTTACATTCAATTGTACTCGTTTTATTTCATTTCATCATTAATAGATTTCATTTCTCATTTGGGAGATCATCAGGTGAGCTTATTGAAGTATGTAATTACCATTATAGGCCCAAATATGGTGGTTTTGATTTATTGATGTAATGCACCTTTTTTTTAGAAAAACAGACGTTTAGTCAAATATTATGTAAACAACGTAGTTAATGGTATACCATGATTATTGAATGCATTTCAGCCGATGCATAATTAATTACCTTTAAAAGCAACTTTAAATCGTGACGTCCCCTTCCTCGTCCAAACTGATGACGTCAGACTCTGTGACGTGATATCATGGTGAACATTTACTATGAAATGTATATGTATATGCTGTTATTACTTTTATAACTGGGATATTCCTTTATGTACACCCAATGATACGTAATTAGCTTTAAAATAAATTAAAGAATAAATCATTTTTCTCGGTTTTGAAACGTGTGGCTTAAATGAAGGAAAATCCTGTACTGATTTACTAGTGTTTGCATAATTAAATTTGAAAAAATTGAGGAAAATATGCAATATAGAAATTAATATGTATTAAATCCTTTTTCTTCTTTATTCATGAGAGGTGCTTTTTAAATTAAGCGAAACAAACATCAATGTGTATTAAATCATGTTTACATTACCAAGATATAATATATAAATAGTATATAGGAGGATGAACCGACAAACAGAATTAGAGTTAGGAGATGATCAGTTTGGTGTTAGGAAGAATGTAGGGACAAGAGAAGCAATATTGCCTCTTCGTCTAATTATAGAAAACAGGATAAGAAAAAAAAGGTCTACGTTCATGGCATTTGTAGATTTAGAAAAACCCTTCCAGAACGTGATCTGGAACATACTTCTAAGGATTTTGAATAACACAGGAATAAAATATCTATAAGCTCTACAGACGGCAGTCAGCAGTAATTAGAATTGAAAGACAAGAAAACAAAGCAGAAATCAAGAAAGGAGTAAGACAAGGATGCAGTCTGTCGCCAATGCTACTTAACTTATATAAATAACTGGCGATGGGGGAAGTTAAAAATGAATATGGAAAGGGAAACAAAATGAAAGGAGAAGAAATAAAAATCCTGAGATTTTCTGCTGACATGGTGGTATTACGGGAGTCAAAAGAAGACTTGGAAACCATAATAAATGGCATGAACATGGTCCTGGACGACGAGTACAACATGATGATTAATAGAGGTGATGAAGCGTAGTATGGGAAACAGTGGATTAACATGGGAAAGGATATTTTGACGGAAATTAAGGAATTCTGCTACAAGAGTAGGATAGCATAGGCAAGGAATGCTTTCGAAAAGAAAAGAAAAAAATTACTTACGGGCAATTTAAGTGTGAATATTAGGAAATCATTGCTAAAAATGTTTGCATGGAATGTGGCGTTATATGAGTGCGAAACGTGGACGGTAGGAGTTACAGAGAGGAAAAGAATAGAAGCCTTTGAAATGTTGTGCTATAGAAGAATAAGATTGGTAGATAGAATCACTAACTACGATGTTCTGAGCAGAATAGGGGAAAAGCGAACAATATGGATGACGTTGACCAAGAGAAGGGATAGATTAATAGGCCACGTGTTAAGACATGAGGGTCTTGTAAAATTAGCACTACAGGGTAAAAACAGAAGGGGGATGCCACTGATGGAATATACTAAGCAGATTAGGGGGGATGTGGGATGTGCTAGTTATGCGGAAATGAAAAGACTAGCGCAAGATATATTAGCATGGAGAGTTCCATCAGATCAGTCTTAGGACTGAATAAAAACAATATTTCCTAATTTAATTTTTCAGCTCATGAGGTCTCTATTTTCCTCAAAATTGAAGATCAAACTCCTCTTTTTCGGAAATTAAAAGTTGATTAAATAGAAAAAGACAATATAATAATAAAATTGCAAAGTGCAGAGCTTTTACTTTAATTACAACGTAAGTAATGAAGACAATGTTTCACTTAAAATGATTGGACGATGAGACATTAACGGAGCGATTCAAAATACTGTGATTGAAAGACTCACAGTAAAGGTAAATAAAAGACAGGAAACGGAAATTGTCAATAGATATGAGTGTAGAGAACAGCGACGTCGTTTCTGAACACAGCTGAGCAAAAACCTCTTTTGTCTGGAATTATCTAAGTATAGAATTTTGTGGAGCATTCATCGCACTAGCGAAATCGTGTAAAGAGTTCGTTTTTCATTTCGTTCCCTGTTGTATTCAAAATTATATAAATGCACCGACTGAAGCGCGATATAAAGGCCTCATTCTTCAAGTTAATGAGAGAGCTTTTTCCCACTGCATCCAAACAAATTTGAAGAACGTAAGAACAGAAGGTAAGCAAGGCAGAAGTGACTTTAGCTCCCAAGGCACAGCGCGCACGGGGGGAAAAAAATAATAATATGTTGCTCACTACTCATTATGAGGGGAATTTTAGTAAATAGATTTAGGAGAGGATAGGACTTCATACGTTTCGTTGATCATAAAAGAAAGAAAGAAAGAAAGAAAGGCCTCTCGCCGCCGCTAACAATACACTAGCGTCATTATTTACACGTCTTTTGTGACGTTTCAGTAAAAAGACTGCGGTTAGTTCCATCAACAGGTTGAATTTAGACCCAACACTGGAATAGGAAATGAATTGGAATCACTTGTGGCAGCCAGCAATCAAATGAAACACCAAATAACTCACACTGTACATAGTTTCTCCACGAAACGTTGCATTTGTACCAACTAAACGTCGATTAAATTTGTTTTCTAACATATTTGGCCGTATTTTTATAAATGTATTATACTTAATGTCATAAAATAAATTTTTAGATTAGTTTGATGACACATTTAACAGTATTTTTATTTATGTAGCATACTGACTTTTAAATTATCCAACATGGCATCGCCAAAAAATTCGGAGGGGAAAAAATCAAATTTATTTGATCGAAAAGTACATTTCACAAAGAATAAGTCAAGTTTATAAATATACAATAAATAATTATTAGTTGCATTTTGTTGCAGTACTCAGATTCTAACCTATCTTGCGCAAGCCTTTTCATTTCCGCATCCAACATCCTCCGTAATCTGCTTAGCGTATTCCATCATTTAGACACCCTCTTCTGTTCTTATCCCACACACACTGCCTTCTAATGACAATTTTACAAGACCCTCATGTCTCATAACGTAGTCTATTAACTTATCCCTTCTCTTGGTCAACATTCTTCATATTTTTTTCTCTTCTCTTATTCGTCTGTAACTCTTTTTTCACGAAAGCCTTCCTTTCCTGTGCTATTCTACTCTAGTTATTATGCTGCCCAAGTAGCAGAATTCCTTAACTTCCTTCAAAATATCCCTTCCCAATGTAACAGCCTTTGTTATTCCACTGTTTCCCATACTAGACCCCATTCCCTTGGTTTTCCCTCTATTAATCCTCATATTAAACACTTCCTCCATGCCATTTATTATGGTTTCCAAGTCTTCTTCTGACTCCCCTAATACTACAATATCATCGGCATAGGGTGGAGGTTTTATTTGTTTTCCTTGAAGTATGGTTCCCTTTTCATATTCCGTTTTAACTTTCTTCATCGCCTGTTCTATTTATATAATTTAAACGGCATTGACGACAGTCTACATCCTTGCCTTACTCCTTCCTTTCTTGATTTCTGATTTCTTTTTTTGATCTTCAATTCTTGTATTGGGTATAGAGCGCGATGTCAATTAAAAATACACACATAACCGAGTTCATCAAAAATTCTCACTAATGCATTTGACATAAATTCTATTAAATTATAATGATTAAATAATCTTTAGTTTGATTTTTAAGTTTCTCTGAGGTAAATGTAGTCAAAAACCTGCCGTGGTTTCTTGAAATGTGGGGAAAAATTTAAGGATTTAAGGAAATTGTTTGTATTTATTATCATCATCCTTCCATGAGTTCATATTTTGGTTTTGAAATAATAAACTTGAGTTCATAAAATGGTTAATAATCCATTGAATTAAGTTTAATCTTGAAATTTAATTCGATGATGATATTAAGTTTCAGTTCATAAATTAGGTTAATTTACAAAAGTATATAATTTATAAACGTATAAGTTTCAGTAAGTAACCACTTTGAGCCATCTCTGTACCGAGGTTTCTTTGACGAAGCTAAAGCCGAGAGTACCTCATGTTGGCCGAGCGTTTCACGAAGAGCGTTAGTCAAGTCATCCCAAATACAAATAATTCAAAATGATCTGAAAACAGCTTCAACGGTCTTCGTGAAACGCTCGGCTATAGCTTCGTCAAAGAAACCTCGGTACAGAGGATTCAAAGTGGTTATATATAACCTAATACTCATATCGGAAGGTTTGTTTCTTTTTAATCCTCTCTTAACCACCCCATTAATGTATTTGGACGCAGTGAAGGTTTGCTTTAGACCTATTTAACAGAAAAGTTTTTGATTTCACCCCGCACTGAAGCTGTATTCAGATCATTTTGAATTATTTGATTTGGGATGTCCCATGGTGCATTGACACTATTTATAAATACTTCAGGGTTAAATCTTTGCATGATTTCAATGGCTGGACCGTCTTTAAAATTACTTCCACGTTTGTGGTCAAGGTTTCTCACCCTCGCGGTGATTTTCTACGGGTTTCTAAGAATATCTGTACCAAGTTTTGTTGCAGTTGGTCCGTGGATTTTAGTCTCTATTAATAATGTACGATACCTTGGTCTACTAAACTTAGATGGAAACCACATTTAAGATCCAAAAGGGATCACCTCAAGAATAAGTTTCGCCAAATGAATTGGCTACTTTGCAGAATTTCAAAATTGAAAACAGAAAACAAAATATTTATATACAAATTCATTCTTAAACCCATATTGAGATATGGGATCCCACTATGGGGGTGCACCAGGCCTTCGAATTAAAAAATTATTCAACGTTTTCAGTCAACAATCATTCGTACCATCCTAAACACACCCTGGGTCGTGAGCAACGAAACAATACATGAAGATATTTTTATTTTTCTTATTTACTGTAAATAGTTAAGTCAGAAAACTATGATGTAATACATGAAGATGCATATATATATAACAATAACACTAAGAAGCTCATTTTAATATTCCTTGATTTCTAAGTCAAATAAAAGGAATATTGAAGAAGATATTCATCAGTATTTAACTATAGATGTTTTTATGATAGGGATTATAGGTAGTATAAGAGCAATTTCAATATAAAACATTAGTAACCATATACTAATAAGAAAGAATTGAATGTAAGAAGGTAGTCGAGAGTGAGTCTGAGGGTTAAAACCGCATTCAAATGGTGATAACTTTTCTCCGTCATGAATTGCTTTTTTTTAAATTAATTTTGTTAAAATATCATAATTAAAGATAATACAATAGAAATTATTATTATTGTAATAATTAATTAATAAGTTACTTTGGAAAACCTATTATAGGAGATGAAACACACACAGACTCAGCACTAATTATCTCCCAGGACCTTTAGAAAAGGTCAGCCATTTTGCAAACTAACAACACGTCGCAGTTTGAAGAAGAAGCGGCCAACGCATGTGAAGTTAAATTTTATTACATTTAGATAAGATTGTGTTTCATTCGGAGCCTGGTCACTGGACCACTTCTCTCCTCTGTGTTTTTTCCTTTATCTCATTTGCTTAGTATTCAAAATGAACAGTTTGTAAAATTCTTAATAAATAATGTACGAAAACATCCGTCCATCCTTTTTTATTATAAAGATAATCTATTCTGTTATAAGTTTTTTATCTTCTCAATTTATCATGGACAATTGAATGAATGTATATTAAAAGATAGGTTATGATGCGGACACGTAAGGGGGATAGAACTTATTTTGCCTTTAAAATACACTAGTAGTCGTTTCGATAATTAATGACGTGTGGGAGAAGAATTGTTTTAGTCTTTCGTCCGTCGGCTATTACGGACGGTTTAGGTCGCCTGGACAGAAGGCGATGGCGTCGTTTGATGCGACGGCGACGAGGCGAAGAACTTACCAGGGCCAAGGCTTTATTGTGCTTTTATGCTGAACAAGATAGTGGCAGAAAGAATGACTTTAATAAGACGGCGTGCGGGGCGCACAAAATCCACCGTCTTCAAAGATAGATAGCTGCTGGCGGCTGAGGGGGGAAAAAAGCATCATATTTGAAGGCAGGGCCATGAAAAATGTCTGCTGTAGGAAGAAGTTGCGCGGCGATAGTCTCTCTCCCGCGCCGCTTCCGACTCACTCCGCATCTCTGCGCATAAAAGAGAAAACTCCGGAAGGTGGCATTGCACGTCGTCTTCCACTCAGCACTTTTTACTCCTGAGAGCCAGTAATAAACAAGGGACACGTTAATAACTACCCTCACCATGGCTACGTGTCGTGTGGCTCAATAAAATATCACACAATTATTATAAAGAACAGTGGGAATTCTGCAAGAAATTTCAAATGGAAAACCATAACCTCTTCTATCCATTTTATTTAATTAACATATTTTGTAGCTAATATTTGCAAAATAAATTATTATTATATAGATCTGAAATAGAGTCAACATTCCAGAATAAACCTGAGATACTTCACCAGTCCTGTAATTGTGTTCTGTGGACTTATTTTTATGAGTTTCAAATGACAGGAATTGATATTAAATATTCTCTCCTATGGCTGGTCTGATGCAACTTTCCATGCTAACCTATTCTGAGCAAGCCTCTTCATATCCTCATCCTCCCTTACCTCCTTAGCATATTCCATCCTTGGCCTCCCTCTTCTAATTTTACGAGACCCTCCCGCCTCAAAACGTGGCCTAAATCCATCCCTTCTTTTGGTCAACATCCTCCATATTGTTCGCTCTTCCCCTATTCCGCCTACAACTTCCTCGTTAGTGATTCTATCCAGCCATCTCATTCTCCTGCAGCACCACATTTCGAAAACATCTATTGCTTTCCTTTCTGCAACCGTCAACGTTTCGCTCCCATATGATGCCACACTCAATTACGAACATTTTTAATAATTTATTCCTAATATTCATACTTATTTAGACGTAAGTAATTTCCTCTTTTTTTATGAAAGTCTTCCTCGCCTGTACTATCCTACTCTTTATATGTACTATACTTCTACCATTCTTAGTTAGTATGCCGCTAATTTCCTTAAAACCTGAGATACTTCACCAGCGCTGAACTCTTTTTACAAGTTTTTATATTAAATATTCTCTTCAGGTATATAATTAGAAGCACAATTGTCAGTCAACAAAAAATTATTTCAATCATTATTGGATGAATAACAGAAATTTCAATCCATTAGACCTGTGGAACCTAACCTTCTTGATCTATTAAGGAAACTTGTTTTCCCTCCACCCTTCCTTTGATAGCTCATATATTGCTACTCACTGACTGTTGTGTGATAAACTTAAAAAAAAAACTCATTAATTTTTATACATTTATTAAATTGAATGTAAAACGAACCAAATTAAAATTTAGTATGTGTTACCTAAAAGAACTCGGCAAAAACTAAACACTTTTAATGGGATGGATGAAACTGATGCTTTAATAAAAAATTTTAATCATTTGGCATCTGTTAGTTAGGTTAATTATGTCCACTGTTCCATCTTTTTGATAGGATATTGATAACCACACTGAAACCTGTTTCCACTAGATTTAAAAGCAATTGGAAACTTTCTCATGA
This sequence comes from Eucriotettix oculatus, assembly GCA_034510155.1. NCBI lineage: Eukaryota > Metazoa > Arthropoda > Insecta > Orthoptera > Tetrigidae > Eucriotettix > Eucriotettix oculatus. The sequence continues at coordinate 101,679,836 of CM067378.1, forward strand.
TATTCCATAATACAGGATAAGTAACATGTTATATGTTTCTGAAGCCTGAATTGCTGATATCCATTTCTGAAGTGTACCGTAAGTTCTTCCTCAGTGTTAATTCTGATTAGTTCCTCTTGTAATATGACTTCAGATTTTTCAGAGCTTCTGGCAACTGCTGCTTTATAATAATTTAATCAATCATAAAATATACTCAATAGCTTAAATTTAAATATGCATCACATATCCTTTCCAAGATTCTTAGCATTTCTGTTTGTTTTATGTGAATTTAGTTGTTCTAGAAATTAGTCCTGTCCGCATAAGCAACTTGGAATTTTATGAAGTTAGTTTTTCCTCAATTTATTTTCCAACACTCCTCTATGTCTTGTTTAACATTTTTTTTAAAATCTCTGGATAGTTCAAGTAACATGGATCACACCATCTGTGTGCAATGTCGTATTAAATAGATACTAAAGGAAGTACTTATTTTTCCTGCCACTAACATTTTTCTGCAGGGCAAATTTAATGTTGATAATAAAAGTCTAATTAATTTTCCCAGTACACTAAAATGTTTTATGATTACATTCCATTTTATACATCAAAGGCTCATTGGTACTCTATGAAGAGCATATTTAGTAAATTCTATTTTCATTACAATTCAGAATTATTAATCTTATAATAAAATTTGGTTTATTCAGCTCATCTTTCGTCAGAACTCACATTGATAGTTATCATTTATACTTAATTGTCAATGGAGAAAAAGTAAGAATATTTTATGCACCCTATTTAATAATGTATTTCTCCTGCTATTATTGCTTAATCATTTTGTCTCTCTTTTAATATACTAGCTGTTTTACCAATACTCGGGGTACATTCTCAGTCTTCAACAAGCAGTGGTAGAAATAAATTTATACAACAGCCTCATTTTCAAGTTTTACCATTTTCTTTATCATTCATACATAATGAAATCATCACCTGCTTCTCAATAGTTTGTAAACTTCTAAAGATGTAGATCTCAGTTCCACCAGTTGTTGGTTTCCCTCAACTTAATCATCTCCATCACATCCTCTATTAAATCATTCAAATATTCAATCCCCTGCTTTCCTGCACTTAATTTTCTTAATATAGTATTCCACTTCATCATTAAAGGTGTAAAATCTGAAGTGACTACTTGCAGTAACTTCTTGCTACCATTTGTTGTCACAGCTTTCAATGTTTGATATATAAATTCTCACTCTGTTTATACAGATACTGAAGTTTTGATATGATTTCCAACAATGCTGATTTACATTAATTTCTATGTGTTCCATGAATTCACCATCATATCATCCTGTTTATTCCTTTAATTTACTAAATAGTTGCTTTAGCTCCTCAATTATTTGGTTTACTTAACTTTTCATCTTACATCCTCTAAGCTCTTCATTTAATTTCTGTATATAACTTTTTGCCGACCTCCTGTGGTCTCTGGCTAGCATTCCTGCCTCACAACCCAGGGGTTCCAGATTCAAATCCTGGCATGGGCTTGGATGTTTGTGTCTTCATGGTCATGTAGACCGGGATTAAGACATTAAGATGACCACGTATTATTCCAAATTTGGAATGTGTCCTGCAAGATGACAGTCTGCAGTCAATTTGGTAAGCCAAGGCCCTAAATGGGCTGAAGAACCAAACAAAGAAGACGATCATGATTTGTGCATTCAATGTCCAGACTTTCTACTTTTAAAACCTTTTCGTGAAAAGGTTATTACGTACTATTTATGTATACTAATCTGAAGTTTAGTGGCGCACAACCTGTACGGTTAGTGAGTGGTCTGTCCTTTAATCCTTCGCCTTAAAAAGTTTAGCTTGGTTGCCCTTACCAGGAACATGTCATAACTGAACACACAAGCTATTTAAAACCATAACCATAGCAGTTCTCAATATACTTACAGAATAAATATATTATTTATTTACCTTGCCATTTAAATTATAGAGACTTCATTCAGCTAATTCAAGCGCAGAGAACCTAAACTGGATCTTATTAATCATAAAGACTACAACCTTCATTATCTCAACTGCAATATAATGAGGAAATTGATTAAATAACCTTATAAATCTATGTAATCATTTGGATTGAGATCTCCCAACCTGACAACAACATACTACTTTATCTCATATTATGAAAGAAAAAAAAGCAGAATACCAGAAACATTACATAAAATATGTCCTGCTTGTAAATAAATGAAGCCAATGTTGAAATGTTTTTAAAAATACAAAGGCAACACAAAAAGTAATTCACACCATAAATTAAATATTAACAGAAGAGTAAATAAAACTATTTGGAATTAATGTTTACATATGATGTAGACAGAAGAATGGTCTCTCAATGTCATGAAAAAGTTGACTCAAGGGGTTGGTGAATCAGCCAAGAAAGAAAGTCAGGTTGTAAAAAAAATTAACATAAAATGAATTATGTTTAATGAGAGAATGATTGAGTAGGGGTTATGTTATCTCATACTAATGCAAGGAAGAGCTTTTTTTACTCTTGATAATTATGGTATTTCACTATTCCTTTTTAAGACAGCCATACTCAAATATTTTGTCTTGCACTTTATCTTTCTCACTTTATATTCTTACTCCCCCAGTCTCCTCCTACCCATCCGAATTTTAATGCAATTGAAACAAAATAATTGATAAATCTTTCAATAAAACAGCAACAAGATTATGTCTGAACCTTGTTCAGAACCATCATCAGTCCAGATTTAAATGTGAAATCCCATTTGTGTAAGATAGAAATCTAAATAGATGTTCCAAATGTATATCGAAATTTTGGTGATTAGCTCACCACAGCATCTTTCCCTCCCAAGGAAGCATCTGATACAGGAAACAAATTAAAATAAATATTCAATTATATAATGTAAAACTCAACATCATGACTTTTCGATAATTATTTTAAATAATCATGGCAAATATATTTATGTAATAATGTCCTGAGTTTGCTAACAGATACATGAATATAAAATCGAATCATTTCTTGTATTACAAACAGTAAATCATTTAACAAGCACTAATAATATTATATCAACAAATATAAAAAGTTCGTTAAACAATTTCAACAAGAAGCTTATAATAAAAAATTATAAATAAAAATAGCAAATTATTTGACATAGTTTCATATGCAAATTATATTTGTGCTTATCCTTCAGAAATTCTGTGTATGTGACTTAAATACTTTAGTCAAGAAATATAAAAATATGAATACATGTTTTATAACGTTCACTCAGATGCAGAAGACATTACATTGACTAGAATAACTTCAGACTTCTTATCACCTAAAGTAATTCTTCTCCCTCTTCGACATCACGTTCCTGAGCAACTTTATTCACAACTGGATTTTGTGAATACAAAATAACAGCATATGAAACTATCGATATAGCGATAACAGTATTTAAATAAATAGGAATTCCAAATATAATCCAACAGAATATTGCAGTGAACATCAGTTCAAGGGCACTAGCAAACGTCTTCAAAATTGAGTTCAGGTTTTTAAGGAAAAAACTCGTGATGATGCCAATTCCGGCATTGTTGATCATTATGATTATAACTTTGAAAGTGAAAACTGAAGACAGAGATTCTGAAGTGAACGCAGTGAGAAGGTCACCTTTGATGAGAAGTATAGCAGCATTGCATATAATAGAGTCAATGTACATAAATACATTTTGAATAAATATGTTCACATCTGCTCCCTCTCCTTTCAGAAGATATTCATTGTAAACTCCAGCAAAACAGGAACAAACAGTCTGAAATCATACAAATATAATCAACTTTAACTATGATATATGAGGCATAAATTTCATGCTAAACAAATATATTTAAATATGAATACATGATTAAAAACATTTACATAAGACTACATGTAATTATAAGTTGAATAAAAACTAGCCAATAAAGTTTTAGAGCCATAATTTAAACAAAAAGTGTTTTATAATTATTATTAAATTAATTAAGGGTCTTAACTAAAGTTTAAAATTTGTAGAATATTATACCACACTGTACAATTTTTATGTAATTGGATTTTATAAATGTTGAAAGGTTACCCAAGATACACTTTTCCAATAAACTATATGGAAATCAAATTAATTAAACCAATTACTTAAATAATAGTCAAACATGTTTATTCTGGACACAAAATACTGTTTATAAGTTCAATAACAGTTTAAAAAATGCTGAGAGCAAAGAATTCAACAGAAGATATTCTAAACTTTAAATTTTAAGGTAAAAAGTTCTGAATTCAATGAAATTGAATATTTTAGGAAACATACTCCTTAATTTAGATAGTCAAAATCAATTGTGCTTCAAAACGAGACAAAAATATAGATGAATAGAAATGATAACTCACAAAATTTCTCATTCTTTATGCCTCATTTCCTCTAAAATAAATATGTAAATATTATACCTCATGTAAAATTTCTCTCATTAAAGGTACTTAATGAAACATTATCCAATCAGAAGCAACACACGCAACTCAATTAAACCAAACTAACATTTGCATTACATAGAACCACAAAACAATGACAATAAATGAACAATTACAACTCTTCAGGTAAACTGAATCAGTTTCTTACCTGCACTAAAATAAGTAATGCATTTATACTCAAATGGAGGTGTGATTCTGAATTATTAGAAGCAGCAGGCGTTTTCTCTGTAGAACTATAAGATCCAAAATCAATCTGTTTTACCATGCAACCAGCAGTCAGCAGAAGCAAAGACAACCACTGTTTCTTACTTAACCTTTTCTTGAACAGAACCTGAGAGGAATATAAAGAAATAGTTGAGCCAGGAAAAAAAAGTTGATAATTAATATTACATAAGTAAAAGCAAGCCAGAAAATGCGTAACATTTTAAAAGAACAGAGTTAAATTGTAATCGGATCAAAACTTTAATAACTCACGATTGTATAAAAAACCATTAGAGTCATCCATTTGATTTATTTAAATTGTCAAAAGCTTAGAGGAGCTTTCAGTTTGAGGTACCATATTCATCTGTTACTGATTGTTTTAATTTTCTATTTTCTATTTCTTTACTTTAAAATACTAAATGAACACAAAAAAATACCATCTAAAATAGCACAGCCAACTGATTACACATTTACTGCTTGTCATAACGTAAGCCTGTTCTCCAATGTCTCAACAAGTAGTTAAAGCAGGAAGTTCTTACAACTGATTACAAGCTAGTGGATGACTTTAACTTTTTAGTTTCTTAATTAAAAGCTGACGCCAGTTGGACAGAAACTAAAAAGACTTATAGCATAGCATGGTGTCACACAGTAAACAACTACTACAATGCTTAAAAACATTCATTACACTATCACAAACAAGATATATAAAATGTGGCAATGCCTTTCACCACAACCAATACTTTTTACCCTCACTCAGCTTTTACAGCTGAATTTCTTGAGATACAACATATCTTTAACTGAATATTAACAAATTGTCAAGTTACATTACTGAATTGCTGATATTGTTGATTGATTACAGAGTAATATGACAATGAGTAATGCTCACGCGGTCCCGGGATGGATCAATGCCAAGAACCGGGTTGTAGTTTAGTCAGTAGGAGTCTGACACTACCCGAAGGGTGCGGACCCCCCTCGGGTGTCCATGCAGGATTCCACAGTACCCCACGCAAAAAAAAAAAAAAATGACAACGAGACAGTAGAAAGCTACAGTTGTGTAATGCATTACGTGAATAATTTTGCTTAAAAGCAATAACTCTGTGGACTGAAATTGGTAACTTATTTAATAATTTATGCAGTATTAATTTATGTTTAATATTTAATAATAAGTATATTATGAATTGATCTAAAAAATTGTGGTGATACAGAAGGATATTCACTATGCTAATTGAAAAAAGATCCTAAATGTGGTATGGAAAGAAGATTGGTAGGATTCATTATAAAACTGTAGAACCAAAGAGATATAATTATGTGCATTAACAAAGAAACTATTTTCTACAAACAAACTGATTATTACTTAAAACTAAATGAATGGCCTGTATTTCTCTATATATATACTCCACATATTATACAAATAAAATGATTAACTTTACTTCAAAACTGAAAAACCATATATATATAACTTATACGAAAGTTGTATGTTAACTTACTTGAAACACAATACCTGTCACAACAACACGAAATTGTAGCAGAAGATAATAAGTTGTTGGGTCAAAAGCTGATAGGTTTACAAATGCCAGGTTGTTGTACAAGCAATACATCAAAGCTGGCACGAAGTACAACGCCAATACTGATTGAAAAAAGAATCATATAAATTATTAACAGTTTAACAAGAAAATATATTTATCAAAGAAGAAGAATCGGACTAGTTAAAATGTAAATTAATTTTATCACTAGAACATTTTCCATATATCATAAGGAAATGTAAGGTTTCAGTAATGGGGAATCAATGCTGATAGAAATAAATAATTACTTTGAAAAATGAGTCTAAAATGAAGGAACATTCTTGTGGCTTGGTCGTAAAAGAAATATGGCGTGAGTAAAGCTACTTAATATGTATGTGTTCACAGTTACAAAACTAAAGGTCACATGTAACAATTTAATTTTTGTGGGTTTTCTACTGTTAAAAGGAATTTTGAATGGGACTAGTTTGGTACTGTTGCCTCGTCCCACTCCATCGTTCCTCCCATTGCCTGCTCGACTTGAGCACAGACTTGTAATAATGTAAATATTGCCCAAAAAATGCATGGCATATATTTTTTTTTACTTAAATTCATGAGCTTTTTCAGCCAAATACACGGGGTGACTGTGGATGGAATCCACTTTTTCAGCCTAATACACGGGGCGATTGTGGGTGGAGTGAACTTTTTCAAATTAACTCATGAAATAGTTGTGTGACATCACAGAACAGTACAGAGACAGAAAGTGGGGCAGAGCTTGAAGAGGGGTTGGGTGGGAGCGGGGGTCTGACTGTACCAAAGTTGTCTTTAGCCAATATTTAAGTAAAATCAAAGGCTATATTTATGTTATATTACCTGTGAACTAAAGGAACAGAACACAGTTTCAATACAAATATTATAAAAATAAAGAAAGATGATTAGAATTTTCTAGTACCTTTGACATGAAGTTTTGTCTGTTGTACAAGAGACAGCAATGAGTGGCTGAAAAATGAATGACAATACACAATTTTCATTCCTGTAACCCAAAAGTTTTGATATACTATTTCTAAAGCAATTAATTAACTCACTCTTTGCAGTATAACACCACAGACACGCATAACTTCAGGACTTCTGTAAGGAGAACTACTGTAACAATGTTGTAATTGTACGTACTACTAGAACTTTGAGAAGCAGTCACAAATATACCTGAAACGAAAAGAAATTACTTCTCAACACAGAATAATGTACATCCATCTTGGCAGTGAACATAATGTAGGTCCAAATGGTATACAATACATGAACAGGAACCTACTCTTAATTTAAATAAGTTCTTACTATGAAATATTTCCTATACAGGCGGAATTCGGATCACGCACCTACTCGCCAGCTGTACTTCACAAAAGTTTTACCCCTAATAGGTCATATTCATTTTTCCAATATTTATTTTCAAAATGTGTTTAAAATAAACTAAAATTGTATGCTAAGTGACTTGTAATTGAAAATTGTGGCTTAAATGAAGGGAAATCCTTACATATAGGTGAGTAGGTGCAACATCCGAACTCTATAAAACTGTATATAGAGTGTAAGATCTCTTTCAATTAAATTTTATTGTAAAATAATAATAATATATATATATATATCAATTACGTATAATGTAATACAATAGTTGGACACTTGCTTGACAATTCTAGTTTTCAGTAATTTAGTTACTGCCAATATTTACAAGTAAATTGAATATGTTGTGCACTTTTTTATTTGTATCATTAAGACTAACCTTGATTTATAAATAAAATCATGTACGTAACAAAAACAGCACCACTCCATTTCGTAGGAAATAAGTCTTGCCAGTTTATTTTCATTGTATATGTATGCTTGAACGAAGTCGTTGAAATGTATCTGTCATTATTTTTCTACGGGAACCTGTCCATCATCATTACGCCACCTAAAACAACTTCACATTATATTTCACAGATTAAGCAACAATCAACAAAAGTCATAAGAAGCGTTTATATTACGTTTTCCGCCTGCATTGTGTAATTGACACATAGTTTTTAATGTGGTTATTAGTTTTTTAAGTCATATGCATTTTAAACCATCATATGACAGCTCAAATGTCAAACCGTAATATTACAATTTGCCGGATTCCTCAGAGACGTTAAAACAATACACAAGAACATCAGAAGGAAGATATTCTGCTCATCCAGGGCTTCTGTTTAACACACAAATAAGATCATTCATTCATCTTTAACAGTCCCAAGACCTGATTTACTGTTAATTCGAAATATGTTACCCATTATCTAGTCTTTATAGAAATATTCAATGAAAAGAAAACTAAAGATAATTTAACCTATGCCAGAATTGGTCCAAAGTAAGGTGTTATCGATATATTAGTATTCTACTTATGACAGTAATTTATAAGACAAGCTTCTGCCCTGATTAAATTAGGACATATGTGCCACAATTATTATACCAAATTAATTATTAATATTGACAGTAAAAATTAATTACGTTTCAACTGTATTTAAATGCCTACTGAACACTGATTGAAAATAATATTTTAACTTAATTTCTTTCAATTTATATCTAATGTAGCTGGAATATTATTTTTCACATAGGAGAAAATGATCTAAAATTATAATAAATATTTCAGTTAATTTGTTTTATACAGTATTATGTAATAAATGTTGTCATCACAGTAACCAAATAACTTAATGTAGTAAATGAGTTAAAACAGCCTCTTTGTCAGTTTTCATTTAAACTAAAATATTATACTATACTATGTTTCGTCTCTTATTCTCATGATACTAAAAATTAATTTCTAATTGGATAATATGTTTCTATTTTCCACTGTTCAAAACACCAATCTACTGGACCATCATCTCTTTTCCACAATTAAAGTCTCATTCTCTCAATTGTCTATTCTTCCCTCTTTCACCTTCACAGCTTTGAGTACGCTTTCAGTTCATTTTTGGTAGCCTACTTCCCCCAAGTCAGATAACCTAGGTAATATCTCAAAACTACACAATAGTTGAATTGTATATATATATATATATAAATTGAAACAAATGGTTCAACATTCCATAAATCATTGTAATCCATTATAAATTTATTTTTAGTATACCTGAAAAGTCTCATGAGACGAAACGTAGTATAGTTTAATAATTAAATTACAAGAAAAACAGACAGAAATGTTATTTTAACTAAGTTATTGTATTTTTGTCAGATAAACTATTTATTTAACTTATGTATTGTTTACTCTTCTCCTTTTAAATGTTAGTTCAATATTAGATAATTATCGACAACAAATCCTATTTTTATCATAATATTAATTGATTGAAGCATAACATTTTCAATAGAGAATAAGAAAATGATAGTGACAGTGTAATTTTCAATAACTGAGAGACTGTTGTGAGGAAATTTAGAAGTTTACTTCTTATAGGGATTGTTACTTGTGAGGTATATATGTTTGAAAAATGTGGAGGTTTCCAGGTTGTTATTCCATATTATTATTTAACCATTTTATTACATTTAATAGATCATGTCACGAGTTCTCTTTGAATGCATGAGATTAAATTAAAATAATATTTCCATAAACAAATAAATTATTATTCCATTAGTTCCAATCAGTAATCGTGTACCGTGGACTCCTACATGTAACCTACTGATTAATTGTTTCGTATAGAATGATCAAAACAATCACAGAAAAATTATAACATTAAATATCAAATAAAACTCTCAATTTCTATTGCAATGTTTTAAATGTGTCAGCTTTGAAGCAATTTTACAAATGCACCAAATGCTCTCTTCAATGATTCTTTTAATTCCCTAGTGTTTGTAAGTCATTTACATTCTCCAAATAAGAAGATACAGAAAAAATTCCTAAAGATAGCGAACGGTGACTTTTTAAAAAATATATATATATTGTTGCAATATTTCATGTCGAAACCTTTTGATTCCAAACAGTTTCCAATCGTTAATCGGGCCTGTCGTTTTTCAGTTTCCCTTTGGAGTCTTTATCAGAAGTATATTTTAATAATATATAATCAACTTCTGCGTAACTAGTTTCGTAAAATCGGTTATCATTTCCCTGATTTTATCGTTTTATTAATTTGGAAGTATTAGACGTTTTCAATTCAACTATTTGTTCCAACTATGTGTTTTAATTACTATGCGAGAACATAAGAGTATTTTCTATTAAAATATAGTTCCTCTGTGTCCGAACTAATTAACCTATTTGAACGGATTTTCTCCAACAATTTATTTTAGGTAGCTCTTTCTCCAGGATCACGTTCATGACATTTATTATGGTTTCCAAGTTTTCTGACTCCTCTAATACTACAATATCATCGGCAAAGAGTAGGGTTTTTATTTATTCTCCTTGCAACATTATTCCATATTTCATTTTAACTTTCTTCATCATCTGTTCTACATGTAAGTTAAACAACATGGTGGACAGTCTGCATCCTTGGCTTACTCCTTTCTTGATTTCTGCTTTCTTTTCTTTCCCTTCAATTCTAATTACTGCTGACTGCCGTCTCTAGAGGTTATGTATAAGCCTCCTTTCTCGATATTTTATTCCTTTGCTTTTCAAAATTCTTAATAGTGTGTCCCAGTTCACATTATCAAACGCTTTTTCTAAAACTACAAATGTCACGGACGTAAACCGTTTTTTTCTTATTCTGTCTTCTAATATTAGACGCAAATTCAATATTGCTTCTCTTGTCCCTGCATTCTTCGTAAAACAAACTGATCTTCTCCTAACTCGCATTCTATTTGACGTTCCATCATTCTATATACTATTTTCGTCAATATTTTGATGACATGAGATACTAAACTAATTGTCCTGTACTGTTTGCATCTATCAGTCCCTTTCTTCTCCAGGTATGGGTATAATTATGTTTTTACTAAAATCTTCTAGTCTTCTTCCTGTTTCGTAGATTTTGCAAACTATCCTGAACGGCCATGATGTTGCTTCTTCACCCGATGATCTTACCAACTCCGCTGGAATGTTATCAATTCCTGGCGCGTTACAATTGCTCAGGTCCGTCAGCGCTCTATCAAACTCCGAACTTAAAATTTTGTCTCCCAACTCTTCGTCATCAACTTTCCTCTTCTTCTTCTATTACTGACATAGATTTCTTCCGTGATACAGGCTCTTTTGGATATTCCCTCCGCCAGGTAGGTCGGGCTATCGGGTAATTACTGTTCTCACGGCCTTCCGAATGACGAGAGTTGAGTCTTTTGTGGCGTCGTAGTATTCCCTTATCCGTGTTCCACCAGATCTAGCGGACAACTCTTACCGTATTCCCATGTCTGCGAACCCCAGTACATACACCTTTCGGAAGAGATGAATGTGCTTCGGCATGGGTGAACCTTGAAATAGAGAGAGATTTTCGAAGGTAAGACCCGTTGTCACTCTGTAAGGAAATGCCTGCGAGAGAAAGCCCCCACAGGTATCCTTGACTGTAGTATCTTCAATATCACGATCCTCGATCTTCGTTACATGTCGTTCAATGCCCCTGTCGAATCAATTAAAGAAGAGTGAAGGTTTTGAAACAATAATAAAAAGTTTATAAAGAAAAAAAAGTAGAATAAATGAGGCAGAACAGCCTCTTTGTCAGTATTTATTTTGTTACAATATTGGGCCGAATGAGTCATGGATTGTTATACCTGAAGTCTTGAATGAGAGGCAAAACGTATTATAGATTAATATTTAAATAGAAACTGAGAAAGAGGCTGTTTTAGCTCATTTAATTGTGAGAAAGAAGTAGAAATTTTATTTTATGACGATCTGAATGTGGAAAGCCGATGCACAACTCAAAGGTAGATAAGAAAAGCGAAGCTCGTTGGAATATTAAAGTGTGGAAGGGAGATCAAAAGTCCGGAAAGGAATCTAATTTATTTTTATGTTTACTTCTCGTGATTTCTTTTTTTTTTCCTTTACGTCGGTCGCGACCCGTAAAAAAGTTTCAGTTTTGTAAGTCACGACTACCACCGATAGATGCCTCCCCGACAGGGAGGCGGGCGCTTTCGAAATAAGAAGTTTTGGAGCTGCTAAATATAACAAGCAAGCCTCGGAGGAAGAAGTCTTCAGTGTTCTCTGTGGGAGCTACGCGACCGCACAGCCCGTCTACAGTGGGTAAGTAACACAGACGATTAGCACAGCCGAACAGACGTACAAAGGAGACGATTGAAACGACTTTGCTTGCGGTAACATTGACCGCACCAGGAACTCTTCCTCTCTCAATCTCACGAAAAGACTGTAGTAATTACGTCAACGATGACGTATGTAACGATACTTCATAAAATCAAAGTGCCACGGAACGTTTGAAAAAAAAATTATCAAGGTTCAATTAAAAATATGTATACATAAATAATCTGACATTTAAGGATAAATAAATAAACTATACAGCAAATTAATTTTGAGTACATCTACGACGTTTCGACCACATCTGTGCGCATCATCAGGTAAATATTTTAATTTCTAAATTTAACCACCTATTTTCCCTTTTAAAGTTATTATACATTTATCACACATTAAATTCATATTTTCTATTGCAAATTATAACAGTATCCACGTTAATATAATTTTGGGGGTGATTTAGGAATTAAATTGCATTTCCCACAATTCAATCTTGAACTTACTAATTTGGATAGTCTTAATATCAAAGTTTTCAAACAAACAAAAAACAATAAACCTATAATACCAAGAAAAATCCTGTTAACTGAAGAAATTAAAGACTCGCCTGAAAAAGTACACAAATATGGACGAAAGGTCGTAGATTTTTCAAATTTGTTTGCTGACAACCCGACTGTACAGTTTATTTATTCATTTTTTTTAAATTATAACCTAGTGAATTTTCTAAATTGACAGTGAATTGTGTTGGCGTCTAAATCTCCCCTTCCTTTTTTTAAAAAATATTTCAAAAGATATAATCGAGTCTGGTTACATTGGATTCTCAGTATAAAATACTAAAATAATTTTTTAACTTATCATCTTGATTATATACACTCCTTCATTCACTACGAAAATGTTAGTTTGGTTAATTAATAAATTTCTTGCCTTTTTTGTAGGAATTTAACTTTGCAGTGTATTTCATTAAATTGCCAACGAAGCACTTCATTCCGAACTGACAAATGTGTTTTACCTTCTATTAAAAAGTAATTTCAATTTTTTTGAAGTTCTGTTTAAATTCCTTATTGAGAACCAACAATTTATAGATAATGAAATAGATACAGACAGTTTCTATTCAGTCTAATTGACGTTTCGTCACCATATTTGGAACCTCCTCCGGTATTATTAATTTATTTTAAAATTTAATATTATTTGAGGAAGCCGGAAATGTGGTGACGAAACATCGATTCGACTGAGTAAATACTTTGTCTAATTTAATTTAATTACTGTGAGAAACGGACGGTTAATTGATTATTAAAAATATTACATTTTAGTTTACGGCTGTTTCTTTATTATATAAAATAAATGACCACGTTTTAATAATATTTTACTGATCGATGTTTCTAAACAGATTTGTGTGGAAACGTAACAAACAACCTATTAATAAAACCAAAAAAGAACAGAAACGTAGTCGAATAAAATATTTCTAAAATTCCTGTTGCGAAGCTCATTTCATTTGCCGTTTTTTCAAGGAAATACGTATTTTTCATCGTTGACGTAATAATTAATTTGGAATATTTTCCTTAAAAAGTTACTAGTGAATTTATTGCCAGGCTTGTGCAAGTTATTGGCAATACTGCAACGAAAAAATTAGATTCATTACTTTAGAAAGTACTGCAAAGTTTAGTCGGGAGACAAAAAATATTCCTATCACTTATAACAAACCAATTAATTTAGATCTATGTTTGTTATTTTTTAGAGACTGATTTTCGAAATTCCCCACTAGTTGTTTAACTTTTCTTTTATGACGACTAAAAGCGAGGGATACGAGAGCGTAGGAGATGTAAGGGCTGCCAGATGTCAAGTAACTTTTTTTTAGGGATGAACTTGGTTCAAGGCCACGTCGACTGTGTGGGAGGGTGACAGACAGAGGGAAGTAGGGGGAGAAAAAGCCGACTTCATTCATTTTTATTATGTATAATATGCCAATATTCTTGAAGTTCGATAAAAAAATATCAGGAAAAAAGTCGGCGATTTTTAGTGAAATTAAAAATGGACGAGATTCTACGTGGATGTCATGATTCAGTTTTCTTTAAGTGTAAATAGAAATTTTTTTACGTGACAACTGTGTATTCTGCCTAAGTTGGAATCTCCATTAATGTTGGAGCATTAACATTTCAGACACAGTAAATAATCGCTTGAATACCTTAACTTGGTCTTTTACTTATTGTTTTAAATAAACCTGCAACAAGTCGTGAGTTTTTCATTACTGTCCGGTGTTCTCTGAACCTTATAATCGGATCAGACAATGCTTTTTTGTTTGGTTTTGTAGACCTTATTGAGATTCAGGGTATCAAAGGTGTAGAGTGAGTCATAACCACACCCTATCATTATGTTGGTTTTTTGGTAGGTAACAGGCTACATAAGGGTGATTCTGAAACAGGAAACTCCCCTTTAATAGCATAGAAAGGGAATTGAAAAACGGGGAGCGGGGTGCGGAAGGTAGAAGAAGGTAGCCATAGGTTGACTAGGGCAGTTTTTCTCAGGTTTACCCTGCATCGCTTTAGATGAAACACCGGATAGGGTCCTGAAACTATAGCCCGGTGAACCTTGCTCTACCTTCCACATCCCCCTTTTCAATTCCCTTCCTGTGTTATTACATTATATTATATGTTGCCTGTTTCAAGAATCCCTCATGTAGCCAGTTATCCAAAAAAAGAGTTAAAACTTAAATAATATTTATAGGCATCATTCAATACTTGTATTATATTATATTTTGCCTGTTTCAAGAATCCCTCATGTAGCCAGTTATCCAAAAAAGAGTTAAAACTTAAATAATATTTATAGGCATAATTCAATACTTATATTATATGTTGCTTGTTTCAAGAATCCCTCATGTAGCCAGTTATCCTAAAAAAAGAGTTAAAACTTAAATAATATTTATAGGCATCATTCAATACTTGTATGATGGCCAGAGATGATAGTCGCCATTTCAATATCCGGTATGAGAAATTTAGAAGTCTGAGTATAATTTATTTATTGTGTGTACTAAATTAAAATTTTGTGGAGAATTTTTCCAAATGATGTGCTTTATTCACACATTTTTTTGGCTGCAGACTTGTAAAATTTTTATATTTGCGCCTGAAGGTGTTCCAAATCCTATTTAATTAATATGTCCCGACTTCGGACAAATTTGGCTGGCATTTCAATTAAAAGAAAAAATTTGCAGTTGAACGGCAGTTCCTTGAAAAGTTCGCACGCGGCTTATTTGTTCCAAACCTCGGGAATTTCATGTTCGTGTTCGATAGAAGAAGGATTCAGAATGGCATGTTTGGTGGCAGTGAAGTACACGCATAATAAACCCATTGCTGAGTATGAACCGAGGCAGGCCGACGTGAAAGTTACCAGAACTTGTAATTAAAGAGCTGCATCCAGCTACCCGAATGGAAGGAAGATGGCGTCATGTCGTTAGTTTAAAAATTCTGCAAATTGCGTGAGTCGGAGGAAGAATTATTCGTGACAATTAGTTAGCTTGAAGTTAGTTACATGCATGCAGAAGTTGGCTGGCACTACCAGCCAAACAGGCCGTGTCCCATTGCCCCCAAGAAACACTGCAGCCAGAATTCATTCTAAATCTTTATCTCACCGGAACCGGGAAAGGAGGAAGCCATTGCATCCAGGCGCCAAATCCTCACCAGTCTGATCCTCGTCTTCATACAATCAACCCTCTCACTTATATTACGTAGATGCAGTTATATGTATATTCGGGTATGCAATTTTACATCAGTTTAATGTGAAAAAGTTTATTTCTTTCAGCAGGAAATTAATTTTTTTATATCTTATACGGACCTTGCAATCAATATTAATATTCGAGTCTGCCCTAATTTTCGGTTCTCAATAATAAGGCAAAACTCAGTTGCCAGGCAAACTCATTTATTAAAATCGTCCAGAAGCTTTCGACCTCAACAGCCATTCATGTATAACTTTAAAAAAATAAAGAGTTAAAAGAGCTGCCATACGTTTAACCTAACTGGATACCATATTTACCTGGTCGCAGTAAATTCTAACACCAAAAACGAGCGTCAGACTTTTTTGGGCATCTCAAGTTTATAATCGTTAAACACCTTATTCTCCATTAAGAGAGAGGAAAATTCCCTAATTTTTTTTGTATTACTTTCTATATAAAATGTAATTTAATTAATTAATTTATTTTTATCCTTAATTTACAGAACAGCCACTTAGTTAAAACCCCTTTTCTATCTGATCCATCTTATAACTCAATTATCATAATAAAATCATGGTATAAACATTCCACCAACTTTCCATTTACAATGATCTCCGATTTAAAAAAATATATAAATTCAGAGAATCATTATCAATACAGCTCTACTTGACATTATTTCAATTTTACATATTTGTACGTTTTATATAATTATAATTTATGATGCTGTTATAAATTTTTCATATTAAGTTCAATATATGTTATATATATATATATATAGTATCTACTATTTTCCTTTTCTAATATTTGGTTCCTTATGAAGGATGTCCACTTTTCCACAATCAACCATTGTTATGAATTTTTAAAACATTTTTTTGGGATGTTTGGAAAATATTTCACCAACAGAAAATAATATTGATGAATATGGCACATAATGTCGAAATGTGTTTTGGAAAAATTTACGATATTAATAAATATTTATTTTATCAGAACAGTTAAAAAAACAAAGGGACTGTATTATATTATTAAAAATAAAACATGAAGTTTCCAACCATCCGACTCTACAAGTTTGACGGGAAACCCGATGTTACAACGCGGTTCATTTTTCGTATCGGTCAATATTAAATTTCTCACCCACTGAGACCGAGTCGATCAATCGAATCGTAAATTGTTACCGGGTAAGATTGCGGTTCAAGGTCTATACACAGTAACAAAGCAGTCAGTAGACTCCAAATGATAGAATCAGTGTCGTTAATTTATTTTTGTCAAGATTATTCAATACCAACCAACAGAAATAAAGATTATTATCTCTGGAATCTAGGGCGATCAAGATACTGGCAACTCCCCTTTAATACAAGAGGAAGGGAATTTGGAAGCAGGATGTGGAAGTTAAAGGAAGGTAGCCAAGAGTTGTCTAATTTTTTGGGTAACAGGCTACATGAGGGTCGTCCTGAAATAGGAAACTCATAATTGAAAATAAGGGATGTAAATGGTAAAGTCAGCGAAGGGTTGACTACGGGCCCAGGGGCAAAGGTTAAAGGATCATATCCGGTGATTCATCTAAAAGATATCCAGGGAAAACTCAAGAAAACCTGCATCAGATAGGTCGGGCTATTGGGTACTGTTCTCACACCCTTCCGGATGACGCGAGAGGACTTCACATTCCCCTTTCCGTGCTTCAACAACTTTAGGAGGCAGCTGGCTGACTAGTCTGGTCCAATAGGATCAGCGGACAAATTTTACCATATGCCCAGTACATATGGCTTTTAAATGTGATAGATGTGCCTCTTCATGTGAGAACCTCAGAAACCAGAGAGAGCTGTGTATGTTGCTTATGCTGGCAAGTTCTGTTTTATTAATTCCTTCCATCAATTTCCATTGCGACTTCCCACGCCTTGAGGTAACAAATTGTGTCTGGTGAATGTAGCAAATTTTAGCAACGCGACAACTTTGCAAGACTGGTATTCAGATGTTCCTCTGGTGGTGTGTGATAATTTATAGAAAACGGGCTTTAAAATGTAAGTGCGCATATAAATTGCCACGAGTTCTGCAAGTGTTAGAGCAAGTGAAAGATAAACATCTCTGTTGGTTCTCTTTGCTCTGCCTGCGTGTGATACGAGATTCTGTATTCATAAAATGGAGGGAATTGACGAGAAACGAGTCCAACATGTCTAGACTTTGTCGCGTGTGGCTTGGCTCGACGCGCGCCGCTGGACGGAAGAAATTTTTGGCAGCGTCTCGCGTTCCGTGGGACATGGGGAACGCGTCTGCAGGCCAACGGAGATTCAGCCGGCCTTCTCAGCAAAAAACGCACCCCTTTGGCGCACTTTCCTTAAATAAACGCCGCTCAATTTAGGAATCCTCGAAATAATACCGTGCAAATCTTGATCTGCACGAGCTCAAGTTCAAGAGAATCGGATGGCTTCTTCTCTCATTTGGACTCGGGAACATCTCACTGCCTTGGACGAAACGTCAGCGTCATTTTCGGATAAGCGCACAGAGTCATTCGAGTAATTGTATGAAGCTCCAGATTGTTTAGGGAAACATCCACCATGTTACATCTTTATTCACCTCCAGTAATGCCAATATTAATATGCATCCATCATTAACTATCAATCCAGTTTACAGGACACAAACTCACAAAGTAGAGGCTATTCAGAAAACAATTGTAATATTTCTCTTTTGCCTATAAACGGCACGTCACATCTTAAACACGCCACACGATGACCTTTTGGAAATATATCAAATAGATAACCTTGGAAAACTCAAAGCAAAACAGGAGAAGAGAGAAAAATATGGTGGATCTTAACCAAGAGAAGGGATAAATTAAAAGACCACGTTTTAAGACATGAGGGTCTTGTAAAATTATCATTGGAGGGAAGTGACCAGAAGAGGGAGGTCAGGGGTGGAATACGCTGAGAACATTAGGACAGGATGTGAGATGAGGTATTATATATAGAACAGGCGATGAAGAAAGTTAAAAATTAATAGGGAAAGAGACTCATACTGCAAGGAGAAGAAATGAAAACCGAAAGGTTTGCTGATAATATTGTGGCATTAGGAGAGTCAGAAGAAGACATGGAAACCACAAAAAGGGCATGTACGTGGTCCTGGAGGAAGAGTACAACATGAGGAATAATAGAGGGAAAGCCAAGGTGACGGAGTGTAGTATGGGAAACAGTGGATTAATAAAGGCTGTTAGATTGGGAAGGGATATTTTGAAGGAAGTTAAGGAATTCTGCTACTTGAGAAGCGTAATAACGCTGCTGCTTGGAACAATGGGACCTGCGTGATCCAGAGATTGTGAGAGTCAGAGAAGACGCGAGGTATAAGTGCTTTGGAGAAGAGGGTAGGATCTCTGGACAGAAATGGCCGATCCAAAAAAAAGGTTAATATCAAATTTATATTTTCTTTTCGAATAATATAATTGTATAATATATCTGATTAATTGATAATACATGTGCTTGTAAAATACAGCAGTAATATTTATCCGACGGAATTGATATTTATTATTGAAACAAATATTACTCGGGAGCGAATGTTCGGTCGAGGAATTATAACATTTTCAGCACATTAGACCTATTCTATCAACTTGAATTTCACAGGTCAGTAACAGTCGTTTAATTGCTTGTTTATCACACCATGAGTGGCGTAACATTGATTATACTAATCCCTGACCGAAAGATCTCGTGAATATTGATGACGTCATCGTGACGTAGCTACGATTTTGGCTGATTTCTATTTTTCAGTCACTGGCGCCTGGTGAACTTAGAGATAAACGTTGTAATTAACGGTTTAGGGGAATAATGAGGTTACGACTTTGTTACTCATATAGGGATTGTTAAAATTGTGAATTGCGCGACCAATTAAGCGCGGTATATTACCTAACATAGAGGTACATTACAGCCTTAAGGTACAATCACAGCAACTGTCGTGCTTTTTATGAACCGGAACAATTTCATGACTTTTTCTGAGATAATTTCAATAAGCATTTCTTTCAGAGGAAAGACCTTGGTAATTCGAGGAGTATATTAGAGGCAGGGTTGAAAGTAGAACGCACTCGTAATGTCCCTCAAACTCTCGACGCGTTGCAAATACTTGTCGTAAAACTCCTCTGCGGATAAACAACTGCAACAACATGGGCCAAGAATATTCTTAGCGCGACTCCAAAAAATTCCCGGAAGTCTATGACTTCTGAACGCATGACGTTGCAAGCGAAGTCGACGAAAATATCAGCTGGTATCAAATGTACTGCTGGTGTGTAAACTAAGAAATGTTGCTTCAGAAACGGACGTTGTAAAATGAGTCGTGGACGACATAAATTACATTATTACGGTCAGTGACGCGAACTTTCCCGTGGTATAATTTTAGAGCGAAAAGATGTGATTTATTGGTCAATAACCGCAGCTACTGAGCGTCCAAACTTTTGAGGGTATTACGATAATTTATATGTGACTGATATTTTATACTATATTTCCCCTAGTTCATTAGCCTAAAACGAAGAACATATAGTAAATTCTTAAACAATTATTTATTCAAGATTAAGTAGTATTGATCTAGAATAATGATTAAGATTAAGTGTATTGATCTAGAATAATAATCATAGTTTGGTGAATCCACGCCAAGAGATTCAGAAAAAATTCAGATTTTTATTGTGGGTTCTCTTATGTTTTTGTAGTTCAAAACTAATTTTTTGTAAATTTTTATTTAGTTCGGTTGAAAAATGGCGGCCGCTTTTGTAGCAGACCGCGTTTTCTTTGCTGGTATCTGTGATTCTCTTAAAACTCAGCACTGTAAAGTCGCATCATTTTCAAATAAATTTCATTATATTCAGAATGCTGTAAGATGAAAATATCTTCTCTACTTCTTCTTCTTCCATGGCTCTGTAGCATATTCAGGGCCTTGGCTTACCGAGTCGACTGCGGACTGTCATCTTATGGTATTTGGAGTGAATCGTGGTCATCGTATCAATTCTCCGTCAGTCTTAATCCCAGTCTTGAAGACCATGACACAAGCATCCAATCCAATGCCACAATTCGAACCCGGGACCTCTCCATTGTGACGCAGTGACGCTAGCCACTAGACCACAGGAGGTCGGATTATCTCCATTTACTTACATAATATTCTTCTATGCAAATTTATCGATTTCAAATGAAGAAAATTTACTTTTCGTAATTCCATAGTTACTCCAAAAAAATATAGGTTGTTAGCTTCGATGTTGTCAATGTTAATGGCGCCTAGCATACACTTCAGAAGTTACACACATTTAATAATTCCCTTTGAGTTATAACTTCTTTGTTGGGGGACCAGATAAAAATCTAAAAATTGCCAAACGTTAAAGGTCCAACTAGAATAAAACATCATTATAAAATTCTACTTTGATATTTAACTCAAAGTTGGTATAAAGAATTGAGGTATTGAGAAAAAACGCGTGATTTCCTCGTGCGAGGTATTAAGCAATTTTTAATCGGTTTAAAGAATCGGTTTTGTACTAATGGTTAGACCAAGTTGCTAAAAAATTATTACAGCCAAAAGAAAGTGAATTAAGTCAAAAGGATGAAAAAACAGACAAAAATAAAAATTTACAGAACCTTAATAAGGTCTGTAGCTTTGTGAGACTTGGAAATTCCCAAAGAGTGATATGAAAAATATTTGAAAGGACGATTCTGAGGAAATCTATGGTCAAAGCTGCGACATGGAGAAGAAAAACAATAACGAGCTTTACTAAAAATCCTAACATAGTGCACACTTTGAAAATATGTACGCTTAAATGGCTATGGCATGGAGGATAGTAACCTTCACACAGTCGTAGGTAGAAGGAAGGCCCAAGATAAAGATGGCTAGATGGATCTTTGAAGAACCTACAAGCCCTGAAAGTAAAGACGTAGCTGATAGAGGCACAAAATAGAAGTAGAAGGAAGGCTGTCATTAAGGAGGCTAAGGCTTATGAAGGGCTGTAACTCCAGTGAAGAAGAAGAAGCAACTTTGAGGACTCATCCGCGACACCAAATTACTCATAACCGAAGTAGTTAAGAAGTCCACAAAGTCGAATGAAACGCCGTGTTTCTGTTAATTAAATTTGTTGTCTGACATATTTGGCCGTAATTTTATTTATTTATTCTGCTGAATGTGTGAGGAAGATGAATTTTGGAATCCGCCGCCGGGGCCGACCGAGTACGTGCATCGACAACAGTGCCAGAGATTACAGGTGCATACAATAGCAGTAGGTGTGACTCATGTAAGGCGGCATTGTGATTTGCCCATCCAGGAATTTGAATTATATGCAGCTAAATAAGAGTCCTGGCAAGTGATACGGAATCCAGCCCCCCACCTGCTTTAAATAAATCCGTGCAATTAGTTAGGGCCGTGGGGCGACGATTGTCAGGGCTGACAGCGGGGCCCTGTGTGTGTGTGTGTGCGAGAGATCAGCCGCGGCCATTGTGCGCTGCAACAATGCTATTGTCGGCGAATCTTATCCCCGCCATTGTGGTCGCCAGAATGTAGGCGGCGGTGACTAGTCAGTCTAGTCACGCTTCATGCGGACCTTACTTACCAAGTTGCGAAATTCTTGAAGCTATTTGCAGACCTCGGGGTCGTAAAGATGTGCATGAAATTACTCTCAGAACCAGAGCATACGTCATCTACACTAGTAATAATAATATCACTAAATAAACCTATTCGTCAGTAAGAAAAAAATTAATATGAAGTTGCGTTCCTTCATTATTAAACCTCATCCGATGATTATTCAATTTGAAACGAAATAAAGAGAATGATAATTTAGATGTTCTCAGGGCAGAAGAAAAGCGGTTACGTTTGAAATTAAATATACACCCCTTGAAATTCAAAATGTAGTATTCCATGTTTGTATTACTTAAAAAAAATTTATTTCATGATTTCTTTCCATAATAAATACGCTGATGGACTTAATTTTTAAGAAATATATTGTGTGTTGTCTGGTCTCATGCAACCTCCTTGCTAACCTATGTTGCGCAAGCCTTTTCATTTCAATATATCAGCCAAATCCCTAATCTGCTTAGAGTATTCTATCCTTGGTATCCCTCTCCTGTTCTTTCCCCACACACATCCCTCTAATGTTAATTTTACAAGACCCTCATGTCTAAAAACGTGACCTATTAATCTATCCCGTCTCTTGATCAACGTCCTCCATATTGTTCGCACTTGTTTAGAACTTTCTCGTTGGTGATTCTATCCACTCATTTAATTTTCCTATACTACCACATTTCTAAGACTTCTATTCTTTTCCCTTCCCCAACTCCTACCGACCATGTTTGGCACCCATATAATGCCACTTTTTTTTGGGTTAACAGGCTACATGAGGGTGATCCTGAAACAGGCAACTCCCCTTTACGCTTCTCAAGTAGCAAAATTCAGTAACTTTCTTCAAAATGTTCCTTCCCAAGCTTACACCCTTTGTTATTCCTTTGTTTCCCATACTACACTCCATTACCTTGGTTTTCTTCTATTAATCTTCATATTGAACTCTTTCTCCAGGACCACGTTCATGCCATTTATTATGGTTTCCAAGTCTTCTTCTGACTCCCCTAATACTACAAAATCGTCGGCAAAGTGTAGGGTTTTTATTTCTTCTCTTATTGGATTATATGTACTGTTCTGTAATGTCTGATCCTATGCATGTGAGTGTGACTCGCGCTAGTAGAAAACTCCTGCAATTTATCAATTAAACGTATTGCAGTCTAAATTTATGGGGCTTACATTTATTAGCCTCAATAAACTGACTCATTATGTTCACTTTATGTTGTTCCGTAGTCCAGATGGATTTTTCCTCACATATATTCTTCTCTCAATTTTTTTAGAATTTCTGTTCAATCCATTTTTTTAATTTCTCGCTCTTTCTTAAGAGACACGGGGACTGAAATTTGAAATCCTTGTAAATGAATTGCTACTGAGCTGAAAATCTTAACTGTGTGTTAACAACAAGCACGTGTAGCAATGTAGCAATATTCAGAAACGTAGACGCAGACTGAAACAACTCAAATTTATGTTATCAGTTAACTCAACACTTCCATTAAATTAAACAACTGATGACCTTTTACAGACCTTTATTATAAAGTTTACTTGTAATAATTACTGTCAATAATTACGTGTGGGAAAGGAATTGTTGACTCGGATCTCTACAATATTGTTGGACTTCTGATGAAATTTTTGTTATGTTTTGACATTGTTGTGGGAGGAAAAAACCTGAAGAAGGCATAAAATCATGCCGAAACATTGTTACAAGTAAATTTTTTAATAAAGGTCTGTAGAACGTCATCATCAATTGTTTAATTATATACAACAGACGTTAAATTTAAACTTCCATTAAAATTAATGAGACTTGTTTACACGGCAATTATACGGCCAATATGGTTATTTTGCTGCATGGCATATGGGTGTTCAGAGGCTGCCTCACAAATTAAAAGAATACAGACAGTCCAGAATAGAATTTTAAGGACTATTGCTGATGCACCGTGGTACGTAAAGGAACAGCAGCATCATCCATCAAGACCTCGATATCCCTACTGTTCTACAATCCACTAATTTCAGTTATCACAATCCCACGACGTGCCACAGCAACCAATTGACGAGAGTCACTCAGTGCCATCAACCTTTCACGACCAAAATCCTCTAAGAAGACTCAAACGCAAACGTCCATCAGACTGTCTGACGGACTGAAGCCCCAACATTCAAATAATCACTAATGTAAAGTCAACAATGGTAATCATATTCAACGAATATTTTGTGATTTGTTTTCCATTAAAATAATACTATGTCTGTATGCCTAATGAGCAGTTTCCCCACAAATCATATCATCATAACTACATTTTGCAACAGATATAGTTAATCAATAAATAAATAAAAATATCACAAATATTGCTTCTAGAAGGGGGAAATAATAATTTTGGGTTGAGATTGGCCGTGGTAAATTTGGGAAGTGTGTCAGGTTCCGGAGGACAGGATGTTAGACAAATGGAGCGTGATAATTGGATAATGTTAGGTAATAATGGCTCGTGTTCGAATCTATTGCCCGCGGCCCGTAAAGCTATTCTTAGGATGAGGTTGTGGCCAAGCGACGGAGGCCTTGACTCTCACCTTGTAGGCAGGCGCCTGTCGAAGGAGCCCCGCAAATACTGTGAGGTGCCAAGGGGACAGACAAGACAATCTATCTATCAACGTCGCGCATCCAATCGCCAGGACACTCGAACAGAATCACGCGCCTTTCAAAACATTACCTTTCAGGAAGATTAACGAGAAAAATCACATGGATTTATGGGGTTGATCGCTGCTTGAAAGGGTGGACAAAGAAAGAGTCACGGCCAATTCTTCACAATGTTTACAATGATTGTGGAAGAGAAAAGCATGATACCAAACGAAGAGGAAATTGGCCGTCACACTCTAAACATTATTGTGACCAATAACCCAGAAAAACTCATACATTCAATATCCGCATTGAAATGAATACAAAATAGAATAATTTGGTACATCATCAGCTGAGAAAAATGTGAGGGAACCTTAATAATAAATTTTTGTTTTTAAGAATTCCTCAATGATTTTGGATTTTTAAATTAATTCGATTAGAAATAAGTAATTCACCACCAAAAAATGTTTCACATTATTTTAATTCAAGTGTTCTTTCATTTAAAACTCCTTTGAGGACGTTTTGGTAAATTACTTATTTCTATTCACTTGTCACACAAGTCCTTACTATTTTATTTAATTTTGTTGTATATAATAGTAACACATTCTATTAGCAGGTTCCGAAAGAAAATTAAATAACGTAAAAATATATATTTTTTTTTTAAAAAAGCTTGATAGCCATTTCACGTTTCCTTCACAACTACTTTCTGTTATATTAAACATTATTTCAATCTGGCGGATTGAAGATCTTGGTGCTTTATTCAATAAAATTAATGCGGATATAAATAATTTGATCTATTTCGTCAAATAAAAATTAAATAATACAATGAGCTGGAATTATTTTTATAAATGGGACATGAATTAAAGTCTGTTCCTAACAATAATTAAACGTTTAGATATCGTTGTTTGGCCCTCCGTTCATTACAAGAGTTTCGATTTCTTGATTCGAGGTCACACCCCTCGTGAAAACTAATTTAAAACTGACTTTAATTAATTTCTCCGATCTGTTGTCCATTAGCATAAGAATTGTAACACACATACATATGGAAAGTCTTCTAAGTTTTGATCAAATCCCAGAAAAGATTCGTTTTTGTCCACCTCTAATTTTAATATGGTACATTGACATTATTGACTCATGGAAAAAGCTGTGAAGCTATTATAAATGCCATAGTAATAAAGTTCGGTAATATCTTATTTTGCCGACCTCCTGTGACCCAGTGGTTAGCCTAGCTTCACAACTCAGAGGTCCCGGGTTCGAATCCTGGTGTGGATGTTTGCGCCATCATGGCCACGGAGACTGGGATTAAGACTGCTGGAGGATCCGTACGCTGACCGACCACGTGTCACTCTAAATTCGGAATGTGTCATGTAAGATGACGGTCCGCAGTCGACCCGGTAGGCCAAGACCCTGAACGGGCTGCAGAGATAATTTAAAAATAAATCTTATTTCAAGTGTCGATAAAAACTTGAAAGTAGTTAGAACTACAAATTGTCGTGATAGACGATTTATCACCCGTCAAAGACGTTTGATTTTGTTTGATAAAAATAATACGGATTTTTTTTAACAAAAAAGGTTTAACAAGATAACGTCTCTATAGTGGGACTGCATATATACTCCATATCTTGTGCGCTTCTGGTTATCGTATTCCTTATTCGGACTGACTGGAACTTACGTGAGGTCATTGCCAGAACATTGTGACACGAACACAACATATATTATATTATATTGTAACACTTTCACTTGCCGCTGTTGGTATCTTTCCAAAACGTCAGAACAAAATAACGTAGCCGCTTGGCCATTCTGTACGCCGAACAATAAAAGGCTGACTTTTATTTTTCATTCTGATTTAGAGCAGGTGTGGCCGAGCTTTTAGCTGAGCCACCGTGGAGGAAAGCGGATTTCTTTTGGGCCACAATAAAACACCAACGAACGGTAGCTGATGAGTCTTGAGGGATAATTAATTCCTTTATTGCAATAAAGTACAATCGTATAATTTTGCAATGTTCCTCGTATGGATTTTTTTAACAAAAAAGGTTTCACAAGACTTAAAAAAAATGCCTGTCCATATTTAGACGGGTAGCCGACCTTCTGTGGTGTAGTGGCTAGCGTCGCTGCCACGCAAACAGTGGTCCCTGGTTCGATCCCCGGCAAGGGCATAATACATCATCATCGCCTGGGACTCATCATTGCAGTTGTAACACGGGTTCAATTCCCATAGAGGGGAAAAATATGTTTCGCATTATGTTTTGGGATTCACTATCCCAACTGTGACACGGGTTCAAATCCCCGTAGAGGGCATTAGGAGGAGACCGTGACTGACTACAGTGTGGCGGTTAATAATCTTAATTTTTCGAAAAAATCGTCATTTTTAGTATGAGTGAATAAATTCATTTATTCAAAGTATGCTCCATCGTTTGATATACATTTTTCCCATCTTTCCGGTAAATTGTGAATCCCCTTCCAAAAAAACTTTTCATCTTTCGATACGATCCACTCATCGACCCATTTTTTGACTTCTTCGTAGTTTTTGAAGTGCTGCATAGAGAGCGCGTGCGACATCGATGAAAACAGATGGTAATCTGATATGGGCCAGGTCCGGTGAGTAGGGCGGGTGGGGCAAAAGTTCCCAGCCAAACGTAGAAACGGTTTCTCTGACTGCTTTCGCTGTGTGCGAGGGGGCGTTGTCGTGCTGCAGAATCACCTTGCCGTGCCTTGATGCCCATTCCGGTCTCTTTTCTTCCAACGCACGCTTCAAATTAACCATTTGTTGATTGTAGCGGACGGTATTAACCGTTTCACCTGATTTCAGAAGCTCATAGTACACCACACCCTTCTGGTCCCACCAGATGCACAGCATTCCCTTCTTTCCAAAGCGATTTGGTTTTGCGGTGGATGTTGATGCTTGACCTGGGTCAACCCATGATTTTTTACGTTTGGGGTTCTCAAAATAAATATTTTTCTCATCCCCAGTCACGATCTGATGCAAAAAACTTTTATGTTGGTGCCGAGATAACAAAATTTCGCGTTTTTCTTCTGGTTAAACAAAAAAAGCAACACGTGCCGCAAATGCTCTTTATCTGGCTCGTAACTTGACATTTTTACAACACTAAAAAACCAAGACGCTAACACGGAACTGTACAAGTACTTATGTCGATTCAAAGTGCATTGACATAACAACAAAATGGCGTAAGATAGAAGAGTGTAAACCAATGGGTGCATTCAGCGCATCCCGGAAAAATTAAGATTATTAACCGCCACTGACTATAACCTGTCGTTATTCAAAGCACCAAATTTATTTATTCTACACATGATTGGTCCTTTGGAAAGAAATTAACGAAATTAGTGAACATTATTTATAAGTGTTAATTTTTAAACTGATTAAAATCAAAGGTCAGACTATTAAATTAATTAATTTCTTGTTATACATGCAGAAAAGTTACATTGGACTGACGTGTATTTTTAGTAAGTGATATATTTAATCATCGATTTGGTTTGTAAGGGAAAAGTAAAATTAAGGTGATATTTGGTTTAGAATTTTGTGATGTAGCTAATTAATATCTGGCTATTATCATTAAGTTTTTAATCTGATAATCTTTATTCCTTGTGTACTTCCTTCTTGAAAATAGTTTTCCGGAAATTATGCCTCGGGTTCGACTCGCCTGATTTAGGAATTCAGTATTTAGTCTGTGCAATTATGATCGCACAATTATACTTGCTTCTAAATTAGTTGTTTCTCATGATAGTAGGACATACTAATTTTTAATAACGGACCGATTCAAATAGTAAAGCTTACTGTCGCGATCGAGATGTACAGATCAGTGAAGAACTGGTTGTTGTGTTGGAAACGTCGTCGGAAGTTTTGATGTGAATACTTATATGCTATCACACAAAACATTCCAATTATTTGTAGCTGTCATAGAACGTGGCGTCAAATGATAAACTATGTTATTTCGTCATAGACTTGATTTATAGGCTACGGTAGTATTTTTAATACGTAAGAGCGCCCTCCGTGTTGGTCCAACAATGTTTTGAAAGTACATAGTCGTGTGTAGAATATAAGCAAAGCGTGTGTGACGAGCTTCCTTCCGTTAAGCACACGAAACAAAACCAACAAGTGAGGAACAGGTGGCGTTGTCTGCGGCCAAATAAAACGTCTTCCCCAGGAGGAAGCAAGCAGCTGAAAACCATCTGGATTTTAACAAGGCTCAGAGAGCTGTAACTATCCTCCGAAACCCTAGCTTTAGTAATACTTTACAGGACGCCAACAAGTGTCACATATTAGACAGACGCGAGTCCTCCTAATGTTATGTTCATATAGTGCTTGACGATTACTTCCTTATTAACCATGTACATGCATATAGAAATATTATCAAATAACGCTCGTTGAGGATTTAAAATATTGCAAAGAGAGAGAAATCTAAATACAAAAGGGGACTCTTAGAAGGGAGACACATATACGAAAATTTAATAAGTATCGTCAATAAAAATAGCGAAATAGGTAACATAGGAATACACTACGTAAAATGTCTGAATTTATTAAATAAATTTTAAAATCAAACATGGCCAGTATTGAAATGTTTTCAATTGAAGTATAATTAATTTGGTTGAATTTGTTAGTAATTTTTAAGGTTGGTTTAAGTCTGAAATGTATGATACGCTGTATTTGACGTGTACAAGTTTGGGGTAGAAGTTAGTATAATATGTTGCATTGACGTGCACTCGTTTGTGAGGCCAATTATATTAAAAGGTGACGCAGCTATTCCATCGTGAGGAAATACAACAGTATTAACATAAATTTTATATGTATAAATTTATTGTATTTCTATGGATTGAAGAGTTTTTAACAAATTGTATGTGTATATATTGTCACGTTTCTGAACAGGATCACCCTCATGTAGCCTGTTAACCCCCCCAAAAAAAGTACCGTGAGATTGAATAACACACACGTAGAGGTTGTAGACGTTTCTTTAACGGCGAAGTGTTGTAGAAAAATCGTACTGCGTAAGACTGACTCCGATTCAGAATCCAGTACAACTTATATACATGGAATATTCCAGAAGAAGAACATTCTCGAAACACAAAATACTAGGCGCACTCAACCACCCAAACCCCACGATCCAGCAATTTCACAACAATCCTCCTCCACATACTCCACGCTACCGTCGCCTCAAAAGAAAACTTCCGATTGACCTCATCCTTCCCCCTGATCATTCAGGCACACCCTAACCCACTCTACCATCATGTCCGCAGACCACATCCTCCATAAATCAGTTCTCTGTCAATCGTATGCCCCTCAGGTACTCGCAAAAATAAATAAACATAACCCATTCTCCTAAAGTAGGTTAATTAAATGAATTAATAATGAATTTTTAATATTGTATATACTGTATCGTTATCGTCCTAACTGATAATCTGTACGATAAAAGTTTTTAAAATAATAATAATAAAAATACTAGAAATTAAAGGCAAACAAAGTAAATAAATAGAAATGGTTGTGTCGGGTGGGACTCGAACCCGAGTCTACATTTCTGCAGTCCATCTTGATACCGCTGAGCTATCACTACAGGTCCCGAGATGTAGCAATATTTTGTTCCGTAGCTGGGGATGACAAGTGTCGAAAGCTTCTGAATAGAATACCTTTTAAATACAGTGACAACCAAAAAGTGGCATCTGTGTTTATTAATTAAAAGCCAAACAGTTGTTATTGTGTTACCTCATTATTAGCAATTTATATAATGAATTTAAAGAGAAGAGGTTTTGAAGAGTTGTTGACATACACATTGCGGCCGATCATCTGTGCTGCTTATTTATTTCATTTGAAATAGTTTATTCTGTTAATGTTCCTTCATAATTAGTAGTCTGTTAGTTTTATCTATAATTTACAAGCACTTTAAAAGCAAATATGCTTCCAGTGAGTACTTTATGTGAGGTAAAAAGGCAATATTTACTAATTATCCGTCTGTTCGGCTCTTATTTAATTATTGGTAAATTACTACGAGGTTTCTGATCACATGTAGACCCGACAGTATAATGAGTTAAGTGTATGTGAGTAGAGAGTAAATACCGTTTAGACGAGTTGGATGTACAGTAGAAGGTTGTTCGAAGCTAAGCTGCCGTAGAACCGCAATGGGAGCGTAACACATTAAGCTTCTAGATTAACACAATCTAATCCTCTCTTTACTATTCTAACCTTACTATCGTGTACGTACCGTCGCTATAGTATTTCCATTTATTACCTCCGGTGAAAGGTTAATTGTGAGGAGTTTGTGCGTCCACGTGACTCTTCCACCTGCGGCAGGTCGCGTGCGAAGCTCGGGACTCAATTCCACGTGGGCCGTCTCAGCCTGACATGAGGAGCCAAATAAGCCAGGATGTGACTGAAAATAGTTCGCGTCCCCGGCCCAGCGCTATTCATAGATCCGAAAAATATACTATTCATTTGCGGTGCCCGATGACCGACTCAAAGCGAGCTGGAATCGGCGTCGTGGGGCGCCTTTAATTAGTGCAACGCGTCCATCAGCTGTGCTGCTCTAATTATCGATTTGTCTAGGTGCTCAAGAAAATAATTTCGCATCATATGAGACCCCATTATGAGCGCAATCTCTGATTTGTATCACCTTGATAAAAGATATCTATGTCTCTGGTATACTGTCTGTAATAGATACTGCGTAATGGTACCTAATGTATAACATAAAAACGTTAAACTCATTAATCACAGTAAGAAGTGAAAAATGTCAGAGATTAGTAAATTTTAGTTTTCTTTTACTGAGCAAAGTTGCAGTGTGACGCGCTGCTAATTTTACGTACGTTAATGGAAATGTATTCAAACGAAGCCTCCTGCAGGATGTGTACACCAGGAAAAACAAATCCATTATATTTCCAGCACGAAGAGTACAAAGGCTTCTTTAAGTCCTTATAAACCTTACAAATACAACTGACACACCATTTGCGAAGCGTTTTCATCAGCAAATTCCTCGTCAGCGGATTGTTTTCAACGGCCGTTTCCTGTGCGAGCTTCACGGTGTTTGAATATTTTTAATAAGTGGACGAATATTTACATTTCGGCTCCAATTATCTTACTAATAGCATTTCTTATTTGATAGATAAAAGTGATATATTTTCTTACTTCTGTCTACTGATAAATCCAATTAATAAAAACCATCGTTAAAAACACTCATTTAAAAATTGAATCAAATAGTCATCTTTAATAATCTAAAATAGTGGAAATCGTTACACAAACAGCACTGAACTTATCACACCTATTTTTTTTTAAACTTTTATGAAACCAAAATCAAGAAAGGAGTTAGACAATGACGCAGTCTGTCGCCCATACTGTTTAACTGATCGATAGAACAGGCGATGAAGAAAGTTAAAACGGAATATGGAAAAGGATTCATACTACAAGGTGAAGAAATAAAAACCCTACGGTTTGCCGATGATATTGTAATATTACAGGAGTCAGGAGAATATTAAATCCAAATTTTGGAAACCGTAGTAAATGGCATGAACGACATCCTGGAGAAAGAGTTCAATAAGAGAATTAATAGAGGGAAAACCAAGGTAATGGAATAAGAAAGGTGTATTGGGAAGGGATATTTTGAAGGAAGTTAAGTAATTCTGCTACTTGGGAAGCGTAATAATTAGAGTAGGATAGCACAGGCAAGGAAGGCTTGCGCAAAAAAAGAGGAATTTACTAACGAGTAATATAAGTGTGAATATTAGGAAATCATTGATACAATGTTAGTATGGAGTGTGGCGTTATATGGGTGCGAAACGTGAACGATAGGAGTTGCAGACAGGAAAAAGAATAGAAGCTTTCGAAATGTGGTGCTATAGGAAAATAAGATGTATGGATGGAATAACTAACCAGGAAGATCTAAGCTGAATAAGAGAAAAGCGAACAATATAGAAGGCGTTGAATAAGAGAAGAGATGAGACATGAGGGTGTTTTAAAATTAGCGTTAGAGGGAAGTGTGTGGGGTAAGAAGAGAGTAGGGAGGCAAAGGATGGATAGGACTAAAAAGATTACTGAGGATGTGGTATGTGGTAGTTATGTGGAAAGTAATAGTCTTGCTCAATATTGGTCAGCATGAGGGTTGCAACAGATCAGGACAACAGGATAAATTATTTTATTATCAATAGAATTTTGATTACTAATTTATTTATCAAGATCTGTTCTTAAGGGTCAAACAGTTAATACACATAATAAGTAATTATTATATTTTGACTTACGTAAATTGCACTCATTTTTTTGTAAACTGAAATTTTTTGTTTTTCACCTTTCGAATTTTATAATTTTATTAATTTCTTATGATCTAATATTCGAAGAGGAATAATGGATTGAATAATAAATCGAAATCTAAAGGAAAATTTCTCAATTTTTGTGTCCCTTACTATTAATTAAAATTATTTATGCAGATAGAAGAAAAAGTCCCTCTTAAGATAACGTTTTTTTAATAGAGAGCATCCATAGATCTAAAATATTTATCATATCTTCTCATGGGGAGTGATTCGGCGTAACACCATGGAAATAAATGAGAGTACATCTACTAAAGTTTGAGGTATAGTTAGTAATCTTTGGTCAGAGGTTGTTACACTAGTTTTATTATTATATTATTTTCGTGGAGAGACTGAAGGAGAGAATTCTTAATTTCTTTGTCTCCGCATCCTTTCCACCTTTATACATTTTGTTTGTGGAACAACTCCGGTTTTCCGGTTACGACCCACGTTTCCGGATCTCCATGACGCGTTGGTCGAGTAGTTGTAGGTTCAAACTTTTTTACTAATTTTATACTCTAATTATTTTGACTGTATTTGTATTAGCAGAGTTATGTAATTTGTTTAAGATAATTACTTGAATAATCTTACTATTACTATAATTTATATTCTATTTTATGTTATGATGTCCATATTTTGGTTCTTATACTCATCCGGTTTCTGGATTTGAAAGTCCGATCCGATGATGAGTATATTAAGTCTTATGATGTAATATTTAAGATTCTATATTTTTAGTCCTGTATTTTGTCAGTTCTAAAGCGGATATCAGGTTTGTCAAATTTTCTAGAGGCGCGGTGAGTGAGTGGTGGGTTTCTTATTATTTCCCATAGTCTTTCTTTTCTTAAGGTTTCTCTTATTGTCTTGTCTACCTCATAATTGGGGCATTCCAGTATGGCGTGTTCCGGTGTTCCTATCTCTCCACAGGCACATAGATTGTCTGGTCTGCTATTTATTCTTCCCAGATATTGTCCGTATGGACCATGACCAGTAAGAAAATGTATAAGTAATAGTAATTATTAGTGGATTTAATTTATCGGAAGGACATTTGATTATGTTAAGAAATAAAAGTTGTGTGAATGTTTCCGGTGTTGTTGATAAATGCGGCGAGTGTTGCTGCAGTGTGGGGCAATGCGTCAGAGTTGGTCGAGCAACGAACTTGAAGACCACGCCTCCTTTGGCTCCTCGTCACGTCATTACAGCATCTCTGTCTGATTTACTAAATTTAGAGCCTATGGCTCACCGCTATTCTGTTTGCCTGTGATGCAGTCCACTAAGTGGCTTATCGTGCTTTTAAAATATCAAATAAAAGTTCTCTGCGTTTAGCCAAGAGCAAAGTAATTTCCGGTAAAGAAAGAAACAGGTGGATAATGACCAAACAAAATCTAAGTAGAACGAGATTGTACAAGTTTTAAATTCCCAAGAGAATATAATCAAGCTCTTGAAAAATTGTATCATGAAATTTAGAGTCAGAGCTGTATATTTATCTGTAAATTTACAACTGCATAAGTCGCTTTTGAAAACGTCATTATCTTAGACAGAAAACATCATTATTGCAAAACAAAAATAATTTTTAACAAATTGTTGATCGACACTGAAATGCTATTCTTATAAGCACGACGCTGAAATATTTTTACATTACGTTCTTTGGTTATTTACTGTTTTAACTTTAGATATTTGCTTTAACATAGAGTCCATAAGTAATCGCTATTAGACGCTAATCCG
The DNA here is from genome assembly GCA_034510155.1 of Eucriotettix oculatus. Lineage (NCBI taxonomy): Eukaryota > Metazoa > Arthropoda > Insecta > Orthoptera > Tetrigidae > Eucriotettix > Eucriotettix oculatus. Next base: position 101,714,960 of record CM067378.1, read on the forward strand.
CATTTTAAAACTTTACTGTTTCCCCGTCTAAGATAATGACGTTTAAAAATCGAAATAATATAATGCTTAGTGAGGCTTACAGGTTGACAGTTTCTCTGATTGTGTGTTCTTTGTTTTTATCTTCAGTTGGTTTGAAATATCGACAAGGATCACAATAGATGGTCGAAACGTCTAGTTTAAATTAATAATTCTTCCGAATTTTCGTAATTACGAGTAGAAGTCGTCAGACAGGTCTGACAGCGGTGCTCCATGGAATTTATTTCGTTCTCGAATATTCCTCCCGGCAGCCTTGAGGTAGATGGCGCTATACGGAAAGTCACGGGAACACCTGTTGTAGTTCAACCTTCCTGCCCCTTTAATGTGTTGCTGTTTCTGTTATTTCTCTCTGCTCCTTTGCACCATAGCTCGCAGCTACGGCATTTGCGACCCTGCATTCCTATGTGATTCAGAGTCGTCTCTGTACCCACTACACACACCCCTTGTAATTTTGTCGGTCTGGTATCGAATCACCCTGTATTGTAGTTTTTCTAAATTAATTACTTATTTTTTAATTTCATTTTAATTTTATAACGCTGTAACAAGGAAAGTTATAATTATTAATGTAATACAATTCACTATCAACATAAAATTTAAATTTATTTTTATATTTTTGTACTGCCGTTCATTAGTTGTCAGTGGCGTAGGAGCTGAAAGCTTTCTAGGGAAAATGTTTTTCTCTCTTCTGAATTGATCAATGTTGAATCCTTTCTGCCTATACTTAAATTTAGAAATAACAGAATGATGAGAGTAAATTGACTGTTTGTTTGTTTGTGTTGCAGACACGTCAGCAGCTTCGTGAGCATGGCCGGGCCGCCGCCGCCACACACGCCCCGTGGGTGGCTGGGCCGCGCGCCCCCCTCCCCTTTCCGCCCCGCGTCCCCCTACGGGCCGTCTCCACCCCCGCTCCTCATGCGTCGTCCCATGTCCCCCATGATGGTAGGCGGCCCTCCCAGAAGCCCCGGTCCTCCGTACATGCCCTGCCCCAGACCAAGGTGGCCCTCGCCGCTGCCTTACCGAATGCCCCCACAGGTAAGTTCATCTCCTTCACACGTAACTTACCAATTAACGTCTGGCAAACGTGCGAACCTGATCTGCAGACAATGAAGAAATGATACACATTAAAATTTACAGGGACTGAACTTCGCATCGTATTCTTAAAGTTGAAAACATAGACTAGGAGTTGATATTTTAGACGAAGACTAACTGAAGTGGCCCGGTGTTGCTCGGGTTCACGTAAATAATAAAGCAGAAATGTAATTAAAGATAATTTTATTACACTACATTCACAGTTCTACTCCAGAGGGACTCCTTTTAGTTAGAGGCGCCTGTAAACACTCGTTTTATACGTTTTCACACAGCCTAAATCTATTTCCAAGGTTGTGTACATGGTGAATAAACTTCAGAATCGTAGTTTTTTACTGAGAGGTGTCATTTTGACCCATTTCCGGTAGTCTGAGAAGAAAAGGTCACGTCCCCAAAATTGTACAGAATCATATATATAAATACTGTATAAAGGAAAATATTTGGCATACTGAAAGATAATTGGTGGCAACAGTCTGTGTTCATTAAAAAAATATGGTAAAATGCCATGTTTGTTTGTAGTAGTGAAGTTTTTAAAGATACTATTGAAAAAACATAAGTAAAACGTCCAAAATGTAGAAAAAACAAAGAAGGGCGTAGGTTTACACTTGAAAATTAATCAATTAGTAGAGATAACATTACTGGAAATGATAAAGTAAGTGAAGTTAAAGTTTTTTTTGTCACGTGTCACTCCATATTCGGAATGTGTCGTGTAAGATGACAGTCCGCAGTCGTCCTGGTAGGCCAAAGCCCTTAATGGGCAGCAGAGCCATGGAGAAGAAGAAGTTTTTTGTTTAGAGCAATGGAAATTGTACTGAAGTTACTATGATAAATACTTTAAAAGATAATCGAAAATTAATTTTAATTGAAGAAATTACTAATCTTATTATTAACTTCTTTATAGAAAATCACAAACACACTCATAAGCACTTACTTGGAACAGCTTAATTTCAAAATAAATAAAAAATACGGCCAAATATGTCAGCAAATGAATTTAATTAATACAAATTACGTTTTATCCATCTTTAAGGACTTCATCAAGTAACAAAAATATGAAGAACAATTTTCAACAAAGTATAATTAATAACAGTCTTACATTTTTATTTTACTTTATTGCAAATTCTACTTAATATTTTGACGAAATGTTATGCATTCAAAATTAGTATTGATTTTGTAATTTTTGGGTCTATTTACCTGAAGAAAGCCATAAAGCTGGATGAAACGTTGTGTGCATATTAACTAAATGTTAATTAAATTTGTTTGCTGACGTATTTTGGCATTTGAATATTTAATTAATTTGCTTATTGTCAGAAAATTTAATTTTTGAGTGTCATTTGTATTTTAATATTTTAAAGTAATATATGTAATTTTTGATTCTTGGGCGCCATTTAAATTAAAAGTTAAATGACAAATAATTTACAATTACATATATTAATTACATGAATAGATTAAAAGTTACTCACAAAGAGAAAATCATAATTTTGAATTCATACACTGAATTTTCGTTTCCTCTGCTACACTTTCAATTGAATATTTCGGGAAATTTTTTGATGTGACCACAGAGTAGATAAGTAACTGGGTTGAAGTTAAGCTTTTCAATGCAAGCATCTCATTGCCAACCCTGCAAAAATTACTTCTCATTGTCTGCAAATTAAGGTAGTTTTCTTTATTACCAGACGTTAAATTTATTTGTATTATTTAGGGGGAAGAAACGTTATGTGCAATTTTGATATATGAATTGTATGAAACTTTTAACGTCCCTAAAACATTTTTGGTATGTTTGCTGTTTTAATTTCATTTGAATATGTATAATAATTTTAACAGAGACGTAGTGGAATCCATTACGTAATAGCGGAAACAGTTCGCATTTTATGACAAAATTCTACAATCAGAAGTGACGTATTATTATTTTTTATTAAATTCTGTGTTTTCGTATAGCTGTATTATGAGAGGATTCAGCGAACCATACAATATTACCGTCGCTTTTTATTCAGTATTCCTTCATCCTCGCTAATCGTGGGGTTGGTTATCAGTACAAAACCTCCCTCCCTCTCTGGCCTGCAAGTTGACGAGCCGATGGTGGATCGTTGACCTGCTCAATCTCGATTTCTACGACCTTGGCTTGAGAGGATCAACGCACCGCCAAAAGAGTCCTCCCACGCCGGCGCCTTGCCTAACGTTGGCACTACATCGGAATTTCTAACAAAGCATAAACACCGCCATTGAATATCAAGTCTACCAACCGCCCTCGCAACTAAAAAACTGCGGTCGACGTAAAAGAAAAGAAACTTTGCAACTGTCAACAAATAGACTAAATTATAGTCAATTATAATCATAAAAAAAATCATTAGCGACGCTTTTATATCACCATTTAATATTTCCTTAAGCTCATATTGCACGATATAATTAGGGTAAAAGTAGAGTTTGATAACTGCCGCCTTTCATTAAATATGTGGCGAATTTCCTTGGAATTCAGCGCCACAGAGATTATAGAGTGCAGAGATGAACGATATCGCTGGTATTGCCATAGTAAGGGCCAGATAAACATTCAATATATCCGAAGCTTAAATAAACCATTTTATAATAATTTTCTGTATTTAATGTAACAAGATACTTATAGCCTACGTGACCAATAGCCGGAAAGTAGATAATTTAACGGGGTTCCCCTGGGCCATCGCCTCTGCTACAGAGGGATCCGAGGTCACTGCCGAAAAGCCGAACACTGCATCACTTTAAGTAGTCATCGAAGGGCGAAGAAATCGAGAGCAATCCCACGTCGGTGTAACTCACAATATTTATGTTTCTTGCTTGCCGAAGTTACCAATTACAGCCGTTTCTTGCTCGTCGGGGTCACCAATTATAGCTATTGCTTGAAGCGGAGCTTCAACGATTTATTCAAGACACAAAGATTATATACAAAATTATACAAAGATACATTATGTTACTTCCAGTCATTCATGCCAACTGTTGGGTAAATTATTCCAACGGTGGTCCTTGTAGAATAGTTCATTCCATAGATTCTCATGAGAAGCAAAGCTTCAGTGATGAGGAAGGAGCCGGAGATATTACAATCTGTTTCCGGTAATTGATAACTTATTTTACAGAACAATCATTTATAATAAGAAATAATTAAATTATATTAGTTTCTTTTATCAATAAATTAAAATTTAATTTATTTTTTAACTCTAAAATATTCCCCTAATGAAAGACTATCAAAGCTCATTCTAAATATTTAAACCACAGACATGACACTCCAAGTTCATTCTGAAATGTTTCAAAAAATTATTTCCAGCCTAGAGGGAGCGTCTGAAACTTACTGAAGTGTTTCTTACTTCTGTTGTCAGCAAGTCTGTGAAAAATTAATATTCCGTGCCGCGCAGGCGTCAAAGTTATCTTTATTCCAAGTACACATCCCGATCAGTAATAAATCCTCGTATGGTCCCGTTTCCCTGATAACGTGAGAACCGAGACACCATAATGCCAGGGGAATTAATAAAAGAAATACTATATGTCATATTAAAATGTATTGGTGTACCACGGTGCAGTTGGTCGGTGTTTAGTAATCACAAACACACATCGTCCGTATCGATTTGAACTTTATCTTACTCAGTGGCACGGCAAGACCGAGAACGAACTTTGCGCATTAAAAAGTTATCCCTGGAGGAAAGGTAGACTCAGACATGAATCTTCTGCTTCCTGCACGCAACCTATTCCCATTTATACTTTCTTTTTAACATCTTCAAATCTCACCTTCCCAAATGAAATATCGTATTTAGCAGGGTGCCCGGAGTTCGTGGTGTTTGTTTCAGTCCGTTTCCGAAGGACACGAAAATTTAAGGTCGCTTTAATATATTTAAAATGCGCTGTGAACTTCAAAGTCCTGCGCACGCGGAATATCTGAACGTTAATGTTCGTTTTTTGTTGTGGTATTCGGTCCTAAGACTCGTCTATGCAACCCTCCATGCTAACCTATCTTGTGCATCCCTCATCGTCCCTAATCTGCTTAAGCGTATTCCATCCTTGGCCTCCCTCTTCTGTTCTTACCCCACACACTTTCCTCTAAGCCAATTTTACACGACCCTCATATCTCCTCCATATTGTTCTCTCTTCCCCTATTCTGCTCAGAACTTCCTCCTTAGTGATTCTATCCACCCATCTGATTTTCCTATAGCGCCACATTTTAAAGGCTTCTATTATTTTCCTTTTTGCAACTCCTATCGTCCACGTTTCGCGCCCATATAACGCCACGCTCCATAGGAACATTTTTAGCAACGATTTTCTAATATTCACACCTATATTACCAGTAATTAAATTCCTCATTTTAGCGAAGCCTTCCTTTCCTGTATTATCCTACTCTTTATGTCTACTATACTATTAACATACCTAGATATTACGCTCCCCAAGTAAAAGAATTCCTTCAAAAAAACCTTTCCCAATCCTTTGTGATACTACACTCTATTACCTTGATTTTCCATGTATTAATTCTCACATTGAACTGTTTCTCCAGGACCACGTTCATTCCATTTATTATGTTTTCCGAGTCTTCTTCTGGTTCCCCTAATCATCGGCAAAGCGTAGGGTTTTTATTTCTTCTCCTTGCAGTATTATTACTTTTCCATATTCCGTTTAAACTTTCTTCATCGCCTGTTCTATATTCTCACCTACATTACCAATAAGTAAATTCCTCTTTTTTTGAAAGCCTTCCTTGCCTGTGCTATCTTACTCTTTATGTCTACTATACTTCTACCATCCCTAGATATTACGCTCCCCAAGTAGAATAATTCCTTAACTTCCTTCAAAATATCCCTTCCCAATCTAAAACCCTTTGTTATTCCACTGTTTCCCATACTACACTCCATAACCGTGGTTTTCCCTCTATTAATCCTCGCATTGAACTCGTTCTCCAGGACCACGTTCAGTCCATTGATTATGGTTTCCAAGTCTTCGTATCTCATTTTAAATGATCACGACACCGAACTTTCACTGGTATTTGTCTATTCCTGTGTCAATAAATACGGATTTATCTTGGTTTAGGAAAATTTACAACTTTGGACTGACCAGGTCCTACTTTATAAACATTATTTTGCTGGTATTTATTGTTTATTAGTTCATTAAATCGTTGAATATTATTTTGTAATCATTTGGCTTTTAATTTGAAGAAAATAACAAAGGCCACCCGCCCGTGTTTTATCAGAAATTTTGAGTGTGACGTCATGGGGTGGAGTAAAGCGACCGCTATAACGGGATAATTTATCACTAGCCGATAGTAATGTTTACATTGGTGATAACAATTGGAAGTGCACTTGATATGGCTTGCATCGCGGCTCTCACAGACCGTCCCTTGCATTAACACTGTTATTGTGCTCAGCTATTTACATGAGATATTATTCTGTTGTAATGCACCGCTGTGGGAGACACAGGAAGAAGGTCACGTGGACAAGCCAAGTTCCAGTCGACTAGTACCTTTTAGTTTTGAGGGGAAAGAGAAGAAACAAACTGACGACAATCTGCGTCAGAGGCAGGGATACTTTAGTCGTAAATGTGATGGTAATTCTACTTACTGTTACTTCGTTCCCCCAACTCATCAGTAACAGAGCGACTGTGCTTGAGGAACTGCCCCAGCGGCTCACAGATAATACACTGTCAGCAGGAACTCCTGATAATCCCCACTACTCACTGCTTAACCTATCTTCAGGAAAGACGCCCCCATAAATTACCAGTAATGTAATGTTTATATGGCCAGGTAGAGAGACGATGTTCTTTCTGCCAATTGGCAGACCCCAAGTACAACAGTTTAATGATTAATTAGATTTTAATTTAAAGTTGTACTTGGCGTCTGCCAATTGGCAGAGAAAACGTCGCACTTGTTTTATTTCAAAATTTTTGCTCTATCTGGCCATAAAAACATGATTATCCATCATTTAGTGTGGTTGATATTCTTGGGACACGGATCGTACCTGAACAGTGAGCCGATTACCCTGAAAACTTGACAGGTGGAGTCGTCGACATGTAGTTTTAAGTTTCCTACCTGGTATTCGCTCAAAGTGCATTCCACAGAAAACCCTAGTTAAGGTTGTGAAGAATGTAATTAGTAAATTGTTGGTGAGCCGAGGTTAGGTTTACAGGAGTGGAGGAATCTGATTGTCGGCCTAGGCTAGCTCAGATGGTTAGAGCAAAGAGGGATGTTCCATGATCGATTCCCGGGTCCGGTCGACATTTTTTACATTTTTATCTTCCGATATCTACATTACTCCGGTTGAGGTTTCGGTACTTGTTCCACGTTGTTCTAGGACTCGGAAAGGGCGGAATCTGTTGGGTGCAGCATTACCGACTCCATGCCTCGATCAAGTTTTGAAGGCAAACAGCTGTCCGACCATTATCATCCTAACAGTTTATTTGTTAAGTCACTTCAACCTGTATTACCAAAAAAACAGTAGAATAATTACTATAAAAATATAGTTTACTGTTACATTTTACTCAGTGTTTATTTTAATGTTTTATAACCAGTGTTGAAAACTAGTCTCTGTTGTTCAGGGTAATTATGAAGTCCAAGATTCAAAAATTGGTATTGGTAAATGAGCATAACCTCACAAATAATTTTTTTGAGTAAATAAAAGCGATTCGATAAGAAGTGTTTTATTATAAAACAGAAGAACGTGTATAATTTGCTATTTGGTGTGTTTCAGAGCCCCTCTCCAGTAATGTGTCCGTCCCCAGAGTACCTCTACTCGTACTCGCCGGCGCCCCCCTACGAGCTAGTAGGCTATGTGCCCCTCGAACCCCCCGGGCCCCGCGATGACGAAATCGACAACGCGTCGAACACGGCGGCGATCATCGCCAGCCAATCACAGGATTACGTTGACGAAAAATTGGCAGAGTATCAGGCGACGATTCAACAACTCCAAGGTAAGTTCACAGACTACCTGCAGAGCAATTAATCATTTAACTCTATGGTGCCTGTTGCATTACAATTGTCATCTCAAAATATTATGTGCATTAGCGGAAAATGTAGACTGCGCCTTCGATTTACAGCGGACGTCACATATATTTACTGTGTCAAAAGATAACCTCTGTTGGTTTTCCTTGTAATTTGATATATATTGTAACTGTCTCGTGGTCCCACTGTTAATTTCCTCGGTTCTGTCCCGACTTCAATCCCTTGTTTACTTATATTAATTGGACATTTGGTAATTTTACCAATGAAAACCACCAAAAGACTTTTATTTTAAAATAACAGTCCATATATTCTGACAAACTCTTTCAGGTCGTGGTCATACATATAATTTTGACCCTGCGTCCTCCACCGCGTCTCGCCATCCATCAACTCTCAAATTACAAATCACTAATCCGGGGAGGCGTCTCACTACCTTTATTCGGCAAGCGTGTTCGAGACCCGATACATAAACTTACGGTCGCGACTTCTCGCGAGCGCCCTACGTCATTACTCCATCGCTGCTCGTCGTAGACTCCCAAGTTTCCTCGTGCTTACCTTGTTCCGCGTTCGTCTCAACAATGTACACATTTATCGGCGCGTCTCAAAAGAAGCCGCCAACACAACAGTCTCGACCGGGAAGACTGCTCTCAAGGACGAAGCCGTAACTACATGTAACTATATATTATATACACTAAAACAAAAAACACCAAAAATCCTTTTACTCTTAAAGAAAAACAGAAACAAATAAACCAGCCCTTAGTAAACAAAATCGGAACGACAATTAAAAGATGTGATACCATAAATGCAACCTACTAATAGCAAACAAATGAAAAAATCGAACACTAAAAATTTATTATAAAAAAGACAAGTAAACACAAGCTGAACAAAAAAATATAAACATCAGAAATAATAAAAATTAAAATATTAAACAAATGATTTAATTAGCCACTTTGTCAGTATTTTCATAATTTTAATATGAAATATTACGACGTTTCGTCTCTGATTTCAGACTTGTTCAGGTAAAAGTTTAGCTGTAAGCGGAACATTATTCCATTTTTCGGCCGAAGATAAGTTCCATGTACAGCAAAATTTTTCCCTGAACAAATCTCAAATGAGAAACGAAACGTCGTAATATTTCATATTTAATTATAAAAATACTGCCAAAGAGACTAATTAAGTAATTTATTATATAATTAATTGTCAGAATAATTATGTAATGAAAATTATAAACATTTCACAAAAAATCTCTAAATTTAACTATTAAAAGAAAAGATTACACTGAGGAACGAAACTGAATTATTTTCCTCTCAAAAAATGTACTATTAGAATCACATATTTTTATTTCTAACACTAAAACGCTTCATCTTCTTAGTCCTGAGTGCACGGACGAGAAATCGTTTATTTTAAAATATCTAAATTTAAATTACTGTTCGAATGAGGCCGAAAACAGACAAAAATTTGTAGAACACAATCAATTATAATTTAAAAACAACTACATGTTTCGGTCCTTATCTAGACCCTATTCAGTTTGAATAGTTGTTTCTTAAATTATAGTCGACTGTTTTTCACAATTTTTTTGTCTGTTTTTGACCTCACTTAAACATTAATTTAAACTTACAGACGTCAATAACTATTATAACCAAGTTTCATTTAAAAATACTGGTTTTTGTTGAACTGAGTCAAGTACAACTCGTAAAATTTTATGGAGTGTAGATGTTAAATAGTGATGTAAGGAATTTATTTTAGGTAATCTAACGTTCATGTACTTAGAAATTAAATATATAGGGTAGAAATGGGCGAGTAACCATTTTTTTAAGAGAATTAATGTTATCAGAATGATGGACAGTATTGGAGAATAGAGTAGCTTTGTCAACCAAAATCTAAAGAAATAATTTTTTTGTTCCTGAAAGTTGAACTTGTGGAGAGAAGGACACAGTTGATAGGTGAGAATAGGTGAAATATCATCATCATATGTAGTCCATCTTGATGTCAAGTTAGAGAGAGAGGAGAATATGATTATCTGGAATGAACGCTGCGTGTATTCTGTCTTCCCTATTGTATATAGAAGTCGTGGTAGTTGACCTGCGTGATGTTCTCTTTTCTTATCATAACTCGTTTCTGAGTTGACTCGTCGTCCTGTTCAGCTAAATGCACTCCGCCATCTGGTCGAGTCTTGACGTAGCAGCGTGAAAACCTCCATTTTTCCGGCGATATAGCTGTCGTTAGCAGAAGAGCGGGTCTATTTAGAGGTGCGGATGGTCACAGTTGCTGGCGACTATAAGCGGCTTCCTTGGCAGCTTACCTAATATCGAATAATGGGCCAATATCACTGGCAGCCTGCCGCCATGAGCAGCTTGCATAATGAATTCTGACTGGGCGTTGAGACACTTAAGTCGTCCTCTTGATTACCTGCTACCGCGTTTGTTTTCTTTTGAATCGTCGTCGTCGTCTTCTTCCCCACTTTTCCCCAGTAATATATATCACCAAATAATTGCCTTGAAGCATTTAACTACAACTTGTCGCTGAATCTCAAACGAGGTGGATGGAACTAACTGACACATTTAACAGTTCTCCCTATTTTATTTGGTTTCGTAGAAACTCGGTTTTATGTTTCACACTGCCATCAAACAGATTTCCCGTCAAGTCATGCTTTGACAAAGTTTGATCAAGCAGCTACTGAGGTCACCTCAAGTGTTGGCGTCGAGCATTAACAGTGGTAAGCCGCGAATCCCTGTTTCCGGGTAACGCTCCGGTTTGCAACTAAATAACCCACAGCAGAGGGAGGTCACACGTTAGGACTTTTTTTATCTTTGGTACACATGATAAAAAAAATTATTTTCACCATCTTTATTTGGAATATTACCCAGCCACAACTCTGGTGTACATTCCAAATTAAATTCCTATTTTTTTTCGTGGTTTATTCGTAGCCATCTCATAAAGTTATTTGTAAAATGTAATTAGAAGTAAATTGTTTAATCATTATCTTCTCTCTATGGTCTGCGCAGTTTCACCCACAGACAATTTAATATATTTTTCAGATTACCCTTAAATTGAAGAAAAGTTTCTTGGGTTTCGACCCGGGTAATTTCGTAGAACAGCGACGTTTCGACACATGATATCAATGCCATCGTACTCCATTTCAGCGTGGAAGACGATGGCAGCGATAATAAGTATCGAAACGTCGCTGTTATACGGCATTACCCTGGTGGAAACCCGAGAAGCTTTCCCTCGTTCAATTCACCTTTTCATTATAATTATCTCACTCTTTTTTATGGTATCAATATTTTCTGTTCTACCAGAGGCCTGCAATGCGTTCCAGAAGGCTCTACAGTGTTCTATTTGTTGTATTCGAGCAAAATTGGAACTTAAATGTGACTGCTACTGTCAAGAATTGTTCCTAACACTTAAGATTAAGGATTTGTCATTAAATTGAGTATTTTTGGATATTTTTCGTGCCTTCCTGAACAGCACTTTCTCAAAAACTACCCCCAAAAACGGGGATGGAATTTCTACACTATATTTTTATTCATTTTTATATGTAATACCCTTCACAATCCCATTCCTAGGGTTATTACCCGGGTGTATTACACACCAGTATTTTTTAAAAAAATTAAGAGAGTAATATTTCTATCAATTACATAAATTTTAATGTTCAATTTTCCAAAGTTTGAACAAGCAGATCACCTCAAGTGTTGACGTCGAGCATTAACAGTGGTAAAGAATCACAAGAGAGAGACATAGAAACGATTATCCTGATAGTTTGTTGCTTGAAAATAGCCTATGACATCAAAACACAAAAGAATGAATTCTTTAATCCAATCAGACAATCATTTTTAAACTAAAACTAGAGACCCCTTTAAGTGAAAACCTGTAACTCTTTTTAGGCCAACGTTGCCCATCAGCCAACCATTGTTAAGTCCAAGTCTTGTCACGAGATTAGATAATACAAAAGAATCTCTTAATTGTTTTGAATTCTTTCCAAACCTTTACTAGATCTAGAAAGCTGTCAGGACACAAAGAACCTCTTAGTAAATTTTTCAACATTAGTGAAAGAGAAAAATTGCTGATTTGGTCGAAATAAACCGCTCACAGGAAGTCTCGTGGAATGTTTATAATTTTAATAGATAGAAGCGTTCGACGTAGTTGGTCATTTTACACTTGTATGTAATCGTTAGTCTATTAATTAAATGGTTACTCCTTGAAAAGATTACCTTAACGGGGCGGGTTGTTGTCGAGGTTAAAAGCTTCTTCCTATGATAATAAATTTTCCCTATGTTAACAATAACCAAAACTATAATTTAAAAATTGATTTCAAATTTATGTAGCAGGAGCCATAGTCATCTACAAAATCAAATAAAAAATTGATAAATATAAATAATAAAAATAATTCAGAAAAGAAAGTGGTAAATAATGATCAACAAATTAAACATACTAATAACCTTAAAATCAAAAATAAACAGATTATCACACATTATTTTAAACCAATAGATAATAAAACGCCTAAATTAAATAATACAGATGATAATGAAATAGTAGTTGGACAAGAAACAAACAATAACACAGATAATAATACAAGATATTGCTCCATGACATACATGGAAATATTTACACCCAAAATAGGAAAAGTTTTTAAAAATAGCGGTATTAATGAAATAAAATTTGGATTAAAGCCTGAAAACAAGATAAAAAATTATTTAACTGCACTTAAAGATAAAATTCAGGTAAAAGAACGAAATAATGTAATATATAAAATTAATTGTAATGACTGTTACAAAAATCATATCGGACACACAGGAAATAACCTGAACACTAGAATATATAACCATAGAAATAATGCTAGGAGCAATACTAAAACAAATACAGCCTTGTCACTACACCATTTAAACCCTAAACATAATATAGATTATATAGATAATGATAAAAATATTCATAAAGAAAACAATATATTTAAGAGCAAGTTTTTAGAATCTATATACATTTTTAAAAACAATAATGGCATGAATTCCAGAAAGGAATGTGAAGATATATCTTCACGCCGAAGTTTAGTTATAATTTAAAAATTTATAGATTTGGACTTAAACTTATCAAATATCGGTCTACAAGATTCGATAAATCGATTTGAATGTTACGATTATTATCGACACTTTTGACATTTAAAATTTTGACGTGGCTAAATTACAAGATCAGGACTCGTTGAAATAAGAATTTCAATGTAAATTTTCTTCTAATCGTGGTTGTATGCTGCTGATTGTGCTTGGTTAGCACATGACCAAAATAATAATTGAACTAACTTCTGGAACTCCAAAGTTTGATAATGCTCTGTGTACGCCAGCACAGTCTGGAATCCATGAAGAAGCTTAGAAATTACTTGTACACTAAATTACATGAGGGTATGTACAATATTTTTTACATCAAATCATTGGAAAAAACAAACTTGTTTTCCATTGTCATAATTTTAAACAAATTACACTATATATATATATATATATATTGTACTGTGTCAAAAAAAAATTTGTTTGATTTTGTAGATGGCTTTGGTAATGCAGAAAGGTCCTGCTAAATAAATTTGAAATCAAAATTGAATTATAGTTTTGGTTATTGTGACTGTAGTAAGTAAAAACCAGTCTTTCAACAAAATTCCTATTGAAATCATTAACAGTGAAATATGTTGTTAGTGGAGTAGAGTAGTGACTGTAGGTCATCGCTGAACGTCCCGTGTAATGGCATCATTTCCAGGCGTCTGAAGGATCTTGGAACACATCCATCGAGACGGACTCGACAAATCGATCCAGGACTCAACTATTTACAGGACAGTGTCTATAAATACACATCCTCCTTAAAGCGGTGCTAATGCCGCCGCTGCTAACAGACTACACAAATAAATCAAAAACTTTGAGCTGCGCGTGCGAGCTGCGATACAAGCCTTTTCGCGACAGACAGATCTTGCGAGTCGGTTTTGGCTGCGGGTTAATCTTCCCTGCTACAGAAATGTATTTATTCTCCCTGGTTACTCAAGCGGGAATTTGTAAAGTTGCAGATTTTAAATTAAAATTCATTAGGGTGCAGATTAATTTATGCTGTTTTTTCTGTAACAGGCTACATGAGTGTGTTCCTGCAACAGGAAACTCCCCTTTAACACCACAAGAAGGAAGGGAATTGAAAAGGGGGGATGCGGAAAGTAGAACAAGGTTGCCAAGGTATGACTAAGGTCCCGGGGCTATTCTTTAAGTATATTACCCTGTCTTTTGCCTAAAAGAGAAGCAAGGAAATTCCTAGAAAAACTGCATCAAGTAGGTCGGACTTTCCGACCCGGACTTATGTTTGTCCCTTATGCGTTGCTATGTAATTCTTCCGATTTCCGTGACATTTTGTTTAGCGGTGATCACCTCAGAAGTTTTCTGTCGATCCATAACAGTTATTAATGTCTGTAAGTTTAATATAAGTTTAAATAAGGCCAAAAAATACAAAAATTGGTGAAACATAAAATATAATTTAAAAGCAACTACATGTTTCGGTCCTGATATGGATCGTCTTCAGGTTTAACTGAGCATGTAGTTGCTTTTAAATTATATTTTATGTTTCACTAATTTTTGTCTGTTTTCTCTCGATCTTTCCAATTTTTAGGTTCCTTTCTTCCCTCCTTTCAAGTCAAAAAGTGTCCCACGTCGATCGTCTGCTCTGCTACTTCATGTTTGTCCCTTATGACTTCCTATATCATTCATATGATTGTCATGACGTTTTGGTGTATTGTAGTGATTTGCTCTGTGTATGTTTCTGTCTCTCTTTCCAATATTTGGGTTCCTTTCTTCCACCCTTTCAGGCCAAAAAGTTCTCACGTTTGTCCGTTATGCGATTCTATACCATTCATCGGATTGATATAAAAGTTTGGTGAATTGTACTAAATTTAGGTTCATTTCCTTCCTCCTTTAAGGACAAAAAGTTATCTCGTTTGTCCCTTATTCGATTCTATAACATTCATCGGATTGCTATGAAATTTTAGGCCAAAAATGATCTTACCTTAATCATCTGCTCTTCTGCATCACGTTTGTCCCTTATGCGATTCTATACCATTCTTATGATCGAGATTAAATTACGGTGTATAGTAGTTATCTACTCAGAGGGGGTTTCTATAGATATTTCGAAATTTTAGGTCCCTTCCAGGCCAAAAAAAAGGTCCTACAGAAATCATCTGCTCTTCTGTATCACGTTTGTCCCTTATGCGATTCTATACCGTTTATCTGATTGATATTAAATTTCTGTGTATTGTAGTGCTCAGTTCAAAGAAGGTTTCTGTCGATCTTTTGAAAATTTAGGCCCCTTTATTCCCTCCTTTCAGGCCAAAAAAGGTCAGACGTAAACAACTGCTCTGTTACTTCCCATTTGTCCACATTATGCTTTCCTATAAGAACTTGCAAAAGGATAGACTGTTTCATCATGTATCCTGTCAAGCAAGATGACTAAATTTCTGTTAAGCGTGTAATAATCTCTATGAGATTCGTGGCAATGTTTTTTTTGTTATCTTGTTCATCAGGGACAATTCATAGATTTAACATTGACTCTGATCCGCTTTCATTCTCGTGACACAACCTAGATAGATTATTTATGATAAAGGTAGCAAGGTTTTTTCCTTGAGTGTCTATGCGAAAAGAAAAAAACAAGTTCACAGTCACCGAAAAAAGTTTTTATGATTCTCTAATATAAAACAAATAATTGTCGGTGAATGGACGTAATCCACTAAATTTGAACAACATAGGAAAATTTCCTGTAATTTATATACATATATATTTTATCTTCTACGTTTTATGTTACACTTTTAATGCCATCATGGAACTCTTATTTTAATCATTCACACACACACACATATATATATATATATATGAGTTCCATGATGGTATTAAAAGTCTAACATAAAACGTAGAAGATAAAAATAGGTGAACCTTTTTTTGCGTAATATACGCCATAAATAGCAATTAATCTAGTTTTATGTTTACGCAAGTAAGTGCACGAGGTCACTTTGTTCTTTTTACGTAACCGTCGGGAGTTAGCTAGCTCTCATGTTGACTTTATAAAATTCCTGCGGTAGATATTTACATAACCTGGCAGACCAATATAAGGGACAGAATGTTCCAGAGAGGTTACAAATGATCCAGTGACTCCGGAACGAAGTCTACATTCACTGACAACGACAGACAGGATTAGTAACTTTTCACATCATTTCGGAAGTGTTTTATACGTTTTAAGTGACAACAATTCATATCTAGTGTTATATAGGAACTGTTTTTCCCGTTTACTAGCTCATTTCATAGTATAATATTCTGAAATTGTTTTACTATAACTTTCATGGCGCTGCGTTAATTAACAATTTTGAAATTATTTCACTGTGAAGTGTTCTTTATTCACGAAAAAGGGAGTAGTTCCTTTTTAATATAAAGCGAACACAGCCTGGAGGCGTCCCGCGATGTTCCGTGATGCAACTCTCGGCTGCAGGCGAATGGAGCAGTCCGGGATCCAACAGCAACAGTCAGGTAGGTCTCCTAGGTGCTTACTAGACGATCACCCCTTGGTTTTGTCGTCAAGACACAACTGTCCGCGGCTCCTTCAAGATTACAGCTATCGTAGTCGCTGTCTAGGGCTTGCGTGTCAACAACAGACCTGAAACTGCCGTTGCATCTCCCCAAATAAGAATTCGTTAAGATTCCGTCATACTGGACAATACAATAAATAAATAAAAATATATCAGAGCCCCTGACTCCTCATAAATTAAGAAAATTATTTGATGCTAATTAAAATAAATAATTAATTATTAAACCAAATACAAGTGAAGAGGAACTTATTGTGAAATACATTCCACTATTTGTAATTAGTGAAGGACGTGATGATTTCAGGAAGAAAAAAATTAAATATAAAGGCGGAATACAACCGAAAATGATTAATTATTGCATTTAGTACAATTGTAACAATATTAGCGTCCTAATTTTGGAACTTTTATCATGGGAGTAATACTTGATAAGAGCAATAAGCCTTAATGATATGATTTAAACTTTCTTAATTTATGTTGAATATTGGAGGAAATTTCCCCCATTGTTACGTCGTGGCAAGTAAATGTCGTCACCCCGAGAAAACTCTCTAATCTCTGTTGTCTTGACAATTATTAAACAATGAAAAATCAACATTAATTTCAAAAATACTTATCTAACGCAATTATAAATATATTGCACCATATATTTAAATCAAATATTATGTATTAAAAATTAATATTGGATTTTAAAACTCTTACTTCTAGTTATTAGTTAATTTTTTCTGACAAATTCTGCTGTATTTTTATTTATTTACTATTTATTCTTACAATTTGTAAGAAGCAGTCTGTAAGGTGAATAAATAGATAAAATAGAAAATGAAACAGCTCCTAGTTGAATTAACAACTAGGATAATTGATATTGTTTTATTGGCCCTTTTAACTATACATTTATTATTATTATTAAAAATGTAAATATATTATGTTTTGGCGTAATAATGAATATTTGGGCACTTGCACGCTGAACCACAGAAACACCTCATTTCAGGAATAATTTTAAGAGGCAAAAATTAATCCGTAAAGGTCAGTTTGATTATAATGAGGGGAGTGATCCATGATCCACGACCAATGCCATGTTACATGTATAATTGAGCAAACTGCAATTCAGTTGTTATCAGACCTCATAGCAATCGTGTTTAATGATATATATATCACTGACATAGTAAATAGTGAAGTATTTTATAGTAAATTAACAGTAATAAAAGAACTAGCCGTGTCCTCGACTTTGTTCGTGCGGAAATCGGAAAAACAGACCCGAAGCACGTCAGATTCATTTTCCCGGCGACTCCTTTGTTTTATTTTCAATCGCAAATAATTGATGAGAGACAGTTATTTTTTCTCGTAGACATGATTATTGTACTTTTGGATTTCCATAATGAAGCAAGAGTAAAAGTCAGACGTGCTGAAGCGTCGCTGTTGATGGCGGAGTCAAGTGATGGCAGATAACGAGACGAATTTGCCGGCCGCTTACAAGACTAGAAAGTTTACTCTCGTGGCAGAAATAGTCCATCTATATGTAGCATCTAAAATGTGGCACGTGTTGAGTTTCACGACAGCGTTTGTTTAATTGCCGCCGAGTCTCGTCATCCTCCCCTTACTCGTCCCCCGATTATCGAGTGCTACTTGTGGCTTTGCAAGTGCTGTGTTCTTCAAATACTGTAATACGCAGAGGTCAGGAATTTCGCTGGGCGAAAGGTTAATCGCCCTACAGGCCTTCCTCCCACTTACAGTTGAAATTAAACACAGCCGTTGCACGCAAATCAAATGAAGCCAGGCCTTGGCTATAAATAAGCCAGTCGTCTGTTTGAGGTCTCACTTATTAGCTCCGAAATTAAATATCGCCATCCTTCCTGTAATGAAGACCGGCTCGCTTTTAATTAATCCCTGAAGGAAGATGGCGGCCCTGATACAAAACTTTTACGTGGGGAGAGGCTAATTGTGTTACATCTACTTCAAACTTGAAGATTCGCCGATTTGTAACTATCATAATATTTCAGCTAGATACAAAACGTCGTACTTGGTGAAAGACGGGAAGAAACGTTTCAATTTAACAACCCTTGACTTCTTATTTTTATCGTTTATTTGATATAAAAACTTTTATCTTACGATTATTAGTTTGGTACAATAATAGTTCCAGTATATAAGATTCAAATAAATTATAATGTAAACATGAAGGTAGGTTAGTCCTTTGATTAGCCTACTTTGAAGATAGATTGTGGATGGGTGAGGTTTGACAGGTGGTGTTTTGGTCATTGGAGAATGTATGAGGATGAGTTAGGATGTGCCTGAATGTTCAGGGAGAAGGATGAGGTCGATTGGGAGTTTCCTTTTGAGCCGACAGAAGCGTAGAGACGGGGGAGGATTGTCGTGGAGTTGTTGGATCGTGGGGTTTCGAGTGTTTGAGGGACCCTTTAATTAGGGACGTTATGAATTTGGTGATTACAGAGTTTAATTTGGGAAGTTTGATGTTATGGTGGATGACGGAATTTTTAAGGTACCAGGGAGAGTTTGTTATAGAGTGCAGGTTTATGTTTTGTATTGTTTGAATTTTGGCTGTTGTTCTCCATATGGATGAGGCATAATACTAGGTGGGTTGTATTACGTTATAGGATATTGAAATGTAACAAAGACTTAAATTTAAGTTAGAATTTCTACTTTAATCCCTAAAATTTTCATTGAAATTCGTGGTGCTGTTTCAGAGTCTATCCGAGACAAACTTTGAGACAGACGGTGCAAGGACTGCAGCGACAACCAAGAACAAGAACAGTCAATTTTTTTTAAAAAAAACCGTCATTAAATTATTTTAAAATCACAGACACTAAATTTTATTTATTAGAATAGATTTCAACACCAATAAGTTAGTTCTGAACAATCCATTAATATTAAACTTCATTAATCTTAAGGATTTTAAGACACTGAACATTACTTTTCTGTTTCACTATACTTAATTTGAATCTTTTCAACCACGTCCATGACTCCGTCAACAAAGGTTTCTTACATCATCATCCCCTTCATTTTCAAAATATGTCAAAGTGGCTGGAACATCTTGAAAATAAATTAACATTTCCTTTGTCTCTCCAAAAAAATGGATATAATTTATTATTAAATGGTTATTCGCTCGATACAAAGGTATATTTCGGATACAAAGATGTTACTCCCTCAAGAAGACTTATCAAGCAACCAAAGACGTTATACATTGCTCGCGAGGTTATTACAATTTTGAATTAATAAAACACGGTGACTCCAAATGCCATGTCACAGATTCTATAACTAGTTTTGATTATATCTTTGTCGACAAGAGATAGTTAATGTGGAATTTTCTTGTATTGGGATATTTATCTAGTGAGTGACCTTTAAGTATCAGAGATTAGAATCAGAGCTGCAGGGTGCGTGTTACTTCACCATCAGTAGTGTTTTGTGGCCTGTGTTTTGGGAAGAAGTTGAAAATAAAAATAAATCTGAGTTAACACACCTGCTGATTTATTCCCTGAAAACTCCATGCCTTGAGTAATCCTGAAACTAATTACCGTCGTTAACGGAGGTACCAGGGTTAACGATCTTCAAAATGTCAAGTTCACAAAATTAACGCCCATTTACTGATTAAATTTTGAATTACTTTTCGTGTCTATTTATTCCCCATTGTATTTAATGTGAAAATCTGATTCCGTTGTATTTCAAACCGTTTCAGTTACGAAATTTTTCCCTTTAAAATTTCCAATTTTTAAAAATCTTTTTGTAAAATTATCTTGTTTTAGAAGTTAATGCCGCTGAGTGTTTATTCAGGAATAGAAACGATCACGCCATATTGTTTATGTTCGCCGCATTGATTCTCAAGCCACTCCATTCACTTTTTCATATTGACGAAATACGTAAATTATTAAATAATATAAAGTGAACGGCCAAAAGACAGAGATAAAAAAATTCTGAAGAGGTCCGGAAATATTAAGACGAAACAAACGTATTAAGTTAAATTTTTCTACTTTTGTATACTATTTATAATATTAAGTCGGATAAATATACTGACCCTTGAGACCGTTTTAATTCATAGTAATCAAATAATTATTTGAGAAACATGATAACCTCAATTAAGACCCTCTGAAACGTACCTGTATTTAAAATTATTAGCATCCTTCATCAAAATGTGGAACAAGTGTGTCTTATTTATCAAACAAATTATTTTACAAATTGTTTAATTTTATGTGATAAATTGAAAGTGGCACGTTTCAGCCGAAATCTCCATTTTTCTAATACTAAACTCATTTCCCATTCATAAGAACGAATTATATATTATTTTACGGTTTATATGATGATTAAATGATTAATCCCTTACAGCTTCTAATTATAACTTCGTTTAGACTTACCGCAGTAATCATCAATTTTTTTTGGTTAACAGGCTATACGTGGGTTATCCTGAAACAGGCAACTCCCCTTTATAGCATAAGAAGGGGGAGGGGCATGTAGAGCAAGGTAACCAAGGTTTTTGATTAGGGAACTCCCGGGCTTTAAGGATCCTACCCGGCGTATCACCTTATAGAGATGTAGAGGGAAAACCCTAGAAAACCAACATCATGTACGTCAAATTTATTGAGAGAATATATGAAACTGCATCGAAAGAGAATTAGAGCAGAAAAGAGTTGTCAAAATCGTTCATAGTCTCATGTGATCAGCTAGTTGTTTCTTTCTGAGTGAATAAATTATTAAATTGAATATATATTCTGATTAAATAATATATATCTCATTGACAGAATTTTTCCCCCAAACGATTCAATATTACCTTTCGTTTAACTACACTATTCACCGTTTGCCGAAAGAATACGGTTTTATTTTGACTGAGGTTGTCGTTTTTATGGTTGAAGGGCAAGCCAAAAACATTATCGACGCGCCGATCGCTCTGTATGTGGTACAATGGATAAATGTTACAACTTACCGCATTAATCACCAAATTAAGCAGCTGAATTTATGAAATTTAGGTGACATGTTTGGTCTTTGCAGTATGAAGAAAGTGAAGAGGTAATACGACAAGGGCAAGGGTGTACAGATGAAATAAAATATATCGAAGGACCTAACTCCGGATCCTATTTGGAAATGTTTAGACATGTGACGTAATTCATACTAAGAGGATTTCACTTTGAAGAAGAGTTTAGCAGTAGAAGGGGAATCAATATTGATACTGTAACAAAGAAGAAAGTGTTACACTGAAAACTCTAAGACTGAAGAAAACTTTGGAGTATCCCGAGCAGAGTTAAAGAATTATAAATATTTTCATTTAATTTAGATGGACCAAGCTGCATAGTTTATTAACTATGTTACAGATAACAATTATTTGCGGTTACAGATATTTAATTTACACTCGGCTTCGTAAGACGTTTCACTTCAAAAATAGTTTATAAGAAGCTCGTTGGAAGAGTTTCTTTTAATTTGATCACTACTCTACCATGTTGGTTGTAATTATAGTCATAAGGTTTTTTTACATAATCGTATGTAGTTGTTTTATGTAACTGCGGCTCTGTTGATAATTGACTTGTAAATAATACCGCACGTACTTTGCATAGTTCACTTCTAATTGTCACAAGAGATTTAAATGCTTCACTGAAAGAAAGAAGAAAAAAATTACACGCGTGTTAGTTAGCAGCATGGCCGGCAGATGGCAGAGGCGGCCATTGTTATTTCATGAGCGTTGGGTCGTGTGAAAAATTTAACGTTTTCATGGAGATTGCATTTAGCAACAGAGGAACTCGAAAAATCACCAAAACATAGTTTTTTTTAAATAAGCAAGGGAAAGGAAGAACATTAACCGATATAACTTTTACACATTTGCAAATAAAATATTGAGTTTGATCTAACTTATTATTATAAATTGCCAAAAATCAGAAGACTTACTGTCAGGACCTCTTCAGTTATCTCTAATTTTTAATAATGTGAAATTAAATTTATTATGGCTGATGGGCATTTATTGCATTGTATTATTCATAGATTTGTTAACTAAATAGTATCGAAGATCAAAAAAGGAAGCAGAAATCAAGAAAGGAGTATGGCAAGGATGAGGTCTGTCGCACATGCTGTTTAACTTATATAGAGAACAGGCGACGAAGAATGTAGAAAAGGAATCATACTGCAAGGAGAAGAAATAAAATCCTACGCTTTGCCTATGATATTATAGTATTGCGGGAGTCAGAAGAAGACTTGGAATCCATAATAAATAGCATGAATGTGGTCCTGGAGAAAGAGTTCAATATGAGGATTAATAGAGGGAAAACCAAGGTGATGAGGTGTAGTATGGGAGACACTGGAATAGCAAAGGCTGTTAGATTGGGAAGGGATATTTTGAAGGAAGTTATGGAATTCTGCTACTTGGGGTTCGTATAACATAACGTGAAACGTGGACGATAGGAGTTGCGGAAAGGAAGAGAATTGAAGCCTTTGAAAAGTGGTGCTATAGGCGAATGAAATGGGTGGATAGAATCACTAACGACGAAGTTCTAAACAGAATAGGGGGAAAGCGAACAATATGGAGGACTTTCACCAAGAGAAGGGATAGATTAATAGGCCACGTTTTAAGACATGAGGATCTTGTAACCTCGTGTAATTGTGTGCAGTAGCTTTTACGTGTGGAGATTTGACGTTGTAAACAACTGTCATGATAGTTTTTCGGTAACAATGGTAGTTTCCTTTTTTCAGCAAAAGGCTCACGTTTTCCTGAAATATATTCCAAAGATTATAATTACGTAAAAGTAATTTTTTTCCAGTAAAGTCTCTTAAATTAAATACTTTTTAACATTTTATTACATTACAAGTAGAAAGAGAAAAATGTGCACCTAAAATTATATAAATATGAATGAAATACATTCAATTTTAATAATAAATAAGTAAGAATACTCAGTAAATAAATTTGATCAGCTTTTAATTAATATTAATACAACGTTTCATCCAACTTTGTGGATCTTCCTCAGGTAAATTCTTAAATGGATGAACTAATGGAATGGAATCTCCAGCGACGGTCACGGCTGAAAATTTATTTGAATTTACAACCTGTGCGTGTTTAATATTTGAATGTGAAGCTGTCGAAAGATTGTGGAAAACGACAATACGTTTGCAATTATATTTTCTCACGGTTATAGATGTGCTGAAAGAAATAGTCACCGCTAGGTTGTAGTGGTAAGAGCAGACCTTGGCAGTAACCACCAGTTCTCAGATCTAGTAACACGACCGTGAAAACTCTCCATAGACCGGTGTGACGAGATTATGGTTATGTCAGCAGATCTTGTTTAAACATAACGAGAACTCTGGTTGGCAATGAAAGGTACCACACACGAAAACAATTCAATCAATAAAATCCGGACGACACGGTCTGTGACTGATAAGGACTGCCAATGTTACACTAATATTTAGTTATTAAATAAAAATACATATTAAGGAAATACAATCGTTTTGTCATTAGTGGCGTGTCAAGGAAGGAAGGAATTCGCGAAAAACAGGAATTCACGTGCAAGTCATATAAGTGTGAATATTAGGAAATGATACTTCAAAACAAAACTAGCTGATCACATGAGACTATGAACGATTTTGACAACTCTTTTCTGCTCTAATTCTCTTCCGATGAAGTTTCATATATTCTATCAATAAATTTGACGTACATGATGCAGGTTTTCTAGGGTTTTCCCTCTGCATCTCTATTAGGTGAAACGCCGGGTAGGATCAAAAACCTTGGCTACCTTGCTCTACATGCCCCTCCCCCTTCTTATGCTATTAAAGGGGAGTTGCCTGTTTCAGGATAACCCACGTATAGCCTGCTAACCAAAAAAAAATATGATTACTGCGGTAAGTCTAAACGAAGTTATAATTAGAAGCTGTAAGGGATTAATCATTTCATCATCATATAAACCGTAAAATAATATATAATTCGTTCTTATGAATGGGAAATGATTTTAGCATTAGAAAAATGAAGATTTCGGCTGAAACATGCCACTTTCAACTTATCACATAAAATTAATATAGATTGCGGGCATTATATGGGTTCGAAACGTGACGATACAATTTGCTGAAAGGAAAATAATACAAGCCTTTCAAGAGCGGTGTTATAGGAGAAAATGAGATGGATGGAAAGAACCACTAACAGAATAGGAGAATAGTGAACTATAAGGAGGACTTTGACCACGAGAAAGGAAAGATTAATAGGCCACGTTTTGAGACATGAGGGTCTTAGTGGGGTAAGAACAGAAGACGGAGGTCAAGGATGGAATACGCTAATCAGATTAGGGAGGATGAGGGTTGTGCTAGTTATAAGGCTTGCGGAAGATAGGTTAGCATTGAGGGTTGCATGAGACCACAACACACACATAGATGATGAGTTTCAGTCACGTTGATGTTCAATTAGAAGAGCAGAATGGGGAGGATCCTTAATAAGTGGTAGATGAAAGCTAGTGACCGGTCGGGACCCTTCTGTTAGTTATTTGGCGTCTTCTATTTAAGGAGGGGGTTAATTTTTATGGAGTAGAAGTTGGCTGACAGTGGCTTGTAGTTATTGAATTTTTATTTGGCTCCACAGTGATACATTGAAGTTGGCTTGGGTATGTTTCCCGGACGGTACTCATTTGCCTTGCTATTGTGTTGTCTGAGTTATTAGTGGCCTTTGATCATATCATAGGAAGCGTGGAAGACTATGGGGAAGCCAACGCCGCATGGCAACCAAGAGCAGCTGAGAGGTTCTCCAAAGTTCAGAAAGGAATTCGCAAATCAAGTCTCAGGGATGGCGGCTGTCAGGCAGTCGTGGTGGTGATTAAGTAATTTTAGGGACTAAAAGGTACCAGAGGTGAAGAAGGAAACAGAGAAATCAAAGTTCCGTTCTTGCAGGATCAGAGTGCACTCACTCGGTGAGTCTTGACCTTTACCGTTGAAGTCCGCTCTGCAGCCTTATCTAGCGGCTCATCGCTGTAGCCGGAAGCCAACCACGGCCTCGTCTGCTGCAGCAACCTTCAACGGCGGTGAGCACTCAGCCACGCAAGGACTCGCTCAATTCTACTGCTATTTCCTATTTTTAAATTCCGCCTCATGTCGCTGATGACACAATGATGACCTACACCAACTAAAAAAATTCCTCTCTGGACCAGAGTTCATCAACCTTCCTACGCAGGCAAAAAATAAAATGTATAAGAACAGACCTCCGGTGCTGTAGTGGTTAATGTTGCTTCCTGGGTTCGAATCCTGGCGTTGACACGGGTGTTGTGTGCCAAACCAGAGGAAACGAGTTCCCCTACCGTAGTTGCTAATAACAATACTAGTTGTATATAAAAATGTATACCTTGACGTCATTGCTGACAACTAAGACTCTAAAGTTGATCATTGTTCACCCGTTACTTATTTAGGTAATATTGCTTACAAAATTGAAACGTCTTGTCCCTGGTCTATTTTCCTCGAACGGGAGAATTTGTTTAAAGAACGTGTTTGACAAACCTACTGTGGTGACTCATGACCCCAAAAATAATTTAGTTTCTGTTATTTGCGTACAGCAGGACGAAAAACGACGGTGGTTTGGTGAGGCCGAGTAGGCGGGAAACGTCGCCGTTTACAACATTATTTATTGCCTGGAGTACATTGTATTCAACACACTTGGTCCCGGGAGCTGCTCTGAGAAAGAGGGGACGAGAGAGCAGTGGCTGAAGAAGCAACATGCGTAAAAGTTAAATTCGGCATGTTATGAGAAAGAAGATTCATTTGATGGGAGTACGGAAAACAAAAAGATAACATTTGATGGAAATTTAACCTGAAGAAGAGGCGCTAGAGGAGACGTGTCCAGCAAAGGAACATCCGGCAACGGCTAACCACGAACGACGTCACCACGCAGAACATCTGGTAACGGCATTTTTCCCGGCTTTTCCAAATAAACCATTCTCGTTGATTCGCGATTTTTATTACAATTATATCGTTCGTCACCCGCGTTCCCGGGAGCAGCCATTTAGAAGCTGCATAGATTCTTTTTGCTTTACCGACTGAGCCAATTTGATTATACATTTTTTTACTCGTAAATTTATATTTTTATTAAAACTTAATTTGAGTTATATTTCTTTTGGAAATTTAATAATGTAACATCATCATAATTAAATGGAATATATTCAAATTAAATATACTATTATTATTTAACAATTCCTAGTTATAATAATATTTTTGTTGGTGTAAACAAAGACCAAACACCACACTATGTTATTAGTTAGATTACCCAGCCATCTCTTCTTTCATTCATCAGTTAAAAACCTGACACTTCCATAGGGCTTTGAAAAAAAATAATTTCATGATAAGTTTCTTAGTAGATTATCCTGTAATCTGTGTCCTGTGAGACAGAAGTGATTTACCTCTCTAACAAAATAAACAAAAAATAGTTAACATAAGAATTTAAATAACACACTAATTAACGACTCATATAACAGACATAACAGTAACATATAATATAACAAATATAATGTCTAAGAGTCCCGTATGTTGTGATGTGTGCAGTTCTTCATTAATTTTATAAAATCTTGTAACTTACGCATGATTGTGGAACAACAGTTCCGAAATCTGCTGACTGCGTCCCTTTGAGGACGTTGTAAATTTTATGAGACTGAAATAAGTGGTCTTTAATCTTTTATAATATACATTTTAATAGTTAGTCTATCTATAATACAATTTAATTGGGAACAAAAATAAGAATATACAAATTAGTAGTCCTTTTGTCCTTGTCAACATTTAAGTCATACTGAGATACCAAAAGAAAATAAAGCAAAGATGGGACTAAAAAAGACTATTCAATAAACCAGCATACATTGAGTTTATCTGAGAACTGTTCTGTTTAGCATTTACATAAAATTTATTGGATATGATACAAGGCATGTCAGAAATTAATCTTCTTTTATAATTTACATCCTCTTTAAAAATACTATTATTATCAACGTTAAAAAAACGACTAAGCTCCAAACAATGTTTAGTGGTGAAGAGAAATTTTTAATTAGCTTAGTGTTCCTTAATTATAGTTGACGAAGGTCGTTTAGTTTGACCAATCTAACAATAAGAACCATTATTACAAGAATATTTGTAAACAACAATATTAGATTCAAAAATATTGTCAACATGCACATGTTTTTTTTAGCAAAATATGACAAAATTTCGAAAATAAGAGAGGCGGTTTTCATTAACATTTAAAAAAGATAATCATAATAAGGTAAAACAATGAAATTATTTGAAGTATATTTTTGATGGACAAAATTTTTTGAATTGTTATAAATGTAATTAATTTTAAGACTAACGTATTTCACAGTAAAGTCGATAGGATTAAAATTGTCACAAAGGATATAAAATACACTATCAAGATTATCAGAATGATGTGAACTGTTAGAAAATAACAAAGCTTTGTCAACAAAAATAAATACGATTGCCCTTAACCGAGTAATTGGATGATTAGATACAACATTTAAAACCTTGCCCAAATAATAGCTTTTAAATATTCTCTTGACTGTGAACTGACCCTCGTTGACACAAGTGCAACTAGGAAGGAGGGCCCTGGCTTGTCTTTGCTCACGTGTAGAGTCAAATTTAATTACATTTGGAGGTCATACATTATTTAAAGTAACTAATTCGGTTTCAGTAGACGATTCGGTGTGGAAAACCCCGAGACATGGAAGGCTCACTTCTTGCTACGCCAAGAAAAAGTTCAATTAGCGTTAATGATACATAATTACCTCTATAAACCACTGGTTATTTTCTTTTTTTTAGTTAGCTAATTTCTTTGTGCGAATTTAAAATTAATTTGCTTAAGTACACTTTACGTTGTCCGTTTTTATTGGATCCACAATTACTTGCTGACAGAAGAAATGGCACCGGGAGGATAACATTACAACAGCTGAAAATAAAATAGTAATTTTTGACGTATTTTAATAAAGGAGCCTGCACCACAAAAAGAACATAAGATGGCTTTTGTACATATAACAGTAATGAAGAATATGAATATGGAATAAAATTCCCTAAAAGCCTCCTAATAGAAAATTAATCATTTTGCAGTAGTTAACTGTTGTTAATCTTTTGCGCTATAAATAATTCATTAGAGTAATTGCTCCCCTGGAGAAGACCTACATACCAGGGTCAACGACCTTTTATCGACCGCACGGCATTAAAGTTGATGGCATTGAGTGCAACGGTCGCTGCAGCGAAATGTTCCAGGAGAAAGCGCATCTATTAGCCCACTTAACTTCACCCAATCTTATTAACGATTATTTATACGGTTCATCTGAAAACAACCCTAAGAATGTTTCCATAACTGATAAAACAATTAACGACCTTTCACCGACTTTATTCTCTAAATTTAATTAGTAACAACGTTTCGGCATATTTTTATACCTTCTTCAGGTTTCCTTCCTATAGATGACTTCATGTGTGATTCTATTGTTATGTCTTGATACTGTTGTGGTAACTTTAGGTTTAGTTTCCGTATAAATATTTAAATTTTTGTATTAACTGGTGCAGTTTTTTAAATTCTTTAAATTTAATCAGTAACGACGTTTCGGTAGATTTTTATTCATTCTTCAGGTTTTCTTCATATAGAGGAAAACCTGAAGAATGAATAAAAATCTGCCGAAACGTCGTTACTGATTAAATTTAAAGAATAAAGTCTGTAAAAGGTGATTAATTGTTTTATTATATATAACTGTCGTTAAATTTAAATTACAATAACTGTGTTTTCTAAGTTCAAAGAGTTTAATAATTTTGGAAGACTGGATCTGCAGTTTTATAAATCCATGTACAATACACACTCTATGATAGTCAGATGAAAGACTAAGTGGAATCTTTAGAAATAATAGAAAATTACATCAGATTCAGAAACGGACAACGATAAGAATAAATTTATTCGCTATAAATTCTGAAAAATTATGTAATTAGAATATAATAAGTCCTACCCTACTTTTATTGACAATGTGATGTTCTAATGCAGACGAAAATTTAATTTATATATTTTGTATGCATAGTTTATCTTGACGTTTCGACAGTACTTTGCGTCTTCCTCAAACAGCATGTCAACATTCACGAGTCCGACTACAGCCTGAAAATTATAGTGCTCTGGTAAGAAGTGTTTAATATGTTGATAATTTTTCCTTATTTTTATGAGTCACTTAAATAAACCAAAACTATATTTTCATTTTGATTACAAATGTTTATGACACAATTTAAAAAGAATTTCATACAAAAAATTATTATTTCAAAAAAAATTATTTTATTTTGTAGATGACTATGGCAATGCCGAAAGGTTCTTCCAAATAAACTTTAGAAATCAAAATTAAAATATAGTTTTGATTTATTTAAGTGACTGATAAAGATACGGAAAAAAGTATCATCATAATAAATTAAAAATCAGTCTTGACAACGTTTAACGAAATCCTTGAAGAAATCATCCGAAGTGTTTAATTATTAGCAGCCGAGGTATTTTATCCGCAATTATGGTATAAACCGAATTCTGTTTGTGCGTGGTGTTTATCGAACATTTCTGATTTGCTGCTTTCGGTATTTATTTGTATTTTCTGCAACCAAACTATTTATTTACACTAATTCGTGTTGTAGTTCGCATTCAACCGAAACCCTTTTAATTTTCCTGTAGACGTTGCCATCATCTGCAAAGGGTCTAATTTTATAACTGATTTTAATTGAAACAGTCCAGGCCCTGTTACTGATCCTTGCGGCATTCACAGTTCCCAGTAAAAATAAATTCCCCGATCCCGGTGTCGCCCCACTTCCTTGTTCTTTAGGAGTGAAATGTCCTGCCATCCTGTATCGTCACTGTTCCTGTATTTTGCAAGCAAGCGTATTAACAGTGGAAGGTGACTTGCACGTCTGCTACTTGTCAGCATTTCCCAGGCAGGAAAAGTGGCACGTACGTCGCATTAAACTACTGAATTGTCCCGTAATTTAAAATTTCGTAACCGAACAGCCAGAAAAATTACAAAGAATCACCACCATATGGCTGACTGCGACGGTGTTTAATTTTGGAACTACTTACCTGCAGCTTTTAAATACGTAATAATAATAATAATTATCATATTCCGTAGATCCTGTAAAGAAGCTAAGCTTCAAGGATGTGGAATGGGTCAGGGTGTACATTTATTACATTATTTTATTGTATAAAAGATAAATATACTTATAACAAATTTTTGTATTATAAACTATTATTTCATTAATTACTCTTCTCCGATTCTTCTATAAATTCATTTATTGAATAGAAGGAGTGGCTAAGCAAAAATGAGCATAATTCAGTCTTAAATTTACCTTGATTATCGGACAACTGTTTAATTCTGTGCTGACTGCAGTCTGTTGAAGATGGATAATGCACACCTTTCTGTGCAATTGACAATGTTTTACATTTTTTATACAGATTATTTTTGTTCCTTGTATTGAAGGGATGAATATCAGTATTATTCAAAAATAAGTGCCTATTTGTGATTACAAATAACATCAATGAATAAATGTATTGGCACGTTAAAGTGAAAATGCCTAACTTTTTGAACAGAGTTCTGCAAGAAGTTCGTGAGGAAACCTGCCTCACATATTGCTCTAATAACACGTTTTTGACTAATAAAAATCTTATCTATGCCTGCTACTGAGTTGCCCCAAAATATAATACCATATGATAAAACAGAATGAAAATATGCAAAGTATACTAATTTTCTAGTTTTTAAATCACTGAAGGTGGACATTGCATCACATGTAGCTGAGCTGAGTTTCTTAAGTAATTGATTAATCTGATCAGTCCAATTTAATTTATTATTTACTAAGAGACCTAAGAATTTAACAGAGGAAGTTTCATTTACATTTTTGCTGTCGTATTTAAGTGTTACGGATTGTAAAGTTGTGTTGAGTGTGTGGAATTGCATGAAATGTGCTTTGTCACAGTTATTTGTTAGTCAGTTCACATTAAACCATGTTAGCAGGTTAGTTAAATTATTGTTACTTGCCTCTTCTAGTGTGTCTTTGTTACTTTTTACTATTACACTAGTATCATCTGCAAAGAGGATAGCTTTAGAAGTTGAATCTATGGTATTAGGAAGATCATTTATATATATAAGGAATAATAATGGCCCTAATACTGATCCCTGTGGGACCCCAGTTTTAATAATTCCCCAATTAATGGACTAGAAATAATAAAATAATATCCGTGTACCTTAAGCGAGTCCAAAAATACACCTAGTACCTTAAATACTCCGAAATCTTAAAGAAGTGAAGATAATCCCGGTACAATGAGGCAGTCATGAATTTTCCTGGTATATTAAGGAGATGAAATATTTTTCTGGTTGTCTATGCGAATGTAAAGAGTACCTTTTTCATATAACTGCTTTCATGTAACCCTCGTCCTGTACCTTGCTGAATAAACTGTGTAGTGTCTCAGGTAAATATAGATTAATAGAAGATTAATCGCTGTACTGAAATTTTGGGATTTCTCTTCCTTTATTCCGCCTCCTGTAGGATATTTTTCGCAGAACCAGGAATCGAGGAAAATAACTAAAAATGGATTTGGGTTTGCGTCCGTCGCTTTCTGTCATTGCCTTGCAGGTATCTGGACAGCGCAGAAATCGCCATTAATGCATTCGAAAACTTTTAATTTAATTTAATAAACTCAATAAAATTAAAACGTATGCTACTTAATTTTTACTGCCACAAAATTAATAAAATAGGATATCATTTTATTTTTTTCTCCTATATGTATACCGAGTCAATGATTGAGTATCTACTGCGAGTTTGGTATTTGAAAGTAGCCTCGCAGTCCTCATGTCTCCGGCTTATGAATAATACATGAGGAGCATTGGAATGCAACTCATGCCATGTAAATCAGAATCACATGAGATGCATTATTTACCCATAGGAAAGGAAGATATGGGTCGGTTTCCAGAGTTCGACCGTACCTCGGGTTATCACCACAGTTTATCCCGTCCTCCAGGTATTAGGACAGATCATGACGAGCAGACTAAGGTTGCAAAGGTTAAGTAGAGTGCTTTAATAAAGATGCTGTTACATAAAGAACAACATATGTGTAACGCAAAAAAAAGGAGAAAAGCAGGATATCAGTGGTAAGGCCACGTTTTATTAAAATTCGCGGTAATGGAATAATTAAAATCCCCTGACCTTCATTTCTTTTAGCTGGAAATGTTACGAGAACGTGGGACCTGTTTATACAACCGTCAAGGAATACGGATTAAGTGTCGACCGTTACGTATACGAAATATTGAATAAATCCCAATTACGTTCACAGACGAAAACAACTTGAAGCTATCCATGAGTTCACGTCACATACTAATTTCAAAGAGATTTCAGTCATTTACGGAATTTAAGGTTCACAGCACGACATTGAAAAGAGAAATTTAATTTGACAACAGAAACGGATTACCAAAATTGGTTTAAAATGAATTGTACCATAAATTGTATATTAATATGAATATTTATAAATTGCAAAGAAAATGTAAATTTAAATTGTATAAAATAGTTTCTTTAAAGATAAACGGCTGAACACATTTCAATGAAAAGTTCAGGGGTTAAAACAGGAATTTTAAAATCAAATTAAAACCCTGTTGCAGTTCTCTTTATCATATAGCTTTATTACATTCAGGAGCTTTCGGCTCTTATATGGCCATATTCATCTGTCATATCAAAAATATACATATCGGGAAACATATTTAAAAAAATATGCATAGAACCAGAGAGTGTGTTGCTATTCCGTCCAAATTTTACCGGAGAACTTGTGCAGTTTACCTTTAAAATTAACTATTCATTTATCAAAATTATGTACATTTCGCTTCGTATCTTAGGGCAAGATATAAAGAGCGCGAACAAAGTCGGATAGTAGTAATTAATAAAATTATATATATATATACGTATTATGTCACCTCTGTAAGGTACAAGGACACTAAAACTCAAACACTCAAACGCCTCGAGACGTTCAACTCTATTTATTAATTTCTTTATCAGTTTTGCTGTATTTCATACCAAATTTTCTCCATAAATTAAGAGCATTTGATTTTTTTTACAAATAATGAACCGACTGGACTCGGATGACGTGAAGTTCACGTCAGTCGGAACTGGGCTTTTAAATCCGTTGACGTGAACTGAGGACACTTGTGTTGTTAGCTTTCTTGATATCTTGTGTGACTTTCCTTCATTAGTTTACATAAAGATTTAAGTGTGAAAATACATTCATATTTAGTTTAGAGAACAATATGTTTACATCATTTAAATCAGAGTTAATTGGGTAAATAAAATTCTATATATTATGTCATCTTTGTAAGGGGAAAGGACACTGAAACTCAACCAAAGGCCTGGACCATCTCGTAAGAAGACAAGTATCTTTCTTGTGTTTTATAATTAAATACTGCTTACCGGAACACTGAAAATTTCAGGTTATAAATTCTGTGAAATGTAGACAAAATGTAACGTCCAACTCTATTTATTTATTCGTGTTGTTTTCTACCATATTTTGTGTATAATTTAAGGTCTGTATTAACCTAACTACAAGTAAATAATATACTATATTTTAGTTTTGTATTATTATTTTTAATATTATATAATATACTGGATCATTACTGTCCAAACTGATAGTCTTTACAATAAACTTTTTTTATATAAAAAATTAAGGTCATTTGATTATTTTGTTTCCATAAATGATTAATAAAATTGTATACATTATGTCACTAAAACTATAACAAAGGGCAGGACAATCGCGTAAGGAGAATAGTATTTTTCTTAAATACTGCTTACCGGAACATTGTAATTTTCAGGATACAAATCCTCTCAAAAATAGACGAAAAGATGCCTCGAAACGTCCAACTCTTTGTATTAATTTATTTTCCCATGTAAGTTTTTTAATACCAAATTTTGTGTATAAATTGAGGCCATTCATTAATTTTTGTCTAATCAAAGAAAAGGGCTGTCATTATCAAAATTTATTTTACAAAATCTATGAAATTCCACGTCTGGTTAATCTCGTCTTCGCAACACTCTCACTTTTCCTTCACCTCGTCTTCATTTCCTCTCTACTCTCTCTAACCTGTTTATTTTTTTTCTCAGGAACTTTATAACAAGCAGTCCAACTTCAATGTTAGTTGGTCAATCGTCGTGACGTAACAGATTGATTTAATTTAAATTAATGTTTTTTTTAACAAAAAAATTCGGGGGGCCCGGTGCTGCCCGGCTGCGGCGTTGTCCTTGTAACACTAAACCTCTCTCTCTCTCTCTCTGTCGGACGCATCGTGGTGGGTGACGTCATCGACACTTGTATCGAGGGAATGTAAGCGTGACCCCTTGAAACTAGGTCAGTTGAG
This sequence comes from Eucriotettix oculatus, assembly GCA_034510155.1. Lineage (NCBI taxonomy): Eukaryota > Metazoa > Arthropoda > Insecta > Orthoptera > Tetrigidae > Eucriotettix > Eucriotettix oculatus. The sequence goes on from CM067378.1 coordinate 101,749,908, forward strand.
GAAGTGGCTGGTTAAAACCATCCGTTCATGTGACGAGGACTAGCATTGCACCTGGCTCCTTAGTACGCTGCGATGCAAAGAGAAAATACCGCCGTAACATTCACTGATTTGGAAGGAAAACGGTTAAATTAAGTGAATGTTATTTAAGAACATGCATGTGCTGCAGTGTTTGTAATGTCTTGTCTTGCCTGCCAAAGATGAGCGTTACGTCCTGTTGGCAAAGAGAGTCGCTGACACATGTAGCTATTCCTGTGCATTTAAATGATTCTCCAGAGAGATTAGCAGCTGTTCTCGTAAAGTAGGCCGCTCTTCCTCCCAAACTCCTAGAATAAATGAACACTTCCCCAATATCATTCTACTTAAACTGAAGATGTTTACTAGATAACAAATCAGACTGATTCGATTAACGTTAAAATTCATAATGAAACAAAAATAGTTTGCAAATAAAATGCGACCACAAAAAAGAAGCTTATAGAACCTGTTATTCTGATGGCCATTTCAATAAATAGATTTAACAAAAGTATAATGAGCGCAACACTTCATTTGAAGTCTACCAAATATACCATTGGTGATAAACAAGCGGATAACAAATTTTTAATTTCAGAAGTTCTCATTTATTTACATGAATGATTTTTCAAAATTCCGTTCAACAGCATTGTAATTTATTTTTTCACTTTAACTGAGCGAATTGTTTTTTTAATCTCTTTAATGTCACGTCTCGTAAAAAGGCCCGAAACTTTTACATTAAAATTACTTATCATTGGTTGATTAAAAAACTTGGGCGGAATTTGTTATCAGTTTTATTTTAATCTACGTTATATAGAGTAAACTAATTTACGTCTGTTTTTTTCACAATATAAATAAATTGAATAATTTTACGACCAAATTACAGCCATAAAAGTTTCTATTCAATTAAACCGCCGTTTCGTCCATATTTGTGAACTTCATCACGTAATAAATATGAAATTGTTTACCTGAAAAATTGGCTGTAATGTTATTGTTACTTCAAAAATTGTGGAAAAGGTTTAAAAAAATTCTTTAGGGAATTTTTATTATTATTGAATGGTTAAAATTTGTTTTAAATCCTAAATCTGCTGTATATACTTTCATTTTTCAAAACCAAATTTTGACAAATATATTTTACGTACTATAAATTTATAAAATGATACGTTAACAATTATAAAAATTAAAAAATTGTAAAAACATTAGAAATAAAAATTTCTTTAAATGATAATAAATTTGTTGTAATAGCATTTGAAAAAATTAGCTGAGGTAGTCCTAAACATGGGGACGAAACGTCGGTTTAATTAGTTAAAAACTTTGTAATTTATTCGATTGGATGTAAGTTATGTTTGAGATTGTTGTAATGCTTAAGTCTGGTTGAATATTTAACCAATTTATTCTGTTATGTTTAATATTTTTATGTATATCTTGTTGCTACACACTTTTGCACTATTTTTAGTAGTACTTCTTTTAGTACTTTCAGTTATCTCACATTCATAAAGTTACAAATTAACAGTTCAGACAATATGACTGTAAATTATTATTCATTTCAGTTAATTTATTAAGTTTCGTCCAGAGGTTAGGCTTCTTCAGGTACAGACAAGTAATAAAATCTCAGTTTCTAAAAATTCTGGACTCCATCTGCTATCTTCATGTTTACATGTGAATTATATAAATTATTATAATTTTGTAAACACACTTTTTAATCTTGTATATACTGGAACAATTATTGTACCAAACTAATAATCTTATGATAGAAGTTTTTATATGTAATAAACCAATAACAGATCTTTATTGAATGAGGTAACAGAACTTAAATAAATAATAACTTCCAATCACTGTAAAAACGAATAAAAATAGAATTTGCATTTTGGGTTCAATTTTTATCAATAGTATCTTTTGTAGACACTTCACAAAATTGCAAAGGAAGGGGTGAAACGTTGGCCGGTTTCAATTGCTCCAAACGCTTTCATGTAACTCATTAAATTCTAAATGTGATTTCTATTTATGACAAAATTAGCCAAGAGTTAGTATATTGAAAATAATTTTATTTAAGTTTCAAGTTAAATTTAGAATTGATCCAAAGACTCCAGAGGTTCTCCACATATACTACAATCGTTGGTCGGTTGAGAACTTTAGGTAAGTGAAGTAGTCATCTTTGGCTTGACGGACAGTTTCGGAAGTATAATCCGTTTACATTTCCGTACAATAACATTCTTTCAAAGTAAATTCATGAAATTCATGTATTGTAATGTATCAAATGTATAATTATTATCCTTGCTTTTTAAAAATATGTTTTCTTTAGTTCTTTATTTACTATATCCTTTGGCTCTACTGTTGTAAATTTTGTTTTTTGTTATTCAGTTCAACCTGAAAAGGGTCCAGATCAGGACCGAAACATGTAATTGTTTTTAAATTATCGTTTCTTATGTTTCAATATTTTTTGTCTGTTGTTGGCCTTATTTAAACTTATTTTTTCCTATCGTTTATTTGTTATTCTACAGCGTATTCCATAGGAAGAATCGATAGGGGTGGAAGATAATTAATTTAATCCTGTAGTATATTTCAAAGCTTGATGTAAGGAATAAGTCGACAGTTATTGTAATCACTGTACGTTGTATTTGTGTGTCCGTGGTAGTGTTGTTTGGCGCTGTTGCAAGCCTGACACACTTTCGCCCGCGGGATTGCGAGTCTGCTCGCCGGAAGCTGCAACAACACAAAGCCACGGCGGCGACTGTGGCGCCATCGCCTGCCTATAAACACAGACTCCCTCAAATTATTTACTTGTCTCACTCTTTATGTAAACTTAACGTTTCCTCACGCATGTATAACCAGAAATCGATTCTTTATTTACACTCCCACGTGCTTACTTCTTGTGCTATGTCTGTGAAGGTTACGACCATATTTTCATATCTCTGGGGGAATTCCCGTAGGAAAATTGATATTAAGTGACAGTGTTACCGTCATAGCTTGAAAAGAGGAGTAACTTCACAACCTATAAAAAGAATATCCATTTAAGGGAACATGAAATCAATAGAATTTAAAAACAGTTACGTAGTTAGCGATTGCACTTCTACCAAAACCAGACCACGAAAGTCAAGCCAAGGTCAGGGTTTTCTCGTAAGAGAACGACCAGCATTATTCTTGTTTTACAGTTGATTACTTCTTACCGGAACACTACATTTTATGCAGCCATATACTTTTGATATTTCACACAAACATTCGGAATATTTATGTTTTTCATACTAATAACCAGAGATAATTTAGTAATTCATCTCGTTATAGAAGTTCAGTTATTATTAATTTAGTACAGAGATATATAATACTGTCTCGATAAAGAACAATGTACGGCCTACACTTAAGGTCAGAAAAATTGAGCATCTCATCTTGAATGAAACCACAAGTAGATATACATTCTGAAATAGTTAATGTAATTATTTCTTTTACTTTTCTTAAAAGTTAATGATAGATCCTTATCTATCAGTTCTGTTTCCCCATATTGTCCAAACTAATTCCCTTTACATCGTCCGACAACGTTACAACAATCGAATGAATTTGGAGAACAAAATATTTTATATATAAAGGTAAATTAAAGACCATATAACACTAAATCAAACGGAAGTTTTACTAAATACGACTTTTCGTCCTCAAATTTAGAATTTCATCACTTACTTATATATCATTATATGTATTTAGTACGTACAAATTTTTATATGAGGTAAATTAAAGACCATATAAGTAGAAGAAAAAGATGTTTTATGAAATTCCGACGTTTTGTCCTCAAATTTAGAACTTTATCAGGTGTTAATAAATAAACGAATAATTAAATATTTATTTTATTAAATAAACTTTTATATAAAGGTAAATTAAAGACCATACAAGCAGAAAGAAACAGAAGCTTTAATAAATTACCAACCACGTTTCGTCCAGAAATTTAAAACTTCATCAGATATAAGTAAAATTTGTAATGTAATTAAACGGGTAAAAAGATTCACAAGGTAAATAATTTAAGGGGGAAAAATAATGTCTTACTAAATATATATGTCCCAATATACGTAATTATTTTCTAAATAACCTAATACGTAATTGGCCAGAAGTTATAAATGGAATAAATTTAATTCAGAATAAAATATTCTATGGCCCTGGATGTTGCGGTAGAAACTCAAAATTTCTGTTAAGGCTTTAGTGAAATAAATGAAGAAGCCTAGAAAGTTGGCGACGAAACGTCTTTTATTTAGAATTAAATTTATTCTATTTCTGACTTTTCCTAAATATTTTATTTTATTTATAATTTTTTTCCTTCGTAAACTATAGATGTTACACATGTCGGCTGTATCAACCAGTGACATATAGTTAATTCATTTTAGGATGATAAAAGTAGAATTTTTCCCGGGTATTCGTGATGAAAATCATTAAAATAACGACCAGTTAAAAAACAAATTTCTATTTAATTCATCATAAGATACCTTAAAAAAGGAAGATGGTAATTTTTCTGATTATTTGTATTGGCTGTATAAATACAATTTCGCGTGTATCCATACAGTCGGTAGCTTTGGGCTGGTCATTTTCGTCAGTATATATATTGTAGAAGATCCGGCGTACCTCCGTATTCGAGGATTTAAATGCTTTTTGGGCGCCAGGTATTTTTTAAAAAAAGTGGATTTTAATAGCTTTAATCCATTTCAGAACATGAGAAAAATTATCACTACAGAGCGTGGTCTTTCTCCGTCCGCAACTGCCGACACATCCTTCTCCTTTCACTACCCCATGACGACTGCTCAAGTCTCGCCAGACTCCATTGTTGGCCCGAGTTGCGACAATTGCAACTCGCAAGCTGGCCTGCATTGTTGCGTGTAACTTTTCATGTTACAATATATTTGCAAAATATTTATGTCATTTATCACAGCTGCAACGAGGTTGGTAGTTGTTCTGTCATGGCCAATAAGAGTTGTATAGATTCCCACAGCCAACGGAGTATTGCTTCTTGCATACAGGAAGGAGTGCTGATTTGTTTTTTTTCCCCAGCGGAGACTGTAGCAAAGGTGGATGTCCATTTATTCTACATTCATGACATTAAAGTCAGACAATTAATCAAACCATTGAATAACATGAGGTCTTGCTAAGGTCTCCTTCCACTATTAATTGCAACTATTTCTGTCTTCATACTGTTTATAGGTGCATAATATAGGGGAAAGAAAGGAACTGTCCCGTCCTGATTGGTTGTGCATGTTTTGGAGTTTCGCGGTCTGGTTCGCTCGCAGCAGTCTGTTGGTTGTCTGGACTTCGCCTTGACCTCAAGTCTGTTACCGTGAATTATGCGCCCACCTATGCAGCCCACAGGCCAGCCACTCCACTCCACTCCACTTTACCATACCGGCTGCGCAACTTTGTGCACGACTACATCGGCCTCCAGGAATTTCTCGTTTCCTGTGCCCAAGTCTAATCGCAACGGGCCAATCACTTACTACAATATAATAGCTTTTGTCATCTTTCAACTAATATATCATTCCACATAGTAACATCAGAAGGAATATATTACAACATTACCATAAACATAAATATCTAAAATTGACGGTCATTTAGTTATTCAGCTTCCTTTTTTTCATTAAAATTTTAGCATTGCCTGAGGAAGTTCCTGATGTGGTGAGGAACGTCGCTTCGACTAAATAAAAACTTTGTCTGCATTTGGTCGTAAATTTATTCGGTTTAATTATTGTAAAAAAACAAAAGAAGTAAATTGATTTACTATTCCCCTAAACACCAAACCCTTACCTGTCACAGTCTAAATGACCCAACACATCCTCTGTCGTCAACGCTCTACTAAACGTACAGTGAGTGTGATTTATGAGTCTTGAAAACTCAATTAACTCCTTTTTCGACAAACTTTCCAGATTTCTTAAATTTTATGTTTAAGGTTCACAATATTTCACTATGTAAATTATGAGTAATTTTTTTATTTATATCTTCAATTTTAAAATAAAATTTTTATTTCAATTTTTTAGCTTGCATAATCATGTCTGAAGGCTTGGGCAGCATAATAACTATTGATGGTAAAAGTAGGATAGCACAGGAAGGAAGACTTTCGCAAAAAAAACAGGAATTTCCATATAGGTAATATAGGAAAACAATAATAAAAATATTCGTATGGCGTGTGTCGTTATATGGGTGCGAAACGTGGACGATAGGAGTGGCAAACGGAAAGAATAGAAGGTTTGGAAATGGCGGTGCTATAGGAGAATGAGGATGGATGGATAGAGTAACTAACCAACAATTGGAAGGACTTTGAAGGAATATATTAATAGGCCACCTTTTAAGGTCTTGTAAAATTAACATTAGATGGAATTGTACAGAACAGGGAGGTTAAGGATAGAATACGCTAAGCAGATTAGGGAGAATGTGGGATGTGGTAGTTATGTATAAATGAAAAGACTTGAGCAGGATAGGTTGGCATCGAGGGTTGCATCAGAACAGTCTTAGGACTGAATACCACAAGAACAACAACAAGGTTGAAGTAGTTGGGAAACAATATCGTGTTATTGTTCATTAGGAATTACGATAATTGATACAACAAGTGGAAAAAATCAATATTTTCTTTATTAAATAAATTTCCCTGTACACAGAAAGGCTGAAATAAAAATGTTTAACGGTTACAGCTGAGTGAGGACGTTGACTGAAACAAAGTTGGTGTCTTCACGTTTTGAAACTCCGTCTGATTTGTTGTTATTACATATTACTTTGGGAAATAGGGCCGAGAATGCAAGGTCATTTCTGTCTCTCCAGACACTTTGTATCACTCGTATGTACCTTTTTCTAAAAAAATACCAGAAATTACACACGACGACTTGCTTTTCTCTGGTACAGTTTAGTCATAATACTTTTTCTTTACCGGTTTTACAAAACCCCCTGTGAGAATTAGCATCCATTAAATAGCCACCTGTGAGGCTCTACACTACGCCCACTAGTGTGGTTTACCTCAGATTTCGTGGTTTAGAAAGATCGATTTAAAAGGTCAATTCTTCGATGCTTCTTCACATGACGCTGATGATGTGGGATTAGTTAAGCTTTGACGTTGAAGGGGACGGAATAGAACCGCCTTTTGGTCCCGGACGTTGAAGATCAACCTGTTGACGCTGAGGAGAACTTCCTACATAGATGGTGGCAGAGAAAGGCGACGCTACTTACGCCGTCAATTTCCCCAATCTTCGACGCCTAGGGACGTCCACGGTACAAAAAAACCCGAGATCTGATGGTTTCACCATACCTCCGTAATTTGTAAATATTTTCCCTAGTTAATTTATTTTTTAAATAAATTCCCCATTTATTTAATCTATTACACATTAATTTTATTCCAACCCTCCCCACCATACATACTTAACGCAATAAATTTCTTGAATTTTTTTTATTGTTTTTTAAGCTATGGTGCTAGGATTTGTTGTGAAAAATTTTAATCTTAAATATGTAAAGACGGACTGAGGCAATATCTGCGGCTGCTTGAGTGAGAGAATCTTTGGAGGAAAAAAGAATATAGGTGCGCGGACTGTGATTGTTAGTGTTAAGCAACAACAGCGTCGTTACTGGCGGCAGTTGTAATTTAATAACCTTCCTCTCAAATTTTCTCATTTTCACTCTTAATGGAGACAATACAAATAAGTAAACAAATGTCACGCGTTATATGTTACGGGTGCATGAATAATTGCTTTTCCACGTGTAATATTTCACCAGTGATGAAAATTAGAGTAAATAACGTAGCCGCTGCGGCACAATACGTTTTCTGAGAACAATCTATTTCTACCCAAGGTTATTACCGAAATTATGCGCCTTTCGCTTTATTTGTGCGTAACAAATCTCTGACAGGTGTGCATTATCGTACTCGGGCGTCACCCGAAATGTCCTTTTCTGAGAAACGCTACGTGATACTTTGTTGTGCAGCCATACGCCATCTATGTGGACACAACTATGAGATAACACACACATGTGTGCTGCTGCTGCTGCTGCTCCTTCACTGCAGAGTCACATTCATCTCGTTAAGTGCACGGAAAACTGAAACACAAATCAACCAAGTGCCCTGGAACTGTCATCACATGTTATCGCTGGAATCAGAGAAATTACTATTTAGTTACAAAACGGACCTAGGACGAATATTATTTTCCTCTTTTGAAACATGTCTATCATCCCTCAGGTTATATTTAAGGCATTTGTCCCACATTGGTAGGACGCACGCCTTGAATTACTGCTTCCACGGCTGTTGTTTTACGGTTTCGGCAGTACAACTGCTATTTACAGTAAGTCGAGGTGCCATGAACTGAGTCTTTCATTTAAACCCTTACAAGTAGTTAGGCCCGATTGACTTCGACGCCGCAGATATAGTAGTGAATATTTTTGTTCCTACCTAGTGGGACCGACGCCAAACTCGAAATTTACTTTTTTTAATTGTAAGATCGGTTTAAAATCTGAATTGTTATAAATTTTTTAATCAGTTGATTCTCTTCGAATAAATTTGGAAGTTAAAATATTTAAATGGAAGAAAATTTTATTTTTCAAAAAAGGAGCGTGTAGATTCAATAGAGACATCTCTTGGAACGTTTACGTATCTCAGAAACGTGGCACATATAAACGTTTACTCGTCAACACATTACTGTACTTCCTTTGAGAACTGTGTTTGTTAGTTCTAAATACTTATCTATATCAATAAATAAAATTGAAGTGCCTGTCTGTCGGTCTGTATGTTTGTTTGGAATAGTTTCCGAAACGGCTCAACGGATTTAATAGAAAATTTAAGTGTTTAAAAACAGGAGATTTCGTGAATATTTCATTACAATATACTGCAAAAGATATTAATATTTTATGTATATTTTTTTCTATACGTGCATTCAAGACTCAAAAGTGAATGCAGGTTGCCTATATTCTTGATTTTTTAATGCTCCGAAACGGATTAACGTATTTCAATGAAAATTTCTGGGATTTTAACTTAAATTTTCGTCTATGTTCCATTTTCGATATCTTCCAGAGTTCAGAAAATATTAATGAAAATATTTATCAATCCATTGAATCGTCGCAGGAAAGAAGGCGTGGAAACTAACTGCGAGTTACACGTCCTATTAGACGTTCCTATAACATTCATCCCACTTACTGTGTTATTTGGACAGCTTAAGAGGAGAGAGAGGGGGAGGGAGGGATGGCGAGTATTCTCATTCCATCTACTGTTGCAGTAGGATTCGCGCCGTAATTAACATATTGTTGGCAGAGATCCAACTCCATGAGAAATAATTAACTTCTTTACATCGTCGATGCGATGTATACGTTATTTGGCTTTATTTGTCGAGTCAGGTACATTTTAATATTTAGTAATTGGTCTTTTTTTGGGTTAACAGGCTACATGAGGTTGATCGTGAAACAGGCGACTCCCCTTTAATAGCGTAGGAAGAGAATTGAAAAGGGGGGATGCGGAAGGTAGAGCAAGGTAGCCAAGGGTTAACTAGGGCCCCCGGGCTATGGTTTAAGGATCCTATCCGGTGTTTCACCTAAAGAGATGCAGGGAAAACCGTATAAAACCTGCATCAGGTAGGTCGGCTCCGAAACGTATGATAGTGGGACCTGCTCTAAACCAACTGCGAGTTATAAGGTTTGCCCTGAAGCGAAAATAGATAGATGATCCGTACTTTTTATATATTCATTGAATTCAAATTTTTCATAATTCTGTACCCGTTGTTTCGTTTTTTGGGGCAAACTAAAAAGAATTATTGAAGTCGCGGTGGTTAGCTAGTTTATAATATTGTAGCATTTTATTAATAATTTGCTGTGAGGGGCAGCGAGGTGCCGGGATCTTGTAGAGGTATTTCGTTTGAGAATCCCGATCAAAGCCGACGTTGTTGTTGCCGAAATATCCCAGTGTGTACGTTCACGTCGCCGTTGTTGAGAGAACCCGCGTTCACCAGCTACGATATATATTTAAAGCAGCTCGCTTGACACATTCCCTTCCCCCCTTCTCATATTTAGTCTGCAAACCTCCAGACTGATTGTTATTTGGGGAAACGTTACTAGAAATTACACACGGTTCTTTCCCCACAACACACGCGCTAGAGGTACTATTTTTTTTCACCGTTGTTTACAGCATGCTCAAATTTACATGCATTTTTAGAGATAACACACAATAGTCCATTAAGCTCATAGTCATAAAGTGTTTCAAGGACGTGCATAATACCTAGACACTTGCAATTTTACTCCTACTGCGGCTGCTATTTAAATTTAATTTAAAACTGGAGCCTCACTGTTCTAATCAAAATACTCGTATCATTTCATTGATTACTGATTGTAACTTCATAACAGGAGAATGTTTTCGTATCCCCAATTTTTTATATTTGCCCTCCCCTTCCGTAATTACCGGACATTTTACATCACTTTGTAGTGAAATCAACTTCATCGGACATGCAGAAACGAGCACAAAATAAAACGTATTACTGCTTTGCCTTAAAAGAAAGGCACAAGGCCAGTGTTCACGGGATTGTAAATACTGTCCTCTTAATAGGGCACATGTGCTATAACTCTGGGGGGGAATTTCTACATATGATTAATCAAGGTCTTGACTTATGCTCCTTTTACTCGCTTTTCTTTTTCCTTTCGTCGGTTCGTGTTCGTGAAGCATGGATTCACCTCGGTAACTTCTCAATATTGACTCCCTAATTTTTTACCTCATTTCAAAGTTTTCATTTCTTCGTATAATTTACATATTCATGACGTCTTTATAAACATTTTACGAAATAAATATATTTTTTGGTTCCTTTATTCAAAGGTTAATAACTACTACAATAGGAATGAAATACTAACATAATGAAAAAACTCCTTGACCACATACAAATTGTAGAATAAATTTGTTCAATCAGCTTCGTTGACAGTTTTTTTAAAAGTTTAAATATTAAACATTACAACGTCTCTCATTTGAGACTTCTTCAGGTATTTTATTATTTTATCTGAAGAAGTCTCAAATGAGAGACGAAACGTATGATGGCGGGATCTGTTCTAAACCAACTGCGAGTTATAAGGTTTACCCTGGAGCGATCACAAATAGTTGGTACCGTACTTTTTTTATATTCAATGAATTCAACTCAAAATAAAAATAAAACTATTTTAGCTTGTACGAAGTCGTGGGGGTTACTTAGTCCAAAATAAAACACAAATATTGGCCAAAAGTGAGAAATGTAACAATTTATTTGAATTGAATACGTTTTTGTTCCCGAACTGTAGGGACCTCATCAGTTACTTAATTAAAATTAACAAAAATTTAATGATGCAATTCAAATAAATAATTCTATTTCTGATGTTTTTTGTTTTATGTAAATAAAAAGTGTCTATAAATAGTGTTCTTTATTTTTCTTTCATATTGCTCCTGATTATTTGATAAACGGTGTTAAGTGATACATTATTATGATTTTATTTTTATGTGTTTGGTTCGTTTGACGCCGTCGAGTGCTTCCTGTATTCTGAAAGCTTTACAAAGGAAATGTGAAAATAAACCGTGTCACGGTATTTATTAATAGAGTCACGCCGCTGGTAATGTCCCGGCACAGTTATGCGGTAATAATCCCCAGCCGCACAAGAAACGGAGCAGTTATGCAGAACGCCTACACATTTGGGTCGCCGACCCGTCTAAAATTAAATGGTCTGGACCACAAGAGCGCCAAATTTTCCACAGTGTGTTGCACCGTCTCTCTAATTTTCTTTTTGTTTTATTTGAGACGAGGCCAGCAGCGGAGGATGACACTGACCTATTGGAAGAAAGAGCGAGCGATCAATTTGGGGGATGTCTTTGAGGAATCCGGTCCTCCTGATGGGGGACAAGGTGAGCGTCAGTGTCGTCGGTTGTAATGGAATCGTTCCGCCTGCACATCAATCACCTGCGGCCGACCTCGTTTCCATTAGGCCATAAGCGGGAGCCTATAAACAGGTGTGCGGGAGAGAGAGGGACTCTGAAGTCAGGTCTATTTATAGGCACGTGTGGGACTCGCCATGCTGCCACGTTGAATCGCCGCGCTGGACTCGAACGGTGGCCTCCTGTGCACGACGTGGCAACCCTCCTTGCATCAACACGGCGCTATTTCAAATAAAAATCATTAATAATGAATTAACCAGTGAATCAAAAATATTAATTTGCACATCGGGAGGTCCTGACTTCGAGTCCATGGTCCGGTCGACATTTTTTCCATTCTCGTCTTTCTTCTAAAATTTTAATTAATTAAATTAACTACGATAAATTCCTGTCAGGATGTGAATCCTCATCGTCATCAATATAAGGATATGTAACTTTACAAAGACTATAGACGATAGTCAAATATTATAAAAGGTAAAATAAAGAATGTAAATAGCAATAAGGCTTGGACGATTACGCAATACGGGTTAAAACATTATAAATATTTCTTAACGAACCAGTCTCTAACAACAAATTACATACCTGAGGCTGTTCAAATTTGGATTTTGTTTGAAGAGATTTAGTGATAAAAATATAACGCTTTACGTCAGTAACGATAAAATTTAAGGAAACACGGCTAAATAACAGACAAGGCAGTAAGGGTACCAGAGACCTTCCCTAGGAATACAAAGGTTTTCAAAAAGAAGTTAGAAACACTCAAACGTTAGGTGCTTATTTTATATATATAAAAAATGGACGTGCCACGTTTTTAAATGATTTTTAATTTTTTTCTATTTATCACTTCTTCCTGCGGTTCATCCTTTGTACTTTTATTTTGTTTTATCAACAAACTTCCACCAGGAAAATACCCATTTATAATTAATTAATTAATAAAATTATATAAATCAAAATCTGACAAGTATATTAAATAAAAAATTATGCACATATGAAGTATATTTATCCTTTTACGTGACGTGTCAACAAGTATAGACGGAACGTCGTAATTATGTGTACTAAATATTAATTTACTTTCGGGTAATATGAGTGTATTAGGAAAACATTGCTAAAAATGTTGGTATGGAGCGTAGCGTTATATGGGTGCGAAACGTGGACGATATGAGTTGCGGAAAGGAAAAAGAATAGAAGCCTTTGAAATGTGGTGGTGTAGGAGAATGAGATGGGTGGATAGAGTAACTAACCAGCAGGAAGTTCTAAGCAGAATAGGGGAAGAGCGAGAAATACGGAGGACGTTGACCAAGAGAAGGGATAGATTAGTAGGCCACGTTTTAAGATCTGAGGGCCTTATAAAATTAGCAGTACAGGTTAGTGAACAAGTGGGAGGCCAAGGATGGAATACTCTAAACAGAATAGGGAGGATGTGGTAGTTTTGCGTTAATGAAGGGGCTTTCGCAAGATGGGAGAATTCCATTAAACCATTCTTAGGAATGAATAGCGTCACAACAACAATAAAGATCTAAAATTCAAGTACAAAATAATATTATATGAAAGATTATTCGGTAAAATTTTAATTCTTAGTAATTATTATGTTATGATAGACGAAATCATTTGAATAACTGCCGTAGACATATTTGTGGCAAGTGTGGTGTAACGGCGCTGTAGTAAGCTGTGACATCATCCCCTGACGTATTGTAAATGAGTGTAACTTAATTCTGTTATGAGGTTATTGATTGTAAGCGGACCTTGTTGCGGCTGAGATATAAATCTGGGGGCCGTTAATAAGGCCTGTGTGGCGGCCGAGCAGGTTTCTCCACAATGTCGGGGGCGGGGGCGGGGGGCGGCTTCAGCAGGCGAATTTACTTTGTAATGAGAAGTCGTACCGAGGCCATATGCGAAAAACGTTGCCTGGGATAAAAGGGGCGATGTTGTCACGTTTCCGCGAAATGTGGCTCGACCTTTAGCACGTAAGCGGGAATTGGTTCTAGCCACACACACACACAGGTGCCTACGGAAATTCTTATCCGTGTAATGAAGAAGGTGAGAAAGGCGTGCCTCGTCTCCTCTGCCGCAGGGAAAAAACACCAAGAAATAAATATGACAACACCATGCTCTTGGAATTCAAACCATAAAAGCCATAGATAATCAAACTGGACACAAGTCAGGAAACAATTAATAAACTGTTGGAAATATACACTAAATAGCAACCTTAATTGCCAGTATATTTATTATAATTTATCCTAGCTAAGTTTCGTCTCCTTTTCTGGGACATCATCAGACTGACGTCAACACTATTAAAAATTTAATACAGTAAATAACGTTCTGGGAATCATATTAAAAATTTTAAAATATGGTTCAAACTTACAAATTTAATACGATACCAAGATTATAAATTATTGTTATTATTATTTATATAGTGCTACACGATGAAGTTCCATAAAAGGAGACGAAACTTTGAATTAATGAATTTATTGACTACAAATAAGTGTGCAGTTTCAATTAGACATACAATTTTATCTCTATAGTTAAACTAAAATTAATCGCTTACAAACAAACAGAAGAACAACTATTTACACACTTCATTTATCACTTCCATTTATTCACTACACTCAACTTTATTAAGTCAACTTGTTTCTAATCTTTATTATTCTTTGGTAGACTCGCTAGGCAAATCGTCCCTAATAGTTGTGTTCAGAAACAAGTACTTTACCACATCCGTCCGTTGTTTAATTTTTAATCAGCGATCACTTTTACAAATATAATTTGGTGGTTTTGTAAGTTGTATTTCGATCCAGGAAGGCTTTTTAGTATAAATTTTAAGTAAATCACAATTTCTGGCCGTCTAAGTCCTATCTGATAACGATTTCAGAGGTTCGTTTATTAAATTATTTTATCCGCCCTACCGCTCTACCTAAAACCTTTATATGTTGGTTTCTATATGGATTCCAGCAAACAGCTCTGTAAAGTGGGTCTAACCCGCTATGGGTATGCTGTTTCCTTCGTTCCTTTAGAGCTCTCATTAAATGCCCCTTAAAAAAGTTTAAATGAATTCCCAACTGACCGATCCTGTTGAAATAACTTCTGGCGTGCCCCAGGGAAGCGTTATAGGGCCTTTAATTGCCCGTTAATTTGCCCGTCGGTATCCACTCGATTATATGAAACTATTTTACGTCCCACTTACATTTCTAAAAGGGGTCATTCGTGCAGGATTAGACAAAGGATACGGAGAACTGACATACGAAATTTTCATTTCTAAATAGAAAAATTCCGGACTGGATTAATCTAGCAGCCCAAAGACTTTGATACAATTCAAGAAAAGATTAATTATTCATTATAGAGATTAATATAAGAATAGTAATAGGATAAGTATTAAGAAAATTGAGTGAGTGAAGTGGAAGATGAAAGATAAGACCTTTTATATATTAAATATAATATTTTAGTAATCGCAGTGTAGTGAAGTGAAAGGAAAAGAAGCATCGAACAGTAAGACACCTTTACTAGTTTTAAAATTACATAGTTTTTATGCTTTATATATTATATTTTATACTTTAGTTTATGTTGTTATTAGTTTTATGTATTTTAAGCATTGCCATCGAACTGTCCCAATTGCAATGAAATAAATAAATCAATCAAAACTATGTTTATAAAATGGAGCGCTCCACACTTTTCTCACCATTGCACTAATATTCTCACCCCAGTTTAAACCCTAATTTATAGTAATACAGTACTATCTTCAGATAAAAGTTTTCGCAATAAAAAAATTCAGAGTAATTCCCAGGCGTTTACAATTGAATGGTGTAATTCTTTATTTCCTATTCTGTATACTACAGGGATTTCCATTTGCTTTTTAGTGAAAAAGAATCGATTAATCTTTTTTGTCGAATTTATTTGCCTTTTATTCTTTACCGACCAATCGTTTATTTTATTCAAGTCACCCTGAATTTCCACATCTTCCACCCCTTTTTATCACGTGGTACACGAAACAATAGCCCGCGGAAAGTTTAATGTATGACTTTATTCCCCCCGTGACATCGTTTACGTACGAAAAGAAAATATAAGTGAACCTTGAGGCACCCCCGAAAGTAATTTCCAGTGGTGTATATGAAGTGATTCATTGACTTGAACTCTAAGAAATGCACCAAGTGTGTAATAAAGGCTGTTACATTCATTTAATTATTTAATTTCAGATAATTTAGGACTATTCAAGTGTAAGTAGGAGTAATTTACGACTTGTAGTATTGTAAAAAAAATTGTATCAAATGAAAAGTCCCTGCATTAATTAACTTAGTAACTGCCAAATATTTATATATAATAATTTTCTCTGTTACAAAATAAAGTGAGGGAAGATCATATCTTTGAAGTTTTACTTTAAATTTACTATTAAATACATGTAATAATGACGCTCCTGATAGCATGTGCTCCATATTTGGAGGATACGTTCCTTCCATCGCCTTACAGTGCGTTCCATATGCACAACGACCTCCAGACATCCTCGTGGCGACGTCGACGCCACGGCGACCTGTTGATGACTCGATCGATAGTGGTGCGCCTGTTAGCGACTCTCTGCCAGATCACATTATTCTAACCTAGTTCTGCATAAATATTAGCATATTTAATGTACAATAATCAGTTCGCAATACTTTATTTTAAGACAGGGTGGAATATCGCAATTAATGTCTATTTATCAATTTGTTATTAACATGACAATGCTCCAGTGGCATATCTTTCATTTCCCAAAATCTCAGGATCTTCTGTTATTCATTTTAATAAATGCTGCAGAATGGAACAATTCACTTAGTCAAGAAAATATTTGTTTTTGTTTTACATTCACATACGAAGTCTAAAACAAAACCAGAGAGACTTCCTACTTCCAAAGAGAAGTTACATCCTCTCTCCACAATCACAGAGAATATTTACACGTAATTTTTAATGGCTTAAACAGAAATATTACTCAATTTATTAACGGGACCAAAAGTAAGTGTTTAAATAAAATACTTGAAGACTTTCCAAAATATATTTTATAAATGTTTGATTGAGACCGAAATCAGACGAAAGTTAATAGTTCAAAACCATAAATAATTTAATTATTCTGCATGTTCCGGTCTTGATGTGGACCAGAAAATTCCAACCTAAAGACGGTCAAGATCAGAACCTAAATATATGCTTGTATTAAATTCGTTATGGTTTTATTTTACTAATTTTTGTCTGTTTCCGACCTCAATTAAACATAAATTTAAAGTTACAGACGTTTATAACTATCATATATGTTGTTGTTGTTGTCCTACTCTAGTTACTATTCTTCCCCAGTAATAGAATTAATTAATTTCCTTCAAAATATCCCTTCCAAATCTAACAGACTATGTTATTCCACTGTTTCCCTCTATTAATTCTCATTTTGAACTATTTCTAAGGACCACGTTCATGTCATTTATTATGGTTTCCCAAGTCTTCTTCTAACTCCCCTAATACAACAATATCATCGCCAAAGTGTAGGGCTTTTATTTCTTCTCCTTGCAGTATAATTCATTTTTCATATTGTTTTAACTTTTTTCATCGCTTGTTCTATATATAAATTAAAGAGCATGGGCGACAGACTGCATCCTTGTCTTACTTACTCCTTTATTAATTTCTGCTTTCATTCTTGACATTGAATTCTAATTACTGCTGACTGTTTTCTGTAGAGGTTATGTATAAGCCTTCTTTCTCGATATTTTATTTCTGTGCTCTTCAAAATACGTAATAGTGTTTTCCAGTTAACATTATCGAAGGCTTTTTCTAAATCTACAAATGCCATGAGCGTCTCAGTTTTTTCTTATCCTGTCTTCTAAAATTAGACGGAAAGTCAAACTTGCTTCGCTTGTCCCTAAATTCTTCCTAAAACCAAACTGATCTTTTCCTAACTCGGATTTTATTTGATGTTTCAAATTCCTATATACAAAAATATTAATAATTCAATTTTTCAATTGTTAATGATTTTTTTAAATATTTAAATGGTGCATGTAATTTAATTATAAACGCTTCAAAATGTCGTTACGTCATGGAACGAGTATCATTGATACTAAAATTGTTTGTTTGATATTTAACACATCAAACGTAATTCCACTTGATGTTAATTTCACGTCGCTCAGGTATTGTTTTTTATTAGTCACTAAATACCATGTATTTTATTACGAAGGAAAATGGATTATAAATATTATTTGGTAATATTTTTGTTTGCTATGTGAGTATTTACAAGTTTTGACATATTCGTCTTATATTTAGTGATTAATCTTCATTATGATGGGAGAGCCCACGACATAAGTAGAGAAGGTTAATTGATGCTCTCAACTCCTTAAAGTGATGACTCATGTTACGTCAGTCTCAACTGTTTATCAAAGCTTCAATGGTTGCACTTGCTGGATTTCTATAAGCGGCATTCTTATTTTTTATATTTGTAAAACTACTGTCGAATTATTTGCCGTGATTTGTAACATTACAGAATTATTTCAGGTGTAAAATATGGAGGCGTAACTAAACGCTTGTAGATCAATACCTCAAAGCACATAAGGTAACTGAGATTCATATGCTATAAAACAAATATTTGTCAAATAATTTTTCTTCCTTTGTTCTGATTTCGTGACGGTAGTTTCGCTTTAATCTCTGTCTACTGGGCGCTCGACTTTAATGTTTCAAATGGCCTCTATTTCGATAATCTCTCTTCTTTATACTAAATCTTATTTAGAAATTCCGTATAGAAGTCGGCAAAATACAGACCATAAATAACTAGGATGGTTTACCTTCAATTTTATGTATCATTATTACAAATAGTGTCAATTAGGGTGTGATGAATGTGATTAGTAAATTGTCTGTGAGCCTGGCCTAGGTTTACAGGAGTGGAGGGATGTTGAGTCGGTCCATGGACGTCCATTCGGATTAGCTCAGTGGTTGAGTAACCGCCCGGGAAGCGGGAGGTCCAGGGTACGAGTCCCTGGTCCGGTCGACGTTTTTCCATTCTCCTCTTTCTTCTTAGTGTAAATGGAAGTATTATAGTGTTACAATAAAAGTGGGACATTTTTTTTTTCAAATTGGTGCTCGTGGTATTTAACAAGTCTTTCAAATCTTGTGCTAACTCTTAATAGGAAATCGTTGTTAAAAATGTTCGTGTATATTGTGGAGTTATATGGGTGCGAAACGTGAACGGTAGGTGTTGCAAAAAGATAAAGAATAGAAGCCTTTAAAATGTGATGCTATAGGAGAATGAGATGGGTGGAAAGAATCAGTAACGAGGAAGCTGTAAGCGTAATAGGGGAAGAGAGAACAGTATGGGGAACGTTGACCAAGAGAAGGTATAGATTAATAGGCCACGTTTTGAGACATAAGAGTCTTGTAAAATTATCACTGGATCTTGTGGTAACAACACGAAATTTCAATAAAATTTTACGATTAAAGAACTGAAGAAGTCCCGAAAATTGGCCACGAAACGTGTTATTTCGCATTTAATTTTTTTTCTTCTCAGTCATTTTATTTTATTTATAATAGTAAGTGAGAGAAGAGGTTTGTTAGATAAGTAATACAAAGTATTTTGAGACTCCAAATACGTGCATATAAAATGCCATGGAAAGGTAGACGTAAAATGAAGACAAACAAGCTGCCGGTAAATAGGAACGAAATGAATTTCGCTGTCAGCTTCCACTTGTAATAAAACACTTGAGACGTTTGTTACTGAAGACTGCACGCAATACAATTTATTGGGTCTGCTGTCTAATACATTGCAGGGAATATGTTCCATCGACTTACTGTCAGGCGTCTTCCCTAAACATCTGGGAGTCACAATCGCTGATCTATTCTGAATATAGTTGCCCCGTCCCAACAAAGACAATTTCCAGTTTCTAAATTCGGAAAAAGAAATTTCCCATACTTTCTTCGGAGGAATTTTACTGAGGCTCCACGATACGCAGCTGACGGTTCAGACAAATCCTGTAATCAGCAAAATAATTAAATTAATTATGGTACAACATTAAAATGAATTCTTGTGTCAATATGTATCTGACAATAAATAAATACATATTGACATTTTTCCATTCTTTTCTTTCTTCTAAATTAGCTACACGCTCCTGCTTGAGCTTCGGTTGAAGCATTTCTACTTCCTTTGACTTATGGTATTTAGTCCTAAGACTGGTTCGTTGCAACCCTCCACGCTATTCTATCTTGCGCACGCCTTTTCATTTCCACATAACTACCACATCCAAGTGATCTCTCTTTATAATTAATTTTTAAGTGACTTCTAGATTTTTTGAAATTTTTATTAATATTATATGTATTAGTAGTTTTTGTTATTAATTAATTTTTATGTGGTTCCTTCGATTAGTGTTTTAGAATTTTTTATTAATATTATATGTATTATTACTTACATTAGAATATTTAACATTAGTTTTTGTTAATATTTAATTTTTAAGTGACTCTTGTAATTAGTTAGTGTTTTAGAAATTTTTATTATTATTTTTCTTTTCCTAACATTATTATATTTAACACTAGGCTTTGTTTATAATTATTATTAAATTGACTTGGTTTATAAGACTTTTTTCAATATAATAATTTAAAAGTAATTTTTATTCATAAATAACTTTTTAATGTATTTCTTGATATTTATTAACTGATTTAGAAATATTAATTAATATAAGATTAAAGAGGAAGTCATTTTTTTTAAAAAAACTAATTTTGAACTGATTCCTTGGCAATGCGTTTTTAGGGATACTTGTTTATATGTGTATTAATTATTTTTTATAATTAAATTTTTAATAACTTTGTGGCCGCTTGTTAGTTCTTTAAAATTATTAATTTAATAATGTGCAATTAAATTTTATTTTTATTTTAATATTTCATTTACTTTTAGGCTATTAGTTAGTGGGTTTTGGACATTTTTGTTAAAATATTAATGGTTCCCGCGGATATGCATAACAATGTGATGGCAGCTTCTCGGGTAAAATATTAGGGAGGAAAAATAGTCCCTCATTCTGATCTCTGGGCGGGAACAACTCGGGGAGAATGCCATCAAAAAGACATGCATCAGACCAGTCTAAGTTCTGAATATGACAAAATTAATTTCCAAGTATTTTTTTGAATTACGGATGTCTTATCTTCTTTTCCCCTTTTTTACTAACAATCGTACTCCTGATCAATTCTCAAATTAGGGGCTATTTGAAGACATATTGTCCAAATTGTGTTGATCATACTGATGGGCCATTACACACACACACACAAACTCACACACACACACACACACATATATATATATATATATATATATATATATATATATATAGTGAGAGAGAGAGTCAGACATTGTACAAGAACTGGATGACAATTTTCCTGCCTCTTTCAAAACAACTCTCGCCGATGTGTGTGGCACAAATGTTAATTTGGAAGTGCTATATTTTATGTTACAAAGCTGCCCTAATTTACCTTATAAATAAATATATTGTACAATTGCTGTTTGGTGAGTCCGACTATTTCCACCTTGAGTAATTATAATTATTACAATATTGCCGCTTTTATTGCGCCAGCAAATTGAAGAAAATAGTTCCGACCCATTTATTTCTGTCTATCTGTTTCGCAATTATATAAAGGCTGTGAGTCTGCAAAATAAAGTCTCGCTTATTCATTCACGTTAATTAACACTACCGTTCTTTTGTTTCAGGTGAGTGAAGGGCGAGCTGAGCTGAGGGAGAACTAAAGGTGTAAGTCACTAAACAAAGAAGGCTTTAGTAGTTACATTTAAAGTCGCTCTTGCTGCCAGGAAATAAAATTGGAAGCAAGGAGATCTCAGAATCTATTTTCTGATGCGCTAGTTTCCCACAAAGGTTTATGTAAGATGCATTTAATCAAATAGTTTAACAGAAAATTTAATCAAAAATATTCTCAGAGAAAATACTTTTACCCGACCTTCGGCCAATCCTTTGATCATTCCAATAATGATTTAAGAAATCAATCATTGTTTATTCACTATTTTGTGAGTTCAGTTATAATTCATTCGATTCTCATTAACACAATTTCTACCCGTGTCAATTTAACTTTAGTTTTATCAATTAAATAATGAAACTTGGTATTTAAATGATACTAGACGCTTTAAAATTCTATAGTTCTTCGGATTTAAAGCACTAATAAAATCTAAATAATTTTGTTCTTGTTTCTCGAATTACAAATAATTTCATGGTTAATTTCTTTTTATTTTTTTTAATGTTTCGTTAAGCGACCCAATATGAAAATATTTCAGTTTCGTGCTTGAAAACGTTTGTATTAAAATAAAATACATCAGTCAGATTAGTCAGAAATGTATTTTAATGAATTTATAAAATATTAATAACAAAAATTGGAATAATTACAAATGGTCAAAAATAAAAATTTAAATACAAGTGCCGAATTGTATTTTATTAAAATTTATTTATGACATATTTTGCTGATATATTCATATATAACTCAACTAAGTCAGATAAATATAACAATTGACTCTGAAAACTGCAATTTCCTAACTCATTATCATTAATATCAAGTGGTAATTTTTATATATCTTACTTTTTATTAAAATACAGTTACTACATATTATATAAGTTCCACGTTGGGCGCCAACTTGTAATGTCTAGCATTGGCTTGAACAATAGTGAAAGATATGTTAATTTAACGACGGGGTTGGGGGGTTGGAGGAACAATGAGCAATGACACGAATATTTGCATCATTAAAAATTTTAATATTTAAATAACAAGTTGTGATTAAGTCAAATAATACATGGAAATTAAACAGATGTTGGACGCCAATTTATAAATATATACAATAGTGTTCTACTCTCAGTGACTCCTTGGGATTTGTGGCTATGAGCAGTGGCAATCAAAGATACGGTCATTGAATATCATCACCATTACAGCTTGAAGGTCTCTAATTCTCAAAAACTAGATTTTATGACGCTCTAGAATTTATATCGCCTGCTGCACGTGACGGTCTATTGTCTATTCTTCTTGACCTGAGTCAACACAACGCTAGCATACGTATTTAAAAAATCGCTTCCCCCCAGTATAATAAATAAATATACATATATTGCATTAACGGCACAATATTGGCATAACATTACTTCTCAGCGCTATATACGTAATGTAAGTTGTATTGTACTATGAGGTACCTTATATTAAAGTCAGCTACCTTATATCCTGCTTTTCATAATTGTGTGACTATGAAATTTTCCGCCCAAAAAAAAAAGAGAAATTGGCGCCTTGATAACTTTTCCCCCCGAAGCTAGTTGCTTATGTAAGTCATGCTTGAGGCTGAGATTGCTGACCGTAACATGTATTTATGCAAATCCTGTAATTGCACTACTGTATTAATCGTGCTCTGAATGCTGATGAGGACTTACTGTGGTAGAGTTTGAAACTTAGACGCTTTGAGTAAGGATAATGCTCCTAGGAAGGTGCTTACTCATATAACAATCCATTATAGAGATCGTACTTGTTCACTGTGTTGCATATATATAGCTACGTTGTACAAAAAGGTTTAGAGCTGAGTCTACATTTTGCTCTAATACCAAAGAAGAAGAACTCTGCGTTCACAGAATTCTGGGGAGGTTTAAATATTAAAATAAATAACCAACATGTCCATGTTTTGGGGGTCACTTGATTGATTGGTGACAATTTCAGTGACGCAAATAGAACTCTGTAGAACGTTCTAGAAGGCTTACGTTATATAAACAGGTATACGATTAGGATGATAAGGGGACTGAAGCAGGTTTTATCCGCCAAATTCCAACGATCGAACTCTCTTCCCTTTGACGTTTAATCGTTGGAATTATATGAGTAATTTCTACGTCAGTACATTAGCCCCATAGAAATAGTATATTTCTCATTGCTAATTGAATGAACTAAAAAAATAAACGTTTAAATGATTACAATTTGTCTCGTATATTGTTAGTTTATTAATGCTATTCACAGACGTTCTCCAAATTCGAAATGTGTCATGCAAGATGACAGTCCGCAGTCGACTCGGTAGGCCCAGGCCCTCAATGGGCTGTAGGGCCATGGAGGAAGGAAGGATTCACACACGTTACTTGGTCTTATCAGTAAATAAAAACTTTTTCTGTAAAACTGGTCGTTAATTTATTTCGTTTAATTATTTGAATTACAGAATTACCTATTTTAATTTATACACCGTCAATTCGTCTCTAATATTATTTTTTCGTAGATAGTTATCACTGAAACTAACAAAATTAAAATAGTATTTATTAAAAGGAAATACGAATGGAAAAATGTCGACCGGGCCAGGGAAATCGGGAGGTCCGGGGTTCCAGTCCCTGTACCGGTCGACATTTTTCCATTCTTGTCTTCCTTCTATAATCTCTATACGCTCCTGCTTGAGCTACCTTAGAATATAATTTATTTTGGCTCAGTTTGAAAATTATATCCTATTTAAATATGCTAATTATGTTATTATTATATGAAAAGGCTTGTGCAAGATAGGTTAGCATGGAGGGTTGCATCAGACCAGTCTTGGGACTGAATACCACAACAACAATTATTTACAAAAAAATAGAATATTGTAATTGAAAATGTTTTATACATACAAATTCCATTATGTCGGTGATTATGGCAGAATGTTGGCCGAAAAAATTTATATTAATGAATTACTACAACACCAACCCAAAATTATTCACATTGATTGGAAATCCAAAGGGGTGTGTAATGCATAAATACCAAAATCAGCCCAGGTGATATTACGTTAATATGCCTTGATAAATGCTGGGTTGTAATAAGCCATAATTTAATATTCAGTGAAATTAAATAGCATCATACATGTTAATTATTTATTTTATATCAAAATATCTAATGAATTTTTAAGTGTGTAACAATACATGTTTATTTTTCTTTAAGCTTTTTTGTATTTAATCTGAGGCTTGAAATGTGCAAAATGAGGGAAACGTTAGCATGTGTTATGTGATGAGGGTGAAGAGAGAAGAGAGAGCCGTAGTAGCCATCTGGGACGGAGTTCCCGCGGTGCAGCTGGCAACTGAAAGGTCGGCTCTGGATCAATATCAGAGGCGTCTGTCTGTGCCGAACTCAGGACCACACCCTTCAAGAAGTTGCCCATAACTATATCACTACTTTACAACTCTTTACTCCCGTGTTTGAACCTCAAATGGACGAGTCTTCGGCTATGTAGACGGATTGATTGTGGTCCACCGCCATTCAGAGGAACACAAATGGGATTATATACAGTAACATAGATACCCGTTAATTATTAAATATAAATATGTGCAACAAAAATTGATTAAATCATATATGCTAATGGAGAAATCCCCGAGTTTTATCAGTCATTAAATGGTGTGGCTGATAAAACCTAGGGATATCACCGTTATTTTATAATTTAAAAACTTAATAAATTCCTTCAAAAAAATATTAAATTAATAAATTCCTTCAAAAAAATTATTAAGTGTTTGCTACGCACAGTGAACCCGATCAGAAAATTAAAATCTACCCAAATACTCAAAAGTTGACAGCAATGAAGCACAACTATTATATTTAAAAAATATTTTTTATAATTCCGTAAGTCTTACTGTGAAATGAATTCCGTTCTCACAATTCAATATTCACTTCAATTGCATCATAAATAATATTTATTTCAATTGAAAAAATTTACGGCCTACTGCAGACAAAAAATTTTACGTAGTGGAACCGACGTTTCGTCACCATATTTAGGACTTCCTCGGGTAATTTAAATACAAAAATGTTTTAGTAAATGATACATTAAAAATTATTATAATTTCATATTCTTAATAATGAAACTTACAAGGTTTTGAACCATATTGTTGTCACTATATATTTTATAAACTTCATATATATATATATATATATATATATATATATATATGTGTGTGTGTTATTTATTAAAGGAACTGTTAACACACTAAATTATTGTAATTATACCTTAAAACTGAGTAACATTTACAACACTATTCTTTTTAATGTTTGCTATTTATCGAAATTTAAAATATAAACAAATTTGTTCAGTACAAAGGTTATAAACTCTATATATTCTACTGAAATCAATCGAATTTATTTTTAATTCTTTTGTTTTGTACCAAACCGCTCAATGTTTAAACGGTAAGCGGTGTTTATGTATTCTACGGAAATAAAGGAGAAATGTTTGCTATTTTCATTATTTATTTTCAAAAAAATGGAATAAATTGTAGTACATTTTTATTATAAATTTATTTATTTCATGAACGGTTACATTAATTGTTAAATTGATGTGTTGTCATATGATATATTATAGTTTTTGTTTTATTTTCATTTTTATAATTGTTTACCATTTTTAGTCTGATTGTTTAATGATTTTCTATTCATAACTCCCCACTTTAACTCATTGTCAGGTTTAACTGTCTATATTACATTGTTACCGTGTATTATTGTACCATTTTCGGTTGAAGTTTCCCTTATAGACAGTCATGTTTAGATTTTTGAACACTTGTCTTCGTTTCTTCCATCAAAATTGGAAATTTTTATTATTATTATTTATTGTCGAAATGATTTAGATTCTAAAATTTTAATAACTTTTAATTCACCACTTTCTAAATATTTTATTTCGGTAGTAACATTACCTGAGGATGCCCCCAATATGGCGGCGGAACGTCGGTTCAACTAAATAAAAACTTTGTCTGTGTTCAGTCATAAATTTATTTGATTTAAATACTGAGAAAAACGAAAGTTTTATTCATTTACTAATATTCATTTCATTTATTTCAGAATAGTTCCCCTTCGTTTACTGTGAAACTTTTAAATAGAGCACTTATCCTACCCTTACTTTTTGTTATCCGTGGGATTATATTTTTTTCCTCCGAAGTTTTTGTAAGGATGTTAAGTTTTATGCACCAAGATTTCATTCTCCGTGCACATTGCGAAGTCGATAAAGGGAAAACGAACTTAATGGCCAGGCGTAGAGTGAATCTTAACTCCTCACGTGTAAGCAAACAGGTGATTCTAATGCATTCGCCTTTCTTCCCAGAATTTCAATTTATTTTCGCTTGATGACGCCTTATCGAGTTCCTAAAGACTTACTCGGCTGCTATTTAATCTTGTGTATGTAACGCGTGTGGAGCGGATCAGTGCGACGCTCGTTCCCCATAGATAATGAGATCAGCCAGACAGCGCCTCCATATGCAAATGACAGCCATAAATCGCTTTTCCTTAGGTGAAGTTCTGATCTTGTGAGGTCACTTCTAACTTACGAAAAGACAGCGTCATAAATTCTCTTCCTTTCCACGTGATTTGTAATTCCGTCTTCTACTGACATATTTAGCAATTTTTGAAATTTCGAAAAATTTAGTATAAGTATATAAGAAACACCAAATTTCATCTAGATAACATTTCTTTATGGGGCCTCAAATTATTGCCGTTTACATAATCAACAAAAAATTATTTTACCCCACGTTGAGAGCCATTTCTGTTCAATTTAATAATTATTGTTGTTAGGTTTTATATTATTTAAAATGTTGTAGTATTGTGTCCTTAGACCCGTCTGATGCTACCCACAATTCTAACATTTCCTGCGCAAGTCTTATCACTACCCCATAACAACCAAATCCGACACAGTCCCTAATCTGAAACGTGGCCTATTAATCTATCCCTTCTCTTGGTCAAATTCCTCCATATTGTTCTCTCTTCCCCTATTCTGCTTAGAACGTCCTCGTTAGCGAATCTATCCACCAATATGATTTTTAATATAAAATATTTAATTTATAATTAAGCATTTAATTACAAAATACCAATTAACTTTTACAAATTTGATATATAAAACCAAGAACGGAATATTTCAATTAGGGTAATTTGCTGTTGGGAATTTTTTTTTCTTTCTCCATGGCTCTACAGCCCATTGAGGACAAGGGCCTACCGAGTCGACTGCGGACTGTCATTTCACATGGTCAGAGTATCGATCCTCCATCAGTCTTAATTGGGAAATATAATAGACAGTTGAAATTTTGTGGTTTATGAAAAACATTTGTGTGACGGTAAATTTATATATATATATATATATAATCTTACCTTTTCCTGTCATCTAAGTCGCAAGCATTGTCTTCCACATAATCACTTCACTTTCATAAATATTTGAATCACTTTGTTCAATTTTTTAAAATCACTTCATTTACATAATATATTATAAAATAAAAGGATTTTGTAAATGACAGCGAAGAGAAGGGATAGATTAACAGCCCACGTTTTGAGACATGAGGCTCTTGTAAAATTAACAGTAGAGTGAATGTGTGAGGTAAAAACAGAAAAGGGAGGCGAAGGATGGAATACGCTGAGAAGATTAGGGAGGAGGTGGGATGTGCTACTTATGGGAAATGAAAAGGTTTGCAGGGAATAGGAGGGTGGAATCAGGCCAGTCTTAGGACTGAATGCCATAACATATGTATATATGTAGAAGTTGAAATTATATTTTACTTTTATTGAAAATTGCATTATACACATTATACATAAATAATGAGGTTATGTGAAATGCGATGGTTTCTCTTTTTCTCACTAGATCTATCTTAGAGTTTGAAAAACAGAATTAGGAAACAGTTCAATAAACAGGGAAGCATGTATTGTATATATTGTCAAACATGTTATTATAATAAAGATCAACTATCCAGTTTAAAAAGTGACAGCCCCCTAATTACTTGGCATCCCGTCCAGTAGTTATTTCTTCTTCTTTTTTCTGAACATTTAGACTGGAGTTGTTTTTCCCGCAAGGTCAGCGTTTCTATAATTGCAAACATTACATAAGGCTTCCGCCTGCGGTTCATTTGCCATTGCAGTCATTCTGTAATGGAAAAACAGGTTGGTGTTGCTTTCCTGCTCAGTAAACTAAATACGAAGTTTCGTCTGGCGTTCAACTCAAGAATTTACAGTTAACTTAATTGTAAATAATACGTTTTTTTATCAATAGGGGAAGAGCGAAGAATAAGGAGGATTATAGCTAAGAAAAGGGATAGATTGATAGGCCACGTTTTAAGACATGAGGGACTTGTAAAATTAGCATTAGAGGGAAGTGAACAGAAGAGGGAGGCAAAAGATGGAATAAACTAAGCAGATAAGGCAGATGTGGGATGCGGTAGCTATGTAGAAAAGGAAGGCTTCCGCAGAATACGGTGTTGCATCAGACCAGTCTTAGGACTGAATACAACAACAACTAAGTGGTAACTACCATCAATAAAATATAGTTTGGGCTCTTTCTAAATTTCAAATTTGAGAAAAAATTCATCAAATTACGGAATGTAAGTTATTTAAAAATATGAGAATATTTTAAAAGTATTGTGCCATCAAATTGAACATTAATTTGGTAAATGAAAAAATACACTATCATTCACAGTATATATGTCACTGGGAGTCATTACAGTGAGTTGATTAGTATCATAGTTATACTTGTATATTAACTATAATTCAATAAGGCTGGAGTTTGCAGAGTGAGAGAACATTATTTACATTGTGAACGTTGAGAACAAAATCCAGCAGGTCCAGAGAGGTTCTCAACAATATTAAATTCCATCAGTGTTATTATTTGAAATTAATAATTATCGTTGTTCATTTCCGTAGTTACAGTATGATATGAGGCTCTAAATGTCACAGACTTTAATTTGGTTGTTCGGTTGGAGGAAGCAGATCAATTCCTAGGACAGCCATGATGCCTATCCAACTACTTTTACAGCCTCTCGGAAACACGTAAATAATTCCGCGTGAAACGTAATAAACGTCGGCCGTACACTGAATTTATGCCGGGAAAGGGGTCAAATGATTAACCCCTGACTGAATTGGAAATCATTCCGAGGAAATGGACTGCTAACAGATTAATCAGTCTTTTACTGCAACAGTAAAGACTTGGACGGACTGAGAAGTTGTCACTCCATAGTGTTTGTATTCCTTCACAAGAGACAATCTTGAGACTACCAGGAGACTACGAGGACCTCACCCAATCTGAATTTCCGTCAAGACCTCAGTCGAGGTACACGTTCACGTCGAAGTTGGCAACAATCTTACCAGCAACCAAATCTGTTTTCTTCCACGTGATTTGGAATTCCGTCCTTTACGAATACGATTTATCACTTTTTGAATTCTCGTTTGCTGACACACTGTTTTATTTATGGGGATTCAATAATTTTTGTAAATATTTTAATTTATTTTAACCCCACGTTGGGAGCCATTTATGTGATATCATTATCAACTTTTAGAAAAAGATTCTATAGCATTTGTTGATAACAATTTTCCTTGTTATCAACATTTCCCAACAGGCTGTCAGTCGGAGGGAAGTGGCATGTCTTGAACCAGGCAAAGGAAACCTCTTTCCTTAATTGACGATAACTACCGCTGTTTCAAAGGCACTAGTGAGCATAATTCTTAATGATCCAGATCATTAATATTCGTCAAGTCCAAGATGGACCAACAAATAAAATAAACGTGTCCGCCGCCGCCATGAAGAAATGAGGCCAAGTTCTTTCTTTCCCTCCTTATAAAGAGGAACTCACGTCGCCGTTTATCAGGGCAGGTACCAAGCAACAACCACACGTACTCAGAATCCGTCATGATCGGCGGCGCCTCAGGCCACCTGGCGGCATTTCTCTCTCTCTTCATCCACAGATCAGATAAGGACCCGGTGCACATTTCCTGTGAAATCATGCGGAATGGAAGGCTTATACCAACAGATCATCGGCGATAGCCAAACAACTCCAATAGTACCGTTCGTTATGGCACGCAAATAATACACATTCAAATGACTGGTATTTATGTCAGGTTATGAGATTGTGACGACATCGTCATGAATTTGACGACTGATAAAATAATAACAATGAACTTGTTGTGGTATTCAGCCAATAGACTGGTCTTAAATAACTAACCTATACTGGGAAATTGTTTTCATTTCCCAAATCAGCTTACCGTATTCAATCCTTTCCTTCCTCTTTTGTTCTTACCCCACACATTTCCATCTAATCCTAATTTTACAATTCCCTCGTCATGTGCCCTATTAACCTAACCCTTCTCTTTGTCAAAGTCCTCCAAATTGTTCTGGTTTCCTCTATTCTGCTTAGAGCATCCTGCTTACTTACTCTATCACGCATTTCGAAAGCTATTCTGCAACTCCTATCTTCCACGTTTCGCACCCACATAACACCACGCTCCATACGAACATTTTTAGCAACGATGTCCTAATATTCACACTTATATTACCCGTAAGTAAATTCCTCTTTTTCGCGAAAACCTTCCTTGCCTGTGATATCCGAACCTGGTTATTACGCTTCCCAAGTAGCAGAATTCCTGAACTTCCGTCAAAATATTCCTTCCCAATCTAACATCCTTTGTTATTCCACTGTTTCCCATACTACACTCCATTACATTACTTTTCCCTCTATTAATCCTAATATTGAACTCTTTCTCCAGGACTCCGTTCATGCCATTTATTATGGTTTCCAAGTCTTCTTCTGACTCCCCTAATACTACAATATCGTCGGCAAAGCGTAAGGTTTTATTTATTCTCTTTGCAGTATCATTCATTTTCCGTATTCCGTTTTAACCTTCTTCGTCGCTTGTTCTATATATATAAGTTAAACAGCATGGGTGACAGACTGCATCCTTGTCTTACTCCTTTCTTGATCTTCTATTCATACTTATATTAACCGTAAAAGTAAATTCCTCATGCTTTTCTGTACTACCTTCCTCTAGTTCTTATGCTGTCCAAGTAGCAGAATTCCTTAAGTTTCTTCAAAATACCCCTTCCCAATCTAACACCCTTCGTTCTTACACTATTTCCCACACTATACTCTACCACCTTGGTTTTCCCTCTATTAATCCTCATGTTGTACTCTTCCTCCACGGTCACGTTCATATTCTTAATGAATTATGAATAAAATATTGAGCTTAATCTAATTTAATATTATAAATAAACTAGAACTGGCCAAAAGACAAAAGTGGCCCCTGGATGTTACTGTAGAAACACAAGATTTCTGTCGAGGATTTAATTTAACTTCTAAAGAGATCGGGAAAGATGGCGACGAAACTTTTGAATTGAAACTCTTCTATTTCTTGGCTGTTCATTATATTTATTTATAATTCTCAATAATATAATGTGCTCGATAGAAAAAATATCGTTATTTTTTCCTACCGTTTAACTGCGCGACGTACCTGAAACATAGCTTCACCCTGGTACAATTATTTTTTATTGCAGGAATCGTGATAGTTCTAGTTTATCTAAAGAAATATATTGTTTTCCCTATAGGAGTAATTGTGGTAAAGTTTCTGTGACTAAGACCGTTATCAAGGCATGACGTTTCTGTGACTGACTCCGTCATCGTGTGAAATCGGAAGATTAGCGGTTGTTGTTATGGAATACGAAGTAGTATAAATCTTCGCTAGATGATGTCTTCCAAATTTTTATGTATATTATTATGTTCTACTTCTGTATTTGTGGCACGGTAAATGGTTTTATGAATTTTAAATTCCGTCTTCTATTTTCGTAAAAGGTCCGTCCGAGAGTGGATTTTACTTTAATTAAATTTAAGGTGTTGAATTTCAGAAGTTTTCTGAATAAGCGGTATAAATCAACGTAAGATAAAGTTCGTTTTGGACTTTTATAAGTAATGTTGTGAAATGTTTGCTTTTGTTCAGTATTTAATGCTTTACATTTTATTACATACAAACATCTGTGTAGTTAAATATCTGTGACATTTAGAATATCTGTGAATGTCAAAGATATCTTTTGAGCTTGAAACAATAATGACTAAAGACATAAACGGGAAATTGTTTTTCCTTGCACTATGTGATTAAATAATTCATTTCTCCTTTACAAAAGGAAATAATTATTCGGCTTGAGAGGAAGAAGAGCTTCAACCGGCTAAATTAGCTATGATTGACAGGTCAGGTTATTATATTCCAAGATTCCTTAATCCGTGCAGTTATTTAGTTAGAAATTTTGGATAAGAAATAGGTTGAGATGTGAAGTAGAGAGACAGAAAGGGGAAGTTATGCTGCGCAGAGCGTGCCAAGCCTCTCTAAGCTGTTTACGGTCCATGATTGCAGAGTCTCGTTAGTTGTCGACAATAAAAGGAAAGTTGGCGTGTTTGTTCCGAAGGCGGCGTCATTATTAATTTGAGTCACTTGGGACGTGCGCTATCTTTAGAAGTGACTACGTGAAAACCGTCCCGTTGAGGCCCGCGACTCTCGAAACAAGACCAACTCGTTTCTGCTCCCCAATTTTCCTATCTGGAACAGTAAAGGAGCAATTATAAACCCATCAATGCACGATTAGGCTCTACAATAAAGGTCTTATTACAAGCACAACATTTGGCCGAGAACAATGTCCATAAGTGACGTGGATTTATGATCGGGCTTTGTCCATCGCAAAAAAGGAATGATGCACGGCTTAATCATTACATTGGACGTACTTATTATGTTAATTAATCAAAAACTGTCTCATGAATAGGAAAATAAAAGTACGACTTTTAATAACAATAACAATTTTTATGTCATTATCTCCTCTATGAAATGTTATTAATTGTTGTTGTTGTGGTAATCGTTCCTAAGACTGGTCCGATGCAACCCTCCGTACTAACCTTTCCTGCGAAAGCCTTTTCATTTATGCATTGCTACTAATCCCACATCCTCCCCAATCCCAGGCCTCCCTCTTCTGTTCACTTCCCCTCTAACGCTAATTTTACAAGACTAATGTCTCAAAACCTAGCCTATTAATCTATCCCTTCTCTTGGTCAACGTCCTTCGTATTGTTCTCTTCCCTTATTCTGCTTAGAACTTCCTGCTTAGTTATTCTATCCCCTCATCTCATTCTCCTATAGCGCCACATTTCGAAAGCTTCTGTTCTTTTCCTGTCTGCAAATCCTACCATCAACGTCTACCACCCATACAACGCCTCATTCCGTAAGAACATATTTCGTAATGGGGTCCTAATATTCATAATTATACTAGCCGTAAAAAATTCCTCTTTTTCGCTTAAGCCTTTCTTGCCTGTGCTATCCTACTCTAGTTATTGCCCTTCCCCAGTAGCAGAATTTCTTAACTCTTCCCAATCGAATAACCTGTGTTAGTCCACTGTTTCCCTTACTACACTACATCACCTTGGTTTTCCCTCTATTAATCCTCTTGTTGTACTTTTCCTACTGGATCACGTTCATGCCATTTATTGTGGTTTCCAAGCCTTCTTCTGACTCCCCTTATACTACAATATCATTGGCAAAGCGTAGGGGATTGTTTTTATTTATTCGCCTTGCATTTTTATTCCCTTTCCATATTTATTTTTTAACTTTCTTCATCCCCTGTCAAATATAAGTTAAAGAGCATGGGTGACAGACTCTTTTCTAGATTTCTGCTTTCTCTTCTTGTCCCTTCAATTCAAAGTACTGCTGACTGCCTTCTGTAATCAAACATCAAGTTATTACTATGTAAACAAAAACTTTAATGTTTAGGAATGGCGAGAAGGAAGCGTCATATTAATCTTATAGAAAATGAAATACAAAAGAAGAAGAAGACTTCAATAATGGAAAAATAAGATTTAATTTACTCGGCCAAACAAAAAAAATAGTTTCAGGTCAATAATGCTCCTTGCAGGGTCAAATTTATGTTAAGAAAATTAATTTTATCATGTATGAAGTTGAGGACGAAACGTTTTAAATTAAATTCTTGTAGTTAACTTTTTTAGCCATTCTTTATATTTTATTAATAGTATTAATTCTGTTTATAATATTTTTGTCCTTTTTTTGCATTAATCTTTGTTACGTCTCCGGTGCAATGTATTATTTACATTCCAGAGTGTCTTTGTCTGTGATCCTATTTCATGAAGGTGTTGCAATTCTCAGTTTTGCTAATTATCTATTATTTTTATGTTAATGTTAGTTCACTTATGCTTTGTACAGTTTCTGCCGGGAACAGAAAGAAAGCAGCAGGCATGTGTTAAGCTAATACACCTGCATATGTGAATAAACACCTGCTCCGTACTTTGCAGCCAAACAGTATGGGTTTACCTGTCCTCAATCTGAATACTTGTTTATTTATCCCATCATCACGAGTGGTCCTGCCTATCCTTTCAGTGTACCCAAGTATTTCATCAACTACTACATTGTTATACAATCCTATACAACACCGTAGCCATTGCGTCAACCAGTGACAGCGTTTATTCTATGATTTTAATATTCCTTCGGTGAATTGTATAATAAAAATGCCAAAATCTTCAAGGTATATTTTTTTTGTATATTTTGATGTACAATGTTGAAAGACACTTTGCTTTTAAAACTTGCAAAATTTAATAACTACCAAAATTATTAAAGAGCGAAGACTTTCCCCGTGAATTTGATTCAAATACAATTCTCGGGTTTCAACCCGGGTCAAAGTTTATTTACACAACGTTTCGACAGCAAACTTCGCTACCTGACGACGATGGTTTAGAATTTTATTTGGAATACCATAATTATGTTTTAATTTACACTATAAACTTTATTAAAAATATGTAGAGAATTTTCGGTTAGCTGAAACATTACAAACACAAATGTGTATGAAACTTGTAAATTATAACAGGTATTTTTTATTTGATTTAAATATTTAATCTATTGTACATACTCTCATTTTGTCAATCTAAAATTTTTTGTATGTTGTTTATTATATACATTTCTAAATATATATATGGTTTGAAATTTTTTTGAGATTGTATCATATTTTTTATGTATTATTTTCATATTATATCAATTAATTTCATGTTTCAAATTTATATGATGCAATAACAAGGCATTGGTTTTCCTTGTTTTGCATGTTTTAAGATTATATTTTCTGGTACATTACTGTTTTTTAATCTATTTATTTAACATGTACAGAAAATAATAAAATACGGATTCATACTGGGAATTTTAGGGGAATTGTGTTATAAAATTTTCAAAATAAATTTCAAGTAGATTATTGTACATTCAGGCAAGTAAATACTTAAAGACGTGGCAGGGTAATTGGTATTGTTGAAAAAAATGTATATTTTCATAAATAGATTAGTCATGGATTTGGTTTCTTACAGAATGAATAACAAAGTTATAAAAAAATTTCATTGGTTTCTGTAGTAATTTAAGTATAAAATGGATCATTTTGGTTTTACCGAGCGTGTCAATAAACTTTTATTTTGTCAAGCGTTGCCACCTTCAATAACACACATTACATAAATTGTACTGTGGCTTTCACGAACTCATTGGCGGCCTCGGCCTACCGGGTCCGCTGCGGACAGTCATCATACTTCACACATTCCGAATTTAGAGTGACACATGGTCAGCGTATAGATTCTCCAGCAGTCTCAATCTCGGTCTCCGTGACCATGACGTCACAAACATCCAAACCCGTGCCAGGATTCGATACCGGGACCTCTGGGTTGTGAGACAGCGACGCTAACCACTAGACCACAGGAGGTCGGCGGAGAATATACTGCAAAGAATAAATTAATTGCTCCGTCTCCGGCGCATGTCTATAAAATTTACTTAAAACTACCAAAGCTACATATTTCTGTAATCCGAATAAAATTTAAACAATTTCTGTAAGTAAACGTTGAAGGTAATTAATTCTCTCTGACTCAGTAAATAATGGACATAAACTGCATAAAGGTAGATAGATCATTGTGATTAGAAGAAGTATTCCAATTTTGGCTGTAGATAATTGAGGTCGCATATAAAATAAGCCCATACATTGCTCATGCAGGCAGTAACACTGTATATAAGTTGCCGCTGAGATGGAGGACGACTCAAATTGGGTTTCCTGTCTTCTCTGGCATCAGCCACGCGGTGACGTCGACGCTGTAAAACGACCTCTCGATACTCTGCTGTGTGTGATCCACTCATAATATCACCACCATATATCAAATAACTTTATTATTATTTCTAACAAAAAAATAATGTCAAACAACAGAATTTTATTACATTGTGAGGCACATGGAACCAATCCAATGAGACTTGCCTCAGAACAGATAACTTGCTAGATGATTTACGTTGTTAACGTCTAAAAAAAGAGTAGCATGTTATAACACACAGAAGAGACCTTCATGCTTTTATCAGGCTTCAGCAACAAAAAATCACTGAGAAAGTTCCTCCGCCCAGAATCTGTATCGGCAAAATCATTCACTGAGATAAAAAAGCTGTTGGGTCGGCGAACACAAAGACTTATTTATTGCCCACAGATGTAACTATCAGGGATATACTTATAAAAAAAACTGTGACAAGACAGAGTCGCATTGTCGAACAATGTAGAAAAACAAATATAAATGACGAAGCCAGCTTAAACCTTCATGTCCTGGACTCCGGAAAATTGGCGAAACCGGAATTCTGGAGCTGGAAGTACAACCTGGGCTAGAAAAGTGGAGACGCAGGAAGAGAGGAGGATATAAAACAGCAGACAAGAATTGGGCGAAGGCTAACCTCCTACGCCTCTTCTTTTTTTTTGGTTAACAGGCTACATGAGGGTGATCCTGAAACAGGCAACTCCCCTTTAATAGCATAGGAAGGGAATTGAAAAGGGGGGATGCGGAAGGTAGAGCAAGGTAGCCAAGGGTTGACTAGGGCCCCCAGGCTATAGTGTAAGGATCCTACCCGGTGTTTCACCTAAAGAGATGCAGGAAAACCCTAGAAAACCTGCATCAGGTAGGTCGGACATTGGGAACTATTCTCACGCCTTACCGAATGACGGGAGACGAGTCTGCTGTGGGGTCGCAGCATTCCCTCTCCGTGTCTCCACCAGCTTCAGGAGGCAGTTGGCCGACTGATCCAATGGGATTAGCGGACAACTCTTGCCATATGCCCAAGGTCTTTGACCCCAGTACATATACCTCCTAAAATAGGTGAAGGTGTCTCGGCATATGAGAACTTTGATAAAAAATACCCAGAGAGAGTGCGAGGCATTCCCGACATGATCAGGTGAGCCCCGCAGTCACTCTGGGCTGAAGCGTCTGCGAGAAAACTCCCGCAGCGCTATGATCATATTCCTGCGCCTCTTTTTTTTTCGGTTAACAGGCTATATGAGGGTGATCCTGAAACAGGCAACTCCCCTTCTCCTTTTTTTTGGTTAACAGGCTACATGAGACACCCTGGTAGTACTTATGCAGTCTGCTCTACAGACCCCCTGCGGGACAGTGGTTCCAAAATTTATGTTAAAAATAATTAAATAAAAATAGCATATCAAAAAAATAAAAAATTGTAATTGTAAATCCCATTCAATGTATAAAAAGGAAGGAAGCTGCTACTACTTACCATAGTTGTCCTCTCTCTTCATATTAGAATGCCCGTTATTTCTTCCCTTCTATATTCATCCATCTCTGATCTAACGGCATTTTCCCTTCGTCCTCCTACCCCCTTCACCCTATACCCCTCTAATCCTATATTTAATTGTGGATACCAAATTTACAGTCTTCGTTTATTGGCATGATATACATTTCATTGCCAGTCATTTATTTTACTCAGGAGCTTTCGGCCCAATGAGCCACATTCATCTGAAGGTTATTTCTCCTACGTTATTGTAGTTAAAACATGTTAACATGATTTACGCCGTAAACATAGCAACGTGACGGATCGTAAGCCAAAATAGTTAATTAATTACTATTACTGTAAAAATAATAATAACAGACGAATTTTGTAACACAATTTTGTTATAGATGTACTAGAAAACAGGTTAATTATGTTCTAAATAATTAATTAAAAAAATTATTAATTTTAAAAAGTTGAATTAAAATAACATTAACAAATGATAATTAAATAAAACCACGTTAAGTTGTCAATTCTGTATTATTTCAGAAGCTTTCGGCCATGGCCGTTGTAAAATTTGTACGTGAGATAATCGAATTATTCAGTTGAAAATGGCCATGGCCGAAAGCTTCTGAAATAATACAGCATTGACGACTTAAAGTGGCTTTCTTTTATGTATATAGTGTCTAAGAATATCTCTGCACACGCAGCGATATTCGTGTCATCTTTGAAACAAGAACATTGGAATACAATCATTTTCGGACACACTGTAGTATTAAGGCTCCATGAATGTATTCGAGTGTAATTACCGTAGATACGGAGCGGCGCAATTCATAATCGGTGTACAGAGCCTCGTCAAAAGTCAAAGTTCACACTGAGGCAATTCTTCTAGGAATAAACACGGACAATCGTCGAAGCTATTCTTATCCCGTTGTTGAGAAGAACTTTGCACGTTTCTCGCATATAATTCGGACAGACCCAGTTTATAAACACGAGCGGCAGGAAAGAAATGAAACCTTCCCCAGGTGTGCCGTATAAATTTAGATATAGTTTATAGCATATACACAATTTTATTACGGAATTCCTCCTTCTCTGCTCCGTGTGCGACAAATTATTCTGACCTATAAACCTCTAGCGCTTTGAACAGGAAATTATTCCCTAGGGCTCGATACCCAGAATTCCAGAGTAACTGCAGTGCAGAATGAAATTCTGTTGCGGAGTGTTTTTTATAGTTAAAATTGAAATTTACTAGGCAGGTGTTTCTAGCCAGTCGCTCATTAGCCATGCGTCTTCTTCTCCATTAAATCCGCTTGATTATTCCTAATCCTAGGCAGGAGAAACGCTCGGAAAAACACGGAAACAGTCGGCTTTAGTTTCGTCAAAGAAAACACGTTGCAGAGAGAACACTTCAAACCAGTTTTCCATAATAATAAGTATATTATATTACTTAATGTTTATTATTTAATTTATGAGGTGATTGAAGTACTTGTAAGTAGTTACTTAATATTGCACTTATTTTTGGTCTACAAATGGGCGCAAGCCCGGTGGCAGATTAAAAATAAAATTACTTAATCATAAATACTCCTAATCTAAAAAAATAATCATAGTCCTTTAAAATTTCTATAGCCCTGAAAGAGAAAAGAGAACCACTACAAAAATTATATTAACACTTCACTTTAACTTTAACATTTAGATTCTCTTGCATATGGTAATTTATAGATTTACATTAATTATAATAACATACATACTTAATATTTATTGTTTGGCTCAAGGTGGTTAAAGGTTAATTCTTCTAGAAGACTCGTGGTTACTACGCAAAGTACTTTTTGGCCCATCGAAATAAAAATCTACCGTTTGCTTCCATTAAACCAAGCAGTTTTAATTCAATACATCAGAATCCGGTAATGAGCGACTGGCTGTAAATACCTGAATAGAATTAGGAATAAGCAAGATAATCTAATGGAGGCTAACAGTCGACATGAGAGTGATCCTGAAACAGGTAACTCTCATTTAATACCATTAGTAAGGGACTTGAAAAAGGGGGAATGTGGAAGTAAGAACGAGGTAAACCAAGGGTTGACTAGGAACCCCGAGTTGTACTGTAAGGATCCTACCTGGTGTTTCATCTAAACGTTATGCAGGGAAATGCCTAGAAAACCTGCATCAGGTAGGTCGGGTTATTGGGTACTACTCCTACGCCCTTCTGATGACGAGAGCTGGATTGCTGTGGAAACGCAGAAAACTCAAATCCTTGCCTCGACCAAATTTAATGGGCAGTTGCCCGACTGGTCCAATGGGATCAGCGAACAACTGTTTCCGTATTCCGAATATCTTTGACCTCCTGAAACTGCTCAAGGTGTCTCATCTTGCAGGAGACTTTAATTAAATACCTTGGACCAGGGATGAGGAAGTCAGCTCTGACGGACTTTACAGAACTCCACCTGTTTCGTCCTATTTCTTGTGGAATTCATTGCATCTCTGCCCTTCAAGGTTAATGCAGCCGACATCTGAGTTGTATACCTAGAATTGCAGAAACACACTGCGAGTTATAAGGTGTTCTAAGGTTTCCCTTAAACCATTCATCAAGACATTACTGTCGAATGAAACACTGTAGCGGGCTAATGTAACTAAATTCCCGAGCATCGCCGGGCAACCAGATAGTTATTTATAAAATATTTAAAGACTAACATGAAAGTGACATTTGTAAATAGAGTTTCGATGGTTGTCAATATTTCCTTTAGATCCAAGGACGAGCAACATTCCACTAGACTACTGTGAATGGCACGTACTAATTCCAGAAGTCACGACATGCTGGAGTCACATTCATTCTTGTTGCCGTTTTCTTCAACCTTCCCACTTTTTATTAATGAATATATAATGTATCCTGTGTTAATGAAACATTATACGTGTTACCAGTTGAAAACTAGTCCAGTTTCAGTATCCGTTGTCAGACGTTCCCTTGGAATTAAAGGAAATGAACGTTTGGACGCCAAGATGCAAATATGAAGAACATTAACCAACATCCGCTTGTAATCAGTGTTGGTGTAGCGCAGACGTTCGATAGATGACTAGAGAGAGAGAGAGAGAGTAATTGATCGCCCACTCTGCAAGCAAGTGAAGAAGCGCTGATGTATTTCGGTGGCGTCGGAAGTGCACACTAATCAGCTCCCACGCACCGCAGCCTTGGCACACAAACAACTCTACCTTTCATGGCTGCCGAATGAATGGTAACTGCCAGTCAGAAGCGGAATAAAGTGGCTCCCAGACTCTAGACTATATCGTCTTATGCAAGTAAAGCACGTAACATCCACGAGAACAATGCATTCAGCGTATAACAAAATTAAATTAAAACCAATATTCCTAAGACTTTGACAATAGTCAGTAAATAATTCAAACCACACGTCAAATTTGCAATTCCTTTGAAATTGTAGGGAATTTGATAATGAAAAAACAGTCCTACGATCAGGCTATTAGTAAATTTAGAAAAAGCATTTGATAATGTTAATTAGAAAACACTATTATAGATTTTGAAGAGCACAGGAATAAGATATCGAGAAAGAAGACTTATACATAACCTCTAGAGGAGGAACTTGGCAGTAATTAGATTTGAAGATTAAGGAAAGAAAGCAAAAATCAAGAAATGAGTAAAACAAGGATAGTCTGTCGCCCATGCTGTTTAATATATATATATATATATTGTAGCGGATCCGTCGTTCCTCCGTAATTCGAGGGTTTCTTAATTCCTTTAGGGCGCCAGGTATTTTTCATAAAAAACACCAAAAATTGATTTTAGTAGTTTTAATTTCAATCAGAGCATGAAAAAATATTATATCTGCAGGGCGTGGTCATTCTCTCGTCGTCCCGCCGACACAACCTGCTTCTTCAATCACCCCATGACGACTCTCCGTCTCGCCAGACCACATTGTTGGCCCGGGTTGCGTCAGTTCCTCAACAATTGCAACTAACAAGCTGGCCTGCATTGTTCATCGTAACTTTTCATGTTACAATATATATGTATAGAACAGGTGATAAAGAAAGTTTAAACGCAATATGGAAAAGGAATCATACAGCAAGTAGAAAAAATAAGAAGCCTACTTTTTTTCGATGATATTGTATTAGAAGAGTCAGAAAAAGAAATTAGAAAACATAAGTGGCATAAACGTGATCCTGGAAGAAGGGTACAGCATGAGGATAATAGAGGGAAAACCAAGACAATGGAGTGTATTACGGGAAACAGTGAAATAACAAAGGGTGTTAGATTGGTAAGGGATATTATGACGGAAGTTAAGGAATTCTGGTACTTGGGACGCGTATTATCTAGGAATGGTAGAAGTATAGTAGACATAAAGAGTAGGACAGCACGGCTATGAAGACTTTCGCGAAAAAGAGGAATTTACGTACGGGTAATAT
Organism: Eucriotettix oculatus; assembly: GCA_034510155.1. Lineage (NCBI taxonomy): Eukaryota > Metazoa > Arthropoda > Insecta > Orthoptera > Tetrigidae > Eucriotettix > Eucriotettix oculatus. Next base: position 101,792,430 of record CM067378.1, read on the forward strand.
AAGTGTTAATATTTGGAAATCGTTGCTAAAAAATGTTGGTATGGAGTGTGACGTTACACGGGTGCGATAAGTGGATGATAGGAGCTACAGAAAGGAGACGAATAGAAGCCTTTGAAGTGTGGCGCAACAGGAGAATGAGATGGGTTGACAGAGTAGCTAACGAGGAAGTTCTAAACAGAATGGGTGAAGAGAGAATAATATAGAGGACTTTGACCAAGAGAAGGGATAGATTAATAGGCCACGTTTTAAGACATGACGGTCTTGTAAAACTAGCATTAGTGGGGTAAGACCAGAAGAGGAACGCCAAGGATATTAGGGAGGATGTAGGAGATTAGTAGCTATGTAGAAATGAAAAGGCTTTCGCAAGACAGGTTAGCATGGAGGGTTGCATCAAACCAGTCTTAGGACTGAATCCCACAACAACATTTGATGTGAGTTTTCCGTCAAAGCAAAAATAAATGTTGAGTGATATATACAAGTACATTAACTGTCAACCATATCTGTTTTAAGAGTCATCTTATTTAAATTTGTGTTTAGTATGTAAATTATTTGAAAGTTTGTCGTGCCGACGTGTAATTGTGAGAAACCCGGGAACCTGTTTGTTGCAAGTTCTTCACTGCTAAGACATTTGGTTCAGCAACGTATCCCGTATCCCGTTGATTACCCGGCTGTGTGTTAATGACGCCAATAATGTGGTTAGGAAAATCGATCCGACGCCGCCTTTGGTGATATTGAAACTCACTCTCCACATCCTAGAATCACGCCAGCGAAAGTTGTTCTAAGAAGACTTGAAAGGTTAAACTTGAGATGAAAGTTATAATGACACTAGCAAAAACGGACGTATTAGCTGGTTATTGACTGCGTTGACGCGGTTGTCCGCCATCAACTAACTGTTGGACTTCTTCATTCTACAGTCACTTTATTCAACAGTTAAGATTCGTTTCCCTTTTAAGCTGTTGTGTGTCAGTTTCACGGGTGCTACGGAAGCACCATTCGTCACTTCAGACCTTCCTCGTCCTGTTTCACTGTACACTTCCGGAGTGGTCAGTGACTTACAGATGGTGGCCTGATGATAAGTAAGTTGGTAAACGTTCTCCATGCAGCGACTGGATGACCTGCGACCCACCGCTCCAGGAATAGTCAAGGTGATCCTGTGGCGCTCTTTAGTTTGTCTGCATTTAAAGCGAGCGACTTCCCGTCTCTTGCAAATACAAACTACGGCCATTTTGTGAAACCGCTTAATATGTACGTTATTCAATAACTCCTTAAATGTCATTACTAGCCAAAGAGAATAATAATTTATTTTGCGGTCCTTGGTGCATATAGACTTGGCTGTGTTGGTGCGGTTGTTGTCCACCTTGGCGTCTTCCTTACAGGAACTGATTATTACTCATGAAAGACAGAAACTTGTTAGTTCAATTCTTCATTGAAATTGTAATATGACTCCATTACCGTTTTTATCACTCCCATATTTATTTTAACATAATATTTATAACTATCGTCAATGATTTTCTGAAATAATGTGCAATATTCTTTTACATAAAGTAATTGTATAAAAACTATTTTCAAGAAAACATTCCTTAATAATTTTTCAGGACATTTTATATTTTAAGAACAATTAAGGTATTTTTTTTAAATAAATTATATAATGAAGAACAGCTTCAGTCGGTTACAAATATTGACAAGGACCACAAGTGTTGGTCGAATCGTCTGTTAAATATTAAGTTTTGCTTTCTTGTACAATATTTGATAATTGTCTGTTATACAGGTCGTTAATTCTTATCTAACAAGCTGGGTGCCCGGCCTTGCCAGGATATTTATTTGTATTATCCCGGTACAGTATTTAATTTGACACTATGTTATTTGTAATCACAAATAGGCACTTATTTTTGAATAATACTGATATTCATCCCTTCAATACAAGGAACAAAAATAATCTGTATAAAAAATGTAAAACATTGTCAATTGCACAGAAAGGTGTGCATTATCCATCTTCAACAGACTGCAGTCAGCACAGAATTAAACAGTTGTCCGATAATCAAGGTAAATTTAAGACTGAATTACGCTCATTTTTGCTTAGCCACTCCTTCTATTCAATAAAGGAATTTATAGAAGAATCTGAGAAGAGTAATTAATTAATTAGTTTATAATACAAAAATTTGTTATAAGTATATTTATCTTTTATACAATAAAATAATGTAATAAATGTACACCCTGACCCATTCCACATCCTTGAAGCTTAGCTTCTTTACAGGATCTACGGAATATGATAATTATTATTATTATTATTACTAATGTTATTTAAGCGGTATAGAGCGCGTTTTCAGACCTCCATATCTCTTCTTATTAACAGAGGGAGATATATGTATTGGAACTATGTGGATGTCTCTTCTTATTAACAGAGAGATATATATGTAATGGAAATTTGTGAATATCCCCTTATTTGCCATTTGTAGATACTCGTCATGACTACACTACACGTATTTTTTTTCAATTTCTACTCGTAATTAGCGAGATATTTCACTCAATCTCTAGCCGTTTCCATGATGGGCACTCAACCCAAAACATAACATCTAACCTCAAAATTGTGTTTTAAACAAAACAACGGTACAGACAGTCCACTTAGTTACTTCTACTTTTATAAATTTATACTTTTATAAATTAATGTTTCAATCAGGCCAAAAACAAACAAAAATTAAATAACAAACCCAACAATAATTTATGTTGTGGCACACTTCGGGTACCACGTGGTCAGGGATTTTGGGCGCCACCTGCGTAGGTTATTTACGCAAGAATAAATTAAATAAAAAAAATATCCTAAGAAAATGAATTTATTATAAACAAAACAAAAAAAATTATATACGAAATATTTATCTGTCTGGCCTGAAAATTCACCAATTGCGACAGCTAACAGTGAGTCTCCCTTTCCCAAGGATAACCGTGGTGATTTCGGTTACGAACCCGCGGTCGCGTGATCATTCGTGGCCAACACTTACCAAAAGCCGGAACATTCAGGGACTCTTGGACGCCGCTCGTTCTGTGGCGCTGAATGGACCGTCCCTCTCGCCGTCTTTACCACAAGTGTCCGTCTATGAAAATCTCAGAGACGACGGTAAACGTTTCCTCCCTTCCTCTCTACTTTTTTTCATCCTCTTATTGGCCAGCCTATGGCTAAACCCAATATCCCCTCCTTAGCCCTTTCTCAGAAAGGGGGCCAAAATAGACTTGTTTGTCCCTTTACGGGATTTTCCAGCGTCACTCATTGTCCCGAAAGTTCCAACTCTTGGCTTTGTGCTGGCTACAAATGACATATTTATAAGTTATATTATAATGCACCATAATGTGGACCACCAAAGTAAACAATACACAAAATTATTACTGTGCATTACAAAGATATACATTCTCGTTTCGTTTTCGAGTTACCATTTCACAGTAGTTAGTCCTTTAATGGGAATAATGTTTAATAGTTAGGTATCACTCTACTGTGTATTTATCGATGTTAAAACTGACGTATTTGTTTTTTTATTCCCCGTCCAAACTATTAATATAAATTTAAGAGAAGTAGATTCCTTGCCTCTATTTTCCATCCTCAGTTCCTTGCCAATTGATTGACGAGCCAGAGTTTCAGCCTGTGTGATTAGTGTAAATTCCTCGTCCGTCCTCCAACGTTGAACAAAAGATTTGTTAATGGAGAAGATGTCGTAACGTGTGCAGACTGCTGCAGTTATAATCCACGGTCCCGTAATGTAGGCAAGCGATCACGCAGGCACGCACGCAGGCAAACAGCTTTGCGGTGACGTCACAGCTCCGCTTCTGGTGATGAAGTCAGCCGCGTTGCGTCACTGTCATGGCGTAGCCGCTGTGACGCAGCCTCCACACAACTGCAGCCAGTCACGGTGACGACTCAAAACATCACATGCTCACCGCTATTCCTAGTTATGAATCGATACGTCACATTACCCCAAAATAAACCACTTATTCAAGCCTTAATTTTTTTTCTTTCAAAATCCTGAAAAAGCCACAAATTAAACATTGCGGCAGAAACTTTCCCTACTGGGTCAATTCAAGCCAAGTGGTCCGGGAAAAGGGTTGCAGCATCAACTCTCTGCATTACCTCATGTCTTGGCAGTTCAAACATTTTTTTTCTTTATATTGTGTCCGGTCAAAAATGGCCGCCGCTTTTGTTGTAGTGCGCATGCTGTTTATCGCGTTTGCGTTCTACCTGGAAGAATATGTATAAAAAATTGTTATGTAATATTAAATGTTGTTATTAAAACAGTCTAATTACTAAATATTTAAAGTAATTTCTTCAAGGAATTTATTAAAATTTTGTTAAAAGAGCTGTTTTTACTTATAATAATAATAATTTTTCCTTGTGTTAATCAGTCACATTAATAACCAAAACTATAAATTAATTTTGATTTCAAATTTATTCAGCAGGAGCTTCCGGCATTACCATAGTCATCTACAAAATTCAAATACTTACGAATATGTGAATATAAGGAAATCGTTGTTGAATATGTTCGTATGGAGCGTGACGCTTTATGGGCGCGAAACGTCATTAAATGTCCACGAGAGCGTCTAGAATGACCAATTCTTTGACGGGTGAATACTGTTTGAACACTTCTGTCTAAATTGTATTTCGTGGATACTGTTGCTTATTTCGTGGAGTTAAGTCTGTTTTATTTATCCATTAATTGTTCCAATTAGCCTTGATTTTGGATTTTATAGTCTTTCTTACGTTCTTGTGGGACACTGGCAGGTTAGTTGGGTTTATGGTGGATAATGCTGCTTTTAAACAAATAAATATATTAATTTTTCTGAGATGGTGCGACAACGAGTGCTGCCCCTACTTTCGAATCATTATATTTAATTAAAACGTCAAATGAAGGGTGTTACGTTGCAAGACATTGTCTTCCAGGTCCATAGGCCGCAACTGCTGCATTGTGCCGCTTAGAAGAACGTGAAGGCATGCGGATATCACCAAACAATTCCAATTCTTGCCCTGAAGCCTCGCAATACAGAGAACAATGCATGTGTAAATCTACCCGAAGAGATAAACTTGCCTGTTTATTATTTCGCCACACAAACTCGTCTTATTTCTGTTCAGATAAAACATCTGCATTGTTCGGTAATTAAATTGGATTAGTAGTTTATCTGTAGTATAGGTTGGAACGTGCCGTTTGCACATCCTGTGTATCGTGTTTTAATTACAAAGCTACGAGTACGGTGGAGTTTCATCAGTAACACTGGTGCACTTTAACATTCTTATCGGTAGATAAGACATGGAGTAACCCTAAAGTTGCTCACGCTTCCCCTTTCACAGTGAATCCCTTTCATAGAGGAATATCAGGATTACTTTTTACTGCAGTAAATACATGTTGGTAACTGTAGAGAGTTGCATCCAGCGACTTGCACACGAATCCCGTACTTCATGTAGAATACAGAGTAAAAATGTAACATTAATGAAACAATTTACAGCAAAATTCAGTTGGTGGACTTTTCGTCCTTTACCAATAGGATTGAACTTCCGTTTGCCCAACATTTTTCCTCACACAATCACCTTTTCATACGAGCACAAATAATTTTTAGCAGTCACAAAAAGTATTAAAAACTCGGATTTGCTTTCTTCTTATCTCAGATCCGGTTACAAACATCTTTCACAGTAAATTGTTACTTTTAACGCGCAAACGTGACATTACCAACAGTTTATTTACCAGAGATTCAGCTAACTCACCTGAGTCAGTTTCCACACGCAATCCTGATCATCCGTTACATAATAATTTCACAAACTTGTATTTTTATTTCGTCATAAGTTGGATGTCTGCCGTTGTACTGGTATTTATTCAAATTAACCCCGGGAAGCCAAATTAATTGGACATTAATCACTTACGCAAGGTCTAGGCGAATGCAAACAAATAGTCGCCATATTGGACTACATAAAACATGGCCGAAACCCTGGTATTCACATTTTCGTGACGTCACAGACAAGTCGTCAGCATCACATATTTGTTGCATTTTTAAAATGAAATTCATTCTATCCTTATTTTTGGGGGAATTTTCGCACTCGCAGTTTCTTCCCGGGATTTTTAAGAAAATTTGAACCAAGTTTTGTTATAATTTCTCCTACATATACTATTTTTTTAAAATTTAAAGTTTTTGTGTTCTTTTTTCAATCAATTAAAAAGGCGGGCAAATTATAATTTTTGTATTTGGTTAACAGGCTACATGAGGGTGGTCCTGAAACAGACAGCTTCCTCTCAATAGCATTTTTTGGGGGTAAACAGGTTACATGAAGGTTTTCTACGGTAGGTCAATTATATAACAAATATAATTTAATATTAAGATCAGTTGAACTTGGACTGATTTTATTTTTAATAGAAGAGTTGAGTCGATCTTTTATTCAGTTCAACAAATTACAATAAATTTGCAATCATGTATTCGTACTTCAAGAGCTTGAGTGCATTATCTTGCTTTAGGTATGTAATATATATATATAATTATAAAATTTATCTTCAGCTTAAAATTTAATGTCTAATAAATTATTTTATTTCAGTGTCTTTTTTTGATTTGTCAATTATAATATAAAAGGAAAAAGAAATATGTAGAAGAACGAGTATAAATAATCGAAAATAAATTGTAATTGTGGGTCTGAATAAAAGATTTGCTGAACTCGTTTATAATTTAAATCTTTATAGAAAGCCAGGTGATACTGATTCTTTGCTGTAAACGTTGTTGTGAGGAGAAATCTGTGAAGGTCATAAAGAGGGACTGGGTGCTACATTCGTGGGATCTGGACTAAAAGGTTACCTCGAGAATTATGTAAGCTATTGACGCCTGTAAAATTTATGGCTTATGCTGAACTGTTAACTTTAATTAAAATACCTTTAGATTTTACATAATAAGTTTAGACCTCGAACACTCATTTTATAAATTACTGTGAAATGAAGTTTACATTTATAAAAGCCACCGCAGACTTCTGCATAACCTCCTTCAAGGCGACTTCCGAGTGAAGTTTGTTATTTCAATTACATAGCAAATTCTGGTTTTACAAGGAATTGCCTACGCCTTACAGGGAACGATAATCTAGCTGATTTCAATATTTGGAATTAGATTTTCTAATGAAATTCAAAATTTAAAAATATATAAAAAGATTCGGGAAAGGTGCCGCTAACCTCAAATTATAAATCCAGCCTTATGGAACTGTTGGAGCTATAATACCCACGTATACGCCCCTAACTCGTGATTGGTGCACAACTAGTGACGTCACAGTCTGTTAACGTGTATAGAATGAAGTTTTCCCTTCATTCCAAAGTCGTGAGGAATATATACATTTGTCGTTAAGTATTCTGCTTTATGCATCTGTTGTAACAAAGTAACGAAGAAGACAGTAGCTAAACTATAAATATTAATTTATTTACTTCCCTCTTTTTTGCAGCTACACACGACAGAACTCGAAACAAAGATATTACTACTCTCTGAGAACAACAGTCAGAGAGACTACCCCGCACACAAACCACAGATAATAAACAGTTCTTTAAAATAAATACAAATATAAGTAATTTTTACTCTCAAATTCAGTCAAAACTAAATAATTTTGTGTATGTTCGTTACAGAAAATCCCCTGTAATTATTAAGTAATGGATGCAAATGTGATATAATTTTGTGTGCATGTAGCTGAAGAGTTGTTTAATAAACTGTTCATCTGTATTTTTAATTTTTCTCGCCTACACTGACACTTTAAAGAAATTTTATTTTCAAAAATAGAAGGCGGTATAAAGATTACTTCTTCAAAAAAACAATTATCTGACACTTTCGTAGTTGTGGTCTGATGCATCCATACATGCTGACCTATCCTGCGCAAGCATTTTCATTTCTACTTAATTACAACATTCCACATTCTCATTAATCTGCTTGAAGTTTTAAGCAGAATAGGGGAAGAGAGAACAAATGGAGGACGTTGACTAAGAGAAGGGATAGATTAATAGGCCACGGTTTGAGACACGAGGGTCTTGTAAAATTAGCATTATACGGAAGTGTGTGAGGTAAGAACAGAAGAGGGAGGCTAAGGATATAATACGCTAAGCAGATTAGAGATTATGTGGGTTGTGATTGTTATACTGAAATGAAAAGGCTTACGTAAAATAGGTTAGCATGGAGGGTTGCATCAGACCAGTCTTAGGACTCAATACCACAACAAAAACATCATTTACGGCTAAAATTTTAACTGAATAAGTCTCAAACGTTTAATATTTAAATTTAAAAAATGATCAAGAGGACGATTTAATTCATTTATTGTATATTTAATTGTGAGATAAACTATTTAATATTTAAATTTAAAAAACTGGCAAAGATGCTTATTTAAAACATTTATCGAATAATAAATGTAGTATAAATAAAAAAAATTCAAGCAATTTGCATTTGAATGAGAAATGAGCCACTGACCGCCACCACAAAGGAACCTGTTTGTTAATGAGAAACAGTGTATCTTTTCACGACATAATGTAGTAGATGTTTGGTTTCCTTTGAAGACTCTGTTCGCCTAACATCTGCCTTTGTCCAGTGTTAAGTTCGTGCCGCTACGGGCAAAACAGAATAGCCGAGCCGTGATGTAGCGGCTGTGTAATTTAGACTTGTCCAGCAAGTCACGGACTCCACTCTTCAGATCATATCGTAATGTGAAAATTAATTCCGTACCGTTCAGCTCGTATTATCGTAAATACACGTTCGCGATCTCTGCTGCTGAATTCAGTCCTAATGCATCCTCATTAAGAACCAGAGCTGGCAGATGACATGGGACCGCGTCAGATGCATCCAGACAAATAGAGGGTCATGCTATATTATATTCAAAAAATAATAAATTTCAATAAAATACCAAAACACCTACTTCGAAATTAAAGTCGGCTTCTGTCCAAGTTTTTCTTCATACGACGTTTCGAGACCACGACAGATTATGTCTTCAGATGTTAAATTTTGACAAGCAAATAGAAGTCATTTAATTTTTTCCAAAAGGTACATTTACATTTATGAAATAGAGCAGGGTTAACTGAACAATAATATATTTAACAACAACAAAAGAAAATCTTATCTTCCTGTTCTGTCGAAAACTACATACACGAATTATTAATTTATAACATGAAAAGGCCAATGCATTTTTATTCTAAGGGAATAAATACATTGGTTTTAATATAGAAAACTAAAATTGATGGCGAAGACCACAGAGACGGGTTTAAAAAATATTTTGTTTGGCAGTACTGACATTTAACGAAAAAAAAGACTAAATAAATTACGTCGGATGTGCTAAAGAAAAGGAGGTTCAAATAGGAGAGTACACATTCGAAAGGGTTGATCAATTCACATATTTGGGGGAAATAGTACAGATGGATTGGTCGCGAGGACCGGGATTAAGGCTGATGGGGAATTGATACACTGACCACGTATCACCCCAAATTTGGAATGTGTCACTGCAGATGACAGTCCGCAGCCGCCACGGTAGGCCTAGGCCCTCAAGAGAGCTGTTGAGCCATTGGAAGAAGAAGTACAGATGGATAATGACACGCTGTATGAAATAATTGGTCGCTTCTAAAATCAAGCCCAATCCATAAATTAGTTGACAAATTCCTCGCCATCTTCCTCCCAGAACAGGCATGCAGAAGAGATCAAGTAGTCCTTTCTAGAGTACGATGCGGTCATTCCAAAGTAACACACTCCCACATATATACAAATAGTCCTCCTCCGATCTGCGATCTCTGCAACACAATCATCACCATGGAGCACCTTATCAACTGCTGCAGTACATTTCTTGAAGATAGTCACCCAGACCTGATCAACCACTCTCCGGACGACCAAGAAATAGTCATCAGTCACCTTTTGTAACCCTTTCGGTCGCTAATGATCTCGTAGTTTATGCGACCTTAAATAAATAAAAATAATAATCATGATGTACTCTTCCCTAATGATTTCTCAAGAAACGATCAAATGGTGCTTTCCAGGCTGAGGTCCAATCATACCAACATCTCTGGTTGAACCTCCACATCAATGCAACTCTTGCAATATTCGTGGACCACATCATTTTCCACTGCCCCAATTACAACTCTCAGAGAAAAAAAATATATTTATGGCGGTCTTCGGAACAGACAATCGAAAGACTATGACACTTCCTGAAGAGATCAACTTGTTTGACAAAATTTAACTGAAGCAAACTGATCCATTAATGTCAACATTATTTTCTCTTTCTATTTGCTAATGTCGCAGTTGATGCTACCTAAAATTAAAATAAAATGAAGTGATGTCTAGTGGCTGGCTAGCGTTGCTGCCTGATAACCCAGAGGTCCCGGGTTCGAATCCTGGCATGGGCATGGATGTTTGTGTGGTCATGGTCGCGGAGACTGGGGTTCAGACTGTTGGGGAGTCGATACGCTGACCACGTGTCACTCCAAATTCGGAATGTGTCATGCGAGATGACAGACAGTCCGCGGTGGTGCTGGTAGGCCAAGGCCCTGAATGGGCTGCAGAACCAACGAAGAAGATAGAGCCGAGTGATATTTGTTTTGAGTGCAAGAGTGTATTATTTGGTTATCGAGCGGAATAAGTCGCAATAGCAGCAGGCTGGAAGCATGGCAGCATGGTCGGCTGGTTTGCGGTGCGACTGCGCGGAACCTCTCCTCCCCCACCACCAGCGCCACCGCCACCGCCAGGCGACGCAACGCATCGTGGCTGCCTACCTGCAGGGTCAGTATCGAGCCGACAGCGCGTGCCAGCGCATGTTAGCACCGACATGGCCGAGGACCCCGGAGGAGGGAAACGCCTCAAAGAACGCGTGTCGTTTTACGAGAAAGTATGGTCTTCCGGGAAGAAGACGGGCACGGCCGGAGACTCTGCGGTCGTGGACGTCGCCGAGATGGAGCGACGTCTCGCGGCCGAGAGGCTCCGGAGGCGGCAGATGGAGGCTGAGGCCGCCGCGGGCATAGCGGGCGCCGCGACGCAGTTGCTGCGGTCGCCCACCGTCGAGACGGTGGAGACTGTGGAGCGCGTGGCCGAGGAGGGCGACGTGTGGGCCGGCACGCCGCGCCTCGTCACCGTGGAGCGCGTGACCGTGCGTCGCTCCCTGGCCGAGGTGGCGTCGCCCGTCACCAAGTCGCCGTCGCTCACGTCCTTGCGCGGCGCCGCGTCCTCCGAGGACAGCAGCGACGGCTCCGAGTTCCGCAGCCTCGCGGCCAGATTCGAAGCGAACCGCAGCCAGTACGACTCGCACATCGCCGAGATAAAAGGTCAGCCACGCCTCCAACTCGCGGCGTCGCCTTACGTAACGGCGGATCCTCAGGCTCGCTCAATGCAAAGCCTTCCGTAATTGACGCGAGTGACTGACTGCATTGCACGTTGCGCGTACTCACAATTAGGGAGCTTTAAGTATTGGAAAGCAGGAAGAAAGTGTACTACTCTGCGATTCGAGCATGACTTTGACATTCATTAACTTCTCACCAACTTCCATACTACATTCTATCATTCCTGTCACAGAAGGAGCCTAGGAAGAAATTTCTGTTCTGTTCCAACCACAGTGCTGTTATCCCCTTTCCTCTCCTACACACTGGACCACAACAACATAACGTCGCAACTGAGTGTTAGTTGCCAATTTAAAACTGATAGAACGTGCTACAATGTCCATATAAATACAAATGAACAATCCACAAATTTCTCAAACAACAAATGCTTCATTTCCTTTTCGTCATTTAGATGAGGCACAGAATCTTCCGAACCATGAGTCCACATTCTGTGTCTTTGTAAAACGATGAATAAGAAATAGAGAAATTTTCGGGCTGTTATGTTGATTTTTATATGGGCAATACTGTCTTGTGTTACTTTATCATTGAAACTGACATAATCTTAACATTCCAATATCTATCACTTCCCTCGACGATGAGACCTGCGAAGAGATTAGACATTCCTCTTTTATCATATTGACGCAATCAAGAGCGTGCAAACATTCTAAAATTCTCTCCCTCCACACACCACTCCCTTCTGCCCTGTAACATTACAGTTATAACGCACTTCTTTTTACAGTTACACCTTTTTCCACTCGTACACACTGGACGACGACATTCAATAAATAACCCTGTAATAAAAATACTGTGAAATTTAGAAATGTTAGACCCTCTATTTTCTAATACCTATCGTTTCTGTCGATGAAAGAAACCTGGGAAAATATTTCTGTTTTGTTTTCAAAATACAAGCAATAAATTAGTGATAAAAATGTAACACATCAACTGAAAAAAGCTACAAGGTTAGCAGAAACGTGTGTGCTGTTTATTTTATCATTAATTTATTGGCAGTATTTGGTTACCCCCTTTTTTTAATTTGTGCAGTTTAAACACAGACATGTTTTATGATTTCTGTTTTTTCATAATTCTGAACCTAAGTCCCTTAAAACGTTCTAAATTTCTCTCTCTTTATAACCTCGCTTCTCTCTTATAACATGAACATATGTCGTTTTAAATTCTTAAGACTATCAATCTATCCCCTGACAATTACCTTTTAAGAGAAATTTACCTTCTTAATACAAAGTGTTAAACGTCATTTCGTAAAAAAACATTTTTTATTGCACATTTTAAAACATATGCTTGTACGAGACGAGTATCGTACCTTTTATTTGTAGGTAAAACACCCTTTATTTATCTGAAATGTCCGCTTTGCCTCTACCTAAGTCTGAGATTGCTTCAGAAACCTGTCAAGCTTTAACCGATCAATAGGAAAGACGTTTGTCACACGTGGTTACGAGATAACGCTGTTTATCACAAATCCCTATCCGTCATCCGTAAATCTGTCAACTGATATTATGCTTAACTGGTACATTCCTATGATTGTGACATTACTCACTTATAAATCTCATGGACTGAATGAAATATGCTCTGTTTTTCTATTCTGATATGTTACAACGTTTCGCCCACAGCTTTCTGACTTATTCATGTAATAATAGACGTCATTATATTTAAATGGATTAAAAATCATATATGCTTATTAAAAAAAGAAACGTGTGAAAGTGAAACTTTTGTGTACTGGACTGCGTCGCCGAATGACAGTTCTTATATATGTGTACGTATCCATTCAAAAAAGACCAAACCCAGAACAAATATGATTGTGTCGACCTGAAGAAGTCACAAAATTGTGGGCGAAACTTTAAAACGCATCTAATGAGCTGATTATTTTTTTTAAATTCTGAATTATCGAATGTTTTGATGTTTATTTTATAACGTCAGATTATTCTAAATACTCGAGATGGACTCGTCTATTTGTCTGGCTTAAATACAATTACAAATTGATGTCACCATAAATTTTTAAAATAAATTAATAACGTGAAAATTAACACGTCGTTTCGGCTCTATATCCAGGTCTTCATCACGTGCACATGGTATTTGGAGTAATCTAAACATAAACATCCAAATAAAAACTGTATTTATGTATTATAACCCCATCAGATGTTTCCTAACAAACAATTTAAAACACCATTTTCATTTAAAAAATGTTCAAGCAATGAGCATTGAGAAAAGGGAAAGGTATGAATGAATTATATCAATAAAAAGCTACGAACTTACAAGTCTTATATTCAAAACATTTTTTTAAATAGGAAAATGTTTTTTTAATTCTCTATCTGTTTTTGCAGATGATTATGGCAAAATTATCGGCCACATGCTCCTTAGTTTAAAAATTACAAAAATAAGAATGCATTTTAAAAATTTTATTTGAGACTGACGAAAAAACTGTGGGGTTATAATACGTAGATACCAAACTTGTACATATTAAATTTATAATCCTTGAAGAATAAAAATAAATAAATTATTTAGAACACAATTTTTTTACTTAATGTTTTCAAAATTTTCTATAAATTCAGAGAAACATTAGTGTTATATAAAATAAATATTCTAGACAGTTTCAAAGCTTGGGAATTTTTTTATATAAAATTTGGTACTAAAAATATTTTAAGACAACAGTTTTTTAAATATAAATTGGATTTCGAATTTTAAATTTATTAAACACCAAATCCGTTGTATATCCTCTAAAGTTATGGAATGAGGACGAAACGTCGTGTTAACTGTTGTTATTAAATTATTTCTGACACATAAAATGAATGAAACTCCTAAATTAAACGTAATAAGATGCCTTTAGATCATATTAATGACACTAGCTAGACGAGTCGTTCCTTTAGGGTGATAAATTATAATAGATCTAAAAATATATAGAAAACATATGTTAGAAACTTTACACGTCCGACATACAAAACCATTCATCGTTAATTATTTCAGAGTAATGCGACTATTTCACAGAAATTTGGCTGTTATTTTATGCATGTATAAGCACACATGGTATGAAACACTTAATAATATCCTTGGGAGTGTTAAAGTATCGAACCTCTAAGCTGAGAACAATGCACATTTTCGCTCTTTAGAATAAAGGTGCGCCCGCAGAACTTCGAACCCAAGGTCGATAGGGTACACTTTCTCCCAGAGAGAGAGAGAAACTTGGGAGCCCTTGATGTTGCGTAGCTCGGAATAGTTGTGTTGTAACAGACACGAATTCACTTTATAATAGCAAACTCCCAGAGAAGCTGTTCGTCCTCTTGTTATTCATCACGTCAACGTCGGTACAACACCGCCTGCATCCAAATGAGGATCCGTCATCCTTGGATCATTAACCGCAGTCATACTGATTCTCTGACAGGATCACGTAGAAAATTCTCTGTTATTTTTTAAGTTGCCATGAGACTTTTACAAGTTCACCTTGTGAAAATAGGAAACATTCTTTCTTTCAGCATGTTTCATTTCGATATATTGCAGGAGATATTAATATAATAAAAATATTAATATGAACATTTTACGGGAAAGGTTAATTTTACAATTGCACGTTAAAATGTCCAAAGTTTATACGGATTGCCTATAATCTTGATCTTTTTATGCTCCGAAACAGCTTAACGGATTTCAATAAAAATTTGAGGGAATGAAACTGGAATTTTAACTTAAATTTTCGTGTATGTTTCATTTAGATATTTTTCAGAGTTCATAAAATATTAATGTAAATATTTATAAACCCATTGAATTACCGCGCGAAAGCTGGCGTGAAAACCAACTGCGAGTTGGCGTTTCTATATCATTCATCCTATTTATTGTCGTATTACAAATGTAATTTTGGCAATAAATGACTCAGTTAATTGATATTATTTTTGTTTGTATGTAGTAAATAAGTCGTTGGGTTCTATTTGTGAAAAAATATTAGTATTCTGTGTTACTTCCTTATGTTTCGTAACGTAATAGGTTCTCTAGTCTATTTTATAATGGTTATAATTCTAATACCTGTTACATGTTAATACTACAATGTCCTGTGCATCAATGAAAAATTTTTCGTCTTTACTTTAATTTTAATTTCAGCTGTATAATCTGTTCAGTGTTTCAAAGAAACCATTCTGTGGAAATAATACTTCATGTGTAATGGAATTAGTATCCAGCAGCCAAAGTCGTGGAGCTTAATTAAGCCGAGGGACTCACATGTTGGGGAAATCAATTCCCTTCTAGTTACAGATTTGGATTCTCCCGCTTTTACTCGAATCATTGCAGGCAAATGATAAGACGAATACCCAACACAGGGCCTTTCCCCAATATGTATAATAAAAAATTATCTACACATATTTTTATATTCTCCTTACAGACTTAAACGCGTGCAAAAATAGCAACAAAACCCGATACACACATTTTTAAAAACCCGAGAAAAAACACTGTATGGAAGATGGACTGAGACACAAACGTGGAAGGAATTGTGGTTGAACAAAATCATGAAAATGTGCCAGTATGCAAAAGTCTGTGACGTCACCATGCTCTGAAACGGACATAATACAGGAAAAATCCTCCCATTCTTAACTCAAGCAACATGGCGTCTATTTGTTTACTGCGTTTTACAGTCTCTTTTATGAATTATATACTGAAAAATACGATCACACTTAAATGAATATATCCAGTCCGGCGCCTAACTGTCTAGGTTTCATTACCGTGCCAGTAACTTCCATCAATTTCTCTAAGATCTCCTGGCTTTGATTTAGTACCCCCAAGTTCTGTTTTTGGTTGTGTTTTACCTTTACGATACTGAAGGATTATTTTTAAATAGGTACGTTTGTATATTTCTGTTTCATTTAGAGCCTCCTCTTAACCTGAAATATTTCAAGGAACCTCAGAGGGCTTCTAGTTCGACTTTTGCCCAATTATATCCTGCTTTGAGAACATGGGAAAATATCAAAGGATGATAAGGAACCCTACAAAATAATTTTGATAGACTTTTGCTCAATTGCGAAGACTGACGGAATAGTTAAAGTGAGAATACTTGAGAATCTTAGGTTATACTTTTTTTAATATTCTGTATTTAATAGTAGGTAGATATGTATAAAAATCATTATTATTGTATACTTTTTATTGACGATGTGTTAAGTCAGATAAAATAATTTCAAGTTTGAATTTCGAAGAATTGACGACATTACATATAATTAATTGATTTTCTATTGAATAGTTGGTGGATTTCGTCCTTTTTTACCGTTCTTTATAGTCTGAATCGATTCAAATCTTCTGCCGCACAGGATTTCAATTTTCGCGTTTTAAATAAATTAAGACGACTCTAAAATTTGTGTTGTTCTGAAACGAGGCAAATACAAGAAGGTACCCGGCTAGTAAGGCAATAAATCGTCAAGGATAAGACTCAGGAGAATCGGTAAGCTGACCACGCGTTTCTCACGACATGTCAAGTGGCTTTTGACAGTCTTTCAGTTAGTCCTCAGTGGAGTGTGCGTGGTAAGGGGCTAATATAATATTGATGACGCAATTGTGTTATATGCGCTTGATGACAAGCACCGACGGTCGTGCGTGGGATGAGATGAATCAAACTTTATCTGTATAATTGAGGCCGAGGGGTTATCTTAGTTTCAAAATAAATGGAACCCGTTATAAACGTGATGATTATTTTCACATCACTGTATGAATATACTGCGACGAAGTAAAACAATGAGTTGAGCAATATCGCTATTTTATCTATTATTTTACAAATTCAGCGCACTTCAATGGCTCTATACGGCCCATGGTAAAACGTACAATTTCATTTTGTTGTCGTGGTATTCAATCCTGGTCTGATGCAACCCTATCTTACGCAAGCCTTTCATTTCCGCATAACTACAACATCCTTAACTACTTAGCTTATTCCATCCTTAGTCTCCCTCTTCTGTTCTTACCCCCACGCACTCCCCTCTAATGCTAATTTTACAAGACCCTCATGTCTTAAACCGTGGCCTATTAATCTATCCCTTCCTTTAGTCAATGTCCTTCATAATGTTCGTTCTTCCCCAATTCTGTTTAGAACTTCCTCGTTAGTGATTCTATCCACCCATCTGATTTTCAGCATTTCAAAAGTTTCTATTTTTTTCCTCCAACCGTCGGAAAACCATTGTCTGTATTTCATTCCATTTTTTGACTATGAAATTTGCCTGATCTACTTAGCATAGAACTGTTTCCATAAAATATTCTAAAACATCTCTCACATATTTGAAACTTTAAAAACCTCCGTAAACGCGCCAGAGTCTGTGACGTCAGCACGCAATGAGGCAGACATAGTACAGGAAAATCCGCCATTTTTAACTGAACGCAATATGTCATCCATTTATCTTCAGCGCTATACTATCTCTTTTATCAATTATATCCTGAAAAATACGGTCATATAGAAGGGTGATGCCAAACAATCCGAAATTTTTTTTTGTGTATACTATATCATCTATAATACAAAACGTAATTTATGCAGATCGTTATCTTTAAAGCAATATTATTGAACAACTGTACAAATTTTATAACTTCATGAAAGGATCTCTATTATTTCCTGAGAAAAATTTTAGAAGGGGAGGTGGGAATAGGTTGCACGCGGGTGATCCGGATACTGACAGCTCCTCTTTAATACCATATGAAGAGAATAGAAAAATAGGGGAATGCGAAAGTAGAGAATGGCAGCAAAGGATTGACTCTGCAGTAAACTAATAAAATCTCTAGTTTAATTAATCAGAACGTTTGAGAAAGTAATCAAAACTTAGCGACAATTATACCAATGTTTTTTAAATGCAGGCCACAAGAAAAACTTTTAGCTTGCATTGTATGCAAAACAACGCAGCCATGGAAATAGAAATAAATATTTTACTGAAAAAAGTTATAATGTATCATTTCTACTTAGGAGATTCTTCAATTGCGTAAAAATATTTATATAAATAATACATCTCATGAATTTAAAAAAATATTTTCCGCCTACGATGAGTACAACAAGCACACTTGAATTTTTTTCTTACTTCTTATTTAATTTTATGGGTAAATTACTTTCATTATGCATTATAAGAGGTTTCCAAGTAGGAAAAATACTGCTTGATAAGTTTAATATGTACTAAATATTTTTCCATTAAATTTTTTAATTCTATTTGGTACTGTTCTTATACTTGTAAATATTTTTCGTTTCAATTATAACAGCGAAGTATGAAAAATATAAAAAGTGATAGACTTTATAAAAATAATTATACCTTAATACGAAAAACATATTTTTACATTTATTTTTCGTCTAGTCTCCCCTTAAATCCCTTAAGGTTTTACAAGCTTCTTCGACACCAGCTCAGTAACGTCATGAACATCTTTATTGTCCAAAATTGTTCAAAATATTCTAATAATGTCAACTCTTAAATCAAAGTTTGTAATTGATTTATTTGTTTTTATTTTACCAGTAGAGTTCCCTAGAGTATTTCATTAACTAAGAGCGCTAGAAATTAAGTAATTATTTACTATGACTATGACAACTCAAACTTGGTAATTGTTAAAATAATTAAATTATGGCAATGAAATGGTGTCAGCTAGTTGGTCACAGACCAGGAAGATAATTTTATATTTTCTGCAGATGCGATTAAATAATTGAAATTGGTACGATAAATTGATATCCATCATTCAAACCATTAATTAGTTTAATACAGAGATACACAAGTAATGATGGGTAAAAGCAGAATGAATATCTTCCTGAAAACAATAAGCAGGCTTAAGTTAAATCAGAACGTTAGGGTACAAATTTAAATTAATCAATAGATCATTTACATTTGAAAAGTTAATGTTTCTCCTTACATTACCATTCGATATTTATCTTAACAATTAAACCGTGATTCCTAATACCCTATAGCGAGGCTGTTTGGGGGATTATTTATCCGTGAACTTAACCTGAATCTAAAGCAGAATCTCAGTTTAAAGATCATTCTCCAAGTTTTTGATGTAATTTTAAACAGACTAAGTAAACTCGTGTCCCATATGTAAAATGGTTCTTTATGTGGAATTTATTTCCAGTGTCACAATAAATTTTAAAATCTGCGAGGACGAAAAGTAGTAGTAATTGAACAAAAGTTCTATTATGCCTGTAAATTGGCAGTATTAATTTATCTTTGTATTATGGCCGTGGAGCCTTAAAGAATTATTTTCCTCGAAACCAGGAAACCTTCTCACTGTTGCAAAGTAAAGAATTCAACATATCCTTTATATCTATAAATTAAAAATGAAACCGTAAATCAGACATTTACAAAAAATATATACTTAAAATAACGCTTCGGCCATCAATTGTAGTCGTTATCAATATTTGTAACCAACTGTAATCAATGTTGTTAGAAATATTGGCAAGGAACACAATTGATGGTCAAAACGTCAGTTTAAATGTCTGATACACGGGTCCTTAATTCTTAATTCATATCGTTTACACTTCAAGCAATCTTCATTCAAATCACAAGAAGCTGCCTTTGTGTCGTTAAAACAACCAGAGAGATAATACACTCAAAGTATACACATAATCAAAGATATCACACCTCTAGATATTATCGCAGTTTCTGTAACTAGTATCGTTTTATGTAAACATATAATGAAAAAACGTTTCACACCACCCGAACAACTATAAGCATATTATAATAAAATAATTATTATAAGGCGCCGCTGCAGTTTAATTGCAAGGAATTCATTATATTGAATTCTGCAGCATTTTCTCCCTCCACGACGTCAATTTATTTTAGTGAAATATTTATGTCATCACATTTATGTTGTTATATTAACATCCTAAAACTATGTCAATTATAGCCTTTACCGAATTAATTAAATATAACGTGTGATAAAATGAATACACACAATTATTTTCAGTTTTAAATTTTTGTACACACTGTTTCAAGGAAATAAAAACATTTATTTTTTTGTTTCTTTTTGGCCACGTTAAACTGTATTAATTACACTTTAGAGAAACGTAAATTGTGTATTAAATATAAAGTTACAATACTAAATAGTACATTTTCTAACGAAGGAAAGACCACGTTCGTTTCCTACATATCTGGAGAAATTTAGATTATATTGTAATTGTATAACTTCATATATTTATTCTATTTAAGATATTTAAATATTTTCTAAAATGAACTGTATATTGTTTCAGGTGAGTGATTTGTTTGCTGGTGATGAATTTTTGGAAGAGAACCGTAAGCGAAATGTTTATGAAGGTTGAGGTAAGACGTCTCACGTATAAATAAATCTAAGAGGTAATTGCTCTCGCTTGAGTAATGTTATTAACAAATTATAATTTACTGGTTCCATTTCTTAGTCTCGGTGAAGATAAATGTGAGAATTAAAACACTTCACTCCGAACAGTCCCCTTGACACGAAACACACAAAAGAATAATAATGCACTGCCTTTACCCAGTAATTGATTTTAACCTACAACGCACTTTACGAGTTTCAATTTAAAATCTCATTAATAATTTATGGTTACCGTATCGGTTATGAAATATTAACGGTATTTTTTTTACGAAGAAGAAAACAATTTCTGTGTGCGTGATTTCGTATGAATCTGAAATTTTCGAATGAGTCGAAACACTTCATCAGCAAAATCCGTAAATGGCCACAACTGTTATTTCTTGTGACAGTTTTGAAGGTTTTTTTACTTGAAGAAAATGCACACAAGTAATATTCTGTGAAACTCGAGTTCCAGGTACTTAGCTTTCCCCATGGGCTGACCCAAATAAACACATGTAAAATGAATGGCACAATAAAGATGTCGGTTTCTGTATTTATTATAAAGCAGTGCCATTCGGAGGTGTGGAAGGTCCTTAAACACTGTTTGGCTTCATAGCTCAGACGACCTACAGACAAGCAAACAAACATGCAATACATATTAACGCCTCAAGAAAGAACGCATTAACACTCCTCCTGTACAGGAACATCACGAAATGCGTTTTAAATACATTTATAAGCCTTAAACCGAACTGATGTCATTGAATTCGTATCTGTCACACATTCGAGTTGTGCCATTTCATGACAGTTACAGGAGGGGGAGGATTGAAGGTCTGAAAATTGAGTTGTAGGCCGCAAAACCTCATTTAATAACATCAATATAGAAACAATGATGTTTGTTTGTATGTATGTATTTACGTCATACAAATTTAACCATGTGTAGCTCTTGGACCAATTTTTTACACTTTTACCGTACGACACGTAAACGAATACCGTGCGTTGAAAATATTAAAACATGCAAAAATGGTCAACATTTTATTAATATAATTTTTTGGGGGGATCAGTGAGATTGATCATGTTCTCCCGTTGTTTGTGGCGTATGATTTCAACCAATATTGGTATGGGAAGACAGCAGAGAGGGTGGATATGTGTTACATGAAAACAACGTGAAAACAGCCAACATTGGTGGCGTACTCTGCGTTATGGAAATCCCACTAATTTAATTATGACGTTCAACATGTCGTCCTGGGAAGGGACGAAGGCGCCTGTGGTTTTTTAAAATTTGACGAATAATTATTTTTGTGAACCTTAGAACAGGTTAAATAAAGTTATTTTATGAAGATAGTTACAATGCAATATAATAATATATGTATAAGTCATAAATTAAATATAATACAAAATTATATTAATTTTATACGCTCTTAAAACCAAATAATTGGTTGCGTTGTGATTAAGAATTAAAATAGGACACTTTTCAAGTAAATAAATCATATGATGGTTTATTAAATTTAATTGGCTAATTTTATCTTTTGTGTATATTTTTAGTTGATTTTGTTTATTCACAATGGCCGAAATTTGCGGTTGAAACATCTACTTTATGTTAAAAAAAATTCAAAATTTTGGAATAAGTCTGTTATACGGATCCTTAATTGTTTAGATGTTTTTATTATCTATAGACGTTAATTTTTCCTATAAGAATTAAAATAGGGAAGTGATTGTTTATTATTTAAGTCACGTTTCATAAAATATTGAAAATAAACAAATAAATTCCCGTCGCCTCAAAAGAAAACTTCCGATTGACCTCATCCTTTCCCCTGATCATTCAGGCACACCCTAACCCACTCTACCATCATCCTCATTAATCCTCCATAAATCAGTTCTCTACCTGTCAATCCTCACCCACCTAAGTCGATGCCCCTCAGGTACTCGCAAAAATAAATAAACATAACCAATTCTCCTAAAGTATGTTAATTAAATGAATTAACCTATCTACTCGTTATCATGTTAATTATATACATTTTTAATATTGTATATACTGTATCGTTATCGTCATAACTGATAATCTGTACGATAAAAGTTTTTAAAATAATAATAATAAAAAAACAAATAAATTGAAAATAAACAAATAAATTATCCTTATATATTATCTATACAGTAATTATCTATGAATTCACTTGACTGTGGTCAAACACACAAAAAAAATTCTGTTATAAATTAATAGACGGTTCATCCTCCACAAACGTCTTTACGTATGTTACTGTACAATAATGTTTCAAGTTTAGACATTTGTTTGTCACGTGTAGCTATTGACATCGTGCCACAGGATTGCTTAGGGCGTCCTTATCGACCGCTCGATATCCGACAACCTCATTCTTCCTACGGGCGTAACCGTCGCCTTGTCTGCCTGCTACTGAGCTTCTATCAGGGAGCGTTCGCTGATCCTTTAAATAAATCCTGTATTAATGGCACTTCAAACGCCTTATAGTTAAATAATAAACACGTCTGTGACAACTTAAATGCTCTTTGGGTATTGCGTCGAGAATTTTCGGATGCGATTCCACTGTGCGAATAAATATTAGTGTGATAGGAAAATCACTGTCATAAATTTCAAAACAGATTTTTCTCACAAGTTGCACTTTCCATATGGAGACATGTGAGAGATATTCGTGATGCCGTACGCCAAAAACGACGCCGCTCTACAGATAAGTAAGTGGCCGAGAAATCAGGAGATAAGAACACTCACGATTGTGTGTTATTAGTACGTGTTAAATATCTGTCAAAATTATGTGGCAACGATTGCTTGTCGTTAATAATATCCGGGCGTGGACCGGAGGTGAACTTTTATAGTATCTAATATTTCGGTGGAGCTGCTAAGCCACTAACAAATTAGCTGATCAATTTTCTCGAGATCCATAATTTTAGAGCAGGTTTAAAAACAATAAAAAGTGCTCCTAATAAACACCAAACCAGCCAATTAGTCAGAAACCACTCTATTCTTCAGCACAATTACAAAGACATTACGAATGCGAAGAAAAATTAGGTAAAGAAGAGACGAGTTACTTTCTTCGCATGTCACTTATAACAAAACTTGAGACATATTAAGAATACAGTAATTTAGTTCAAATATAATTTATACAAATTTCCTGCTGGAATTCATTTAGCTTAAATTTTAAATATTACACAATTACGTTTTTAAATGTATAAAATTATACATAAACTAAAAACATGTATATATTTCAATGACTTGTCACTTTAAATATCTGATCTTTTGTACATATTTTGGTCTGAAAATTAGATTTAACGATATTTGTTTGACCAATTAATCTGATAATATCTTCGATTATAAATTAAAAAATCCAGTCGATTTGTCATAAAACAATATTTATATACATTTAATGCATCTACAACGTTGTTGTCCAGTTACCTGAGGAAGTCCACAAATATAGACGAAACATTGTAGATGTCTTGAATAAATATTTATATTATTTTCTGACGAACTGTCTGGATTTTTCAATGTTTGACTAATATCTGTTTGTGTATGTTTTTATCCTGAATAAGTGCCGAAATTATAGACGAAACTTCCTAATGTGGAGTTGTGTTGAAAAATATATAGTGGCTTTCTCACTAATTATGGGCTGTTTTGGTGCTCATTTAAAAAAATTACAAATGTCAGAATAAAAATACTGATTCAGTAGACTAAAATTTGCCACTGTGAGATGATGAATGAATTTATTAATAATCTACCAAAGTCCGGAGGTATTCAATCTACTGGGTTAACAATATACATACCAAATAATTTTATTCCTGTAACAATGTGTTCTACATATGACACCCAACCTTCATTGGTCCAGGAAGAAGAATATTATCAAAAACTACTGATTTTCTTGAATCTGCGTTCCTTGCTGAAATTATCGTTTGGGGGGATTCACAGTTTTATTTTAAAAGTATGATCTTTCTTACCAAACATTGTTCAATGCCATGAATTATTATTTTTAATTTGTAGAAATCCCATTATAAATCACTTTCTCGTGTTCATGTCCTGGGCCTCCCTATTTGTGTGTTTTGCAGTTGCTTTTCTCTGCCCTTTTTCTTTATATTATATAATAAAAAACTAACAAATTCGTACATTCGATGGTATACTCAAATATTTTCAACTGAAATAAATAAATGATAAATATATTTCTGCGTATAGCAAAAAGGTTTTCCCTCCGTTCTCGAGTAATCGACTTGAAGATACAGTCTCGCTTCTGTGGGGCGGCGATGCCGAAGATCATGCATTATTTAGTAGCCTATGAAACAAAAGTCACCAAGCGTGTCAAAATCCGATGGAATGTTTGTTTGACGCCTGGCTTTGACACTCCCTTACACTCACAAATGTTCCAGGCGTTTCATAACATTTTAATACAGGTTCACTAATTCCTCAAACAATATGTCTACTGGTCTTTATCCTCTTATTAGTTAATTTATGATGACGGACGAACCCACGCTGAATGTATTGGTTGCTCGTAGAGGGTGTTTAGAGAAGGCTAAAATTATCTCAAACCATTTGACCCATGATCACGTACACGCATGGTCGGACAACATTTAACTGACGATAATTTCAAAAACCGATGCCCGAAAGAAAACTACACACTATTTTCAAATAAATAAAATATTAACTTTCGATACTAAACAGTTCCACAGACGTGGCCGGAGATGACCATCAATAACTATAGTCAATCAGCCGCTAAACAGCTTCGTGAAAATTGATATTTACCTAGCATTTAAACACAAAAAAAAATAGATGTATTGCCTAACTAAAGGTAGGAGGTGATCTGTTCGGGTAACACAATTCTTACTCATGCGTACTTATTTCAGAGGGAAGATGTGGAGACACACTAACGGTAAAGCACATACTGAATACCTGTCACCCTGACTCGGATAATGCCCCCCTCCCTCCAGATCAGAGAGGGAGAACTCGCCCACTTGGAAAGAGCCATAAAATTACTGTTCATGTTCCTGTCTCATAATAAGCTATTAGAAAAGATATAAATACTTCTACAAATATAGACTGTTAACAACTTGTCATAAATGCCGCTGAGTTGAAGATGATCGTATGTTTGTCCCTAATGATTACAATTGTTAATGGGTCGTTAAAATAAATCAATAAATATATTCATAACTTTTCGTGCATTAAACCACACTTGAAAATGATAGTAAAAATGTAGCTGTTGCGTTATAAGTAACCATTACACGAAAACGAACCCAATTTTAACTGTTTAGAATATTATTTACTGGCATATATTAAAATAAACGAAATTTAGTGACATTTTGAATTAAGTTTATCCCTGACGAATCTCGAAATATATTATCATTACTTACTAGCAAAACAGGAGGTATTGTCAGTCTATATTTAACTACAACGACGGAAGTGGAAACCATTAATCTGGCATGTAATGTTCACTTTATGGGTTAGCAATTACGTGAGAGAATTTGTGAGCCAATTATTTCACCGTGATCCAGGAACAGAACTTCCTACCTCACTCTTGCTGGGCAAATAATCTTTAAAAATTCGAATCTCATTACATTATTAAAGAAATGTAGGGCGTTATTTTAACTACAAAAGACAAATTAATTTAATACAATCCATAATTGTAAGACGCCTTTATTTATCCTATGAAACGTTCCTCCATCTGCTCAAAATCTAAAAAAGCGTTCCCTGAAATGATATTTAATATCATTAAAGCTGTTGCCTTTTACTTTCTATAAATCGTATAAAATCTCTTACACTTTATATACAAAACTTATCAAAATCAGACCTTTTTAAAAAATATATAATCCATTACTTAAATAATTAATCTGTATTAAGATGGCTAAAACTCTTGTTCAACTTATTATCAATAATAAAATACAGATAATGACCAAAAGTCAGAAATAGAACAATGTAATTTGAATTAAAACGTTTCGTTCCCAACTTTCGGGACATCTTCACATCATTCATTAAAATTTCGTGATGCTGCCACAATATCCGGGGCCAAAAATAGGAAATTTTAATAATATTTTAAATAATGAACAGAAGAGGTCTCGAAAGTTGGGGACGAAATGTTTTAATTCTAATTTAATACATTTATGACTTTTGACCATTATTTGTATTTTATTTACAACAATAACTCAGAGTAATGCTATTTATTACAAATTCTGAAGATATAAGTACATTTTAATTAACTGTTTTGTTAATAACGGAACGTTGTTCTCTCGAAAACTGTAATTCATTCCTTAAAGTCAAACTGTTTTATAATTTTCACCCTTTTCTGTCTTCAATCAGTACAATATTTAATAGTTGTGTGAAATAAATGAATATAACACCCAATATATTCTGAATTAAATTTTGAACCATTATATAAATATGAAACCAAGTTTTGTTCTTTTCCTTGAAACATCTTCAAGTGAAAAAATGGTATAAATAATATAATAATTACTAACGTTTCTAAGTTTAAATTAATGTTTACATGAGGTCAAAAACAGAATTTTTTAATTATGCTAAGTTTAATTTTAATTCTCAGCGAATTGGTGTCTTTGTGTACACATTAAAAATTTCTTCCCTTTCGACCTGTGCTATAAATTATTTATAATAATATTTTTGCACCTGAAGAGGCTCCAAAATAAGTAGCAAAACGTCCTACTGTTTTTATTATAGTTCTACAGTTCGTTCTGTGTAAATCAGATTTTTTATTCAATTAATAGAAAGTTTATTTTCTCTTTGATTTGTAATTATTTTTAACTGCTTTTAATTCTCTTGTCCGGAACGTAACGACCGTACTACAAATATATTACAAATAATATTACATAACGTCTTATAAATTGTTGAAAAAGTAGTAATTATCACCAAGACAACGTATTATAATTTAATAAGGAAATTACATATCCTATATAATTAGTTGCTGCTCATATTACCTTTGTTTTTAATTTCTTCCACGCTCTTTTATTTCTCATTAACGACACAGGAAAAAAGTATAGAACTCTTAATAAAGGAACAAACCTTCTCGTCTCGTGGTCATAATTCACCTCTCTGCTGCAGGATCTATTTTGCTGGAAAATCGACTTGCCTTGGTAATATTCCACCCACGTTGGGGCAGTTAAATTTTACTGTCCTGCTGTCACGTGCTCAATTGGTAGAAATCGTCAAGGGCAAGGAACATGAAACTCTGGGAACATGAATCTACGAAATACTCACTGAAAATATCTCAACGTGTATCACCTCCAGTGTTTATGTACCCTTTGATGCACTTCATATAATTATTTCGTAATGTGATGATTGGCAACAACAGCATCTGCAATGTTCTCTGTCTCACAAATATAGCCTTTTTTACTTGGATTTATTACTGCGAATACTACAAATAACATATTATTGTGTCTTACAATGAAACACATTCCGTGAATGTTTATTACTGATACAGAAATTTTTCAATCAAGCATTGTTGTCGAGAAAATGAAAAGTTTCATGTATTGTATATTTAATTCGTGTAAAACATGTGTTCAAACATAATGAACGTTTTACTAAAAAAATAATACTTCGTCTAGAAAAACTAATAATATATTATGAGAGATAAATACAAGAGATAAATCCCCAAAAAAAACAATTTAATCCCTTTGTGTAATAAATTTTATAGTGAATTTGACAGCCAGTAGAATATAAATAATTTTATATTAACCTGAAATATTTGAAAATAAGGATGTATTCTCATTACTTGTTTCACAGGCGGTAAAACAAGTCTTAAGAAATAGGACCTTAATGAAGACAACCTTTAAATTGGGAGACAATGACAGTGAAATTTAGAATTTTTGGACATTTCGACGACGAAAATAAAATTCTGGAGACTGCAAAATAAACGCCAGATGTAAAATAAAAACAGTAAAGAACCTAACAATGGTTTAGGCTACATGCGGGTGAATCAATAAATGGCAACTCCCCTTTAATCGCATAGGAAGTGAATTTGAAATAAATAAGGGTATAATAATGTCTAGCATTTATAATTAAAATTGTCTCTTAATAGAACTGAGTAACCAGCGTACTTAGAAAAAAAATAATTTAATGAGAAAAATTTATTACCTCAGGTCTTGCGTTACTTTCATTGGAACCTCTTCAGGAACAATGAGAAATCACTACAAATAAATTGATAAGATATAAAGGAATAAAATTTTGCATGTGTTCAACTCGCAAACATTGAGGCCGAAATAAACTGTCCATAATTGTTTATCACGAATTTATTCATGATATCTTAGGTAACGAAATACTTTGAAACTTTTCTCATTTTTTAATACCAGAGTGTATTTTTTTTGAAATTATAAAATAATTTCAGTATTTTTAAAGAAATGTTGGCTAATCCTTTTTATTGTTCAGGATAATAAAAATTAACTAGTATAAAACACAAAAATCGTTCAGAGAGTTTATTCTACTTAATGTGAGTCCATTTTAAAAGGAGTATGTAAAGCACGATAATTTATTGTATTATTTTCGTCAGTCCTCGTTTGCATAAGTGAGGTATATGAACGTAAATAATTTCTGACGTGCAAGACATTGCGACATCACGAATTGCAAAATGAACAAACGATGTTCGTTTTCCTCATAGCTTGATGACTATGGGATTTGATCAACCTAGTCTTTGAAACAACAAGAAGAGGAATAGTGACAAAATGAAGTCGTTAATTAAAATTAAATTCAAAGACAAAGTTTAATTATATGAAGAGCACACATTCTTTCTTTTTGGTAGTAAATGAATTTTAATAACGGTCGATCTTTTTAAGTTCCATCATTTTAATATATTTTTACTCGTTTCATAAAACTAGCATCTCTGTTGTTAGCGTATCCTATAAAATGGCCTGTTTCGCGTCATCATATTTATCTCGAGTTATTAGACGAGAAAGGTCTTTAAAGTTCCTCAGCGGTGGGAAAACATTTAATTCTAACCCGTATTACAAACAGACCTTAATTTTGAGGCTAACTGTACGTTTTACGTTTGTCTATCCAAGCTATCGTAGGAGTTATCTCATTTTGCCATAACAGATACAGACCATCCTCATCAAACAGTATCTTCTGAGAAGTTCTAAGACTTCTTTTGGCGAATTTGTTGTATATTTTGTAGCACAGGAAAACCCTCCCCAATTTAAATCGTCTTTCAGGACTCAATATTCAGAAAATTGAACGGAAATATTGAGATACAGGAGGAGCAGATGCGGAGTTACTGGTATTAGAGATTCGTGCTTACTAGAAAGGTTTGAGAATTAAGGATTGTCAGCCACCAGGGAACAATGACCAGGGGGCAGACCATTCCTCCGAAATTGTGGATCCCGCCACCTTTGAATATTAAATACGATTGTTGAAGACCGTGTAGAGGGGTGAAAGAAAAGATTGGCTGGGAGGTGGAAATTGGAAGGAGGAAGAAATCTAGGGATGAAAAATATGAGTTCGTAAGTTCATACTGGAGGCTAGAAGAAGAATTTAGGGAGAAAACAAAAGGCGTTGATTCAAAATAAAAGAAGACACACACGCGCGCATTATACCCAAAAACAAACGCCAATTCGCACAAAAAATAGCCAGATCTCAGATAAAATCTTCTGCCGAGATCAAAACAACGTCGCCGATACTGAAGACTGGTTTCCCTCAATACAAATCCGAGTGAAAAACCAATGACTTGCAAATCCAGAGCCTGCACGAGCTACAGGATTACGCCCGTTCGTGAGACGGAAGCAGAGATCCACAGTTCATCACCTGCAGTTTTCCAGGAAAATGCGACTCCCTTGCCTGAAACGAGGAGGATCCAGGAAGCATATATACATCCCGCGTAAATAATATCCAAAGCCACTTTCAATAGTTAATTCTTCCTAAATTACCTTATTTGTTGAAGTTATATAGAACAGGCCGCATGTGAAAATTTGAGTCATATATATATTTAAATTTATTGCAATTTTATAGGTATCTAGAATTATAATTTAATTTTAAATTTAAATTTAAACTACAGGCCTTTAAGTGCGGTTTTAATTTAGTAATTAAATCTATATATGTTGTAACATGAAAAGTTAGACTTAACAATGCAGGCCAGCTTGCGAGTTGCAATTGTTGAGGAATGACGCAGCCCGGGCCAACAATGTAGTCTGGCGAGACTTGAGAGAGTCGTCATGGGGTAGTGGAAGGAGCAGGTTGTGTCGGCGGGACGACGAGAGAATGACCACGCCCTGCAGATATAATTATTTCTCATGCTCTGATAGGAATTAAAACTATTAAAATCATCTTTTGGTATTTTATATGAAAAATACCTGGCGCCCTAAAAGAATATAAATCCTCGAATACGGAGGAACGCGGAATCCGCTACAATATATATATATATATAATTTCTTAATTAAATTTTGTTTATATTTCATTAACCTAAAACCTTTGCAATATATTTATGTTCCCCCACCATGAACAGGGATACAAAATTATATCGATACAAATTAAGTAGTATTTTATCCGTTATTTTCACCAACAGCACAAGTATACGGTGTTTGTGAGGTTTGTGTATTATTTATAGAACACGTCAGCGAACATTTGTAGCAGATTTCACTACCGAATACGAACTGAAAAGAAATCTGTGACAGAAATGGAGATCCCTTAACAACCGGAACTCAATGCTCTCCTTTGCGGTTTCAGCATCAGGTTTCGTGTCGAAGTCTCTACAGATACATGTTCAGAGCACAAGGTGTAATAATATTGACATAACACGCACTTGTAATGTTATCCAAAAAGTGCAAGTAAAAGTAAAAATGATTACACAACAATCTGCTCTAAATATATTTAATTTACAAAAAACAATTAACGATGTAATTAAATCGAATATATTTACAACGAAATTCTGATTTAACTAAACCGTCGTTTGGGACTTTCCTGAAATATTAAACTTTGAAGTACGTGGTTGCAAATTAATCCACTATACATCCGAAATGTATAAAAATGTATCATGTATCGCTTTGAACGGCAGCTTCGACCACTTCAGTTGTCTGTAATGTGGTTGTAAATTTAATTGATTTAATGTATTTAATTTAACTATCTAAACAAAATTAGCATCAGTGATATTTCATTAAATATATAGGCATCCAGTTATAAATAAATACATAATTTTAATCAAAATTTTCATCTAAATACTTGAAAATTAACAATTGAAGAAATTACATGTGGATGTCCCTAACATTGTGTCGACACGTCAGTTTAATTAAATAAAAACTTTGTTGTAATTTGGTCGTATATTTATTAGATTTAATATTTTAATTAACATTAATGACGTTGCGTTCCATTTTTGAAAACTAATATATCTCTTCCTAAAATTGTATTGTATTCGTATCAGTTTGATAACGTTAAAATGGCTGAGAGGAAAAACTGTTGCGAATAATATTTTTTTGATAAAAGGAATACTTTTTACTATACTAATGTAATAATGTATAATGAACATGTGCTTATATTTTATGAAATAAATTGATCTGTCTGCTCATTTATTATTATTTATAGTTTTTAACTATTTTTTAAATTAAATGTTTATTATTGTGATATATATATATATATATTCATATTTATAACAAATATTATTCTCGTTCATTCTCTTATTATTGCTGTCTGATGGTGTCTGGATGATCGTCTTTAGAGTCAAAACACTCTAAACAAATTTCATCAATTAACCATGCTGCTGCCAAAGATCATAATTCCAAATGCAAGTTTACGAATTACACTCACACTTCATCCTGTAAAACTTATTAGCAAGTTTATTTTGTTATTTTGAATAAGGGAAAGGCTAAAATACGTCGCAATATCTTGGAATGTCAACTAAATCTAGATTTTCACTATCTAAAGATTTCAAGAACCGTGAGTTGATTAGAACTGCAGTTGAAGATAATCCGATTACGATAAGAGCGAACTTTTTCCTGTAGCCTATCTGTCATATATAAGTTCCAACTCCATAAAAAATTAACTAATTCTTTTTTACTATCATTAGTACAGACTCAGTGAATTTTATTTAAAACTATTAATTTTATCACTAAAAACAAACAAATTTCTCATTAATTAAATTTTCCTAGTTTTACACCACATTGAATTTTGTTAAGGCATTCGTTGAAACAAAGTTAAAGCTAACACTTTAATATAGATTTGAAGATTTAAAAAAAATAATAGCTGGTCTCAATGCAGTTATTTCGAAAAAGAAAACTCATATACTTGACAATATTTAAGTTTGATTTTTGATAACCTGCTTTGACGTCGTTGGATAAATAACAATTACACGATAGTCAAATATATATATTAAAATAACAGTTTCTACTTGTTTCACATTTATAACCGAGATATTCAAAAACAATAATACATCGTAATAATAAAATTAAATATATAACGATCAATTAAATGGCCATTTTTCAATTTTTTTATGAAATTTTAACTTTAATGACGTTTTGTCTACAAATTTAGGACTCCATTAGGCAAAAAGAAGACATTAATAAATTTTTTACGTTCTCACTTAATTAAAAACAGCTTGTACAAAAATTAGAAATTTGAAGTGACAATATTTCGTTAAATTATAAGTTATTTTTGTCCCCAGTTTTAAAGCAATTTATTTAAAATATATAAATAATGAACATTTTCATTTATTAAAGTTTTTCGGTTCTAACAGTCAATAAATACATTCTATGGCTCAAAATTTTATATTTGGACCTCTACATTGGAACAACATGCATATATTTTAACGAAATTAATCATAAAATGTCAATTTGAATAATCTATATTTCAAAAAAATATTTTCACTTTAAATGAATTATTTCTGAACGGTTTTTACTTGAAGTTTAAACCTGTCGTAGTTTCTAAATTGTCTCCAAAATTGTTACTTAATTTATTTTTATGTAATTTAAGAATATAGATGTAAATTATAATATTATTTATAAATAGGATATAATAGATTAATAATGTAATCATGCCTTATTATTCTCATTTCCTGTTCCTGAGGTAAGTCGCATTAGCTGAATTATTTTAATTAATAAGCAATTCAGAGGTAAATGTTTATTTTCTTAGGAATGAAATAGATCATCATGAATATACAGCGAAACAATAGTCGATATTTACTTGGCTGAGAATTCTAACCGCATGCGGCCTTTTCTTTGTGCACATTTCCCCTCGTGATTACCCGAGGAGGACACAGGACACCGCCTGGTATTTATCCAAACGGAAGCCTTTCAAAGTAGACAGTGCGGCGGATGTGTTTGCGGTTACTCCAAAACAATTCGCAACTCCCCGCCAGTGCGGAAACAAAATTAGGAAAATAAAGCGAGCAATCATCCTGTTCCTGTCATAAAAACAGACAACAATTTTTTTTGCATCTTATAATAGGGTGAAGAAGATATGAAATGTTGCAGAAGTCGTTAATATTTATGGTTGGCTTTGAATTTTAGTCGACATCCAACCAACACGACGAAATATAAACTGCTTGCAAACCTCAGCTGCAAAATTAATTAATTGACAGAATCGATTATTACTTCATTAAATATTTTGTATCATTCATTATAACATTTTGAAGAGTAAAATCTTTTTAAAGGATCTAATTTTGCGTCTGCTATTAATTATTAAACCAATTTTTGCCCATTTTACTGATAATTGACTCATTTAATTAAAAACATATTATTTTGAAGAGTAATTAAAAGCGTTAACAGTCATAAAACCGTAAGGCATCCCAAATACCAAGATACGAAATACATTAAAAACCGTATCGAAATGGCAGAAATGCAATCGCTAATTTCTAGAAACACTATCGGAAAACGGCGTGTTTTTTATTACGCAAGAGATTTTATGTAGTGCAATAAATGAAACGTGTAATTCAGCTAATAAAAAATTCCTTGGTATTGGAAAGCGATAATGAGTTCCATTTTACTTCAATATTGTAGTTTTAGAATCAGATCACAGTTATTTCCATGTTCAATAAATTATTCAACCCTTTATTATTATCGAATATTTTCTGTGTTATCTCTCAGCGGATTCAATCAATAGCCACGTATGATTAAATGACAAATTCTAAATTAAATATAAAAAAGGACATGTCGCTTTCCATCAATGTTTAGAAACGTATACAGGCTGATTGTACTGTCATTGGACAACATTTGAGGGATGCTACAGCTTGCTAGAGACACGAACAGAAAAAAATATATATTTATTTACAGCATTATCGTTTTGTGTTACAATAAACTCTCAAATTCGTAAAAGCTCCCGTCACGGTCCGAAGCACAGATGCAAATGACGTTTTCCCGCAGATTCGTCAGATTACGGATGGCCAGACACACACACTACTGCATTGTCAGCCAATCACAGCTGCAGGGTTTCTATTACTATTGGTGGTCGGGACATTCAGCATTTATTTATTGTAAACATTGTTGATTTTTTTACTCGTATAAAAAACTTTTATCGTAAAGATTATAAGTCTGGACAATAAATGATTCAGTTTTTACAATATTAAAATAATGAATACAAAATTAAAATAGAGTATATAATCACATTGTTGAAAAGACGCACTTTGCGATGATGATAATGTAAATAAATATTCAAATAACGTATACTTTCCTGGTGTAATGACTTGATTAATCAACAGGGTGAAGTCAGCGTCTGAACACTTGGACCTGCTGTGCATCTGATGACGGCGGATGAGAATTTCGCCAAAACATTGTGTTCAAACGCTGACTTCACCCGGTTGATTAATCGACAGTCTTTTATTAAATAAATATTGCTTCTCTTATCATGTTTCATCTCAAAAGTGCCTCAACTCGTCACATTCTTCTACTAGAAATATGTTTTTTTCCCATGACCGTAGGATGATCCTGTATTATTTCTATACTGAAATCATAAACCTGGTTTAACACGGCCCCTCAGGGAAATAACGCGGAAAACTACTTTCCTGTCAGTTCAACTGTATTGTGTCATCCTTTCAGTAGCAAATGGAATACCATATTAATAGTATTTAATCTTCTAGCGCCAACCAGTCAACAAGTATCAATGGTCGGACCGTTGTCGATGAAGCATTGTTTCGCTGCTAGTCAGAGACGCTACTAGAGTTTTAAGAATTTTCAAGTACCATCCTCCATATTGACCGACCTGTTGTGTTGTATCGGTCCCGTCACTGAGACGACGTGGACTTGGATGTTTGTCCTCGTCGTGGTCACGAAAACTGGGGGATTAGACTGAAGCAGAACCGATTCGCTTACCACTGACCACTCCAATCCGATATATATATCAAGAAATATGATAGTCCGGCTGTAATCCTGGTAGCCCAAGGCCCTCAAGAGGGCTTCACAGCCAATGGAAGAAAAAAGTCCTCCATATTGAGACAAAATTATTGACGTTCCAAAACCTGTTTTCAAGTGTTTCAGCAGGGATTTTTTTTACCTTTACCTAAAGCATAGTTAGTAGTAGTGGTTTTTACTGTGTTAAAGATAAATTTAGAAGCGGGAAAAATTAGAGAACGTATTTCTGATAGTGAGCCGGGGACATTTCTGTGGGAACAGGAACTCGTTGCCGAAACTCGACACTTACTCCGATGACGCAAGGTCACGAGCTTCGTTCGATCCGTGTAGAAAATTCACACTTGTTACTAGCAAGTCGTTTGGACACCTCACATCATACTCACTCAAGAAGGAAATCGATCAGTGCAATTTTTTTTTTCTGGGGACAACGTTCACATTCGACCATAAAAGTCTTAAGGCTCTTAAGATAAATTTCATCTAGTATTTCAACTAATTAATTTTTAGGCACTGTTTCATTTCGTATCGCAACATCCAGCATCCAATACTCGTTCATTGGAATTATATAACACATATATTATCAACTTTTTTATTATTATTCTAAATAATCTTTCTGCAGCACACTGACACACTGGACTTTATTATTTAAAAAAATAAATACAAGAATGAACGTCAGAATGTTCACTACGATATACGAAAGAGTTATGAATGATTTTTTTTTAAAAAAAAACAGGACCTGTCCTGGATGGTTTACAAGTACTTTGTACGTGTCAACAGGTTTAACACCTGAAGGTTGCGGCACAATTCGGATCAAAGCTAACACGAGTTTGCTACTATTATTGACCAAAAACGTAATTGTAAATGCTCGTCATATTTCTTTACGTAGTAGAACAATTAGGGGTGGGTAGTAAGTGTCTCAAAAGCAGGGAAGACCTAGATTATTTTTAAAGAAACATTCATAACTCATCATAATTTTTCATATCGTTGTCTCTATTCTGACAGAAATAACACAATATACGATTGGTGCGCATTTTTGATAAGAGTATTTTCTGCTTGGCCGCTCGTTAAGTTCGGGTAACTACAAACATCATACCTTATTCTTGAATATTTCTTTATAATAAAATCCTATTTTCTCCATAGTGCAATGATAAAATGTAAAATGGAACCAGACTAATAATCGGAGTGAGACGCACAAGAAGGTAGTTTAGTTCTAATTCCAGTATTGATTTGACGTCTTCAATGTGTGAATTACCGTTAATGTTAAAGTCACAAATATTAATAGTGTCATTTACCCCGAATATTTTATCATTATATTTAATTAATAAAATATTTTAATTTAATAAGTTTAAAAAAAATTATCGTTAAAATATTTATTATTTAGTAAAAGATTTTTATTCATTCTATACATCTTCTAAATTAATTTAAATAATTTATCATTCTAATATTTGAAAATTAGTAAAAGATTTCCTTCATTATTTACAGATATAAAATGAAGGTAAAGACTTTATCATCAATACAGTATTTCAAATTTAGTAAAAGATCATCCATCATTCCAAATGCAGTTTTGACATTAATCTTTAACATTTCACTATTCAAATATTTGTAATTATTATTTATGAAATAAGTGGAGTAATTCTTTGAAAAGGGATCTTATAGTGTAATCTGAGAACAAAAAAATTGTTGGTTTTCACAATTTCGTTCGCCTTTTTGAGGAATTTTCGGAATGCGATGATGATAATTATGGGATTCAATGGCGATGTTAATAGGAGGGTAATGTCATATTTAAATAGTAATGACACAGGATATGAGTTATGACGTCCCTAACTGTTTCATGAAGGATGATTTCTGGTGACGTTCACCTGCATAATTTCTCCGAAATTTTAATTAAATTTCATCATTTCACTTTTTTCTGTACGTGTGCATTTTCAATTAAATATACATACATGTGCTTGAAAACTATGACGTCACAATTTGTGTACCAATCATGTGTTAGGGGCGGGGCTTCAAGGTGTTACGATAATCCACCAGTTCCCAAATGGTTTTGGTTCATATATATCGAAAACTACTGAAAAATAATTTACCATTCACGCTGCTTTAAAGTAGTTCAAAACTTCAATTTTATAGCATTTTAATATATATTCTAGTTTTATTTAAGTGATCGTGCAGTGTTACTTTTTTAATCCTTAGTAATTGAGAAGTACACTAATAGTATTTACACACTTTCCTTTTAAGCTAAAAATTAGTGGCCGGTATTGAGAGCTTTTCCAGATGGTTTACAGCTATTTTGTACGGTATACTCAGATTTAACATCCAAAGGACTCGGCTCAGATCGGATCAAAACGGATCGAGTTACGAGCTTACGAGGCTGCTACAACTGGCAAACGCATGAATTTATTTTAGACTATGGGTGTTTATTAAATATTAATTCATTAAATTACTTACCACAGCCACCAGTAATCATTCTGCTATTGCTTATCACTCTAAGAATTACAACTAAACAGTCCGCGCACCGATCTTCTTCTTTTCACTCCAAAGATTGTCTTGTACGAGTCACAGACATTTCCTCAACTTTCGCAAAATAAACAATTATAATATTGGGAATATATTTCAAATTATTAACCTCTTAAATTATGATAATCATTTAGTAATTTCCGAATAAAAGAAAAAAGGTGAGTTACCTACTTTCTTTCCTATGCTTTAAATTGAAATACGAGCTTATAAAATATATTCCATTCTCTGTTTTAATAGGTGACAATTATAATAAATAAGCCCCAAGTTTCAATAGAAAATTTTTAATTTTAATTTACGCTGTATCTAGTTAACGTCAAATTATTGGCACTGTGATCTGAGTGTCGATGTTGCAATATTATGGAAATATCGCATCCAACATCACAAACAGGTTCACTTTATAGTTAGCCGTGATCACATACGAACAAGTTTGTCGCCTAAATTAATTATCAAGGTATTCGTCGACAGTGCAGTGAAACTGTTCGTTAACAAGATCACATTACTCGACCATATTCCCTCAGATGTTTGGCTTTCCGAATGTCGTTATTAATTTTGGAAAGCTGTCAAGACAGAGTCATTAAATATAATTATCTTCAGTGATTGAAAGATTGTCTTAGAATGGCGTTGAAAATAAAATTTCAGTTCTTGTGCTACGTTTATTTTTCAATTTACTTAAATCGTAGAGGAACGTGACGTCATAAGATAGTTAGTAATAAAAAAGCAAACATGTTAAAATGCCTGATGTAAACAGTTTTAAATGGAGGTTTTTTTTATGTTATGAAGATACTATATCACGTGCGACTACAGTATATCGCGTGTGCCTGTATATTAGCATTTACGGCTCTGGTTCGACCTATATTCGCCGATAAGTCTGTCTGAAAGTGACAGGATAAAGGGAAGTTCTTCATGCACTATCTTTAACTTTTTCGACCCGCCACATCTTTCCTTTAAAAAATAACAGCCAACGTTGCCACTTAGTACCAGTATGGATTTTATTCTATCACTAAATAGAAGCGTACAAGTTTCAATAAAAATTATTCTCAACGGGAAAAACAGAAATAATTACTTAATTAGTTATACGGAAGATAACACGTTCATTTTTAAACGTTATCATTTTAAGAAGATAAACCCATTTATGTCACTGTAGGCCATTTATATCTAGTCATCTGTACAGTAAGTAATATATCACTTGATGATAATCATACAAAATTAAATTAACGACCGATTGGTAAACAAACTAAGTTTTTGTTCAATTCCTACAAAGTTTCGTCCAAACATTTGATACTTCCTCAAGTAAATTTCTTCAGAATTTTACTAAAAAAGTATACAAAATATAATACAAAGAGTTTAACTGAGACGTGCTTTGTTTTACGTTTACAGAAAATTTATTTTATGTATAAAAAATCATAAGGTAACCTTTCCTCAACATTTATTTCAAAATAACACTATTATGAAAATAATAAAAAGTGATTTAGTTTCAAACAATGTATTGTGATAGGAGAATGTTTATAAATTGTAAAATTTAAATTAACTTGATGTTCCTTAATTTTAGTCTTTTAGTCTGATCAATATGAGCAATTATTACAAAAAATTGTAAATAGTATAAAAATCCAAATTTTTAGGAACAAATTAATCTTTTTATAACAAAATAAAACATTTTACAATAATTAAAAATATTTATTGAAAACTATGTTGTAAAACAATTTACATTATATTTTCTACATGTAAGAATATTTCGCTAAAAATAAATTATACTAATTTCATGTTTATTAATTAAAATAAAATATTGCTTAAAATTTTGGAGTATGTAGATAAGCATTATTTAAAAAAAATAAAGGACCAAATATGTAAACTTTTTCTTCCTTTTGGTTAAGGTCTATGAGCTTTCTATATTCATCTGTGTACAAAAAAACTACATATATGTATATGTGTTTTTTAATTTTTATAATCATAAATAGAGTAATTAAATTAATATCGCTTATTATTGTAAATAAAACACCATTAATGGCCTTAAGTCAGAAAAATATTAAATTATTTGAACACGTTTCGTCCCCCAACTTTCGGGACCTTCTCAGTTCTTTCTACATCTTTTGTGTGTTTTTATAATATATTTCTCTGTACAGATTAATATGCCAATATTTTCCGAATGCTTTAATAAAATTATTTTATCATTTAAATTGCGAGTTATAATAAAACCTTAGGGGATAAAATAATATATATTAACCTTGATTAAATCCTAAAACGTATTTATAATTTTTTATACCTAAAGTAGTTTTACGTCTGTAGGTCCTGGTCAAACACAGACTATAACTACAAAGAAAATACGAAATACAAAAATATAAAATAAGTTTATGTCATAGATTCTGTAAAATGAATCAGATATTTTTGGACCGAGTATTTGATGTTTCATATGTGTCGTATTTTAGAAGTAGTTAAATATAATTATCTAAAGTATGTTATTTCAAATGAAATCTATGATTTAATTGAATTCAATGTTTATTTTTGATTTCGTACGATTTTTTAATACATTGTATCTGAGGTTGTTTTTTTTCTTCGTGTAGCGTCGTTATCGGAATCGATTTTTCCCTTTTTTATTGTCCACAGATCCTACTATAAATGGACTACGGCCGTAGTGTAATATTTATCCGTGTGCGGACGCGAAGGAAGCGGCACGCTTATTGTAACCCGAGCTTCCTATCTCTCTGATACGTGCATATCGTGACGCGACTTCCATAAATAGCAAGGATTCCTCCGCGGCATGACATTTCAAAACCCGGCGGAAAGATTATGACGTATATCAAGTCATTAGTCACCCTAATAAACCATAAACGTCAGCTATATTTTTATAATAAAAAAAATCAATGAGAAGTGGCTATGACCCAAAACCAAACAGTTTCTATAGAACCAGGCTGAATTAATAAATAAATATTCTGACAATTAAGTATAAATAAATAAACAGTACAGCCAATTTATCAGCAAATAATTTTATTTAATACATCTACGACGTCCATATTTACGGACTTCATCACGTAAGTTTCAAAATGGATAACATGTATGTAAAAGTGGAAAATTTTACGCTCTGCGACGGTCACAACCAAATATGAATACGTCGTAGATGTATTAAATCAATATAAAATTATTTGCCGG
Source organism: Eucriotettix oculatus (assembly GCA_034510155.1). NCBI lineage: Eukaryota > Metazoa > Arthropoda > Insecta > Orthoptera > Tetrigidae > Eucriotettix > Eucriotettix oculatus. Next base: position 101,833,922 of record CM067378.1, read on the forward strand.
CAAATTGAATGTATTGTTTATTTAGTTAGGTCGAATTAAGCAAGTCTGTATTTAAATTAATGAAAACATATGAACAGTTAACGATTTGAACAAAATAATTATTTTAATTTTGATAATACTGTTGTTTTTGATAAGAAGGTGAATTTTAATAAAAGATTAATTTCAGAAATGTTGTATATTCAAAGAAACACATTTACTGTCAATATTAAACATAACACTTTACAACTAAATTGTCTTTTATAATTTTATTTTTTGGCTATGCTATGTTATATCTTTAGTTTAATGGCAATGGCCGCAATGAATGGTCAAAACGTTTATATTTTTTTAAAAAATGTTAATTTTGTGTATAAGTTTGTTATACAAATCTTTAATTCTTCACATTTTTCTGTTATCGACAGGCGTTAATTGTACTTCTTTAATCCATTCATTCATGAACCAAACATGTAATAAAAATATTTTATGAACATACATATTTTAAAAAATTGAAGATAAGAGAGTAACAAATTTATACTTTAAATAAGATAAATAAATTTTAGAGCATAATATAAGGAGAAACGTATTTCGTTGTAACCGCTTCAGGTGCAAAGGTATATTTATTTATATTTAAGAATCCAAAGAAAACAGGTTTTTCAAAGAAGATATTAATAATAAAATTACATGAATAGATTTTAAGCATTACTCACAATTTATCTCATGATGTTAAACAGAGAAACTTTTTCAAGTGTGTTAATCTACACATTTTGCAGCCATAATGATTACGCTATAACTATTTACATTTTAATTAAAATAGCTCATTAACTTAACTGTTCAAATATGGCGTATGAATAATAACGTATCGTTAGTTTTTTATAAACCTTTTCAGTTACAAACATAAATCTTTTATAAGTTGCTTCATCAAAAGACTCGTTCTCAAACAATCCGAAAGTACTACACAATGATCATCATTTGTTTAAAATCCTCGGGGAGCTTTCGTCCTTACGACATAATCATCTCGTCATCACCGTAAGGCTACTGACATCTGACAATACGATCATGTCACAAGACAATGCTCATTCACAATCTTACCACTAGGGTCGCTGAAAATAATTTGCATATAGATACGTATATATGATTTACATATAACATAATAATTCAATATTCATTTACTTATTTATATTAATATAATTTTAATTCATTTTTTATCAATTTTTCTTTTTTTTTCTTTTTCTTTCATCCCATACTCTTTGCATCGCAAACTATTCGGAAGATATATCTTGCAATTATGTGGAAATGTATTGAGCGTAACTTACAATGTGTTTCGTGAAATTTATTGGGGGTAAGTTTCAACAGTTGGCATTACCCACACACTCCTGCCAAAATAACACACCGAATATTAGACGAGTATAGCCTGCAAATTGTTGAAAGCTTCTCATATGGCATTTTAAATTGATATTTCGTGTGAACCCTTTTTCTTTTTGTTATCCTTGTACCGAATTAAATGACAGTGAATTCGGTGTCCTGATATTTATGAATCACAACAGCGTGATGTTATCTTCAGTTCGGGTCGTCAATAAGACTTCATCTCTTGCTCCAAACTGCGGATGCTGCAGCAATCTGCTTCTCCCCGATTTCAGCGGAGTGAGAATAAAGGGCGAACGGATGAATGAGAAGAAGGCTTTCCAAGTTCATATCTAAAATCGCTGATATAATGTTGACCAAGCAGCTACATTCCCCAGCCTAAAAACATTCTTATAAAGGATAGAGAGCAGCCAGGAGGGGTCTTAATTAAGGATCTGAATGGAGTGGCTGATTTTACGAATAAATGACAATTGACTATTCAAAACGCACCTTTCTTCTCCTCTTCCTTTCTTACCGCAGAGAATATTTCTCTGTATTTTTTTCTATTTGAATTCTATGTTGGATAAGAAAACCTTATTTAAAAATAATGCCGCAACTCAAGTTCTGAAACCAAAACGAAGATTAAGAATAATTTAAACAGTTAATGATTAATTATCAAAATATCATTTCCCAATCTAACAGCACTATTTTCCCTCTAATAATCCTCTTGTTCTCTTCCTACAGCAACGCGTTCATTCCATTTATCATGGTTTCCTAGTCTTCTTCTGACTCCCCTAATAATAAAATATCATCGATAAAGCGTACGGTTTTTATTTCTTCTCCTTGCAGTATAATTTATTTTCCATATACCGTTTTACCTTTCTTCATCGCCTGTTCTATGTATAAGTTAAACAACAGGAGCGACAGACTGCATATTTATCTCACTCCTTTCTTGATTTCCGATTAAAATTCTGAAATATTCTAATGATTAAAACTAATGTTTAAAGATTTTAGTAAATTGTCAGAGAAAATTATTATGTATATGAAGTATATATTCAATTAGAAGGAAAATAATTTCCGAAGGTTCTCCCAAGGATAATGTAGTCAAGGGCGGTTCATACTGAGAAAAGGCTTCCAAATGAAGAGAGCAAATTTTGATAAAATATCTGAAATATTGTGTGGTTGCAATGAAAATTAAGAAGCCATTTACCAGAGATAATTTCTTCAGACGGTTGCTCGTTTCGTTTCTTCAGTAATGTAAGCAGAATGTCCTCCTTTTCTACCAAAAGAACTTTTGCTTAATTTGCATATCTGTAAGAGAAAAATGAAACACCCAATTTATGTCGAAGGAAAGTTTATCAGTTATAAGTTTTTTTTTATAAATTCGTGATATTGAAAAGGGCAAAGACCTTACTCTCAGCTACGATTTCCTCATCGTTAAATCTGGATGGCGTGTTCTCAGATCTTGGTAAAAGTTCTCCTGATAGGTACTTAATTGGCCTTCTCCTTTCACGAAGTGGCGCTAAAATTGGAAAAGTAGCGTAACAGGGGGAAATGTGTGGCGGCTCTTGCTTTTAATTTTACAGCCTTTGATTGCATAAACTTAATGCTCTTTTCGGAATTGACCGCGCAAAAGGGTTCCGAGTTAAATTAGTTTAAAATGTAATCAGATACGTCAATTTTGTTTATTCACTTAGAGAGAAAGAGAGTTCAACCGTTGCTTTACCACAGCCGCCTTTGGATTGAAAGGAACTATCACAGAGTGCCTCTAACTTAAAACTATCCGGCTGCTGCTTTTAGGAGTTTACTTCGGGAATCAATGACGAGGTCGTCTTCAGCGAGTGTTGAATAAAAGAGGTCCTTCTTCAGAGAGCGGTTTATTTGGTGTCTCCGAGGCGGAGGTTGACACATGGCGCTCGTCGGATCGTGACGAAAGATAACGCTTCCTCCCAGCGTGCTCGTTACGCCAAGGGAACCTCCTCTTGTAATTGCCCTCGCATGGGAGATTTGTCTTCTTGCAACGCTTAAAAGGGTTCGGATTTTTTAAATTTAAATGATGGCAAGGAGAATAAATAATAAGAAAATTTGCAATTTAAAATTAAATTTTAAACAAGAAGACAACAAATAAAATAAATATAAATACTTATCTACCTGCCCTTTAAAATTATACATATAATTAGGAAATTAATTTACTTTATAAATTGAATTGAAAGGAAAAATTGACCAGTGATTGTGGGCTTCAATACCTGGCCAAACACTAATTGATGGCTTTCAGTAAACGGCATTGATGATTTATTGTTGGTTAAGTACGTTACCGACGCCGCAGCCGTAGGAAGATTTGGCCAGAACCTTTGGGACCGTCGAAGTGGCAGCTTCTGGAATGGGCTGCTACCGCTGCCCTTTGAAGTCTGCTGAACGCCTCGTCCCTGCGACCCCTTCATCACACAGCCACTCTGCAACTCCCGTTCGACGACCAGTAACTTTTTCATCCCTCCATCTCCACGACAACTCCACAACTGCTCTTTCCTCCACAACTAACTCCATTCTCAATCTTTTAGCAACCACGAAAACTGTGATTTCCCCTTCCTGATTCAAATTATGGCCAATAGGAAACATTCTTACATTTTCGAATTCTTAGATACGGGGCTCACACGTCTACCCGATAAATTGCAAAATGACACGCGCCAGAGGTTACTGAACCTTCAAAAGGATATTGTATTTTTTAAAGTTTTGTATTCTTCATATTATTACTCCACTAGTTCATCCAATTTATTAATTTATTTTTAAGAAGATTATCTTCATTTTAAAATTTTTTAGTCTTTAGAGATTATTACAGATTTTTATATTCAAAGATCGTCGAAATTTTTTTTATAATAATCAAGTATTATTTAAAGATTATTAAAAATTTTTACAGGAGATGTTCCACCAAATCTTTAATGATATTACATCTTAAAGATAATTACAAATTAATACAGAACAAGTTCTTCGAAATCCTTAAAAATTTTATCTTTTATAAAAAAAGTATATTATTCAAGAATTATTACAATTTTTTACACGAGATGTTATTCCAAATGGTTCACGATATTATTAAAGATTATTACAATTTTTACACAAAAAATTCATCCAATCTTTAAAGACATTACTTGTTTAAGTTTATTACAAAATTTTTCATGACAAGTTCGTCGAAACATTTAAAAATTTTATTATTTAAAAAAATTATTTTATTTATAGATTATTACAAATTTTTAAACAAGAAGTTCGTCCAAATGTTTTGAGATATTATTAAATATTCTTACAATTTTTACACTGGAAGTCCGTCCAAATCTTTAAAGATGTTAATATTCAAAGTTTATTACAAATTTTTTCATGACAAGTTCTTCGAAAAGTTTAAAAATATTTCTAATCTTTACAGGAGAAGTTCATCCAAATGTTTTGAGATATTATTAAAGCTTATGACTATTTTTATACGGAAATAAGTTTAAATAAGTTGTTATAATATTATTCTATTTATATATTTTCAGTTTTATTCATAAGCAACGGAACAAAGGAGAATTTTCCCAAATATGTTGAAACAATTTATGAAGTAAAGAAAGTGAGATTTTTGTTAAGCTTTGCACCACGGTCAGGTGTTATTAAGTGATGATCTCGACAACGTCTGTAGTCAAGGTTAGTGTTTGTTTTCTCCAGCAAGTTCATGGTTCTGTGAGAGGGCCAATACATGTCATCACATAAGGGGCCAAGTAAACTTGGAGAGTGTCTTATATGAACAAACCATCGGCTTATTAGTGCCGCGTCTCAAAATAAAGTAGGACTCACGAAAGACATTAATTCTCTTCAAGATTTTATCACATTATCCCCGTCCTTACTCGGAACATAATTTACATCTGCATTTGGTTTTAAGAAAAAACAATAACATGTTCCAATAAATTAATTACCGTTTGTGCCAACGACCTCTCTTAATATAATTTTTCCCGGTGATGGAACATGTTATTTGACGTGGAGAAACTATGCTTCTTCATTTTTATTCGTCGTGTAGAGCAAAGGCCATAAAATAATCTATCTCCGAATGGTCGGTTTAATAGTTATAATAAACTGATTTCTTTGAAAATAAATGAGTTAGTAAAAATAAAATAAAATATGAAAAATTTAGTTGCGTCCCTTTCCGTGGAGTCTCTTCAGGAGTAATAAAAAACTACTATAAATTAAAAAATATAAACAAAACCAGATATTCCTGACATATACCGGGAGTTCGACTGGAAACCGAACACTGCGACAGCTGCAAATTGGGCAGAGGAAACGTGGAAAAGAATAGATGGAGGAGAGTAGATTTATAGCATTAATTGTCAAAACATATCCTCCTTAAATGTGAATAAGTTCATTGTATTAATTAAGCAATCTAAGAATATTTTTCTGTACAAAAGTTATTTTTCAGTAGGTACGTAATCAATTATATTTTTTAATACTGTAGCGCAGAGCAACCCTTCCCAATTTAATTCGGAGACAGGTGGAGCAGAGGCGGAAATTTTTTGATTAAAGGTCCAGTGGCGAAAATTCGTGTCTGCGAGCTTGGTCATGGGATTAAGGATGTTTGGCCACCAAGGGGCGATGATAAATGAAATTTTTCCTAAGGCCAGCCCCTCCCTCCGAAAGTGCGGATCCTGCGACCGTCAAAAATTAATTGCAACTTGTCGAAGACACGTCATTCCTGATGCATTGACGAGAAGGTTCCGGAACGAGCGAAGAACGAAAGACGGCTTCGTATTTTCGGGTTAATCATGATAAGCTAGATCTCTGCAAGCCGTTGTTGTACCTCAGCAGTAATTAACCGTGATAAGTCTCGTATTTGAGCTAAGCAGTTGCTTTGCCGTCACCTAATTTCCCCTAAATTCTAGTGTTGTTATTATATAGTACAGGTCCCAAGTAGAAATTTGTGTTAAATAAATAAGAATTTAATAATGCCAATTAAATCTTTTTCATATTTAAAACTAATTAGAAAACCCCTTTTACAATAAATTTTAAAAAAATACGTTCGCACTCCCCGATTCACAGCTATCGCCCAGCCGCGAGTGTTAGGTTTGCAGTCGAGCTCCCAGTATAATAAAATTACATGAAATTTTATGCTACATTATAATGCAAATTCAAAACATTTGAATGTATGTATGTATTTTATAATATACAAGTGAACGTAAGCCTGGCGGCTGATACATAATTACATTTTGCTATACACATCTTACTGCTAATCTAAATTAGCCGTTGTCCTTTGTAATGTTTAAAGCCCTGGAAAAAAATCCTGCAAGTTCCACAGTTCACTTTGTATTAAACATTGTAATTAATTTATATTGCTGATCAAAACCAATTCATACATATCCTAACATTGAATCTACATTTATTTTCCTGGAGGAAATTACAGGTAAATTATTCCAGTCCTTCAATCTCCTATTTAGGAATGAAAATTTGCCACCTTCGGTATTTTGTTTTCTACATTTTACCTTGAATTGATGATTCCATATACCTATATAACTGGTCCTAATTCCAATCCATGGTTTTTGCCCCGTATAACCTTTCAATAGCAAATGGAACCTTGCTTTCTCCCTCCTTTGTGACAATAACTCTCATCCTAGTTATTCTACCTTTTCGTTACTGTGACCAGACCCCACTCGCACAAAATTAGCAGCCCTTTTATGATTATTTTCCAATAGTTCTATTTGATTTTTTCTGTAGGGATCCGAAACAAATCATCCCATATTTTAAAATTGGCCTAACATAAGTTAAATACGCCACCTCCTCTGATTACAGACTTAACTTTTTTGAGTTCCTTGTTTGTATAGAAGTCGTTATTAGATATTTAAGAGCCCTGTTGGTCACCTTAGTAAATTAGTGGCCAGTGGTTGTTAATTAGCCTAAGAGGTTGAAGATTGCTACGTCCGTCGCACGTGTCAGAGCTGCGTGTGGTGCGTGATGCGTGCTGCGTGCCTGGCTCCCGGCATCGCCGTCGATACCAACTGGAGGCTGACGAAAATCACTGTCTCTTCCCACGAAACGCTTCTGCCAATTTACCTACCTCAGAAATTCTCAAGCTAAATTCCGGCGCCCTTCAAAATAAAACAAGAAATGCCACATGATAAATGACGGCCCCAGGGGCTTCGACCGCTCTGTGAGTTTGCGTGAGATTCTCTTCCAGTGATGCTGATCATGTAGGTTTTCTCCCGTTTTACAAGGGGAGGGGGAATTACTTTCCTATCCAACAGAGCCATCTTTAGTCAGCTTCGGAGTCTGTCACGTCCCTGGATTATATCGCCGCCCAGAAATCCTCTCACGACCTCTCAACTACGACCTGTTTAAATCAACTGTCTGCTCGGGGTTTCCCCTCACCGCAACTAGACTAGAGTATTCCCAGGTAACCTTCAACTGACTTTACTGCAATTTCTACGTAACATTGCAATCATACATCCATCCTCCAATGAAGCCATGCACCCAGGATATGGAATGAGTCAAATAGTTCTACATACGTTTACTATATTGTAAATAGGATAATGTTATATCTAATAGCACATGCTGACTAGTTACTGAAATTTAATTGATAATTAGATACACATAGATCTACAAATTCCTTTACAGAGTAGAAATGGCTAATTAAAACGTGACTAGTTCAGTTTTAAATTGGTTTGGTTGACTTCTGAGCAGTTCAATGTGTTGGGAAAGTTCACGGCTGTTCCCTTTTAGTTTGATATTCTCTTACATTCTATATTAAAGTTATTTTTATTTCTGAAATCAATTCCGTGAACATCTGAGTTAGTACTGGATGATCAAATGAAATAATTAACGACCAGTTTTTACAGAAATAGTTTATATTTATTTTGAATGACGTTTCATCACCACATTTGGGACTTCACTAGTAATAACAATGGAATGGGATGACAGCCATTTTGTGGTGTAAAAATAGAATGCAACTCTATATACATTGGCCAAGGGAAGGAGTGCAGTGAAAACTGGGATCAAGGACCTCGAGTCTAATTTTTATCTTCCAGGAGAATTACTTTCACTTATAACAAAACATAGTCGTATTAATAATTTCAACTCGACTAATACCAGAATTCGTATCGGTGAAACAAAATCATCTCTGAAAATATGGAAAGTAGACTTAATAATGTTAGCCTAAATTTACAAAGTTTTTTAGTATAATCTATGGCTCCTTAATTAAAATCTTTGGCTTTCCTTTCTTTGGGTCCCTATTTATGGCATTCGCTAGTATACATTTGATTTTTAATTAAAATTGTACTTTAGAAGTTCTACCAATAGGTCGAGGAAACGTACTGTTGTTATTACAAAATACTACCGGAATCTCACCAATTATACTGTCTACCTGAAGAAGTAGCAAATGTGGTGAAGAAACGTCGTCTAAACTAAATACAAACTGTGTCTGCAAAAAAACTGGTCGTCAATTTATTACATTAGGTTATATTTGGAACACAGACGTTAACTGATTTTTAGGAATCCTTTGCAAGGTGTTTCTTGAGTTGTCCTGACCCGTTCATGGATTATAAATACCTTTCCTTTTACCAAAGAGTCTCCTCAGTTCCTGTATAACATAGTTGCAAGATTTAAATTATGTGTTTTTGTTGTAAAATATGATGAGTTAACTGTTACATCAAAAATACATTTTTAGTAATATTGTAAGACATACTAAATGCTGAAATACTAATTTTCTTGGAACAACTTAAATAAATAGCAAATATTGAGACTTTATGAACAGATAATAAGCTTATCTTCTTAGTTAACTCTCTATATAAACAAACTTGACAGATGTATGAGATAATAATGATCTATAATCTCTTATCTATTTATTAATATGGTTCCAGAAATCGTATATACATTATTTTGGATAGGGAAGAGAGACAGTTGACTTACCTTGAATCGGTAGTAAATATCAGCTGGCTGGGATGCAGGAACATGGCAAAATTTTTGAGCGCCTGAGCCCCTTTCGGTTACTCTTTTTCAAATATATAATCAATATATATACTCTGCCATAAGACAATTCAGAATTAAAGCATGTATTATATATTAATTTTCTTGTGTGACGTTTCGGGACAGCTTTGCATCTTTATATCAAAGAGTATAAACATAGACTGGAGAGTAAATCAAAGAACACATAATAAGTAACCATAATACAAATTTCTCTTTCATCACATAAAACTCATTGACATGAGTTCCATTACTTATTAAACAATTTATTGTAATAGGTTCCGATGCCGTGGAAGCATAACCTGGTGAGAATTACAGTAGTCTTTTAAAATGGAAATTTAAATTTATATTATTAATAAAAAGGTTACTCAGTCACTAATTGTGTTTAATTTATGAAACGGTTACACTTTCAAGAAATTCTTTCCCTATTACCCCAGTTGGAATATTTGGTTATAGGATTCCACTACCGACTGACCGACCGACCTCTGACTGAACAAGAGGACGCAGCAACAACCGAACCGGTTCTAGGAGCACGAATTCCTCCTCCAGAACTCTTGACGTCCCTTTGTCACGAAGACTGCATATCGCACCTTCTTTCTTCCCCTTTCAACACTAATGGACATTGCTTGCTTAAAGATACGCTATTCAGTTTACTTCCTCCATGGATTTTTATTTCAGCTAATTTATAATTTTCTGGCCGACTATACTTTGAATCACTCTGAAAATGAATTAGACAGTAATCTCATGGTAAGCAAGTGATTCAACTGGGATAGAGTCCGTCACTTTCTTTTTGGATCATTATGAAAGCATCTCGACATATGCCGACAGGTGTTTGCTTTCATCACTTTTATTCTAATTATTATCAAGTAAATTCGGAGCGCTTTTGAATTGCATTGACTTACACATTTTGCTGAATCGTAGCTTTTGTATGACGACGCACATTAATTGAAGAGCCTGAATTGCCCTGAATCACTAACCAACATACAAATTTTCGTGTTTAAAAAATTTCTCGCCTCGTTTTTCGTCATGCGTTCCTGAAACTCGTATTGCAGTATATAATTGGGTAAAAGTTACAGTAATCTCTTGAGTAAACAAATAGTTGCCACATTGAGCGCAATTAAATATGGCGGGATTTTTTGTATTCTGTCTCACTCTCTCAATCCTCGTGTACGTCACAGATCTACAAGACTTGACACATTAATTAACTAAAACTCGTTCCAGCTTTGTTTCTCACCCCCACAGTGTTTTGTCTCTTGGTTTTTAAGAATATATGCTACCAGTTTCGTTGCAATTTGTCCCGTGCATTTAAATTGCTACGAATAATATTCAAACTAACACTTTTTATTATATAGGTAAAAGCGTTGGTTTTTTTAGATATTTGTAAAACTAGAAAAAATAATAGAATAATAATAGAAAATATAGATAATATTTTTTTAACTACAATTTTTCCTCTACCTATTTAAGTACAATTTTAGCTAAAATCTAACGTAGAAACTGTACCGTCTTTCTTTCATTGAATTTCGTATCAAAAAAAGGTTTAGTAAATTTATTCTTCCTACCCCCTGTGAAACCCCACGACGATAATTTACCCTAACCAAGAATTGTTCTTCTTTATCACAGATACATAATTATTAGTCTTGAACTCACTCCTTCGCTTTAATTAGGGTATTATTTATAAAACTTATAATTAATTGTTGTGTTTCATTAAAAATCCTAAAGATCCCTTGGAATGTGATGACAGCTATTTTGTGGTGTACAAAATAGAATGAAACTCTAGCAAAACGTGCCATGAAAACTAGGAGCAAGGAACTTCTCTGTTTTAACAAAGCATAGTAATATTCATAAACATAATTTCAACTGGACTAATACCAGAATTTTAGTCTATAACGATAGAATCATCTCTGAAAAGATGAATTTTAAGCTTAATAAATTTACCCTAAATTTAAAAAGTGTTTCGAATGACTTTAGGATAATCTACGGCTCCTTACTTAAAATATTTGGCTTTCCTTTCTTTGGTTCCCTATAAATGGCATTCGCTCGTGTACATTTGATTTACTTGAGTAGGTCTACGAAACTATAACGATAGAATCATCACTGAAAAGATGAATATTAGACATAATAAGTTTACTCTAAATTTACACAGAGATATAAATGAACAGAATATAATTTATGACCCCTTACTTTGTACTTGGTTTTCCTTTCTTTGGCTTCCTATAAACGGCACTCGCTGGTGAGTATTTAATTTTTAATTAAAATTGTGCTTGAGAAGGTCCACCAATAGCTAGAGAAATAGTTGTACTGTTATTATTACAAAATATTGTCTTTGTCTCAATAATTATGAGTCGAAGACAAAGGGAACTACTATGGATTTTAGGGGAAAATACCATGGTTATCTATAGACAATTAATCCTAAAGCTTTCTTCTAACCAATATGGGCGTATGGGATTGAGGTATGGGGATGTGCAACAAAATCAAACATATCAATTATTCAAATATGCCAATCCAAGAGATTCCAGAAAATTGTAAACGCCCCATGGTACATAACAAACCACACACTCCATGCATATGTTAAAGCTCCAACGGTACAAGAAGTCATCCATAAAAAAAATTTCAAACATATTATTAGACAAACTTCTAGAACCAGTGATCTATAAGAGACTCAAAAAAGGCCTAGTGAACTATTTAAAATTAAACTAATCAAAGTAAACATTGCCTCTGATCATGTCATTACTAATACAGCATTTTGGAATAGAAAAATGAAATAGAATCATTAGAGAAAGTTCAGAAAAGGGCTGCAAATTTTGTGCAAGTAGGGCCAGGTCATAGGAAGGAAAAAGTAAAACAGCTAGGTTGAGAGGTATTGTCAGAAAGGAGGGAGAAAGCAAGACTGCATTTGCTATTCAAAGCTTATACGGGGCAAAAACCATGGATTGGAATTAGCTACAAAATGCAAAAGCCCAGTTATATAGGTAGATGGGATCACCAATTCAAAGTGAAATATAGAAAACAAAAAACAGATGTTGGCAAATTCTCATTCCTAAATAGGACTATCAACGACTGGAATAATTTACCTGTGGGGTGTTTGGAGGAAATCCTCTTCAAGAAAATAAATTTAGGTCAAATCTGAAAAAACGTGTGAAGTGAAGTGGATATTTTTTAATATAAATGTGTTTCCGAATATGAAAAACTAAAGTGTAGTGAAGTGAAGTGTTTCTCTTTTCTCTTTCAGGGCATCCACAGAACATGTTTATCTTTCATTAGTTTATAATTATGTATATTTAATTATATATCTGCCACCGGGCTTGCGCCCAATTGTAGATTATTAGCAAATACAATACAATTGCTAAATAAATTGTGATAAAAAATAAATTCTAGTGCCGAATATATAACTTAGCATATGTTAATAATAGTAAATCAATTTAAGTCATTTTCGGTCGAAGCTGCCCTTGGAGGAACATTTGGCATATTTTCGTCAAAATTTAGCAACACCTGAAGGAGCCCCAAAATGTGGCGACGAAACGTCATTTAATCTAAATTAACACTGTGCCTGCAAAACTGGTCATTAATATATTTCATTTAATAGGTGTTAATAAATGTTTTTATGTTATGACGGAATAAAAAATTTTGAAATAAATAAATACAATGTTTTAATTTTCTGAGTGAGCGCGTCCCTATCGTTCAATTTGATTAATAAAAATTGTTCAAGTATTGATAAATAAGCTACACGGATGCTTTAACACCCTTAAATGTTAAAATGTAAGAATGGTATACAAGGACGTTACTTTGCGGATAAGAGATAGTTCTATTCGTGTGGAGTTGTCAAGACGAATGATACCTTGGCTATGCATGGTCACGAACCCTGGGACAACCCTCGTGCATTTCCCAGGCTATTGCCTGCCTGTGCAGCCCATTGGCGCAGTTGCCATCTTGCCAGCCGCCACCTTATTGGTAGATACACGTTGCGAAAAAAGAAGAAAGACGGGAACATCGTAAAAATTCCCCGCCTCAAGCTAGGGCCTTGAATGTAAAGCATAATTTGAATAACAAGAGTAAACTATAGCCCTTGCTCGGGACAAATCGTAACACGTAACGTTTCATTTGCAATACTGCACATTCGCTGCCACGAATGGATTCTCTTCATATAACAAACAACAGGACATGTTGCGACTAAAACCTCAACACAACGCTAAAAGAGGCTCTGCATACTTAAAATTATTAAGTATTCATTACTTGTGGAGATTTTAAAATTAACAAGTCATTCAGAACAAAATTGTGGAACTTTTGATATGAAGTTGAACTTTTTGTACAGAACTGTAGAAAAATTAAATCATTGATTTAAGTCAGTCTCCATTTTAATAAAAACCAAAATTATATTGTATTAATTTTTTAAAATTTTTAAAAGTTGATTTGAATTTTTTAAACATTATATTAAGGAGCTTCTGACACATTCCGTTTTCATTAACAAATAAAAATATCCTATTTTACAATTTCTTTAGAACTATACATTAAAAATAGCAACTTCTATTATAAAATGTTTTAAGAAATCTTTAATCTACTCTGCATACCTTCATATTCTCAAATCTAAAATGTGTATATTATTAATAATATCAATTTCTCTATTTACACATAAAATGCACATAATCCCAGAATGTATCGGCTCAATCTTAACAATTCACATAGTTTACATCCTTAAATATTATATATATATATATATATATATATATATCTTATATAGTACCACATTTCACGCTAAAAGAGGCTCTGCATACTTAAAATTATTAAGTATTCATTACTTGTGGAGGTTTTAAAATTAACAATTCATTCAGAACAATATTGTGGAACTTTTGATATGAAGTTGAACTTCTTGAACATAACTGAAGAAAAATAAAACCATTAATTTAAGTCAGTCTGAATTTTAATAAAAACCAAAATTATATTGTATTAATTTTTTATTTGAATTTTTTTAAAATTATATTAAGGAGCTTCTGACACATGCCGTTTTCATTAACAAATAAAAATACCCTATTTTACAATTTCTTTACAACTATACATTAAAAATAGCAACTTCTATTGTAAAATGTTTTAAGAAATCTTTAATCTACTCTGAATACCTTCATATTCTCTAATCTAAAATTTATATATTATTAACAATATCAATTTCTCTATTTACACCTCAAATGCAGATAATCCCAGAATGTATCGACTCAATATTTACAATTCACATAGTTTTCATCCTCAAACGTTTTATATATATTATATAGCACCATATTTCAAAAGCTTCTATTCTTTTCCTTTCAGCAACTCCTATCGTCCACGTTTCACACCCATATAACGCCTCACTCCATACCAACATTTTCAGCAATGATTTCCTAATATTCACACTTATACCAGCCTAAGTAAATTCTCTCTTTCTTGTCCATGCTATCCTACTCTAGTTATTATTGTATTCAAGTAGCAGAACTCCTTAACTTTCCTCAAAATATCCTATTGCTATTCCACTATTTCTCCTCTATTAATCGTCATGTTGTGCTCTTCCTCCAGGACCAAATCTTCTTCTGACTTACAATATAATCAGGGTTTTTATTTCATCTCCTTGCGATTTTAATCCCTTTCCATATTCATTTCTAAGTTTCTTTATTGCCTGTTATATACATATAAGTTAAAAAGCATGGGTAACAGACGGTAATCTTTCTGATTTATTTTCTTGTTCCTCAATTCTAATTAACTTCCTTCTTGGAGGTTATGGATAACTCTTCTTTCTCGATATTTTCAAAATCCTTAGTAGGATGTTCACGATACATTATTGAAAACGATGAAATATTTTAAATTTCCGACAAAACGCCATATTGTTACAAAGAAACAGAAGACCTCGGCTTTATTCCACGCGTCAACAGTACGTCGTAGTATTGAAAGAACTGCCATATTGAATGGGTGACGTCGAGCACACGCGTGTTTGGGAAGGATCAATTAGGTAGGTTACACCTTGGAGCCACACGTAGCTATCGACTGTTTACACAGGCGCGACGCAACTCGGCGCTCTTATTAACCGTTCCCCTTCACGGTATCACGTGAAGGCCTCAACAGGGACCGAATGTCCTGCTTTCAATTTCCAGTAAACGACCTGCTGACAAATACTTGATTAAATAAACAAGAAACGACAAGCAGAAGACGTCATAATTTATACAGGATAACAACAAACAGAAAACTTGCAGATAGTGACCCAGAAATTTCCGTCTTTAACAGATGGAATTACAGGGAAACCTTTTTCAAGAAAAATTAAAATCATACCTGCCAAGCCTTTGAATAGCACAGGGTTATTTAAATATTTTCCTATTGTTAATAATCTAAATACTGTTCAAAAATCACCGGAAATAATAATACAAATACTGCTAAATATAACTTGATGCTTTGTCCAAATATCTGGAAATCAAGAAACATGAGAGTTGTAATTTAAATTTATAGTCTAACAAGTCGCCCATGCCGTTTAACTTATACACAGAACAGGCGGCGAAGAAAGTTAAAAAATAATAATTATAAAAAAGGAGTTATACTGCAAAGAGAAGAAATAAAAACCTTAATGTTTCCTGATGATATTGTGGTATTAAAACTTGGAATCCATCATAAATGGCATGAACGTAAAACATGGGAATTAACAGAGCGAATGGAGTAAATTATAGGAAATAATTGAATAACACGTGGTTACGTTGAGAAACGATATTTTGAAGGTAGTTAAGGAACTCTGCTACATGAATACAATAAAAACTAGAGTAGGATAGCATAGGCAAGAAAGAGAAAATTTATTTAGGGGTGGTATAAGTGTGAATATTAGGAAATCATTGCCGAAAATGTTGGTATGGAGTGAAGCGTTATATGGGTGTGAAACGTGGACGATAGGAGTTGCAGAAAGGAAAAGAATAGAAGGTTTTAAAATGTGGTTCTAAAGAAGAATGAGAGATATATTTAATAATATATAATGTTTGAGTATGCAAACTTTGAATTTCGAAAATTGAGCCGAAACATTCTGGGATTATTTGCATTTTACGTGTAAATAGAGAAATTTATATGTTTAATAATATGTAATTTTAGATTTGACAATATGAAGGTATGCAGAGTATATTAAAGATTTATTAAAACAGATTATAATAGAGATTCTATTGTTAATATATAATGATAAAGAAATTGTTGTGAAATTTCAATTAATTTGGCAGAGAAGAAAACAATAGAAGCTTTCAAAAGTGGCGCTATAGGAGAATGAGATTGATGGCCAGATTAACTAACCAGGAAGTTCTAAGCAGAGTAAGAGAAGAAAGAACAATATGGAGGACTTTTACGACGTTTTAAAAATGTGAGGGTCTTGTAAAACTATCATTAGAGGGAAGTGAACAGAAGAGGGAGGGCCAAGGATGGAATACGCTAAGAAAATGAGGGATGATGTGGGATGTGGTAGTTAAGTAGAAATGGAAAGGCTTGCACAGAAGAGGTTAGCATGGAGAGTTTCATTCAGAACAGAACTCAATACTACAACACACAGTCTAACAATTAACTGCTACTCACATGTACTTATAGCAAACAGTGTTTGATTATTCAAAATTATTCACGCAGTATGTAAAACTAGAAATAAACGAAACTACTTAAGTTACAGTAAAAATACTCAAAAATGAGAAATGAGTAAAAAATAACTATTTATTTACAATAATCAAAGAAAAATTAAAATCTTGGTATTTATACATTTCACCTCATCATAAAGGTTCAAATAAATTAATTACTTCTACAAATAGTGCTTAAAGTGATATAAATATGTACTCATTGAACTAAATTATTGACTCAAATATAAATAAAAGGCTTTTGTGTAACAGGCCTCATACAGATATTGACCTCAAGTAGCCTTTCAAACGAGATAATTAAATTACTGTTTAGCGTGAAACATTGCTTCAGTTTAACAATCATTTTATTTAAAGTACTAAAACTGATTCGGAATTGCGACTCTGGCGCCCGAGACGGATTTTTCAGTAAGTAAAAGTCGAATCGCTTATCTGACAATCGCGAAAAAAAAAACAATTAAAAGCCTCATTACTTAAACAAAATGTTATTTTACGCTATATATTCACAAAGAATGAACCTTGACATGCTGCGTCACGTTATAAGCAAGTTAATCAGACCGAAGAGAATATATATGTCAAGCCTCGTGTAATACTTCAATTTAGCTAACATTTTATTTAACTAATATTACTTTTAATTAGTTAATAAATATGCAAAATGTTTCATTAAGTCACAGTGCACGTTATTGAAGACCAGGGCCGCATACACACAATTTTATAATTTTTGTGCATCAATGCACATTATTTCACTGCAATCAGACCGAAGAGACGGTTCAAGTATAATTAGCTGTTTCTGTGTATTTAGTCTTGGCGGAGGTTATGACATCATAAATTAGGGGGCGTCAAAGGTAAAATTTCAAAAATGTGACGCTCTCGTTGTTGATGGGTTTAACCACGTGTTGACAGATTGCAGTCGAATTAAATAGTGTTGCGGGCATCGCCGGACACCCAGCTAGTATTAATCAAGATAAATGTAATACAACGATAAATGTATTCAACTGACTATACTAAAAACATGTATATTCGTGTACTATTGGCAAATAAAACATTACCATTATTTCCCAATAAATGAAATCGTTTCTCTCTGCACTACGTTAATGAAAATTATATAGCAAATTTTTCCCAATTGCTATATTTATAGCCACTGTCCAAGCATCAATGATATTGGTAAACAGAAATAAATAAATTCATTTTCCATAGGGAAGCAAAGCTTCAAGGATACAGACAGAGATATTACATTCTTTAAGGCTTATAATAAATAAATTAGTTTTTTATAAGTATCATATCATATACGATATTTAGCAATACATTAAATATAATAAGCAGCCATAAATTTGTCAAAACATTATATTTTTTAATAAACGCCATAAAAAAGTACAAGCTTTCGGATTACTTCGTCCATATTCATCTTTAAAGACAAGGATATAAAGCGAAAGTCTTCGGTTTTTAAAATTATGAGAGTTTATTGAAAATAAATAAATCTATTTGTTGAATTATTTATAATTGGTTATTAACATTAAAGTATATTAAAAAGCTTTTAAGTCAGAGACGTTTAATGTATTAATATTTAAATAGAAACATTTTTACTAAATCTAACGTCTAAAGCTTTGATGGAATTTAATTGTGAAGTAACTCTGAAATCGGGAATACTAATTGACAACAATTTTACTGTTCTTATTCCTTCACGCACTTATTCTTGGCTCTCATGATGGAGGAAATAATAGGTAAGTCTCATATTTTAATTAATATTCAAACTGAAATTCTTTTACTGGGTTCAGTATTAGGAGTTCGATTCTTGGTAGTAACGAGCATTTTCCATTCTTATCTGTGTCAGATAACTGGAATTTAATTTTTGCAGTATTTAAACCCCATTTAAATGCAAGGAAACCGATTAGTTAGCTTTACAGATGTATCTATTATTATCTATGCGAACACAATCTAAATATAGGTTTTGTAAATCGAGTGTTGGTGTACTGTATTGAGTTGTTTGTAGGATAGTAAATATTGAAGGTTTTTTTTTCAGTAATATTGACAAAGGTAGCTTTACATTCGTCCATACAATAATTCATTCCAAAAGATTATGGTCCCTGAATTATTGACATTCCAGTGAAGTTGTAATATGGATATTTAGTTTCTTCTCAAACTGGTGGGGTTATAAGCCCCACGTATACGTCATGACCTTGAAACGCCCCTCTAACACGTGATAGGTGCTCAACTAGTGGCGTCATGAACTATTTAAACATGTATATATCTATTTGAATATGAACACGTACACAAAAAAAGTTTAATTAAGAAAATTGCTTACATTTTAGAAGAAAATGTGCAGGTCCACTTGCCTTAAAACACGTCACTAGAATTCATCCCCTCAAGAAATAGTTAGTGACGTCATAATTCATGTCCTGATCGCATTTACGCATCACGATTGAAAGCCTATTTAAAATAGCCCCAGAGTAACAGAAAATGAATAAATCTGTCACTACTATTTAAATATGGCATTATTCTCCTACTATCATCGCATCCCCTTGCAACCCATAATAATCATCATCGTGATCCGAGAATTCCTCAAACATGTGAACGAAATTTCCATCCAATAACTTTCTTTTGTTTTCAGATCACACTGTAAGATCCCTTTTCAAATGATTAAGTTAATTTTTTTCCGTAAATATTCGAATGCTAAAAAATTAAAGATGAAAGTCAAAAGATTATTTGGAATGCATCAAAATCTTTTATTAAATTTTAAATATTGGAATGATAAAGCCTTTCTTACATGAAAATACAGCGAAATATGTCAACAAACATATTTATTAATATTATTTATGTCCTTGGCAATTAGATAACATTTTCTGCAATTCATCAAAAATTCTACTTGTATTCTTGACTTTACTAATTTGTAAGAGAAATTTAACCAAGATTTAAATTCTTGGTGTGCAATACACCCATATTTATATTTAACAGTAATGTAGTAATGCCATACTTTAATCCAAAATATAATAAGTTTAGACTTAAGTTCACAAACTTATCAAATGTTAAATGGAAATTACCGAGCCAAGAATCATGAATTCAAAAATCATTTTTCGGGCATTGTTGTTGTTGTGGTATTGAGTCTTAAGACTGGTCTCCATGCTAACCTACTCTGCGCAAGCCCTTTCATTTCTGCATAGCTACCACATCCTCCCTAATCTGCTTAGCGTATTCCGTCCTTGAGCTTCCTCTTCTGTTCCTACCCCATACACTTCCCTCTAATGCTAATTTTAAAAGACCCTCCTGTCTTAAAACATGGTCTATTAATCTATCCCTTCTCTTTGTCCGTCCTTTTCTTTATTTCTGCTTTCTTTGCTTGGTCTTCAATTCTATCTACTGCTGCCTGCCATTTGTTGGAAATGTTATTTCTCTCCTCATCAAAATCCTTAAAAGTGTGTTCCAGTTAACATTATCAAAGATCTTTTTAAATCTACAAATGCCATGATCGTAGGCCTATTGTTTCTTATCCTGTCTTCTAAAATTAAAGGCAGAGTCAATATTTCTTCTCTGGTCCCTAGTTTCTACATTCTTCCTAAAACCAAGCTGATCAATATTCTGACATTAATGTTAGAAAAATTATTTTTAGTTTAAGTCTTGAAATTAATTTATAAGCTTTCATTGAATGATAAAATGTTTAAATTTATATGTAAGCTGTACATAATGAAGGGAAATATTTTACCAAATGATAAATACATGTATCATAAAATCTTAAAGAACTAAATTAGAAATATTTTAATAATTAAATATTATGGTCAAAAATTCCATTAATATTTGCGACGTTACTGTGGGCGTGGCTTGTTCGACGCGGGGAGGGGCCAGGTCGTGACGTATGCGTTTGGGGAGTAGTATTCCGCATTTTTGAAAATAATATTTATTCTCATGGATTCTGTAAGGGTTTTCTTTTTTGTTTCAGACGAACAAGAACGAGTGCAGAAGAAAACATTTGTCAACTGGATCAACTCATACCTATCCAAGGTAAGTGTGGCGTAACAATCGTTACTAAATATTCAAGGAAAATCGTAATTAATGATGCTGCACGTGTTGAGAGAGGTCACGTAGTATAATAAGGTCTTAGACCTAAATATCCTTTCTCTTGGTCAACGTCCTCCATATATTTCTCTCTTCTCTTATTCTGCTTAGAGCTTCCTGGTTAGTTCCTCTATCCACCATCGTATTCTTCTATAGCACCACATTTCAATGTCTATTCTTTTCCTTTCTGCAACTCCTACCGTTCACGTTTTGCACCCATACAGACATTTTTAATAACGACTTCCTAATGTTCATACTTATATTAGCCGTAAGTATAAGCCTTCCTTGCCTGTGCTATCCCACTTTAGTTATTATGCTGCCCGAGTAGCAGAATTCCTTAACCTTCTTCAAACCATCCTTTCTCAATCTAACACTCTTTGTTATTGCACTATTTCACATACTACACTCCTTTACCTTGGTTTTACCTCTATTTATCCTCATCTACTCTTTCTTCAGGACCACGTCCATGCCATTTATTATGGATTTCAAATTTTCTTCTGGTTCCCCTAATACCACAGGGTTTTTATTTCTTCTCCTTGCAGTATGTTAACTTTTCCATATTCCCTGTCAACCTTCTTCATCGCCTGTATAAATTAAACAGTATCTTTTTTTTAAAAAAAATGTTTCCTATATCCGCCTATTTTCGGTGTATCCATATTATGCGCCATTACCCCACTTTGTCAAGTAAGGCGAACAAGAGTCCACGGCTCGTCCTCGTCGTCTTATCTCGTGAGAAGTTGCATTTCTGTGTGGCAGTGACGCAGCGCTCCGAGATCGTTGCTCCTGTTGGGAAGAGTGTCAAGGTCGCCGCTCACAGCGTCGCTGTCAAGGACGAATCGCGTCTGCAGAGCACTCTACTGTCTGTCTGTGGCACTGGGCCACGCGGTCCCGGATTCCATCCGCCACTGCAACCAATTAACCTTCCGAAGCAACCCTCTAACCATATTTACGAAACGGAGACCTGCCCTTTAATCGTTCCCATAACAAAAAAAAAGTACTATTGACCGCGGAGGGACAACTTTATTCATCAGAAACTATAAACAGTAACGTCTACGTGACCGCATTTGGCGAAAGTGATCAGAATGCGTGATTTATTCCCAATCTTGGACGCTTAATCTTCTGGATAGGGAGGGCCGTATTTAGACTTGATGATACCCTAACCTATCCGAAATTTTGGGTTCAGATACTCTATATCGCTGACAAATATTATTTTCGCATACCCTTTAGGGTTAAAATGTAATACAATTTATTAAATCTATTAACGTCTGATTTTAATAAATTTAAATGAAATAAGTTAACGACCTTGTTTATTTTTAATTACAGTTTCAAACTATATTGTGTAAACTGTGGCTAAATAAGTCTCAGTGCTTTATAATATAATATAACCTCTCTTTATAATATACACCAATAAATAAAATTGAAGTGTCAGACTGTGTCCGTATTTTTGTCTCAAATAGGCTCTGAAATGGCTCAACAGATTTCAATTAAAAATTGCCTTTTTTAAAAAACCCAAATAACTCACTTTGGAGATTTTGACGCACGTATGAAAAAGAAACCTTCACGTAGAATTATATATATAATATAATACTTAATTCTGTATATAATAATAATTATTATTATATATACAATTCTATGTGAAGGTTTCTTTTTCATACGTGCGTCAAAATCTCCAAAGTGAGTGCGGGTAGCCTATACTCTTGATCTGTTTATGCTCCGAAACGGCTCAATGGATTTAATTACAATTTCAGGGATTTAAACAGGAATAATACGATACATAAAATCTTTAAAGCTGCAATGGATGGGCTATCTAAATCGTAGGGACACAAATAGAACAGCATCAAAAGTATTGAAAGCTAGATTTTATTCGACAAGGAAGACCAAGAACGAGATGGGTGGAGGATCTGAAGATTATAAAAGTGAGAGAATGGAGAGAAAATATCAGGGACAGAGAGGCATGGAGGTGAAGGAGGCCAAGGCTGCTGTAGTGCCGTGCAGGAAGGAAGGAGGAAACAGGAATTTTAACATAAATTTTCGTGTATGTTTCAACCCTATGGCACATTCTAAAATATCAGTAGGGTGGCGGGTGCCTTATTCCAAGAATATTATGGCATTATTATGGCTGTAATTTGTACGTAAGCTTCGTTTAGGGATTTGACAGCAGCCTCTGACCCAGACACAAAGCGGGACGTGATTGTTGAAATTGCACATAGCGCAGAAGTCAGGAGTCTTTGCAAAGCCTTGGAGAATCAGGAAACCAAGTCCTGAGACCAGTTATCGTAAAAAGCAGTGGTTTAACCCCACAGATAAAGTTAGTTGTATAGTGTGGGTGACTGACTGGCTAATGTAGTTTAACAATGTCTGCAATTTTTATTTGACTGATCCTTATATCCCTTAGTCTATTTTGTAGTTTTAATAACTCATTTTTCAGATGTTCAAATTATGGTGAAAGTCTTTACCACTCCATGTTTTCTTTTCCTATCTGACACATTCATTCCAGTCAATATTGCCAATACATATCAGCTTTTAGGCCTTCTAATGTATGAGCAATGTACAAAATATTCACATTTAGTAATATTCTATGAAACTTTGCACTCTCCTTTAACTTAATAATGACATTGTACATTTTGTTGACAGCGAGTTCCACCGCTACGGATAGATGACTTAATCCATGACTTGAAAGATGGTACAAAGCTTTTGGCTCTGTTGGAAGTGTTATCTGGGGAAAAGCTGGTGAGTATTTGCTAATAACAATAATTAAGAAAAGCCATTTGTGACACAATTGAACTTATATAGAAAAATATATTATGATAAATTCAAATCAAATTAATTTTATGATTCATGTTTTTCTAGCCTATGGAGAGGGGCCGCAACCTCAAAAGACCACATTTCCTGAGTAATGCTAACACTGCACTGCAATTCCTTCAAAGTAAAAAGGTAATTTGGCATTAATTTTTAATAATAGTCAATGCTTAATATGTCACTCCATTTTCAAACTATAGTTATCGCCTTTACTTGTTTCAAAAATACAATTATTTTATTTTTAGCAACAAAACAAAGTAATAACATGGCATTGTCTTCTTTCAATTTGGAACCTGATCAAGTGTATATTCATACATTAAAAATATATACAAACAAAAATATTACAATTTGATATATACATACAATACAATTATAAGTTAATAAATGCAATCAAGAGATTGAAGCAGATGAAAATTTAGATGTGCTCATTGCACAAGCACAGAGGCCAAAATGTAAACAGTCAGATATTGTAACCATCAAATTTCAAGTCTTTTCTTTTAAGTCAATGCTATTTTTCAATTGATTTTTGGACAAGATGGTTTCATAATTTTCACCTTACGAATTATATATACAATCAGAATAATTTATTTTCATATAACTTTACTACTGTACAAACCAAAATTCTGAATTTATTTAAATAAATATTTTGTTTATTTGCAAATCCTTTTGTACAAAATATTCAGAATTACTGATTTATTGATAATGATTTTTATTAAAAATTTACAGATGAGTACAGTTCACAACAGTGCTCACGATGTTAAAATATTTTAAGTCATTTTAATTTGCCTATGATGGCAACATTTATTTTTTCCCCTAATTTTAAATTTGTGCATAAATAATAACAGACATTATCATATGTGAACAATACCAAATTAGTAAGCATGTGTTATCTGTACATTGTTTCAGATTAAGTTGGTCAACATTAATTCATCTGATCTGGTTGATGGACGACCTCCTGTTGTACTTGGTTTGATATGGACAATTATACTTTATTTTCAGGTACGGACTATTATTCTACAATCATTAATTCATGTACTTGCATGTGCTTGAGATAACCATTGTATTACTTCTTTATACAATAATACATGAACTTTTGTCAACAAGAGAAAATACTAAATATTAATTTCTAATGTGATATCTAAGCATGACATGCTTGAATTTATGAAATTATTTTTCCAGTTATTAATTAATTTTGACTCTTGGGTTAATTTGTATAAATTTTCCTTGCAAAAGTTGAATAACTTCCAAATTTTTTAATAGACAACACCAAATAATTATGTGTTACAAATTTGTACATGTTACTTTTTTACTCTCATATCTTCATTTCCTCAATAGTGCAATATAAAATTGCAATTTACAACTCTGTCCTGCATTCTACTTTGGCAAACAAAAAGACCTCTGCCCAAAAATATTGCTAACCACTGCAGCACTGTCAAACTGTATAAAAGACAATTTTCAATAACTGCTCACACCCAGAGGCCAACATCAAAAATATTGACCAAAGAGTTACACTGACGCCCATTTAAAGCTTTAAATATCATCCTTTCATCACATGTTACAGTCCAGTCAAAGCCCAGGAGTTCACAACCTCAAAGAACTGTCTTTCTCCAAAGCACACACTCTTGTGTTCTATGAAACAGTTATAACTTTTTTCCTTCAACCTATATACACACAAAAGTTGGTCTGAGTATATATAAATTGAGAAATTTCAAGAAAATCATATACACCTATTAAATGTGAAAGGTTGCATTACATTACATTCATATGTTTGTTTTCAGCAGCAGATAACCTCATAAAAAATCTGTAAGGAAATAACTTATTTTGGCTAAATTGTAAAAGTTTTTCACACTCACTTGCTTTCTATGAATCAATTCCATATTTTACAAAAAAAATTATGATTAGCCCATTCCTTATCATTGTGTATGATTCAGTTGCATTAAGACTTTTTTTAAAATGTATACATACATATATATTAGTTAAATTTGTTATAATATGCATATAATCAGTCTTATCATATCTTAATAATAAGCTTTGTACTTATAATCTTTAAAAAAAATTGCACAATATGTAAGCAGCAATTTTTCTGATATAACAAGATTAAATTTATGTACAAAAAAGTTGTAGAATTGCACTCATATAAAGGACTTTGTTCCCCCTTAACACAAGCTTCATTTTAAGGAGTTAAAGGTGGTGAGTTAAACTGTTTCTGGTGCTCATACGCACTGTAATAAGCATGTGGTCTGTGCATGTCAGTGACAACATATTATTTTCATTGTAAAATATAAATAATAGTAAAAGAAGGATTTTTTCTTAAAATATTTAAAATGTACATATTATTTCTTAACTAATTCATAATAAAGCATGAGTTTAGTTATGAAGAAACTGAGTACATTTGCATGTTAAACTTTTGTAAATTATTAGCAATAATTGCAAAATATGTGGCATTGTCTTAAAAATCAATATGAACATCAATTAATTGAATGCAACTGGAATTTTTTGTGTATTAAATTCTTGTCCATATAACCTACGTTCTTCATTATTTTGTGCTGTGTGAAATTTTTTTGAACAAATTTGCTTCCAAGTATTTTTTAATAGTTTTTTTTATGTAATTTTGAAGGATTTGTGTCCTATCAAAACATATCTAGTCCAAAGAATAAATATAATTGTTTTTGTTAGGAAAATATTTAGATATTAAATATGTGGTCTGTCAATAACAATATGAGTTATTTTGATTGTTTGATTTGTAAAGAGGAAGAGTGAATTCACAAATATTGAATGATTAAACATGATGTTCAAACATCTTATAATACCGTGTCAAGTTTACTAATTTTATTTTGACAAACTTCTTGGGCATTTACATTAAAATATAGAATGATTTTTTGTTACCATTTGTAAAATATACTAATTTGTGTTTATGTCTCAAGTTTTGATAATTTAAAAGTATTTATGAATTGTTCTTCTAGATTTCAAGATTTTAAATAATTCTCTAACCAGATCATTTTGTTTCCTGCAGATAGAAGAAAATACTCGTGCACTAGAATCTTTGGGACAAGGCTTTAGTGGTAGTGCTAGCAGCATTGACAGTGTGGGTTCTCGTTCAGAAGACAGGCGAGTGACTTCTGAAGAAAAACGAAGACAGGGAGCCCGTTCTGCATTAATGCAATGGGTGTCAAATGCAATGCCTAAGTACGTTATTCAGTTATATAAGAACGGGATTTGAAAAGTGCATTAATATTTTTATATAAATTACTAGCTGGTTTTCGAGCTTAGTGTTTATTCGTCCAAAACTTCTATTATACAGGAAAATGAGTCAACTGTTTTAATACTGCATTATTAAGTACAGTATAAGTAGAATATTTGTTTCTCAACAATTTTATACATTAAAATATACTCATCTGTACAAAAATATAATATAATTCTGTTGTTGGATAGAAGAAAGTAGTGACCCTGTGTTACATCCAAATAAAGAAATGTTTTTAAAAAAATGTCTTGTAATTGTATAGTACTGTAATAGCTTTAAATTTTACTGATTGACTATCTTGTTACAATTATATTTTGGTATTATAAATCTTTGTTAATCTAATAATTCAGTATTCTATTCAAGGAATTAGTTCTAACAAAATATGTAACTATATTTAATATTAAATTAAGCATTAGGGCACAAAATCAGATAATTTCTCTTGGCTACAATAATATAAAATTTATATTTTCAAATATTAATGTTTGAATAAGTTTTAAAAAAAAATATTATTAGTAAAAATATTATCCTGTACAAATTCCTCATTAAAATGACATTACCAATCTAATATACTTTCAGGGACTTAGGAATTGAGATAAAAGACTTTGGGGGCAGTTGGAGAGATGGAAATGCTTTCCTTGGAATAATTGATGCAATTAAAGCAAACTTAGTAAATATTGTGGCAATGAGGGAGGCTAGTAACAGAACAAGATTGGAAACAGCTTTTACTATTGCTGAGAAAGAATTGGGCATAGCTCGATTATTGGATCCAGAAGACGTAGATGTGGCAAGGCCAGATGAGAAGTCTATTATGACTTATGTTGCACAATTCCTTCATAAATATCCTGAACCAAAGGTTTGTTGTTCATCATAACTGTTAAATTTTATTTGATCATCAAATTGTGAGTGACACTCACTGGCAACGTACTTGTTTGCAGGATAATTTTAAGTGTGTATTTTATCTAATTATTCAAAAATTAGAAGTCTTATGTTCAAAGACTTCTATATTTTCATGCAGTTACTTCATTCCAACTGTGAAAGCCTGGTGGAATGCTACAGTCTAGATTAACTTAATTGATGACTAAAGATCATTTTGAAATAAGTAGCTATCACAATTACTTCAAAGTACCAAACATAAAAAATATTTTTGTCTTATAAAAGGGCACAGCAATATATTTACACTTTTCAATATTCATTTTTATATTCTCAGTTTAATTTTGAAATATGTCACAAGTTCACAATGTCGTTGCGGGGGCAGCACGCCGCTAACTCAAATCATCATAATTTTTATTACAATATTCTTGGCTGTTGTCCTTAACAGTCTCATCGACAAAAGTATTTTTTCTCTATGAGTCATTAAATTCCAGATTTATTCATATTATGACATTTTATATTTAACAATTTTTCAGACTGCTGATGGATCAAGTACTCTTGCTATGATTGAAGCAGAATACAATGATTTCATTTCATGGCTGTTACAGAAGACTCAATATATGGAACATTTACAACAAACTAATTCCCTCCCAATGAATTACTCTGTAAGTATAATTTCTTTATATAAATTTCATCCTTTATATATGAACAGAATATTTTTAATCTATGCACAAATGTCACCTGCTTTCAGGATTTTGTAGGTTTTAAATCTGAGATTGACAGAAGAATCCCTACATATGAAAAACTTAAACATTTGGTTGAATCTCAAAGTATGATAAGTATTACAATAGAATCTTGGAGAGAAATTGACAGCTTGTGGAACAAATTACTATCTCAGGTGGGCCTTGCTCTTTTATCTTTATTTACAAGCATTGTGTTACAAACTGTAATGATTCAAAATAAAATTCCAAATAATTTCTGAGGTAAAGTAGCATAAGAAGAAGCAATTTGTAATCCTTAAGGATGTTATATTAATTGCTGTTAGGAAATATATACTTTCAGCTTAACACATAATATTAAACAAACTACCTTCACATACATGTTGCTCAATCATAAAATATTCATGTTATCATTAAGAGATTTTTATTAGCAACCAACAAAACATTGTATACACAGTTCTCGCCAATTATGTTTCAATATATTTTTTATTTATGTTAAATTTTATTATTGATTGGGACAAGACCTTTATATCCTGCAACTGGTTAATGACACTGCCATTTAAAATCTTATAATTTTGTTAGGTCCGGCAATGGCAATGGCTTCTGGATTCAAAGTTACCTGGAGCTTTTGGTGAAGTAGGTCAATGGCTTGCAAGAGCTGAAGCTTTGATACTTTCTGATGACATTCCCAGTGCAATGAATGAGGAGACTGCAAGTATTATTAGCAGAAGATTAGAAGAGCATAAGGTATTTTTTCTTAATTAAACAGTAATGTACATTTGTTCTGCAAGGTTCCTAATGTGGGGGATAAAATATCTCAAAGGAATTTATAATGGAATTTTAAGTCTAAAATAATCTAAGATACTTTTTTTCATTTTTGAGAATTTATTAAAACAAAACATGTTTTAATTTCTGTTTTGATATCAAAAACTCACTGAAATTGACTTGTTAGATATAAGGAAATTTCTGGAAAAGAGGAATAGAGAAGGACTGACGTACTATGAATCAATAGTTGGTGTCACCTGGCTAGGTAGTAATGAGGTTGAAGGACCAGTGTCAATATATTGCAAGAAACATTTCAAATTTTTGGGTTTTAGAATAAATAATATACAATGTTTAATTATTCCTTAGATGTTCACAATAAAAAATGTTACACTAAAATAAATTTAAAATATTCATTTTTATGAATATGCATTATAGCAGTCTTATAATATTTAAAAATAATAATAATTGTTACTTTGTTACTCCTAAACTGTTCCTCATAGTTTGAAATTAAACTAAGATCATAATTCAAAGTACTTTGGTAATCACTTTTCTCTTTACCAGAAATGGTAATATGCAGGATAACAGAAATAAATTGTGGGTTATTCCAATATTACTGTTAACTGCTGAAATAAGGACACAAAAAAATAAATGATTACTTAAATGAACTTCTATAAGTATTTTTAAATTGTTTCTGTTTTATTACAGGCATTTTTTACTGACCTACCAGCTATACAAGCTATGTTTGAACAAGCCCGTAACTCTCCTCTTGTGAAAAATGTACCTCCAGAACAGCTTCAAGATTTGACTCATCGTCTAGATACAATAGGACCAAGAGCAGCCCAGAGAAGAATCAAACTTAAATTTCTAGAACACAAGGTTAGATATAACTAACAAAATTTTGAATATATTTATCATTTATTGTTCTAATGACATCAAAACTATATTTTACAAATGCTACTGTTATGAATAAAATTAAGCACATCGCTAGATATAATATTTACACATTAATTGTAACTGTGTATTGGTGTTACAAATAATTATGAGTGTAATTTCAAAAGTAAGGTATCCTATACTTTTAGAGATCCAAACAACCATTTATTTTCTATAATAGTTGTGTCATTTTAAAGACTGAGGCTGTAACTTTTATAGAAAGTAGATAGTTGTTCATATATCTACAAATATAGGAGGCCTTACTCTGATCATTTTTATTGAGATAATTGTATATGGAAATAGTGAATATGGCTATAGGCATTATAATTAAATTTACTTTTGTTAATATTCATCATTTTTACTTATTTAATAACAAATTTTTTATGAACTTTCAGTGTTGTTTAATAGCATTCCTTCATTTAACTGAAACCAAACTTAGAGGATGGACTGTGAAGTATGGAAGAGAAGAAAAAGTTCAGCAGTTATTGGAACAGTATCGTAATTTTGTTTCACGAAATAGAATATTCCAGGAATTCAACAAAGCTTACATAGACATGCAACAGGTGGTAGAGGAATACAAACGAGAAGGCATTGTGGGTAAGAGGCATCATTGTGCTCTACAAAAACATATTGCTTTTAAAAAATTAATTTTCATATATTGCAAGTATTTGATCATTTGTTCTTTATAGTATCTTGGAACAATCTTATTTTATTTCATCATGTAACTAATTAAAGCTTTAACAATAAATCTGTACTAAATTGTTTATTTCACAAATATTATAATTTTTAAAATGGTTATTGCTATTGAATTTCATTAAGTGACATGTATTTTGTGACAATTGGAACACCATACTACAAAAAATATTGAAATTTACTATCATGGCATTTTTTTTAAGAGACTGTGTCTGAACTGAAATTCTAAATATCACAATTGACAGTTTATGGTTTTCTTAGATATTGAGTTACTCCTTCAGAATGTATGTTTCTGAAAGAAATTTTCATATTATTAATGTTTATTTCTGATAGTCTAACTTTATCAACATATCTATCCAAATTCAAACTAAAAATATGAGTGAGATACACCATATGACAAGTTAATGATCATTCATGTGTGTCACTATTTTTATTATAATATTTGTAGAAAGTTAACTAAGCTATATTTTTTAATTTATGATTTATTTCAGTTAATAAATTTAAATATTAGTAACATAAAATTCACAGTTTTTTTCCAAATTAGTTTAAAATTTTTACAATCATATTGATTATACAATGTATATGCTCATGAAATTATATTATTTGTATGATTTGCAACAACTTTAGTCCAATGAAGCATTTGTTTTGTTGGATACAGATCAGCGAGAAAGTGTTAACATTGATAGATTTATGAGGGAGACTGGAGAAAGGTGGAAAAGTGTCTCAATGGAACTAAGATGTGTTCAGAGTATGCTGGAAGAAGTTGTTGCATACTGGAGGAGATGGAATACTTTGGCTGATGAATTTGAAATTTGGTTGGATAATTCATGTGGTGTATTGGATCTTCCTGAAGAAGACAAAATGGAGTATTTTCAGGTAATAAAGTAGAAGTAGGCGAATTAAATACAAAATTAATTTTCAGTTCAGCATACTAAAATGCCTTTCTCATTTTTAAAAAGTATGTTAACTTAATGTATGAATATCCACTTCCTTAATTGAATGGAAATATAAATTAAAAGCTCATTGCCTTGGAGACATAAAGTCATTTATCTTTGTTAATAAATTAATTTTCAGCTCATTATGTTTCAAGACTTACTGTAATTCTTACTCTTTTATTTCCGTTCTCATGCTATTATATCTTATTTTAAGGGAATTCAGTTCTTTTGTAATAAATTCTTTCCAGTAGGTAATAACATAAGAGTAAATTATATTTTGAAATTATCATACTGCAATGTTTAGAATACATTAGTGCAATCTATGGTTCAGTTATACTGGAAAAGGAAACATAAGTGGGTAATTGAAACATAAAAAGTAAAAATGATTCATTTAACAGATAAGTTTACTAAAAAGAAAATCTATGAGATCATCTTTTGAGGATGGTACATTAGTTAATATATTCAATTAATTATTGTTATTTATCTCCATTGCAGGATTTAAGTGTTTGGAAAGACAAACATCAATTGTTAGGTGATACTGTGAGCTTTCTTATTGCTACATGTGAGGATCAGGTAGCTCATGAATTGAAAGAACGTTACTTACGGATCACTTCTCGTTGGGAGGATTTGTTTCAGGTATTTTAATAGTATTTTCCAAGTACCTAGTATTTTATTTTAAGTAAGCACAAATCAATTCAAGCCCATCATAAGTTGTATATTGAAAAATATATGGCTATTTAAGCCAATTAGTGACATAATTAATTAGGAACTCAAATATAAATTTGAAATAAATTTATAAGCCACTATGTGAAAACCAATACAGCTGTTGTTCAAGACACGATTTATTAGTTCATCTATTGCATTCTTTTTATTCTTTCAAATTCTAGTGCTATGTGTGCCTAGATATTGAATCAATCATTTTATAGTATTTTAAAATGTTAAATTAATTTATATTAGTTTTCTAGCCAAGAAAATTCTCTTTCACTTCCAGTGTTATTAGAGAAATGATTTCAATTAACTTTGTAATCATCTGTAAATTATCCAAAAACAACTTGTGCAAATGTAATCTCAAACATACCTCTAATTTTTGTGTTTATAGAAAATATATAACCTCTTATGCACAATGAAAACCAGAGTTAATTTACGTTAAAGTGACTTATGATAATGAACAACCATGATAAAATGTTAAAGATAATTTTTTTTTTACTGGAATGAGTAGTGTGCATATGCTATTTCCACAATACATTTCTTCATACATTAAATGTAGTTATACAGTATTTGTTTACAGATTGAAACAAATAATTGTACTTTGGCTTTTAGAAATTTACATAGTGTCCTAAACTGCTAATATAGGTGATATAAAATTTTAACACAAAAGCTTGGGGGAATAATATGGAACATTAGGTTTTATCATATGCATATGTGGTTAACAGTCATAAAAATGTACTGACAGCTTTCCTTACTTACTTAGCATTATAAATATGTGTATCTATCTAAGAATGGCCAGTTTATACTTTTCTCAAATGTTGTTTATATATAATATATTACATGTGTTAAAATATTCATTAGTAATGAATTAATTAATTGAAATTTTATACAGTATTATTGAAAATTAACTGGCTAGAGATAACATGAGGAATATTAAACTGTTATGCATTTGTTTACAGCATGTGAAACATTACATGCATGCTGGCGATATTCTCAGGAACCGAAAGGACTACCGATCGGGTATTGAAAAATTGCAGAAATGGCTACGAAGTGCAGAATCAATCCTTTCATCTTCTCAATTGAGTTCTACAGAAAAAATAAAATTATATGGTCAAAGACTTCAGGTAAACTACTACTTGCATACATTAAATCCCAAGTTTATAGAAATAAATATAGAGTATATTATTTTGTGAACATTAACAAATATTTTAATTACTGAGTGATAATAATATTTGAAACTATCCTTAAATAAATATATTTAAGAATATTTTTCAATTGTGTAACTGAGTAAGTAAATATTAAATTTTCCAGCAATTGCAAAATGAAGTGGAGGGAATGGAAGATCTTTTTAAAAATGTCAGCAAAATATTTCAGTCTATGATACAGGATCTGTCACGAGAGGAAGTTGACAAAATAATGAACACATTAAAAAAAGAGAAAGGTAAGAACAATTTGTGAAAAGTAGTTTTGTACTCTATCAAACAGTATAACAAATTAATATTTATTACAGAGGCTCTGGTTCGTGTACGTGCTTTGATACCTATGCAATTGCACCTCTTCCATCAAATTCTGGTTCAACATGAGGCACTGGAAGCTGGTCAGGCAGAGATAAGTCAATGGCTTGATGAAGCTGAAAGTCTACTCAACACACTATCTTTAAGTGGTGGTAAGGAATCAGTTATGGCCCAACATGAGAAACATAAGGCAAGTCTTAGTAACATTTCTTTTACACATTAATTGTGAAATGTTCAATTATGTTCATCATTCTTACTATTTCTTCCCCTCAGGCATTTTTCTCCCGGACATTGTATTATAAGTCTATGTTGGAAAGCAAAAATAAAGTTTTCCAGAGCATTGTTAAATCAGTGGATCACACAGGAGGTATTGATACTGAAGATTTTAGTTTGAAAATGATCCAGTTAAATGAACGTTTCTCTCGAGTTGTTCAGCAAGCACAAAATTGGGATCATGTAAGTTAAGCACTGTATAGTGAGAAAACATATAACTTAAATAATTGTAGTTAATAATTATTTTGTTTGCAGAAACTTCAAGAAGCAATTAGGTGTTGGCAAAATTTTCAAGAAACAGAGAAGAATATTTTGGACTGGTTGCAGAAATCTGAAAATCTTTTCAATGAGAAGCATATTGATACAAAACAAACAGTTGAGATACATAAGGTATGTATGTATTAGCATTAAACATTTAGGATCGATATGAACATATGTTATAAATTATTTAATTTAAATGTCCTACTTCCAGAATTTTTTCCAAAGTGTAAATGAACGTTGGATCCAAGAACTGATAAATGCGGCTCAAGATTTAAGAAACTGTTTTCCAACACTAGCTCCAGAGCAGCAGGATTCGGTAACAAAGCGTGTAGATGCTTTGCAACAGAAGTGGAAGGTTTGTCTAAAATTATTTAACAATCTATTTTATTAATTACAACATTGACCACATACCTTTCCTTTTGAGAAATGATTTGTCCTTTAAATATACGACTGAAACCAATTAAATTTTGTCACATTTTAGCTTAAAATAATTTTGTTTGTGTTTATTTACTGTTGTATTCTCTCTCTTCTTATTTTTATTATTTTATTTTTTAAACTAGGAACATGTGAGGATAGGTAAAACAGGTGGTATGGATATTTAGCTGAGTGTGAAAGTTTGATTTAATGATGAAAATAACTTACTCCATCAGAAATTAGGGGTTGTTTTGTTCGATATTGTTTTTCTATTTGCAACCTCTTTGGCAGAAATTTAGCAAGCTGATGAGTTTTATTAAAGATTATAATTTTAAAAAGTGAGACTAGATAAGACAATTTTGTTGTTCATTTTCAGAATACTGTGCCATTAATAATACATATTGGTCAAACAATATTACTTTTTAGATTCAAGCTATACTGAAAGGTTACTTAAATAGGTGAAATAAAGAGAGTAATATTTAATCTTATATTGTTTTCCACATATATTATTTA
The DNA here is from genome assembly GCA_034510155.1 of Eucriotettix oculatus. NCBI lineage: Eukaryota > Metazoa > Arthropoda > Insecta > Orthoptera > Tetrigidae > Eucriotettix > Eucriotettix oculatus. Next base: position 101,869,484 of record CM067378.1, read on the forward strand.
TGTAATTATTAAATACTGAGATGGCAACAAGACTGTTATTTAATTTCTTATAGGAGACCTTGTCATTCGCTCCTCTTCATCTCATGCGACTGGAGTTCAGGTTGGATGACGCTACTTTCACACAGTACCTTAAAGAAATAGATAAAGAAATTAGTGCTGAACAACAAGCATTTGACCGTCATGAAGATGTGGGCACAATATTGTCACGGCACAACTTATTCTTTACTGAAAATAATATAGCAAGAAAAGTAGAAAACTGCCTAGAAAATATGTCTAAAGTGGCAACAAATTGCAATGATCCTACATTATCAAATACTCATGAGCACGCTGTATTACAATGGAAAACAACTTTGCAGAAAATAGACACATTGAACAAAATACTTAAGAATGTGCCAGCTCAGTGGGAAAGTTACAGACAAAAGTGAGTCACCCTTAGATTTATTTGTATTCAAAAGATTTCATTGTTATTTTGTGTATTTTAAAATGACACATATTTAGCCTGCAAGTTTGTCATGCATAATTTAACTACATGTTTAATAGTCATTGTTGTAAAAAAGGATAATATTACAAAGAGAGGAGTGTTACTTCAGTTGACACTCAGCCATGAAACTGAATTTAGAAGATGAGAATGAAAAAATCTGTATTTCATTAATTTTTGGAAAATTGTCTTGTAAATTTCTCAACTGCAAGGATTTGGGTGTACATGTTGGAAATTTTGCTAAAGGATACTGAAATTCAATGTGTAATTCAGGCCCTGCCAATTTCTGTTTAAAATTATCATTGCATTATTTCAGATTTGGTGAAATGGTTAATTGGATGGATTCAGTTGACAGAAGCTTAAACAGTATTGTAAAGGAAGTGAATACCTTAGAACAATTTGAGAAAGAAAGAGCAATTTTTCAGGTAAATTAAAATAATATTCAATTATTAATTTTAAATTAAAAGGACTTAACTTTTACATTATATATATTCAGTGCAAATGTTGTGGTTTCTAAAATTGTTATGCTACACTGAGAGGGTGTTATTTTTTTTTCTGTTAAACTATGGAATGATTATGATTTTATCATGTATTATTTACAACATTTCTGAGAACATAAATATTTTAAATTAATGCTTTACTTCATTATATAACTCTTTTTGAGAACTTTGTTAACATTTACACAGTAAATGTAAACAATTCTTCCCGTCATAATTATGAACCTGGTACTCAAAAGTCTTTTTGGCAAAATATTTATTTTTAGTTCAACTACTACAGCAGTCACGTAAAGCTTGAAGGAGTCACTTGACACCAAATTGATCTTTCTCTAACTTCTTTGTTTCCCATGCTTTCATGGATTTATGACAGCTTCAAACATTTATGGTAATATTTTTATTTATAATTGTAATTTTGGTGCAATAGTGTTTTAATAACGAAAATCTTGTTTCTAAATTGTTTGTGACTTTTTATCCCCTTATAATATTTATGAATCAAGTTATATTAATCATTTATTTAGAATGTGGCCTTTCATTTATCATTTAGTATATTTATTTACAAGAAAAATAAGGCAGTATGATGTGAAATTGTAAAAATGATTTATTTGAATATGAAAGAAAGTTGGTAAATGGATTCCCTTAAATTAGGGCCCCAGTGTTACCATGTGAGATGAATGTCAGTTCAAATATGAGAGGAACTATCTTTCTCCTCAACAGATAGTTGTGAACTTCATTCCAGTTGACCCCACAGTGTAATTCTCAAAGCCTTCATGAATAGAAAATACACTGCAGATTTCCTCCAGAAACAGATATCAGGTCCAAGTAACCAAATCCACTTTTGAACGCAATAGTCTACACCCATGTAGACCCTACAATCCTTAAATCACCAGGCACTTCCCAGTATTCTTAATAAGAAGCCACGTTATAAAATTGAAGGAAACATTACTCACATCTCCTTCTACAGCATATGCCAGATAAATTGTGGAGTCTTCACTGTATTTGACTCCAGGTCTCATTTCATATGCATTTTTAGCTACTGTTGCACTGTCAAAATGATAATTCCCAACAATTGCTTACACTCAGAGCCACAAACCCAAAAGTTTTCACTGATATGTCACACTGACTTTCATTAAATTACTGCCTCCTATTAGAAGCTGAATTCTTACTGTGGGTACATTCAACACACCGACAGTCAAACACCCTACAACAACTGCCTTTTCCCAAACCATACCTGCTCTGCATTTACTTTCCTTCTCTTATTTTCTATCTCTATATGAATTGTTGTGTGTGTAATTGTATGTCTGTGGATATGTATTCATATTTTCATAATTTATCAATAGTTTCAACTGTTACTTGAGAGAGGGGGAGTTGTGAGTTTGTTGAATGTTGAATTTTGCTATGTAACAGCTGACCCCACCAATGTTTCAATTCAACAGTGGTTGGTTATTCAGTATGAAGTGTAATTCTTCTATCTCCTGAGGAAGGAAGCTGTCACCTCTGAAAATTGATATTTTTTGAAAAACTTGAAAGTTTGGTATAGCCACACATCTATGCCTATGAATACTTCAAACCACCATTACTTTCCATGTAAAATTTAAATTAAATCCTATAGGTTGTCAAATATTATTCTAATATGTCCATTTAGTTACAATGAAAAACAATTATTTTCAGTTACTGGATAGTAATTAGTTTTTGTTTTGTACTGTAAAGAGAGTCAGTGAGGAAGCAATGTTCCAGACTCTACTAAAAGTATTTCCAAACAACTAGAGTAATTATTGTAAATTTCAACTAGTACAACCAGAGTAATCATTGTAAATTTCAACTAGTACAGTAACATTTGAGTCACAAGTCTTTTCCTTTTTAGCATGTTTAGATATAAACTTAGGAAGAAACAAAATATGGTTTAAATTGCTGAAGGTAAGTACATTATGAAGTGAAAGTACTTGTCTTTTGCAAACATGAAATTCAGAATTGAATTGTTTCACCACATTTTAAGTATCTGAAACATTATTTGTTATGTATTTGTTCATTGGTTAATATGTACATTCTCTAAAAGAGCTTTAATGAAATTAACTGAATGTCCAAGGCACTTTAATGAAATTAGCTGAATGTCCACGGCAATGTCATTACCAATAATATTAATATTTCAGATGTACTCATAAAAAATTTAACATTTTTTTATAATTTCAATTTATTATTAGAAATTTTTCCATCCTACCTTCAGTTTTACAATCTGATACACACATGTACATGTAATATATATATATATATATATAATCTTAGCACAATGAAATATTAAACTATGTGGCAACAATTTGACATACAAAAAAGGTCATACTGCTCTTTAATCTTAATTTCTTTAATATTACTTCTCTTTTATCAAAAAAAAATTTCCTCCAGGGTATTTGCCGGGAAGTTGATATTCGCCGTGAAGATATGAAATGGCTAGTACAAACTTTGGACTCTTTAGTTTCTCGCTGTTCTGATGAAGAAAGCCTTGCAGAACAGAAGAAACTTGAGCAGATTATCTCTCGCTACAAGAGTCTTATTCCCAACATTGAACTTACCATGGTGAAAACTGATGTCTATTATAAATGTTATACTTACCAGAAAGAGGTTCGTGAGGTGAGTGAAATTTAAGACATCGACCATTGACTGAATATGTACTTAAACCATTTAACCAAGTTTAGTTGTATAATTAATATTCTGATATTATTCATGTTAAATATAATTTGTACAATATACTAACAGGTTTGCAACTTACTGAAAAAAGTAAAGGATACGTCACAAAGTGGACCAAACCCAGAAACACTAGAATCAGTATCTGCACTTATACGGCAACAGGAATCAGCTGTTACTCAACTGGACCAACAGCGACCAAATATAATGAGTATGCTGCAGAGAGGGAAAGACTTGGCTCGAGATGTGAATGCACCTGCTTTTATAAAACCAGAAGTATCAAATTTAGACACAAGTTGGAATGAAGCATATTCTCATACAGTCGAAAAGCTAAAAAAACTCAAGGGTATATTTCCTTTATTTTTATATACATAAATTAAATAATTTAGCTTTATATCAATTGTACTTTGTTATTATATTGTTGAACTAATGATAACTAATGCAAAAATAGTCTAAGATAGAGAACCATGTTGTTGTTATGGTATTGTCCTTAGACTGGTTTAATGCAGCCCTCCATGCTAACCTATTCTGTGCAAGCATTTTCATTTCTACATAGCTACCACATCCTCCCTAAACTGCTTAGCAAATTCTATCCTTTGCCTTCCTCTTTATATGCTTTCCTCTAATGCTAAATTTACAAGACCCTTGTTTCTCAAAATGTGGCCTATTAATATATCTGATCTCTTGGTCAAAGTACTTCAAACATTCTCTCTTTTCCTATTCTGCTTAGTACTTTCTAGTTAGAAAGAACCATAAATAATTTTTATATGAAGATAAGATAACTATAATATCTGTGTAGATATTATATAACAGTAAAATGCAAATCTTTTTTAAGGAACCCAAAAAGTGTGGACTACTTATAATGACCAAAAGGATGAAATAATCCATCTCCTTGAAAAAGCAGAAAATGAATTGCAAAAAGTTAGTTCTGGAGGACCTGACAATAAGCAATTGGCTATGGAGTTACAGGTCAAGCAAGATTTAAGTGTTGCTTTAAGGAAAGCAACAGAAACAATGCTTTGTAGGTTGAGAGATTTGTGTGCAGCCTTAAGTAATGTGACAGTTCCAGAACAAAAACCACTGTTGCTGAAGGAGGTATACTTCATTTTATAATCAGCTCATTATGTGAATTCATAATCTGTTAGATTATTGTGACTTATCCAAGTTTTAATAATTTATATATTAATGCTGTTACAAATATTTTAGGTCACAGAAATAGAACGGCGCCTACAGATAACTTTAGAAACTGTTCAAGAACGTGTCATAATACTGGAGCAATTCCGAGCACGCTGGACACAATTCAAAGCACAACTTGGAGAATTACAAAAGTGGACTCAACAAGTTGCTCCTCAACAACTTAAACAACTACAAGAAACTAATCTGACTCCAGAAGAGAAATTATCTCATACACATGTATTACAAGAACAGTTAGCTGAGAAAGCATATTCTTTGGGTCTATTAGCATCAGAGGCAGCACAACTTGTTCAAGGTAAGAAAACTGATTCATGTAATTATTATTAGGATTACATATTTTTATTACCAATGTATATATAGAATAAATCCTGTTGTTATAACATGAAAGTTATACCTTTTAATATTGGTTACATTCTCAAAGATCAAAGATTTTCCCACTGTATATTCTGGATAAACAGTTCTTGGGTTTCCTTCTGGGTTAAATTAAACTTAAGGCTTAACGTTTTGGTCTCAAGTGAAAGATGATAGAGTATTAATATTTATTGGATAATGAAATAAAACTCATTTGTCCAGAGTTGATTATATACTATGAACTGTTCATCCCATGAAAAATAAATATGCTTATCTTATGATTGAACCTATTTCTAAATTTTTAATTCCCTGCTGTTAAAAAATTTTCTTGTATACGATTTTTGTAAGGGTCAGTATATTGATTCTTCTTCAGTCTCAGCCACAGTTTTCATTACCATCTTCCTTCATGTACTCATACAATTTGTAACATATTCTATTGTGCTCAATTAATTTTTAAATTATGAATTAAAATCTATATTTTTACAGAGGATGGAGAAAATTTTGAAGCCGTACAATTAAAAAATCAAGTCTCAATGCTGCAGACAAACATTTCTGATCTACAAAAGGCTACTGAAAACCAGCTGGCTACTGCTAACAATGCCCTTGTAAGCTGGAAAGAATATCGTGCTGGTTTGCAGGCAGTAAAACCATGGGTTGAACAAGCCGAGGTCAAAGTTTCAATAGGCATGGCAAAACCAACAACAATTGAAGAAGCAAAGGAGCTTCAACTTGAGGCCAAGGTATATTCACAACAAGTACTTATTAATATGACACCCTTTTGATTTAATTTCTTTTACATTTATAAATAATAATGAACACAAGATTAATTTTACTCATTAAATTTTTGAAAATAAGTGGCAGTATAAATTTTCTAAGCACATAAGATCCATGTCAAAAGGAAAAAGTTAAATAACAATAATTCAATAGCTTATTTTGTGATTTTGAAATGTTATTTTCATGGCTTATAAATCTATAAAAATGTAATAATGCATTACAATTGTCCATAATGCATACAATACATTTATATACAAAAATGTTATTTTCCTATTGTTGTACAATAATTTATAATTCTGCAAAAATTTGTTTCTTTGACAGTATTGGACTTACAAAATATTGAATTACATTTATTTTGGTAATAAACAAATGTCACCTTTAATCTAATAACTTATTGAGGAAATGAAAATAACAGAATGCAGGAAAAAGTTTCTAATCAGTTACTCTGCTATTGATGCTGCTTTGCAATTGCAATATGCTGTAATATATTATTCTGCCTAATTTCTCCAATCCTTTAAACGGATTTGTGATATTTTCTAATTTGTTTTAATAAATTTTAATTAGGGTTTGTACAGGAGTTATCAATGAATTTTGCAACTTTTCAGTTTATGTGATCTCACGTAATTTATTCATGTTATATAATTAATTTGTGTAAATCATAAGAATTTTGAATTATACAGCCAGTGTATATTAAATTATTTATTTGCATTTTAGGTTTTTGAACAAGAATGTGAATCTGCATTAGGAAAACTAAAACAAGTAGCCATCATAAGGGAACAGCTGCCATCTGGTCAAGGTGGAGACGATGTGGATGCTGTTCATTCACGTTGGTCTTCAGTTCGTGACACAGCACAACAATGGGGTTCAAAATTAGAACATCTTGTTGCTACATGGCAAGAACTGGATACCAGTGCACATCCAGTAGAAAAATGGCTAGAGAGATCTGAACAGGGATTATTAAATGCAACTGTGAATTTAGGCACTCCACACTTAGATCAACTGGAAAAGCAGCTTGCCGAGCTAAAGGTTATTAAATTATCAGATTAAATTAATTTCTTTAACTGAATTTTTGAATTCAGTCTATTATAATTTATTTATTTACAGTTTATATTTTTACCATTCAGATTATATGAGTGATACCGTGAAGCATAAAAATGATGTTTTTAATCTCTGTTTATGAACTAATTTGAAGTATTTTATTTAATAACAAAATAGATACAACTTTTCTTATTACAACAATAATTATATATGCATTGTATAATCAATATAAATGTAATATTTATAATCTAATTTGGACAAAAACTGTGAATTTTTATCTGTTACTAATATTTTTATTTATTCACTGACATAAATCAGAAATTTAAAAATATAGCTTGATTAATTTCTGCAAGTGTTGTAATAGTAATAGTGACACACATGAATGATCATTAACTCTTCATGTGGTGTATATTTCACTCATTTTCTCTAATAGTTGGATTTTGGATAGGTATATTGATAATTGATAATCAATGTTTTCCAAATGATAATTGTTGTTTTGCAATCTTCACTGTTTTCAGAGTTATTGACTCTATTATTGGCATATCATTAAGTGTATGACATATACTTGTAAATATTTATGAAATGGTCTTCCTTAAATCATTGTCAATGCTTTTTTTTTATATCTGTTACAAAACATTCACAGAAATATTTTATATGTTTTTGTGTCAGTTACAGAACTCACTTTTGATATCAAGTTAAAATTTCCCTTAAAAGTGATTTGTTGTTATTTAAAATTCTGTTATGTTTTACTTAATTTATATTAAATTGATACTGAAATGTATTTCAATTAATTTGCAGGCATTTAATAAAGAAATATCTGAAAAACAAGCAGAGATCAATTCAGTAACTCAGATTTCAGATTACATTATTCCAGGATTGTCAATTGAAGGTGCCACAATGGTAAAAGGTCGAATAGCTGAGATGAAAGCTAGAATAACTAGACTATCAGAGGGCATACGACACAAAGTCAACATTTTATCAGATGCCATTCTTGCTCGGTATGAAACATTTTAACTGTTTTTAAGGTAATCTGGATTATGTATAATTTTATGGCATATATATAATCCATTGGTAACTGTGCTGACAGATACATCAAAAACTGATCAAAATTATTATTTAACTGTGTAAGAGGTTTTGGTGTATCACCACAATCTTAATGTTCTTTTGCTTTTATAATCTCATACATTTATGCTTTTCAACAATTGTTTCACTCATAAGTTATGTATGTGTTATGAAACTAAAAACCTATATTTGTGTATCTCTGTTTATACAAGGCAAGAATTCCAAGGTAAGATGGCAGATTTCTCAAATTGGATGAAACAATTGGAAAATGATGTCACCAATATAAGTGAAGTTACTCCCGGAAAAATTGATTCAAGTTTGCAAGCAGTTCATGCCTTACTTCAAGAACATTCAGAAAAGCAGCCCACTTTTTCAGCACTTTATGCTGAAGTAAAAATTCTTCTGAGTTCAAGTGCACCAGAAGAAACATCCGAAATTGGAGAAAAGTATTCAGAGCTTGTAGCAAACTATCAGGTTATAAATTGAAACCATTATTAATTCTTAATATTTTATATAAAGAATGAATCACTTACATGTAAAAAAAACTTAAAATACAGTTAAAATTAGTATCATCAGATTAAAACCAACATTTATATTATAAAATCATACATAAATTTTGATGGCTTTTGTTTTAAGGAAGTAATAAAATAATTAATTTCAGTGTGTCTCACGTGAATTTTTACTCTCTAGACAACTATTGAGGGTCATATTTACTATAATTTTATTTGCGAAGTTTTCTTATCTGAATACGTGATAATGTACTACATTTGTTTCACTTAATAAATAATATATATATATATAATGTAATATATTTTAATATAGGATCTGGAACGAGTCCTTGGTGGGAAGAAGGCTGCCCTTGAGAAATGGTCTGAACTTATAAGTTGGTCTGCAGATACACGTGAACAATTAAACCATATACAATTTCAGCTAGAAAGTGGAAAGTTACAGTCAGATGAAATAGAGCATTTGTCAAGAGAATTACAACCACTTCGATCCAAATTAGCAGTATGGAGTCAAGAAGCTGCAAACATTGACTCAATCAGTAAACAATGTGGAACAGCTATTCAAGGAGCAAGTGCAGTGGAACTCATGAGTGGGTTACAGAAGCAACTGCGAATTGTTGATGATCACTTGTTAAGTGCACGTGACGTTTTACAACAGGCATGTTTCTGTACTTTTCATATCTCTAAATATATATCAAAGTTACAATCAAGTTATTGTAATAATGAAATACATGTATTTTAAAACAGTATGGAATGATATAACCATAATATTCCAAAAAAATAGTTAAAACATAATTTATCACTCATTCAAATTTAATCAAATAATAAGCAGACACTTTCAATAATGTATTCTAATCCTACAAATTTAATTTTCAGGTTAAAAGCAAATAACTATACTTTGTATCAAATTCATGATCCTGACTTTTGTTTATTTTACATTTCTATAACAACCTTGACATGATACTACTATTTTCAATTTATATATTGTGATGAATTAATTTTAAATAGTATTTATCCAATGGATTATTAATTAGAATACATTAATTGATTAATTAAAAAAGGAATGCTAGCTTACTTCGTAAATATTTAGCATGGAAACAATCGTCAGGGTATAGTGGGAGAATTTTAGATTGAATGATAACCAATTTGAGCTATTGAGAGGGCTGTGCATAGCTTCAGAAAATAAATATTTTCCTGTTAGCTTACTTTTTAAGTCCTCGCACATGGCACTTGACAATCTCACTCACTCTCTCTCTCAGTCAACGAAGATCTTGATTTACAGGTGTTGCTGCAGGGGTCTCAATAATTACCTTTTGCGTTTCTACGTTTCTCACAGAATTTCCTCCTTTATTTTAATAGTTATGTTAAACTAGTAGTTTTCAAAAGCTGTACCATTTGTATATTAGGATTAACAGAGCTTTTATTGCCAAATGTGTTGTTTTTAATTTTACTTCTTTCCACAACATTGCCTCAGACTTACCAGATAAAGAAAACAAAAATTTAGCACCTGTGAATAAAAGATGTAGCTCATAATTTACCTTAGAACATGTCTAGGAGATTAGTCTTTCCACTCACCATTCTTAATAAATTATTTAATCTATCTCAGAGGAATGACTAGTTGAATGAAAATAATTGGATTCTTTTTAATGTTTTGAAGAATAGAAAAATTTTAAAACTCATCAATTTAAGGTTATTCTACTCATACTTGGTAGCTAGTAATCAGAACTAGTACGTTGTGTTATTGCTATTCATATATATACTTAATTTTATTACTTACAAAAATTAATGCCATCTTATAAAACATTATTTGCTTTCAGGTTAGTATGCAATGGTCACAGTTTCAGCAGCTGCAGCAACAATTCTCTCAGGCTCTCTTGGCAACACAAGAAAAGGTTCAAGAAGTAGCTCTAGGAACATTGGACTGTAGCCGATTAGAAGCAGCTGCTCATACTGTAGGTGCCTTATTAGAAGAGCACAGACTTCGTCAGTCAGTGCGTCAAGAGCTCACTTCGCAAGGTCGAGCTTTAGTAGAAATTGACCCTTCAAGTGCTACTGCAGCACAAGGAATAATTGCTTCTGCTGATTCCAATTATGAGAAGGTATTATTAGTTAATAATTAATTAGATTAGTACCCAGAAACACGAAATATAAACACAGCAGCAATATTAAATTGAGTCTTATTATTAAATTACCCTAAATATTTTAGAAGTCATGTGTTTTCTTGCAGAACTAATTATAAATTTTTTGCCTTTAGGTTAGTGAGATGCTAAAGGAACAGAAAGCCCTATATGTTGAAATGGGAGTTACATGGAAGCAATTTTGTGATGCTGGAGACAAAGTTAAATCAGGATTATCTGATGCTGTAGCATTCAGCCAGGCCATTGATGTTCCAAATGACCTAACAGAGTGCACTCTTTTCCATGAAAAGGCAAAAAAGGCTCTAGAAGTATTGAAAAAAGCTAAGTTCTCCCTTGACTCGATGGATAATAAGGGACAAATTCTACTAAAACATTGCGAACAAATACAAGATTTTGACAAAAGTATGATAGAGAATCAACTTTCTAAAGTTCATGAACAATGGGAAACAGCCTATGATTCCATTTTGCAAAGAACACAAGAATTGGAAACCCAGCTGATAATTTGGAAGCAAATTGATGATTCAAAGAATGAAGTTTTGCATTGGTTAGGAGATACTAGCAAAAATTTAACAGCTGCATGTAATAACATATCTGATGTGGAAACAGGTCAGATGCAATTAAACCGCTACAAAGATGAATTACCAGCTCATTATAATCTGAAAGCAAGTATAATAGCAAAGTCAGCTCAATTGGTAAAACTTAACAAAGTAAGTTCCATTCCAACATTAGACACATTGAATAAATTGTTGGATGATGAATTTTTGGATGTTAAAAATCGTGCTGATAAATTAGAAGGAATAGCTTATGGATTTATAGACCAAGAAAAAAATCTAAGAGCTCAAATAAAGGAAGCTAGTGACACTATTACAAATATTAGAGAATCTGTAATAAAATGTGATGACTTAACTGGGGAAAATTCAAAAATTTTAGGAAGGTTACAGAAATGTCAAGAGTTAAAAAAAGATCTTAGTAAATATGAAGGTGACATCAATAAAATTAATTTAGAAGTAGATAAAATGAAACAGCTTTACCCTTCATTCTCAGATTCTGGTCTTGCAAAAGAAATCAGTGGCATAAGAAAAAGATATGATGGTGTACTGTCACATTCTGAAAAAATTGAAAGTACATTGCTAACATTTCTTAAAAAACATCATAGTGAAAGATTCAGCAACCTTCAAAGGTTGGTAACTGCTCTTCGTGAAAAGCTTTTGTGGTGTGCTCCTGAAGCAGGAAGTGATCGCTACAATTTAGAAGTAAAAGCAACTTCTCTTCAAGATGTAGAAACAGGTCTCTCAGACTGTGATTCTAAACGTTCAGAACTAGAACAGTCTCTTCAATTACTAGAGTGTGTGGAGAGTGCTCCAGTGATGACAGAGCTGAAGCAAGACAGTTCACAACTTATTACTGAAATGGAAAATCTTAAAAGTAGCTATATTACTTTAAAAGACTTATTAGAATATAATGTTGATCTGTGGCAGAAATATGAATTAATGTCAGAAAATGTAGCATCTTGGCTAAGGGAAATGGAAGGGAAAGTAAGATCTGAAAGTGTCAGTCAGATAAATCTCTTAAATATCATGGAAAAAATTACAGAAATGAAAGATTTACTGAAAATAGTTACAGAATTTGAGTCTGAAGTAAAAAATATTTCGAATGTTTCAAGTGAAATTATGAAAGAAAACCCAGAATCACGTGTTGCACAATATGTTGGAAATATATCAATGCGCTATCAATGTGTTTTAAAGTTTGTCAATAGCTTTATTGAGCGTCTTGAGGATCTTAAGAAAAGTAAGGATAGCTACACTACATCTGTAGGGGAAGTGAGAAAATGGTTGAGTGATGCAGAATGTAAACTTAAAGATTTTGAAGTTCTGTTTACTTCTCCAGTGAAACCCTCACAAGCATACCAAACCAAGCTAGATGAAATTAAAGCATTTACCGAGGAACGAGAGAAAGGTCAGCTTTTATTAAATAAAGCAATTGAATGTGGAGAGACCCTTTTCTCTGGTACTACACCAGAAAATAGGGAAATGATCAGAACAGAACTGCGAAACTTGAGAGATGCATCTGAATCTCTGATTGATAAGTCAAATTCTATACACAGACGTGTAGAAAGTATGATGATGCAAAGATCTTCTTTTGATGACAGTTATCAACAAATACGAAAGTGGATTAAAGATACAGAAATAAAAGTTGGTAACAAATTTGACCTTAAAGCTTCTCTTAAAGATAAGAAAGTTTCAATGAATATGTATCGTACCCTTTCACAGGACGTTGCTACACACAAAAATATAATAAATCAATTGCAGGAAAAAATTACCAACCTTTCTGATTCAGATGCTTCTGCAAAATTTGAGGAAATACTAAAGTCATATGAAAATCTGTCGAAAAATGTTGAACAGTTTACTGTCATTTCTGAAAAACATGTAGCTGATCATGAAATGTACTTACAAGTGTTGGAAAAGTCTCATGACTGGTTAACTTCTTTGGCTGCTGAAGCTGCAGGCGTGGTGGATGAAATTGTTTTAGAGAAAGATGGTGCCGATGTAAAACTAGCTATTATTGACGATATACTGCACCAAAAAGATGAGGGTGATCAACTAATAAATAACTGCCACAATCAGTTACAAATTGTTCTTGAACAAACTGACATATCTGGACATCCTGCTTTACTGAAAGAGTTCGAAGAACAAAAAGGTGCCTGGGAATCATTTCTGTCTCGTTGCAATGACGCTCAATCAAGATTGCGTCAACTTTGTTGCAAGTGGAGTGAGTTTGAAGAAATTATTGAAGGCCTTACAGGATGGATTAAACAAAAGGAATTACAAGTTAAAGATCAAAGTTTACGCAGTACCCAAGAAGCAAAGCAAACCCATTTGGACAAGTTGAAGTTACTGGAAGAAGAGATTGGTGCGAAAGGAGATGATTTTGCATCAGCTAGTGAGCAGAGTCAATTAATTGAAGGAGAATCTGAGCTATCTACTAAAGTTTCTCGTCTTCTCACTCGCTATCAGGCACTCAAAAATGTCACCAAAGTAAGTACTTATGGTCTAACTTTTCTAGGGAATTCAGAGATATAAACTTATATATGCAAAATAAAAATACAAAACTCTTATAAATTTGTTACATAAAAAGATTAAAGTCTTATTTCATTTCTCTGATTAATTGCTGCTACTTTTGTAATACATTATTTTTTCATGTCTAATATTGATTGTAGTGTTAAAATTTCTTTATAATTAAATAAAGTAATATAATAGTAAAAGTTGTTGAATAATTCTAAAGTTCATGGACAATGAATTGGTTACTGTTTAGGAGTCGGTTGCAAGATATGAACAGTTTGTGAAAGAACACAGGAATTTCAATGATGAATATAATGCTTTCCTCAATTGGTTATCAAATGTAGAAGGACAGTTGAAAGAACATAGCCAGATAGTTGGTGACTTAGCTGTTTTGCAGGTAAGCAATTTATAATATATTAGTAAGCAAATAATTTACTGTGTTGTGTACTTTTGAAATTAAAAGGTTTTTTTCTGTCATTATTAGGAAAGGCAAAAGAAAATTCGTGAACTTTCAGATGTACGATCAAGGGAGAGCACTAAATTTGATACTCTTATAGACAATGGTGAAAAATTGTATGCCCATACTTCTCCAGATGGTAGAGAAATAATAAGGCAGCAACTTAGGTACAAACAATAAATATAATCCTAACAAAATTAATTATTAAAACCAAAACATTTCAGAAATTCTTATATTTCTGCTCTAATTTCTATTAATATTACAGAACCTTACGAACAGTCTGGGATAACTTTTCTGATGATTTGCAAGCTGCTACCCATAAATTGGATCAATGCTTAATGCAATTTGCTGAGTTTTCTTTATCACAAGAACAGTTGACTAAATGGTTGCGAGATGTTGAGAGAGCCATGACACAACATACTGAACTAAAAGCTTCACTGCAGGAAAAAAGAGCACAATTACAAGTAAGTACCAAATGTAATTTGAGTATAATCAAACCAGTTCAGTTTAAATTGGTGGATTTGATTAATTTGTATGATAACAAATTCTTCTAAGTTTACAAGTGTGTTAGAAGAAAGGATACTTGAAAACAATGAGTAGCATCAAATTGTCACATTTTATTTCTGTGACTCGGTTTCAGTTTAATATGAGATATATTGATATTGAAATGTGTATTTGACACTTTCAATATGCTATTTTGTAATATCAATTAATTCACACGTATCAAATATTTGCATTATATCAGGTGTAACTCTTTTAATAAATTTATTTTTGCAATATTCAATATATATATATCTATATAATATGATAATAAATTGATATTACAGAATCACAAAATAATGCATCAAGAAATTATGTCTCATCAGCAACTTGTTGAATCTGTTTGTGATAAAGCACAGCAACTGGTTGACCAAACTCAAGACAAGTCTCTTAATGTTTACTTGCAATCCATTAAACAACTATTTCATAATATTGTTGTTAAATCACAGGTATGCTTAGCAAAATTATTAAATTTCTATGTTCAGTTTCTTTTAATTCAATTTTGTTGGATGTTTAACGTCAATGTTTTGCTTTCAATTTTAAAATTGTCATTAAACAAACTTCTACATGGTTAATAACCATTTAATTGATTTAGCATTGTCAATTAGTACTTCCATTGTACTGTGAAAGCTTTAACAACATTACAAAAGCAAATAATATTATCTATTAATGTATGCAAAATTCTATACATATTAGCATATTACATTATATATACATATTCAATTAACTAATTATACTCATTATTCATATGAAACAAAATTCACAATTCTTCTCATAAAAAATGTATGATTTAGGATTTATTGGATAATTTAGAAGAGTGCTCTCAAAAACATAGCAATTTTAGTACTTTATGTAAGAACTTTAAAGATTGGCTAAGCACAGAACGGGACAACTTACATGAGTGTGATGATGTCAGTGGCGAAAAATCCGATATAAACAAGAAATTGGAAACCTTAAAGGTAAGTAAGCCACATATTTTTTTCAGAATTTAAATATAAAAGCTATTAAAATATTGTTTACAAGACATTAGAATTTTTCTTGGTATAATACTTGAACAAATAATTCTTGGGCTTTTAACTGAGTAGAATTAAAATGGAGCAAGATTTTGATGACTTATTTGTCATCATCTCCTGATGAAACTTAAGAACATTAGACAATCATGCTAATTAAAAGTATTCCCTTTCATGTACTGTAAAATCAATATTTTGTTTGTAAGGACTATGGACTTAGGAACAAACATGGAAATAGGATGGCATCATACACAAGAGTAGCAAACAGGCTGAGACCCAAAAATAACCTTATCTTGAAAAAGATCAGCATTAAACTGTTGACTCTTTATTTACCAGAAGAGATTTGTTGTCATCATCATTGCAATCAGTGTCTTTCATGATTAAAACTTTTCTTTCAAAGATCTGAAGAACTAGAATAACAAAAATGTAACTAAGTAAATTCAATTTCAACTATTAACAAACCAAAATCTTATTTAATGGGAACTCAGTTCACACTTTGCCACTTTGACCAGTCATCAGACCACCACATAAGAAATATGTAATTGGTGGACCATTCATCAACACGATTGAGAAAGAAATATAAATACAATCTACATTTGTATCCTACCATTTTTACCACATGACATAGAAGAAATAAAATGTAGTTATTGATAACTTAAAATAATAAATTACTACCATTGTTGTCAGATCCTATATAAGATTCTTAATTATTTTCATTGTTGCCAAATGATCATCAACAGCAGAGTCAATAGTATCTGAATCATGAATATTATGTTTCTATTAATGTCCTAGGTTTTACGGGAAAACAGAGCAGAAGGAGAGAAACAACTTTCAACCTTAAGGGAAATATTGATCATAGTGAGCAAAAGTACAGCCCCCAAAGGAATTGGAATCCTTGAAAAAGAAGTCGCTGATCTACAAAATCATTTGCAGCAACATCTCAATGATATAGGTACATGAATAATTTCACATGTACAAAATAAGTGCATATACTATACAAATTTTGAAAATAAATAAATATATATTTTTTTATACTTTATTTTTAATATTTTTTGTTTACATTAATGTAATATGTTATATCATAATTTTTTATCAGTAATTGAATTTTTATTTTCTAAATCTCATCATATTGTTTTACTGTGATGAAAATAACAATTATTCATTGAATATTTTTTAGATTCTGTTGAAGCAAAACTTGCAGCCTCACTCA
Organism: Eucriotettix oculatus; assembly: GCA_034510155.1. NCBI lineage: Eukaryota > Metazoa > Arthropoda > Insecta > Orthoptera > Tetrigidae > Eucriotettix > Eucriotettix oculatus. The sequence continues at coordinate 101,886,474 of CM067378.1, forward strand.
AACAATGGCTAGAATTTGAAGAACAATTAGACCTACACACAAAATGGTTTAGAGCAACTGAGGCAATCTTTCGAGATCAACAGCTTCAAGTTTCCCTTGCAGATAAAGAGAAGCAGCTACAAAATTATAGAGAAAAGCGTGAATTAATAATGGCCCGTGAAAATGACATTGATGAATTTGTTGACCGTTCTCATGGGCTCCTTCATTGGAGTGGGGCTGATAGAATCAAACCTCTTATCTCTCAAATAAGCAACAGGTTATATAATGGTTTTTTAACATTTGCCTTTAATTATAATGTACAAATTTCATATCAACATATCATAATGATAGAAAATTTATTGATAAATTAAGGGGGCCTTAATTTTTTTTTCATATAGTTTTCAATTTTGATTTGTTGTAATTTTCCTCCATTTGGTTGCAAATTATGGAATAAATAAGTGTAATGATTTGAGTATATCATAAGTAAACCCAAATAGTAATTGTCATATTGTTTTACTGAGATGAAAATAACAATTATTTAGATTGATTTTTAAATCTTGACTGTTGAAAATTGAAATAAAATTTTTTGTATAGTCACTTGTTTTAATCAGATATAAATATATATGTTACTGTTTAAAAAGTTTTATTTCACTTTTCTACAGTAGGTAAATTATAGAACAATGCTTTAAAAGAAACATACTTTAAATATATTAATATTCAGTATGCTGCAAAACAAGTTTTCATATGAACCCTCCACAAATATATACTATACCCTTGTAGTAATAACATTTCCATTTCTGTATAAGTAATGAGAATTCACTTTTCAATTTGCTTCTTTTCCTGCACCATTCTGTATTTATAAATTTATGAACTTCTAATGTGAAATGTGAGCTAAAATAAATTTGAAGGGAAATAAACCATATTCAGAATTTTAATGTTTATATATATTGGATTTTCTAGATATCAGTTACTTCATGTGCTTAGTAAAGAAGTTATAAACCGTTGGCAAGGTCTTGTTGATGAACATCGAACATATGAAGAAAAACTTTCACAGATGGAGACATGGCTTGCTCCTCTTGAGCAACAATTAGAATCTTTGAAACAATCCGTTCCTGGAGAAATTGGAAAACTGTCTGTACTTTCAACAGAAAAAGAACAAGCATCACATAAAGTGTCAGACATCACAACTGCAGGAGAGAGACTTTTTCCAGATACAGCTGCACCTGGTCGCGAGTGTATTCGTTCTCAGCTACGAGCATTACGGGATCGATTAGATGTTTTCGAACAAGGCATTGAACAAGAACAACGGAGACAAGATGCTCAAAGTATTCAATGGAGCAGTTATCAAGAAACTCTGGGACAGACTCTTTCTTGGTTAGAAACTATGGAAAAATTATTACAACAAGAACCTGCAGCATCATGGTCTTCTGTTCAGGAAATCAGATCAAAACTATTAAAACACAAGGTACAGTGAAATTTAACAGATAAAATGTGTTGGATATGAAAGACAGAAAACCAAACAGTAGTTTAATTTATGTGAAAGAGTAACTTTAGCTAACATAGGTCATATTTTAAAAAATATTCAGGGCTTCTATATTCAGAATAAAAGGGTTGGGAATAATGGTAAAATAAATCTTCATAGTAATGTGACCAACAGCATTACCCACTGTTGTCAAGTCTATTTTTATTAATTTCACAATTCTGCAATGGTCAGCAATTGACTTGAGAAGAGGTCTGTTTTGTTTCTCTAATGTAAAATATATTTGTTGCATTACAGTGTTGATATAATTAACATATCTAGTACATAAGCATAATTCTTTCATACTCACTGTATACCTGTTGGTATATCAATCAATATTCATAAGTTGGTATTATGTTTACATGGATTCACCTAAGTAAGTGAAAACAGACTTTTGAAATTATAATTCAGTTACATGTTTGAGTACTAATGTAGACCCTTATGGCCCCTGTAAAAATAAAGATAGTAAATTCATATGTCTAATTTGGGTCCACATTATAAATGTAATATGTAGCTTTATTAATAAAATTATAATTCTAAAAGTCTGTTTCTTATTACGTTTACATATTTATGATGTAAAACAACTATTTCTTCTTTGATTAGACGACACTGCAAGAGGTTATCACACATAAACGAGTTATTGAAGCAGTTGCAGACAAAGCTCAAGCTATATCACAATTAGGAGCAGAGAAAGATGTGCAAAATGCTGTTGAAAGTATTAATAGACGCTATGAACAACTAGTAAATGGGCTTCTTGTTACAATAACACAGTTGGAAGAAAGTTTGGATGCATTCCAACAATTCCATGATCTCCAGAAAACATATCAAGATTATCAAAAAGCTTTATGGGACCGTTTAACAGGATATACAGGTAATTGATACTTTCAATTCAAATCAGTTTTTTCTATTTTGGTATATTTATTTATATGCTGAACTGTTTAATTTAATACTTATATTAAAAGTGATGAAATGGTAGTATAGAAACTTACTTCCCCTTTAAAAATTTCCTTTAATTTATTTTTATTTTCACCTCCACTGGAATAAAATTTTATTTTTAGATACTTTTTTGATACATCAAATCTCCCCTATTTTTAGAAAAAATTCCCATTATTGGCATAATCTGAGAATAGAGATATAAAGTGTCCAAGAAATTATATGATATCCTGAGCTCTACTCTACTTGATTTCATTTCTACCAGTGATTCACAGCCCAATACATATATGCATAATCCTGTTATAATATAATATTATATAATGAAAAATATTATTTTTGAAATTCTTGACAATTTAAGGAAACAAATTACTCTCTCAACTTCACAGCAACTTCAAGTAAAGAAATTAGCTATTGGCTACAGTTTGCATGTTAACAATAATCCTATAATTACTTAATAAGTAACTTCATTTTATTCATGAGACAAATTATTTTTATTATAATTAATGGAAATATTTTTTTCCAGACTATAGTGGTAACAAACCAACAATTCAGTCCCGTCTATCCAAAGTGAAGGAAATTGATGAAAATTTGAAGATTGAAGGAGCAATCAAATTAAAAGCATTGACTGATCATGTCAATAAGACAGAAAAATTACCACAAAGAGCAAAAGAGGCAATTGAACGAGACTTGGCAAACATCAAGTAAGGCAACATTTTAGGAAAATTAATATTTTATATCTGTAATTTAGTTAATTTATTTGATTTAGTTATAGTGAAAAACGGATGTCAATTGATATGCTATTTTTTTAGTTATTTTAAATTACAACACTACATACATTTATTTCAGAAAGACATCTTGTTGATGTAATATCTTTTGAAATTAAATCATAAGACAATTATGCTGTAAATTACCTATACAGCCATATTTATTATATTACTAGAAGTACCTGGCCAAACGTTTTTCATTTTTATACATTTTCCTGGTGTATTTGCTGCTTTAGTGATTCTTGAGCTTCCAGCGAGGTGAAAGTAGGCATTAGCCACAAAGTTTCAATGGCAGTCATTGCCATCATTATCAATTATAATTTCATGCATGTAAAAACTTTTCTATGGGCATGAACTGACTTTGTGTTAAAATCAAAGGAAATTATTGCAATAATAATTTAAATAAATTTTAAATACAAATAATTTGAAGATATAAATTGAGTATTATTTCAGTGTTTCAGAGCACAAAGTTTCTTGTTATGTATCACACTTATTGTTATATAAAATCATGAATGATATTACTATTTTATTTCCATGTGGAAAAGTGTGAGAAAGTATTCAGACTATTGCTGTCCCATATGCTTTATTTATACAATTAACTATTTAAGAAATTTAATTATAGGCTTAATATATAAATGATTAATCCTACTCACAGAGTATGCTAATAATCATTATTAATTAGATAGTTAGTAATACTTTTCATCAAATAGTTTTAATTAAATTCTCTCACAAAATTTGATTTGTCATTAGATTTGAAAATGAAAAGTTTGCTACTGCACTCAATGAAGTTATACGTGGCTTAGATGAAAGATTACAACAATGGTCAGAATACGAAAATTCTTTTGATCGTCTCTTAACATGGCTATCAGAGGGAGAGGCATTGCTAAAGAATTACAGCCCACGAACTACATATGAGGAAAAGCAAGAACAGTTGGACAAGTATCAGGTGTGTGATCTACTGCTTCAAAACTTATTATTGCGTTATAAAAAATCTAATTAATAATTAAATGAATCAGATTACTAATTAAGTTCATCTAACTTCAGCAAAAAAAAATGAATAGCTCAGCCAACTAAGTCATAATTCAAGTTTGCTTGAAATAAAAGATTAGAACATAATGTTAAAACAGCTCAACTTGATTTTCCTTTTTTGGAACATCTTCAGGTGCAAGAAAACATATATAAATAATTTTTTTGAATAATTTTTTTACATAATAAATTTTTAAGTGTTCTTAATGCACACACATTGCCACCAAAGTGATAAGGAAACATTTATTTTCATAAAAATATTTAACTTTACATTCTATCAGAATAATTGTTAACGACCTAAGCCACTAATTATAATCCATTATATACACTTTCATTACAGTGTTTTATGATTTGTACTCTAGGATTTCATTAAAATAATTGAATCGAGAAATAGAGATGTGAAGGAAATTGTTATCCTTGCTGATCACCTTGAGCAAGTAAGAATTGAAGAATGAAATATGTAGTTTCTTTATTTGATGTATCTTCAGTTTTTTTGCAATGTTTGTGGAAAACTTGTCCATTGTCCCTTCAGTTGCTTCATTTTATTGTTTTGTCATATACTGGAATTAACTTATTATTTCTGAAATGTAATTAATTTAGTCTGTTGTCTCTTCAGTTGTTTCCTTTCTTTGTTTCATTTTATTATTTTTGTCATATCATGGAATTAACTTATTATTTCTGACATGTAATTAATACAGTCTACTCTCTTCAGTTGTTTCCTTTCTTTATTTCATTATTGTTAGTATATGGGTTTGTCATATTTTGGTAGTTAACTTCTTATTTCTGAAATATTATTAATGTAGAGAAGAAAATTGTTATACTTCATTTATTATATTTGAAAATATACTTAGATTTTACTAATAGTTTTTTTTTGGTTTAAGTTTCTTTTACAATAGCTTTGAGGTCATTGTTTCTACATCTAGTTCATTTATGTCATCTCTGTTCTGTTCTCTACAAGAAAACATTATGTTTGAAATGGTAATATTCTTTGATGGCAAATGCTTTTTGTAGTCATTCAGTTTTTAATTATTTTGCCTCAACCGTATTAAAATTGATTTTCATTAAGTTTCAGCAAGAGAAATTCATTAACTTATGAATTAAGGTTTGGGAAAAAGCTTTTATAATACTACTCAAATTTTATATTCTAATACTTTATTGATACAGATTTTTCTTTGTAAAGTTGTACATCATTTATTGGTCTCAAAACAGACTAGGTGTAAAAATTTAAGACTTATAAATAACTTCAGTGTTTCACTAATCCACTCATAATTTTCATTTAAAAATTGTACAGAAATTTATTTGTTAGTATTTCATCTGTACTGTGGTGTATCGACTTAAGTCGATTACATTTATACTAGTTTGTGACTGAATATGACTATTAATTGCTTTTCAACAGTTTCAGTAAAAAGTGGCTGCAATAGTTTCATACACATAAATTTGACTTGTGTACAACTAGTAAAATTAACACTCTTAAAATAATTCATTTTCCACATCTTTAATACCTGTACAGTTAGTTTTGAACATCATATTTGCACAATCTGTTTGCACTCATGAAATGCAACCATTCACAACACTTAGGATATTTATATTATAATTATACTAAATATTTTAAATGAAATACTATCTGTATAAGTGTAAATATGAAACTATTGGCTCCTTTTTTTTGTGCAGTCGCTCATTTTGAGTCTTCGACAAAATGAATCAGAATTTGATAAAATGACTGATGAATCATCTGATCTTGTGCAAATCAGTGGTGAAACAAGAATATCTGTCAATGTTCAGCAGATAACATCACGATTTCAAGCAATACAAACAACAGCTAAGGTAAATTGACTAAATATATTCTAATTGATTCACAGGCCATTAATATTGTAGCTTATGCTAGAGCTTTCCTGGTGAATCTGCTCTAAATACAGTTCTCGAGTTTATTATTGATTCAACTTTTCAATGGCATGAAACATAGTTAAATATCGGCCAAAGTTAAAACCTGATAATTGTGTTTGAAAATAACTTATTCTGTTCAGTTACTTTGGCTGTTTGAGTAAATAATCTTCATCAGGTTGTTTATGTGACTTTACATAATTCTTAATACATTAAATGAAGCCCAGTGTCACCATCTTGATAGAACACAGTTCAAAATTTCAGAGTTGATAGCCTCCTTCCGAATAACATTGGTGTGCACCTCATGCTGGCCGGCCTGAGGAAAGTGCATTGCACTTCAATAGTTTTGAATTATGTTTCATGTCCATGGTGACTCTGACTTAAAATTTTTTCATATTTCTAGATTAAAATAAATGGGCAATGTATTTAAATGCATCAATTTTTATTTTGAATAAGTGATCTCCAAATATTTATTCAAGTACTCTTGTATTAAAAGTTATACATTTCTTTAATTTTCAGGAAATTGTAAAAAAATGTGAACAAGCTGTCCAGGATCATGCTGCATATTCTGAAAAGTACAAGCAATGCAGTGAGTGGTTGTCATCTGCTCAGGCTAGGTTTAATTTATGCAGTGGTAGTGATGATGCAGGAGCTGCAAGAGAAGAATTGGCAAATAGCAGTGAAAAAGTGAAAGAGCTCCTTGCTGAACAACCAGTTGCCACTGCTCTTTTGGGAACAACGATAGAGCTAGGTGAAAAGTTGTATCCATCAACATCTGTAGAAGGCCGAGAAATAATTCGGCTGCAATTTCAGGAATTACAACAATTAATGGAAAGCCTATTTGATGCAGTCTCAAGCAAAGAACGTGAATTACAAGTTAAACTTTCAAGGTATGTGTCCATAAGTAGATGTTTTAGAAATATTTTACAATTTCCATAAAACTGTTGTATAATCGAAAATAAGTAAAATTCATTCACACAAGAAAAGAGAATTATAAAATATTGTTGTTACACATGCTTTCTTCATAATAAATTCCACAATTTTCTCGTTGTAAATCATACATATTTATTTTATTTTTTACTTTTTAGGTGGATGGGCTTTGAAGAGTGTGGTGACAGCTTAAGACAATGGCTTTCTGAAGCTGAAACGCAATTACCCTCTGAAATAGAACTACACTCAACTTTGGATGAAAAACGAGCTCAACTTCAAGTGTACCGATCACTCTTACACGATGCCACGGCCCATCAACAAGATATTGTTAGTCTCAGAGATAAGACTGAAAACCTTCCTGGTGCAACTGATTCTGTGAAACAAGAACTTCAGCAATCAGTTGATAGACATGCAGCTTTATTAAAGAGAGCTCTTGGCTTCGTGGAGCGGTATGAAGGGATTGTTAGCGATCATCAACAGTACAGCAAAGCAGTAATGGAAACTCAAGAATGGCTGGAGGCCACACACAATACAGTTAGTTTATTTATGCATTTAATTTTTATTCATATTTATTTTTCTGATTTTTAGTTGGTGATTAAGAGAAAACAGTAATTTTACTCTCTAAGGTTATTTTAGTTATCAATCATTGAATATATACATTCGAAGATAAGAAAAGAATGTTACTGGAACTTGCATTTTTTCTTCACAAAATGCATTATTTAAATATTAACTTTTCACCATATGTCATGCTATGAAGTTGATAAGTAACAACCGACTAAAATGGCATGTTGTATGGGCTGATAACAGAGAATACTTGTAACTTGCATTTATCAAGCATTAATCTTCAAAAAATAAAAATATCATTCATCCAGGCCAAGAGAGCAGGGGTGATAATTAATTAAGAGATTAAACAAATTGATGACCTTGTACAGACTTTATTATATAATTTTACTCGTAACAAACTTTAGGCATATAATAAAGTCTGTACAAGGTCATCAATTTGTTTAATTATATACAACAGATGTTAAATTTAAACCTAGAGTTCATATTTTATGTTTAACATTAAATTGGTTGTCATTTGTTTATTAACAGTTGTATTTAATTTTATATTTATCAAAAGCGTACATTATATTTTCAGGTTTTACTATGGGGTGACACAGACTTAGAAAGAATCTCTCTTCATACAAATCTTGAACGACTGAAAAATCTACAAATCAGCTTACCTGAGGAGGAACCTAGAATACTTCAGATTCAGTCATTGGGTGAAAAGGTTATACCTGGAACAATTGAATCAGGGCAAATTAATATACGCTCGCAGATTGACTCATCTCAACTAGAATGGGAAGGTTTAATATCTGCAATAAAGTGAGACTTGATTGTATTTTAAAGAATTTAGCTAAATATTCAAACTATATACTGTTTTCTAATTTTAACTCTTGTCATTTAACAGATCAACCATTGAAAGTTTGGACAATAAACTTTCCCACTGGAATGAGTATGAAAATTTGAAGGACCAGTGCATGTGTTGGTTCAGGGACACTGATACTAAGCTCCATGCTGTAGATCTTAAGGCTACATTGCAAGGAAAGAAAGAACAACTTGAAAGTCTAAAGGTAGAGAAAATTTAATATATGCTGTCTGCTAATTATTATTATATTGTCATTTTTAAGTTAAATCTGTTAAACAATCTTTACAGAATCTGCAAGGAGAAGTTCGTGCTAAAGAGCTAGAGATAGATGCTGTGACAGAAAGGGCTCAACAGTTGTATAAAGGCAGTATGAGTAGTAGAAGCTCACAAATTTCTGAACTGGGTCTTAAATATCAACAAATTTCTCACAAAGTTAAAGTACGTACTATTTTTACTATCCTGAACCAAATTTTTGATTATGAAGTTCTCCCATCTACATTCATCTTCATCTTACTACCACATTTGTGTAATTGTTTCTACCATAATACTATGATTTTACTACCATATCATAATCTCAATGTCAAGCATTGTCTACTTATTATTTTCTTACATCTGATTGAGGCTTACAAATTCCTTATTTTCTGCAATGCAGGACCTTACCAGTCGTTGGCATCAGTATGTGACATCACACCAAGATTTTGACAATCGTTTGGCCGAATGTTTGCAATGGCTTGAAGACATAAAAAGCAAATTAGCTTACTGTTCTGATTTAAGTGCATCTTCTCAGAAGGATTTAGAAGGAAAATTGGAGACAATACAGGTAAGCATATTAGTGTTTAAGGCTTGACTATGACACACAGTTTCCAGAAGCAGTCTAGATGTTGGCCTGAATCGTCAACCTTTGAACAATTCTGTTGTAACCAGTTTCTAAATACAGAAATGTACAAGAAATATGGTTCAGAGGCCTGTTTAAATGTAGAAATCTATTTCAAAACAGTAAAGGTTAAGGAAAATGTGTATCATGCAATCAAATATAAACAAAATAATTAATCTTTCTCAAATATATTACATTTCTTTTGTAAACAAATAACAATATTTTCTCATTTCAGGACTTAATTTTATACAAAGAGGAAGGATTTACTAAAGTACAAGGAATTATTGAACTGGCTCAAAGTGTCCTTGCAAACACAGCACCCTCAGGTCATGAAGCAATTAACCAAGTACTTGGGCAGCTGCAAGAGGAATGGAGTGCTCTGGCATCAAAAATGATTGAAACAAAGGTAAATAAATTAAAGTTTTCTATAATACTAAAAAAAAATTGCAGGATGGACTCGAACAATAGTTTTTCTCTGTTTTAGACTATTCTGGACGATTCTATTCATCGATGGGCAGGTTTTCTTGAGCAGATTCATCAGCTTAACAAAACTGTTGACTATCTTGAAAGTGTATCTAATGAAATATCAGAATTCCAAACAACAATGTCTGAAAAACGAACACAACTTGAGCGTATTAAGGTATTAGTCATTTTAACATTTTTGAATTTTAATCTCACTACACAGACTTATACTAACAGATCTTTTTCAATAATTGTCAAGAAAATTAGGTTCATTTTTCATGTGAGTTCTAAATTACAGAGCCAGCATTAATCATTAATTCTGAACCACTTGTTTTCATAATTATATATTGGTGCAAACATGTTATATATTTTGTCTGTTAAATTTCTTGGTCTTACACAGTGTCTAGAAGAGAAAGTTCGTTGTGAGAAAATTGAAGTTGATAGCCTTAAATCCAAAGCTGCCGAAATGCTTGCCAGTGGCCAACAAAGTCATGCTGCATCTCAAGCACAGAAGATTCTAAATAAATTTGATGCACTGGCTGAGAAAATTAAGGTAACAAGTGTTTCTCACTATGTCTGCCTCATTCACTTTTTTGTGTATGAGTATTGTTATTGTGTGAAATAAAATTTTGATTGACTTTTCCTTAAATAAATTCAATTGTATACTTAAAAAGATATTCAGAAAATGAATCTGTAAATATGAAAATATTTATCAAAATATTAAACCTATTTAAAAAAGTTTAGAAGAGCAAAATCCCTTTCATTTTAAGTTTTACATATTTTTTGACTTTATGAAATATTTTTGACATTATATAAATATCTCTTATTCTGTTGGCTAAACACAAAGTTTGAATCAGTCCTCTTGTGTTTGGTGAACCAACAATATTGCCATGTGAATCATAGTATTCACTGTATTAACAATTAACAGAAATTAGTATTTACATGTAATATAGATAGCTTTACAATATACCTTTTACATAAATGCAGAATAACAATAAAAGAAAATAATTTAGGCTGAAACCGATTTAACTGTATGATAGTTGACGCATTTTGATGATAAAAATAAATGCATTTCATCATATTATCCACCAAGAATCACTTTGTCAAAATAGTTATGTCGATGTGATATGTGCCTTGTTATTTTTATAGAAGATTTTATTCACTCTTAAAACATTTAATCAATGTCAGTTTCCATTTGCATCAGTAAAACAGGATTTCCTTTTCTCATTTCAAGTTTTGATTGGAAAAAAACTTTCAGCTGTGATGATTCTCATGTTGTAAGCATTATTTACAGACATTACCTAAACGCTTTACTAGTTGCCATACACTGAACACAATGCACTCAGGTCTTGCAAATGTTTATACACAGAAAATATAAATTGTTTATAGAATAAACTTTTATAAGATTGATATGATTTTTGTTGTTTATTCATGATATTTGCTTTATAGAACTTACTAGTGGAAAGAGAAGATCAGTATAAAGATCACAGACTTTATAAAGAAGCTCAGGATGATCTGATTGGGTGGCTAAGCCGTGCACGTGAAAAGGTTCCATCTCTTAAACAAAGACCTCTGAGTGACAAACTTGCAATTGAAAATGCTGTCGCCCCACTTGAATCATTATTGAATAAGCAAGCTCAAGGAGAGCTGTTGGTAGAACATCTGACTCACACTGCAGAAGTGGTTTCTGCAAGTACATCTCCCCAGGGTCGAGAAACTATTGCAAATGATGTCAAAGCTCTTCGTGAAAGCTTTGAAGGACTTTTTAAAGGTAAGTTAATATTTTTGTATGAAATAGTGTATAACTTTGTTGAAATATGCCAAATTTTGCAGTTTTGTGACTTTATTGTTCTCAATAAAACATTTTACATTAATAAATATATGAACATAATAGTTTAATTTTATTGCACTATCTATATAATTTGTCATGTTTAATCATTACAAAAATATTAATTACTATAATTACAGAAATAAAGGATCAGAAAGTACAGTTGGAAGCAACTGTGGTACAATGGCGTGAATACAAAGAAGAGTATGAGCGTCTTTCCGATTGGTTGCAACAAATAGATATTTTGGTGAAAGCTCAAAAGACTGCACTGTTGGCTACACTTCCAGAAAAGGCTAAGCAAGTTCAAGAAGTGAAAGACATTTTACAACGACTAGAAAAGGGCCAAGAACAAATTGATGCTTTCAATAAAACGGCATCTGCTTTACTCACATCACATCTTGATACTTATGTAAATAATCAACTTCGTCATCTCAACTCTAGGTATCAGGTAATGTCCTAAAACAAAGACAAGCTTGTCCTAGAATTAAAATAATGCTGAATATCTCAATATAGATATTTAAAATTATACATCATTCTTCCCCTTTTCCAATTTAATGGTTATATGTAGTCTAATTTTGTTCTAAAATTCTAGTAAGTAATTTATATTAATATTTAACAGTCACACTTTAGCAGGAGAATTATTGTAACAATTATTTCTATTTTGTTTATTTTTTTTTTCAACAGGTACAAGTAAATCTTGCCAAAGATGTGTTAAAGAAAGTTGAAGCTAATTTGGAACACCATCAACAATACACTGAATATCTAGAGAAAGCAAAAGCATGGATTGAAAACGCAAAGCAACTAATTTGGGAAAGCAGTGGATCATCTTCAAATAGTAGCCGAGAAGTTCTCCAGGCTCGCCTGGAAAAGATTCAGGTTTGTTGGAATTTACAACAATTCATATTTTGATTTAGTGACATTATTATTCTAAGTCATAACTCTCACCCTCATACTAGATCTTAACAGACTGTTGTGGAATTCTGATATTTTATTTGTGTATGTGTGTAGATGAATAAGCATACTGTGAAGTTGTAAACATAATCACACTTTTTATTTATAGGAGCTTTTACGACGACAAGAAGAAGGCCAAGCTCTTGTACATGCCACTGTAAATTGTGGTGAAAAAGTTCTCCGTAACACCAGATCTGATGGTCGAGATACTGTCAATACTCAATTACGAGAATTACAAGCTGAATGGGACCGTTTAGTACGGAAAATGTCAACTGCAAAAGTACATCTAGAAACAAGTTTACTTCAATGGGCTGATTACAGTTCATCATACTCCCAACTGCAACAATGGATCACTGACCGAGAAGCCAAGTTGCAACAGGTTTGTGAACAAAAGGTGATTATCAAACAAATACTTTAATACTATCAATTATTTTCTATATGACACGATATAGAGATTCACAATGATTTGTTATATTTAGATATCCAAGGCAAAGAAAGGTCAAACACCAGGTATAAGTTCCCTAAGCATTGGAGAGCGTAAGGCTACGCTTAGGCAGACAAACAGCATTGTTCAGGATATAGTGTCATTTGAGCCAATGATACAATCAGTAACGTCTAAAGCCGAAGACTTGCTTCAGGCTCAACCTGCATCAGAAATTTCAAGCAAATATGAAACTCTTAGTAAGCAAGCTAAGGAATTATATGCTCGACAGAAGGAAACTGTGGAGCAGCACCAAGCATTCATTGATGCTGGTAATGACTTCATGCAATGGATTCGTGTAGCAAAGGAGAAGTTGAGCAAGTGCTCTGAACCAACAGGAGATAAGGAATGCCTTAGCAGCAAAGTATCTCAATTGAAGGTCAGTTCAAGTTAATACCATTATAATATAATTGGGAAATTATATTTTTAAATTATAATAAAATAATAGATATTGTCAGTGTAGATATTATACCATTTAAATTATGGTTTTACTTGGGCTATCAGATAATAATAAGTTTACTAATTTTTTAAACTGACAATGTCTTTTGTCCAAAAATTGTTTGTACTAGACTATTTGAAACTGCTCAATTGTAGGCAATAATAACACCATTTATTCATATTCAAATAAACACCATTAAGTGTGTTTATACATATTTGTAACGCATTTCCAAATATTAACAGCCCTTTTCCATGACTCAAGATTATAAGCCTTTAATTTTGTTTTTCAGATTTTGGAAAGTGAAGAGGAGGAAGGGCAACAAAAACTGGAGAAAGCCCTTGAACAAGGAAATGGAGCGTGTGAAGGGTCTGATGCAGAGGACAAAGAAGTAATAGAAGAGGAAGTGGCTCTACTGCAAGAAGAATTTGACACATATGTGTATGTTGATCAATTTTTATAATTATATAATTACAATAAAATTATCAAAAGGAAAGGTTGCTCTCTTGATAAGATGGCGCCTTTACATTGAAATTTAAAATTTCTAAAATTTCTAAAGTTTCATCCCATACTTCCATTACTCAAATTATAATAACTTCACTCATGTTAGTCATACATATTACCATCACGAAAATTAGTTTAAATGATTTCTTTTAATTTGATATATTAATTTTATCTACTCATAAAAAATTTCTTTCACATTTGCATATACTGCAATATTTGGGTAGATAATATTAGTGCATTTATTTATTGTAAACATTATTCATGGAATGATAATCAATACTTGCATTGTTTCAACATGGTTCTGAGATATGAATTTATAAATTAAGAAACAATATATATTTAAATAATTTTCATTCTTCAGAGAATCACTGAATCGTGTAAAAGGTTTGTTGGAGGTGGGAATTGTGAGGTGGACAGAGTATGAAGATCATTACCAAGAGGCAACCGACTGGTTGACACAAACTGAACAATTAGTTCAAACATTTAACAAGTTGCAGGACAGTTTGGAAGAAAAGAAAAATGTTCTAGAACAATTTCAGGTAAAAATATTCTCCATTTTCTGAATTTTTTCAGTAATGTAGTATATACATACATAATGACATTGCCTATTTTTTCATACACTTGATATTCTTTTAGAATTTTACATTGTTCTTTTACTATTCAGAAAAGCATTGTTATTATTTTTTTAGTAATATCATGTGATTGTTCCAATTTATAGGGCCACTTACAGACATTGTTTGATTGGCAAAAAGAGCTTGATCGTCTCAATATGAAGGCTCAAATGCTACTTGAAACTTGTGCTGATACAAGAATAAGTAATGCTGTGACACAGATGACTACAAAATATAATGCACTTTTATCACTTGCCAAGGAGGTTATGCGCCGTCTTGAGCTTCATTACCAAGTAATATATTACAATAGTATAGCTTTGAAAGCCTACTTTTACAACCATTAATAGGGTCCTTATAAAGTTAGTTAAAAGTTTCTGAAATTTAATATTTATATTATTTTATTTAGTAATAGAACCGAACATTGTCACATTTAACAAATTCTTTAATGAATGATGTAATTCTTTTGAAAAATTAATACCATATTGTATCACATGCAAAATCCTTATTTTTTAGGAACACCAACAACATAATACATTATACCAGGAATGTCAAGACTGGGTTGATAGGACACGTGACCGTCTTAATGAGTGTCAGGAAGTTCCAAACACTTTGACTGATGTTCATAATAAACTACAAACTGTGAAGGGTATACGTCAATCCCTAGAACAAGGTCACAACAAACTAAGGTATTTTAGAATTTCAAGGACATGTGTAGTAATACTTAGTTGAATGCTCATTATCAATTATACTTTCTTCTATATAAAAAATTAATTAATCTACCAATATTAGATATGCTCCCAATTCTGTAACTAAGTAAGGTTTTGAATAATATGTATTAATATTCTTTTTATCTGGACAAGCATTCCTAGAATAAGTATTTGCAAGTCAAATAAATGGTAAATGTGATTTTTGTGCCACAAAAACAGTAATATAATTTCTATTCAAATACATATAGATTTAATGTTACCTTATTGAGTAAAATCTTTCCAAAAATGCATTGATCCTATTCACATTTAAGAATACTTTTCAAAAACTGTCTATTTTATTTTCAAACTTCAATTATAGGTTCTTGTGTTCTTTCAGGTATGTTCTTGAACTAAAAGAAAAGGTTATTTTAAATACTGAACAAAATGGTGCTGCTAAAATTCAGGAAGATACAGAAAACCTTAAACAAGAATTTGAAAAACTTATGGTTGACGTTCAAGATTTGCGTCAGAGACTTACTAGCAGAGCTGCATTCCTGGAAGATATACAAAAGGTATATATATTTATATAGAGAGATAAACTTAAATGATTGATTTTGGACAGAATAATTTTCATGTAATTTTCCTAATATTACAGATACATAAATTACTTTTGGAGTGGTTAGAAGAAGTTGAACAAAAGCTTCAGCCGGAGGGTTTCCGGAATGAGTTGAGTGAAAAACGTGCTGCTTTGGAGAAAGTTAGAAGTGTGCAGCGTGAAGTAGCAGGCCATGCAGACACTGCAGAAAGACTGCAGTCCCGCCTCTCTGATCAACCAAACTTTCCAGCTGATGATTGTCAAGGAAGCATTAAGAGATACCAGCAGTTACGACAGACAGCAGCAGATGCAGTATCTGTTAGTACTCACTAATTTTATCTATATGTTATTTAATTAAATACATGGTTTTGTGTAAAATTAAAAGTATTTTCTAGTACATTTATTATCAATATTTACAATAAAAAAATCATTTACTATTTGAACAAATTCTTTACAATTGGCTGAGCATAATGAATTTCTGCTTCATCAAATGCAACTATTAATATATCTTAATTATTTTCCTAATTCTTTCTGCTTGTGCTTCAACCTAGTTATTCTCTGCATTTAATGGGCCCAGCAGAAATTGCTTTGACTTTTCACATTTGATACAGATTTTGCTGCTCATACTTCTCATTCAACATATTTTAATAGAAAGATTGTTATCTAAAATTATTTTGTGGAAAAAATTATCATTCTACTCTAACATATTTCCTGCCTTGTTTTTATTTTCACTTCCCCATTGATAGCATTTTTCAATGATAGTTCAGCTACAGTTCAGTTTTTGATTGAAGGGACAGCATACTAATATCTGTTGAAATTTATATAACTTTTACTTTTGACAGTATGACTGAATCTTTCATATTGTTAAGTTGTCTGAATAACATAAATTAAAAGTTCTTCTATTGCAAGAAAATATTCCAATTTAACTAAAAAATAACATTTCTACAATATTTTCAAGGCACACATCCAGAGAGATGTTACAAAGTAAACTTTTTGTTTGTCAAAGTATAAATTCAAATAGAATGTGACATCATCAGAATTATAATTACATACTATATTGTGTGGTTTCCTTGGAAGAAATAATAAAAACTCAGGTCGCTCAATATGTAATTTAATTAAATTACTTATTGGCAACTTCACAGACACTTGAAGAGCAAGTAAAAGAACATGAACAATATAAACAAGCCTTTAGTGATGCATTTGATTGGCTTCGAAAAGCGAGGATTGAAATTCAGCAATGCAGTGACTGTCATGGAGAAAAAGATCAAACAATTGATAAGGAAAAGAAAATGACAGCTATAACTGAATCACTGAACATAGGTAAGTTTAACAAATTTCAATCCGAATTTAATAATTTAATTTGACAAATAACTTTTTCTGAATAGATGTCACCATATTTTTCATAACTTAAGGTTAATTTTGTTGTGGCTTTATTATTTAATGAGAACTTAGAAGTTATATTATAAATTATGACAGTTTATTTATGTATTTTAAGTATCTACTATGATCTCAAAATATTGATTTGGTAGGAATTCTCCTTTTTATTCAGAATTTTCTGAACTTTTATATAAGATATTTGGTGCTTGCATATTTACTTTTCATATACTATTTATAAATCACTATATTTGTTATTAGGGGAGAAGTTAGTTGAACATTGTGCTGAACTTGGCGTGGAAGTTGCTCAGACTACAGGATCAGAAGGTCAAGATGTTCTACGACAGGAAACTCAGCAGCTGAAGAATGATTGGGAAAGTCTTCAAGCACTGTGTAAGGAAACTCAAAAACTTTTAGCAAAATGCTTGGCTGTGTGGAATGATTACACTGATACAGCATCACGAATGTCTTCTTGGCTAGAAGTATTTTCAAAGAAAGTGGACTCAGAACTTCAAGGAGATAAAAAAACACCAGATGATCTTCAAAAATGCCGAGTAAATTGATTATTTTTAAATCTAATTTTTTTCTTAAAACAATGAATCACAATTATAAACTCTAATAATGACATATTATTTAACTATTCAGGCTTTATTGCAAGAAGCTATTCAGCAGAAAGTTGTTCTTGAAGAACTGAATGATCGCTGTGAAATCCTGATGGAATTAAGTGCTTGCAATTGGGTTAGAGACCAAACTGTTCAGCAACAAAGCACATATACCAATCTATTAACTGCTGTTCAGGTAGCATACCATTATATTTAAAATTCTACTATGCACAACTCTCTTTGTCAACTTCATTTTCTCATATTCTATACATATATTTTCAAGTATTTTCATTAAGGAGCCAAAAAAATTATTTCTTCTGAAAGAAGTTTTCGGATGAGTTGCATTAAAGGACTCGACAATAAATATTTAACCAGAGATTGTTTAGCTGTCTCCATTTTTTTGTAATAAATAATAATTTCTAATCAGATCATTCAATTATGTGTTTCTATTTTTGGTAGTTCAAAATCATTTACAGCTTATTATTTCTGCATTTAATGTTCTAACTTTATGTAAACTACATAACTTAGTACTCTAATGTGTTTTTCAATTACTTTTAGGGCTTAGTTTCAAAGGTGGAGAAAAATTTGTCTGATCACACCGAATTTATTAAGGCAAAGGGAGAGTTTGAGATTTGGCTGAAGACTGCTCATGGTACAGTTAATGATTGTATAGGGGTTGGTGATGAAGCCAGTACCAGAGATAAACTTGAAACCATTAGAGTAAGTTCAGTCAATTTTACCTATTTTATTATTAAGCATTTTATTGCTCTAAAATATTGATATTCATAAGTGTCCTAAGATTCAGTATTTATATGCTACTTAAAAGAGCCCATAATTCTATATCATAAAAATTGTTTAAATATTCAAGCCACAAATTTTCTACTCTATCAATCTAGTTGAAATGAAACTATTTTGTTAAGGCTTGTTTCACTGCTGAGAGGGTATGAATATTTGCCCAGAGACTGTTACGGTGTCTCCATTTTTTATACAATGAATAATAATTTCTAATCAGTTTATGATATGTTTAATGTTTGGTATTTTAAAATCGGCGACGTGCTCTAATTGTCAAGGCGCTCAGTGGCTACAGTGGAGGGTATGTAATGATCGTGGTTCAAGTCCCAGCGGCACTAAATATTTTCGGGTTTCCTTTTTTCTTCCATTCCTCTAACCACTTGACATATGCCTTTGTCTGAGCATAATTCTATGCCGAGCATATGACTTAAAGTGTATTTCCTACCTTTCTCCCTCATTTTCTATTCTTACTTAGTATTAAAATCATTTAAAATATGAATTGGCATAATATTCCAAAAGCAAGATCTTCCTATATGCAAGAGAAGAGTGTTTTCTGGGTGTCATGTTAATTAATTACAGAACAAAAAGCTTCAACAAAAGGTCATTCGAAAATTGTGTTTGGGGAAAATGAATCACAATATGAAAAGATTCTGGCATAATTTTATGAATATATATGGAATTTTGGTTTACCATTACACTCTGAAGTAAAATGACAAAAGCAAAGCGTGCTCTTCCAATAGAATAATAAACATTATGACACATCAACTAATGATTTGGCAATATTGAGTAGCGTGTGCTACAAAATTGTTTCCTGCCCATCATATTTAATAGATATATTTTTCTATTATCCCTACCCTCAACAATTGGCATTGAGGAATAAAATTTTTATTAAATTAAGAGGTCACCATGTGGTAAATGCACAGTCAAACATAATTTTATTTTAGAGTTAACAAAATAAATGAAACCTTGATGAACCAAAACAGTGAATGTTGAAAATAGGTGTTTCCATCCAAGCGAGTTATATATAACGCTATCATGTTTCAGTTGGTATCAACTCGAATGACTGAAGGACAGCATTTAATGTCAGCAATGCAAGATGTTTTTACAAAGGCCATAAATACAACACCCACTGATCAACAGACAATATTGAGAGATGACATGTCAGCTCTTCGAAACAGCTGGGATCAACTGACCATTGACTTAAATTCTGTTACAGCTCAGCTGAAGGTAATTAAGAATTACATTCTTCCTTTCTAGCATTAGTGGCATTGGCCCAATTTAATTCAAATCAACAAATCTATATGTTTATTTCCACATTAATTATGTTACATCATCTTTTAATGGCCTTATGTATAATATTAAATTTTAATTACTTACCATATCTGACTGTTGGAAATTTAAATAAATGGTACACTGGATTTTACATCTGAAAAATTTAATATAAAGTTACATTAACAGTAGTTTGTACACAATGTTTCATTCCTGATTCCAATATAAATCATATTAAATTTAGGAATTAAACATCATGTACAAACTACTGCTAATACGTTTACATTGATTTTTTCTGATGTATAGGTTGTTATACTATTTATTTAAATATTAAATTTGGAAACTTCTGAATGATTAATTTTGATTAATTGAATTACATATAAAATAATATATTCATAACTGTTTCAGAGTGCATTAAGCAGATGGGAAGATTATAATGATGCGAAATTAAGATTGGAAAAATGGATTGATGAAACTGAAGATACGCTCAAACAGATGCCAAATACTAAAGCGGAGCTTGGTGAAATGAAAACACTCATTGAAAGATACAAGGTATTTATCTGTAATTGCATTTTTTTTTCTTTTGCAATTCATTTTCTATTTGATTCCATTGCTGCAGTGATTGGCATTCCCTCAAGAAGATTTTTTTACTTCATAAAAGGCATTTTGTATGAAAAGGTGTCAAGAGATATAATGTATTCATAAATATTTCTGCAAGTAGTTATGGAGGTTTTGAGATTGTGAAATAATCTTAAGACAAGTTTTGGTTTTTCATGCTTTACATTAGCTCGTTTAACTTAATGTATGTATTTTTGTGGTTACAGCATAAACAAGAGGAAATAAGTGCCAAACATTTAGATCTTGATCATTTGGTTTCTGAAGCTTCTGAGCTCTCAGTATGGGCTGGTAGGCCTTCAGTTCTGGAAGAGGTTCAGCGTCTTCAGAGTAGGTGGGATCAATTAGCCAGTAACTGTCTCTCTAATAGACAAAATGTGGAACTCGAAATGCAGGTTTGTGTTTTTGTAATTGTATGTTAGTCAATATATATTGTAACCTTGTTTTATGTATGTTTCTGACTTATAATAAAATTACATACAAATCATTATATGTTGTATAACTGTTATTGTCCACAACTCTGAATTTATTTCTCTGTTTTGTACTTTGATAAATTGTTTACATATAAGTTCACATTATAGTATTGAGTTTCAAATATGTTGACCAACAGATATTTAAATTCAAAATACTCATATTTTGATGTAGTAATTTGCTATACATCTGCTTATTATTGAACCTTTTGTCTTTGACGTGTTTAAAATTCTTTCTAGGAATATTCTGCTTACCACCAGTCCTTGCAAGAGACAGAAAAATGGCTGTTGCAAATTTCATTTCAACTTATGGCACATAATTCTCTGTATATTACAAACAGGGAGCAGACACAAGAACAGATATCACAACATGAGGTACTTACGAAATTTAATTTTTAAAAACAGAAGGATAATTTATTAATCTCCAAAAACTTTACAAATTTTAAAGAAATAACAGACATTTCAAAAGTATTTGTTTAGGTTGAATTATGTCAATAAAAGCTGTAATTGTGTCTCTAAACTGGCAGAACTTTAACTTTCCCACAAGTACATTATCATAAACTCATCTTCCATAAGAGGAGCAATAACTTGTGAGTTCTCTCAGTTTAATGTCAAATTTAATTTCTTGACATTTTGCCAGTTAAAATGTAAGTTTAATAAAATTCAAAAATGTAAAAGTGGCTGCCCTAATATTTATTAACTGTTTTATATTACTAAAAGATTATATGTGTAATTGTCAGCTGTTGTATATTGTGTCAGTAATTACAACAATGAATTAAGTTTTGTTAATATTAAGTAAAGATTTTTGACATTTTGGCTTACCTAATATTCAGCACCAGTGTTTGACATATGTTGAATAATAGGAGGAAAATTGTAGCAATGTGTGACAGCATTTCTTGGTAATGGCAGAATAACAATGAACTATCTGTGTCTGTAACCCACACTTCCTTATTATATTTATTTTAGAACTAGTCATATTTTCACTTTTTTAAAACCTTTTAGGCATTATTAGAGGACATTCAGAAATACCAAAATACTTTAGATGATGTGAAAGCGAAAGGTCGAGCCCAAATTGAGCGCTATGTGGGCACAACACCAATGATTCAGGAAACAATAGAAAAGCAACTTCGAAATGTTCAGGACAGTTACAATTCACTGTTACATACTGCAATTCAAATTAAAGTAAGTAAGATGTCATATTGGATGATCATACTTATAACACTTATAATGGCATATATAATATCATTTTGCATTACAGAACCGTTTGTTGGAATCACTGGCGAAATTTCAAGAATATGAAGACACACTTGAAAGTATTATGCAAAATTTGGATCAGTATGAACCAATGATTTCTGAAGAAATAACTACTCCACTAACAGGTTTAAAAGCCGCCCATGAATTATTAGATCAAACACGGGTAAGGTTCAGATTTGTTAAGAAAATCTTACTGTTCATTCATTATGCCTCTAAAACATAAATATTCTATCATTTGATTCTTCTGCAGACTATAAATTTGTAAACTTTTGAACCAATAGACATTATCTGACAGTTTGGAAATTAATAATACAACAGCCTATTTATTAGGCAAAAATTAATATAAATTTTTCATGAACAGGAGTACACAAACTTATATTCCTAGTCTAAAATTACAAATTAATTTACAATGTGATATAATTGATATAATTTTACCATATTTAATGCAAAATTACTTATAGAACCATGAGATTAAAAAAATGAGAGTGTATTGTTAATTATGGGAATAACAAATAAGATTATTTCTTCATGCTGTTAAAATTAAATTTTCATAAATCATAATAAATATATTGTAAATAGCACATAAAGTAGTGTGTGTACTGAATTGTTATTATTACCATTGACAAATAAAATTATTTGTTCAGGTCATTCACAATAAACTTCAAGCAGAAAAGTCAAGACTTGCAGTTGCTGTTCAAGCTTGTGAAGCAGCTGCTGCTTGCATCTCTCGTCCTAGCAGTCCTCAAGATACAATGCCACCCCCAATACCTGATCGAGAACTCATTGTTAGAGCGAGACTAGAAGACCTTATAGACCAGGTAAAACAAACTCATAAGTTAGTATTCAGAGCTTGGGTTCTGCCTGTTTGTTTTATATCAGTATTGGTGTTATAGTGCTTGTTATTAAAAACTAACAGTGTTGCTTCAATAGTAACATTTTTTAGTCAAACCTATACATTTAGGGATTATAAGAATTTTACATCAAGAAAACTTGATAAACATAGTGGTTATTTTTGATGAAGTTGACATAATATTCCTTTTTAAATAGTCAAATTTGTGACTCAAAATTAAAATACCTAATATAAAACAATTCCAATCTACCAACAGAATAGTGTAATACATAAAAAGAAATAGCAGAAAAAAATATGTTTTCTTTAATATTATTACACATGCATTAAAAATCAAGTCAATCTTTTTAAAAATATATATGCAAAAAAGGTCTTTGGCTAGGCCAAATATAGTAAGTCTAAGAGTCTTCAGACTCTGAACATTAGTTTTTCTCTGATAATGAACAATTTCTTCTTTATTTAAAAAACACTGGAGTCATTTCTAATTATATCCATATTAAAATTCTTCTTACTTGGTTCTTTTTATATGCAATTATATCTTTATCTTAAGTAAATAAACCTAATTTGACGTGGTTTATCTTTCTTGTTTTTTTCTTCCTTTGTTAGCTTCATATTTTACCTTTTTACTTGTTGATGTTTTATCTATTCTTTCTCTACTAGTTTTTCTTTGTTATCCTGACATTGGAATACCCAATCAATTCTTACTATAATAGTTCAGCTAACTGATAATTAATTATATGTTCATTATAGTTACTCCAACCATGTAATTGACAATATATAGTATTATGTAATTTAGTTACATAACTTTATTTACCTCATATAGTTAATGGCATCAAACATTTGTTTCTGTTATAAAAAGATTTTTATTAAAAACATTTCACATTGCACTGTAATAAAACACCTGTACCCTGTGTTTTTTTAACCTGTATTAGTGTAGTAGTTATTAAATAGTGAACTAAAAAGTAAAAATTTACTATTGAATAATTTTCATTAATTTGCACTAAAATTAAGTTCCTTAAAATAGAGAATGATTAACTTTCTTTTGTAAACTGCATGAGCACAAATTTTATGCATGAGTTTGTTTTGTTTTGATAGCAACAGGATGAAGTTCAAAGAATTGATGATAAAAGTGAGAGGCTTCGTATTTTACTAGAAAACTTGCAATCACATGAGTATGTTACAAGGATGAACACAGTGTGTGAGCAGGTAAACAGCTTCTTTTTTTTTTAATGTGGAAAATAAAACAAATAATCCTAGATATAAAGGAGTATTACTATTAAATTATTTTATGACAAAATGATTTATAAATCAAATATAGACATTTTAAATAATAAAATTAAAAAATATTTTTATTTGCAATAAACCCTTTACATATAAACAAAAAATTAAAACAGTTGTAAGGGGACTGGGGGCTTTTAAAACTTTACATGTTACTGCTTTACAACTGTCGATTTAAGGTAAGTCAGTCACCCTCTACCCCTATTTCCTATCAAAATGAGTGAACAGTATATCCAATAGCTGCTCATGCCCTAAGCCACAACACCAACAATTTCAAGCCATGTTTCACACTGACACTCCTTAAAGTCTTTATCAGATGCACAACTGGATCTTATGAACTCCCTTCTGACACAACCTACTGTCCAGGCAACATCCTCTGAAAACTATCTTTCCCTATCCTTACTTTTACCTTCCATTACTTGTTTGTGAGTTTGTATTTTTATGTTACTTTTTAGTGGTTTTCCCCATTCTTGTGACCTGTCCTTGAAAGAGAGTTGCTAGCTTTGTTGGGTGTCATAACTGGCATGTAATAGTTCGAACTCATCACTGAAAACAGACTTCTACACCATTTAGACATAAACTATCTTGAAGAAGGGAGCTCAGGTCTCAAAAATTTGACATTTTCCTGCATACCTGCCAGTGAACCTCTGTTATCAATTTAAGATAAGTCAACTACTATTCTCTGTATCTCTTTCCTATCCAGTGAATTATATATGTATAAACAATTGGTATGGAGACAAAAGAGAGGAAGGTAGTGGCTTACATGAAATTGAATTCAAATGTTTGGAGCTGCTAGTCTCCTTCAGTAGAAAAGATAATACATCCTATGTGGCAGCCTGTCTTGGATTGAGTTGTATTTTCTCCTGCAGAGAGATGTTAACAGCTATGAAAATTTCAAGGACATCGTCCTGACCTGAAACCCACACTCGCCACTGAAATATTGGGACTAACGTACATTAGTTTTCTTCTTTCTTTTATCCTTGAAGATATATGAAGTTTTTATTTACTGTTCAAAACATTTATTTTATTTTCCATGATAGTTCCTTCTAATGAACCATCTCCTTATTTCCTAATTTACCTCTTAAGACTATTGACAACCTGAGATATCTCTATCAGTTAATGTAATACATATTCTAACATATATTGCCTTGTTTGTAGGTTCAGAGCAGACTTTCTACTCTTACTTCAACTGTATCAGAGCTCGAGGAGAAACAGAGACTTCATAGTGAACTTGGACAGTGGATAGGAAGCAAAGGAACACAAATTGCAGAATGGCGTTCTCGTCCTGCTAAACTACGACCTGAGGCAGCTCGAGCTGAGCAACAAACAATGGAAGAACTTTCTGCTAGTATAGCAGAAAAACATTTGCAACCTCATGATGAGGAATCTAAGGTTCTCAATGGTCAGCTGGAGAATCTTAATGCAGAAGTGAGTAGCCTAATATTTAAATTTTTGAGGATATCTGTAATGTCTAATTATTATAGTAACGATTTGGATCTCAGTTTCCATTTATATTATTTTTTATTAAAATAAAATAAGTGACATAAATTAGTTAATATAAGTATATGTAACAAAATCCATTGGAATGTGTATATTAACTTGTAAGAAGTGTTTGGAATGATTCTTTACAATATTATTTTAGCTTCTGGGCTTTTAGCATTTATTTTGAAGGTTAAAATCTTTTAACACTACAGAATTAGCCACCTTAACATATTATATGACCTGTTAATAGACTTATTTTCATTATTAAAATTAATAAGTGTTAAATAAAAGTAGTAACAAATGTATATTTCTAATTAGTTCTCAATTTTTAATGCTTACTTAATTTTATGTATTGCAGCTAATGGAAGTTATAAAGAAAAAGCAAAATGCACAAATTGTAATTGAAGATTTCAGAAATAATATTCAAGAAATGCATACATGGTTTGATGCTATAAGTAAACGAATGGAAATGCTTGACAAAGGAAGTGGTTTAGACTGTGATCAGAAATTGTCTACTATTTCCGAAATCAAAGATGAATTTGAAAGTCAAGGAACACCAAAGTTGACCATAGTGAAGCAACTAGCATCTAATGTCATTGATCTAGTTAGCAATTTAGATTCTCAACAAGTTGAAGAACAGGTAAGTTCTTAGATTCTATTATAAAAATAATTTATTCTTCTTAATTCCAATATATCATCAGTTATTAAGAATAATCAGAAGTGTTTGACTGAAAGAAATATATCTGTGTATGTGTGTAAAATTAGTTAGTTTTATTTACATAACATTATAATATTTACAGAATTAGAAATGTTAAATACAATTTATTTCCCCCAGATGAAATCAGTGGAACGTCGATTTAATGATGTAGCTAAACGTATTCAAAGGAAATCACAGGTCCTTGAAATGGCTCGCAAAGGATTGGAAGGAGCTCGTCAAGAAATAGAACAAGCCCATGGATGGATAAAGGAAAATATGAAACGTTTGCAGGTGCCACAGCTTCTAGGATTTGAGAGTAAAGCTGCAGAAGATAGGTTGCAAGTTGAGAGGGTAAGAATAATAACATTAATTTTGAATACTTTTGAACTAGCATCCCTTGACATAAGAATCCACTAGGTCAAAGAGAAAAATATTTCTGAGGTACTGTTATATTTACTAATTTTTAAATATTAAAAAGTAATTGTTCCTAGAATTTGCATTTCTTGTTGTAATGTTAACAATATTATTTATATTTAATCCATGTACAATCAATCGTTCTTATTTAATTATACTGAAAAGTTATTTTGGTGCATTCAAAATTAAGAATACAATTTTCTTTAATTTTTAAAGTTGTCAATAATTATTTCTTCATGCTATTTACTGACTTACAGGGCTTATTGAAAGAAGCAGAAGGTAAAAAGGTTTTAATGGAAACCCTTGAGAAGCGAGTAGCTGGTGTCCAGGCAGAGTTGGAATCAGCTGAACAGCTTTCTCTGGAAAATAGTCTTCGACAATTATCAACAGACCATGGCAATCTTTTAAGCGCATTAAAAGCAGAAATTTCTCGTGTATCAGATGCGATAGATGTACGTCGAAAGTTAGAAGCGAGTATAGAAAGTGCACAGGCATGGTTACGCAATATTGCCAGTAATAAAACAGGACCTTTTCTGCCTTTAGCTGCTGATGCTTTTGAAGCAATATTTTTACAGCAAAAGGTTAGTTTTTGGCACCTTTCATTAAATTACAAGTGTAATTATAAGACTTCCTTTTATTTAATCCTATTTCTTTGTTACAGGTAATGGACAATGACATAAAAGAATTTGGAGACACTGTCCTCAGTGATATACAGAAACAGGCCAGTGGTTTAACCAAGGAGTGCAGTGACCCAGAAAAGAAAAGACTACAGTCAATTATTCAGGGTATTCATTGTGATTTTCTTAAATATTTAATAAGTAGTTGTGCAGTTAATGAGGAATATATTTTTAAGTATTATTTTACTTATTATATAATTTTTATTCTTAGACTTGACATTCAACAAATAATCTTGTTACAGTATTAATTTTTTATTATTTAAAAAAATTGAAACAATTTCTTATCCATAATTTCTTTTTTTCTTTTATTTCGCCAAACCTGGGTGTTCAGTGTCTTTCTTTCTATAAGACTTCCTTTGTTTTAAATATGTTATTTATTTACTACGTTTTAAAATTATCTGAAATACAATTGAGAGACATTATTAATGATAGAAATTATATCCCTATTTTTAATAAAACATTCAATTTTATGAGTTCTAAAAATTAAGTTTGATGAAATAAATTGGTTAGAACTCTTAACAGTAAAAGAAATGGAAACTTAGATAATCCTCTACTATTAATCAATTAAATCAATATTCAAACTATAACTGAAGTTGGACAGATATGTGAACCAAATAATGCAAATAAGAATATTGAAAACAGTGCAAAAATTATTTCAAATTAAATTAATAAACAGAACAGTGCAAAAATTATTTCAAACAAAGCTAATCCTGAAACTAAGTAAAGTTTAAACTAATAACCAGATGTAAAATACATTTTCACTGTGTCAATGTAATTCCAAAAGAATCACAAAACTGTGTTGATTTATCTGAAACAATAATTTGTATTTACAGGTCTATGTGCTGAACATGCATCTGTGAAAAAGCAGTCAGCAGAAAGGCTGGAATCATTAAATGATTTGCTGAATTCTCGTAAGCAGTTTGAAGCAGATGTTAATGAAGTAGAACATTGGTTGAAAGAAGCTGATGTTTCACTTTCTGCTGAAATAAGAGCCAGCAATGTAGGTCTTTTGGAAGAGCAATTAGCAAAGGTAAATTCAGTACCGTTAATCAAATTATTTAGCTAATTTTTTATTTTATTTCTTATTAATTCATACAAGAAATTTTGCTTATAAAGTACTTAAAAATTTATCTTTAACAGTATGATCGTCTAACTCAAGAAGCAGATAAAGTACACGATGATATAGATAGAATAATTGAAATGGGTAAAGCAATTCTTCCAACTGTTAGTGAGGCTGATAAATTAATGTTGTCTGAAAAATTAAACAGCCTTAAGGATAAACATGCTCACATTGCCTTATTGGTAAAAGATCGTTCAGATGCTCTTAAATCTCAGTTACAACAATACAAAGAAGCTGCTGCAAAACTTGCTGATAGTGTTAACTTCATGACAGAAATTCAAAAAGAATTAAAAGAACTGAATCGACCTGTTGGAAGCAAAATAGAAGACGTACAAGGAATGCTGGCATCATATGAGGTAATAATTACATTGAGTTACTCTGTTACCTATATTGGCATATACAATAGACTTTTGAAAGTAATTCTATGAATTGCTAAAAACATTGTAGGTCAGATTGTCTGAGAGGTGAAAATATACAGGAAAATTAACAATAATCATAGAAGTAATTGTACAGTGGAAAACACCAAAAATATTAAATTAAACGTAAAACCCCAAAAAATTAATAGAAATAAAACAAAATGTATGTTTTATACATTGAAACTATTTTCATCTTATGCTAATATAAATCCGAGTATCAGAAAAGCGTGTTTAACAATACAAGCATACTATTGTTAAAATCTAAACTAGCCAGTTATGCTTGGGGCAAATTACACTAATTTCTCTGTGAAAACACACAGGGAACTGGACCATTTGACTCAATAGTCTTGACATATTGTATTATTTCTCAACTTAATATTTTGAGCACCATTTACCAAAATTTAATTTGTATTTCCTCTTCATTTTATTTTTTCATTCCTACATAATTTTGTGTCATACAAACAACTCTCGGCCAATGGAAATATTATACCAATTAGTAGTTTGATTTAATTATTGCTAAATACTATGCATATTATCAATTATAATTTTTAATTGTAGTTTGGTCTTATTAATAATTTAATATCATATTTTTGTGTGGATAATTACAAAAAATAATCTGTCAAAATAAATGTAATGTTTCAGTCAATACTTGTAGTCAATTATTAAATTCTCAGAATTTGAAAATAGAAAGTAAATCAGCACAATGGATTTTTAATATTTGAAAAGATTGAAATACATTCACTTTAAACCACACTCATATTTAACAGCAATTAAAATTTTAACATAATGGTATCAAGAAACATTTAATAAATGAGGCTATTCAATTTTCAGAATATTCTTGCTGATTTGAAGGCAAGCAAGTTGAAATTAGGTGACCTACATTTAGGGAATATGGGCGAGCTGCAAGGTATATCACAGCAACAAGATGATCTGATAGCAGCTATTGAAGCTCAGATTGCTCGATTACGTCAGCTTCTTTTACTCAGAGAACAATTTATTGCTCTCATTACTGAAATAATGACCTTTATCACAAAGTATACTGAAATAGTTAAAGACATAGAGAAAGGTGGTCATACTATTGAAGAAAAAATAAAGAAATATGATGATGTAAGTAGAGACAGTTGTACATGATTTACAATTATTGCTACTTTTTGTTATTTGCACTTATCTGTTTCCTTTTGTAATAATATATAGTAAGTTCATGCATGTTCACCTTGTTAGAATCATATTTAAATGAAATATACTCACCAGAGATATTTACGTAATGGTTAATTAGATTTATTGAAAATATATTGTGAATTTTTCAAGTAAGATGGCAACAGGTATTCAAAAAGTTTACCTAATATGCAGTGTACTGATATCCTTTACATTTACCTGATTTCCATATAAAAAACTATATTCAAAAGTTATATATCAAACTATGACAAGAATGAAAGAACACTATTTGTGCAGATCATGGTATCAATAATGGTGAACAAAAGCTAAATTGTTGTTAACACAGGGTGTTGAACGGCATCCCCTGCCTGAACATAAAAGTTAAAATCCTTCTTTTTATTTTCTTTCACTTAATATCTTGTTTCCATGATACTGATCACACAAAACATTCCAAAAATAAAGAGTAAAAAAGTAATTCATTAAAAATTATATTTATTTGTTTAAGGTAATATTAAAGATACAAGAATGTGAAGCACTGTTGGCCTCAGCACAGGATAAAGGACAGCAAATTAGTAATGAAGGTTCAATGGCTGACAGGAATTCTATAACAGAACAATTGCAGTCATTAAAACAACAGCTAACAGCATTACGCAGAGCTGTTGAAAATCAACGAGAAGCCCATGAAGCTGCAGCAGCAGAACACCGGAAGCTAGCTTCTGAATTAGATGAAGTGATTGATTGGCTGCATAACCATGAAGCAAAAGTAAAATCAAGGCCATTATTAGAACGGCCAGTTGAAAGTGTAGAGAGTCATATTTCTGACCATGAAAGGCTTGTTGAAGAAGTTACAAAGTACGTATATTTTGAAAATATGGTTATCTGAATAGTTACATATTTGAGAAATATTGATAAAGTAGTCTTCATTTACCAGATGATTTTTTAAGATTTTATAACTTTATTGATAGTATTCTCTACATTTATCTAAGAAGTATATCACCTTGGTTTAAAAATAATATGTTATAATTTGAGAAATATAAACAGTTTCATATTTAGCTGTAGACAAATAACTATTCTTTTTAAGTTTAGCTTTAAATTACTGTAGGTCACTATAGATGTAAATTTCTTCTAGATATCTGGACCGCATACGAGCAACTCAAGAAAGTATAAGGCATGAGGATGGTGTTCCAGGATATCTTATGGAAAAGTTTAGTGAAGCTAATTCATTATTATCCGTCTTACCACAAGAATTGGAAGAGCGAGGTCGATACTTAATAAATAACAGACAAATGAGACTTGATTATAGTGCATTAAAAGACCGTTTGAATGCTTGGGTTAAAGATGCTGAAAGTAGACTTGGACCTGCAAGTCGTGGTATTGACTTTGAACATGTAGTGCGTGATTTGGAAGAGCATCGTGCTTTCTTTGGAGGGTCAGGTGAAGCAGCTGTCAGAGATTTGGTGTCACAACAGTTACAGAAAGCTGCAGATTTAATTTGGCCTTCATTGACCAGTTCTGAACAAGAGGAAATTGGACGAGAACAACAACACCATCTTCAGTTACTTAAAAATACTCTCAATTCTGCTCGCTCACGTAGTGCACGTCTAGAGCAAGGTGTAGAAGTATGGCGTGATTATTGCGCTGTTTTAGAGAAAGTTCGTGCTGCATTATTAAGGGCAGACTTTTCTGACGAACCTGTAACTACCCTTGCTGGTTTACATTTTAATGTTCAGAAGTTGGAACATGCCATGGTTGATACACGCTCTCAACAACCTGAAGTAGATTTGTTAAATGAAAGAATGAAAGAAATTATAAGCCAAGCGGATCCTGTTAATAAGGAACGTATTGAAGCAGAAGTTACTAAAATTAACAATGAGTGGATTTATCTCATTGAAGGACTTGAAAGTCGTAAAGATACCTTGGTTAAACTTGGTCAACACTGGCAGGTAAGTCTTAAATCTTTTATGTAAACAAAGTGACTGCTTTTCATCTCATTTTTTAATTGTAGTATTTTGACAAGTTATGTGAATAATAATAAATACATTTTTATTTGTTTGTTTAAATGTTGAACATTTTATTTTATGACAAATCTCTCCGTATATTGCAATAGTTTTATAATATTTCATTTCTTCCGTCCTGGTTTGTTACAACTATTAACTTTCTCAATTTTGTATTTGAGAGAGGCGCTATAAAAAAATGTTGATTATGGTTTTATATATATATTATTTCCATTGCAAAGATATTTGTTTATTGACAAGTAATCATGGCTATTTCAAATGATTAATAAATTCCATTGATTCTCCCTTTTTATTGTATATTTAATTATTTAATCACATATTTTACTCTCAATGCATTTTGAGTTGAATAAAATTGTGGCAATCAGTATTATTAAATTACTTTTTATTTTGTAGCATTCATTTCAGCTTTATGAAAGCTTTTTAAAATCTTAATTAGTACTTGGGTATTTACTATTGACCTTTTTACCATTAATTTTTAATGCATCAGTTCTAAAAGAAGATTGATTAAATGGTTATAATTTTTTAATTGCAGGAGTTTGAAGCAAAATGGCAAACATTTGAGTCTCTTTTAACGACCTATGAAGAAAAATCTAATCATATTGATATGATAGTTCGATCCAAAGAACAGACAGAGGAAACGAAGAGCAATATTGTTGTAAGTTATAACTTACTTAAAATTTGCTCTTTGTGGAGTGTTACAGTCCATAATAAAATTTAGTATTGATTAATTTCAAATACTTCATAGAATTTAAGATTTGTAAAATAATGAAATCCATTTTCAGGATTTATTATCAGAAGTTGAAAGCAAGAAAAGTTTACATGAAGAAGTTTTATTTCTCTCTGGTACAGTCCTGACTTACCTTAATGCTTTTTCGGAATCTTCTGCAAAGGCACTAAAACAAAAATTGGACAACATGACTGATGTGTATAAAAGGTATGATTACTTTTCATTGAATAAATTGAGAAAATTTAAGTCTCATTATCAATTACAATATCTCAGACTGAATCAATTAACATAACAAGCTAAATTTGCCTTCAGGGTAGTAACAATAATTTAAAATATGTATATGGCAATTAAATTAGACAACAACTTTTTTATCTAATTCATCCAGTGGTTGTTTTATAAGACATCAATTTCCTAGATTATTCTAAATCAGTGTGAGTCAAAGGAATTTTTATGGCAATTATTTGTAGCACATTAAACACAAGCTAAATATGAGTTAAATTTCATTGTTCATAAACTCATTTATCTAATTGTTGAAAATCCATTGAAACTTATTTCTGTTGGTAAATTCTATGATACACCAGAACTTGTGAGTTGGGAGAATGATGTCATGTTTATACCCAAACTACCTAAAATTCTCTAACTCGTCATCTAAAAATTAATTTTTTATGAAGTGTTAAAAATATCTTAGCATTACAAATATACTGACTGTACAAACAGAGTAAAGATTAATACGAAGTCATTGGTATATGAGGTTCATTATAAAAAGTGCAGACAACATATATTTGATCAATAGGTATTAGTTTTATTATTCCTACCCTTGAAATGTTCCTCATATTATAGTCACAGCTAGGATAATGATGCCAGATCAGTTTAAAATGGACAAATCATGTGCAGCAGGAGGGTAATCACACAACTGCAGATCATTTGATAATAATATTCCATAAATGCATTCTCTTGATTCTGTTCATCGCTCATTAGATGAAATTATTGAAAGTGAAGATATCCATGATTACAATGAACCATAAATATAAATCCTGCAGAGAATTCAAACATATTATAATATTAATTGATTAGCTCCTTTCTAGACATTTGTTTATTAGGAAATTTTAGAAAGACATCGATCCATTCTGTATAAATATCATATTAAGGATATATTTGTTATTTATATTTTTTATTTCACATTAACCCAATAATTTTTTGGGAAAGTGATCTATTTCTATTAGTGTCATGGCAAGAGAATCTCATGTATTCAATACAAGTTATATTATTGTTCCAATAAAATTCATGTCACTCTATTCCAATATTGTGTCCATTAATATTGGAATTTTTCTCATAGTAACCAAAAAGGTGTATTGTTGTTAAACTGATAACGTAAAGAAAGCTCCTAAAATAACATTTTCCAATAGGCCACTGTCCTGGCATCCTGCCCTGCTATTTTCAGATAGACCCCTTCTGTGCCAAATGACCTCAGCACAGTGTGTACAGCTATTCATAACACAAGTTCCTTCTGCCGCATAATAAATCGGGCCTTACATAGCTGCAGTGGTAAAAGGAAATAAGTTATTACATGTTTTATTTTTCCAATTTACATATATACATATTGTATTGTGGATTTGTGAGTCAGTGCTGAATCCCTAATTAAATTTACTGAAATCAAAATTATATGTTAATTTAGAATTGCAGAATCAATCATATAATTGAATATATTTACCGAAACCAAATGATTTGTTAATTTAGAATGGCAGAATCAACACTGAAAATTAATATTAATTATTAACTCAAATTGTGCTGTATACAAATACTGACTTAAAGAAATTGCTCTATTAAAATGCTCATTTTTAAATTTTTAAATAAATAAATAATATAAGCTGCATGAAAGCCCATAAAAAATTATTAGCACAGTGCATGCTAAAAGTTAAAATAATTTTGTAATCAAACAATAAAATGAAATATGCCCAAAATTAATAGAGCAAGACCATGTTACAGCATGTTACATGTGCAGCAACATATTATGATTATAATTTAAAAACCAAAAGTACTCAATTATATGTAGTCATATTTTATTTCTTTAAACCACATAATTCATAATATAAGTTATTCAGAATATGAATGACAAGGTATAAGAAATGAAATATTTATAACTATGGGCCTTTTTATATTACAAGTATAATAATAAATGTCCTTGGATAATATATGAACCATAATTTTATAGAATAGTATTTCATTTCATATTTTAGCCTATTATTCAATACAACAACCCATTGAGAATGATAAAGTACAGACAGTAGGATTAAATTTAAATAATTGATTATGTGATACCTGCCATTTTTTTTGCATAAATACATTGATACGTTTATTAGATGTATTTTGTTTAATAATGTTAATGTATTGTTGTTGTTTTTTAATTCGTAACGCCATTTTGCAAGTGACGCTACGGTCCTGCCTGGTAGGAGGTTTGTGTAAAATTAGACATGAGATCTGCAAAAGGCGTTGCGACCTTGCCCCACATGCGTTTATGTTTACGGTAGACGCTCTCAAAATGTGTTTCCTTTAACACGCCATTTTTCAGTCTACAGTAGGCAACGCCGCAATTTGTAATGAATACTGATGGTATTCCCCGTACCAGTTCCGGTTCAGTTAGTATCTCAAATTTTACTTTTGAAAACAAACAAAAAAAGTTTCATGTTGTGTAGGATATAAATTTAATGATAAATCGGCCAGTAACATACATTAAAATGTATCTTATTATGCTAGTTAATTAAAGTTTTCGATATGTTTCGGTCCTCATGTTGACCCTCTTCAGGTAATTTTCGTATATTCTGATTATCATGTCTGGTGTAAGTCCCATGTTTTGTAACATTTATTTTAAGGACGCTTATGAGAATTTTTCCTGTGACCGCTATGGAAAAAAAATATCGATAATTATTTCTTTAAAAAATTGCAGGTAGGCTATTCAATTCAATTTATTTGGTCGAAAACTCTCAAAGTACATTGTGCAGAGAATATGATAAGTCAAGTTTATAAATACATAATATGTGAGCAGCTAGTTTTATTATTTTAAAATAGAGTTGTTATCATAAAGTGGATTTCAGGTACTCATGTAGGGGCAGTGTTTAAATTTCCGAAGGTAGTTTATTGTTAAGTTAACTACCAATGTAACATTGCAGGCCAATGGACTATCATAAAAATATTTTTCATTCCATATTAAAATAGCTTTACTCATCCCAAAAAACAAAATTCCACAGTGGCCATACGGGGGAACCATATGCACATGATGTGGCTACCCCTGTTTCTTGTTGATCAAATCATGAATTTTATTTTTAGTTTCATTCTGCATTATCTTGGTGTGTCAAGATAATGGCCTACGAAATAATATTTTTTTTATTTTGTCTTGCAAAATTTGGTCCGGACAAGGGCTTTTCCACGGCAAAGAAAGTTGTTTACAAAATTCACAATACAATTTATTTAAGAAATGGTCACAATTGGGACTAATAAAAATAGCTTCGTCAACAGGAGTGAGGCCAACACACTCCTCGTGGTAGAAATTCCATCGTCGCATGTCTTCCTTCTGACTGACTGCAGTACCAACTTTCAGCTTCTATTGTTGTCTGAATTATTTTTTCTTTTTTGCTTGGTTGCTGAGCTGATGTTTGTACTTTGAATGGCTGGTCAACGATTGCTTCGTGGGTGGTTGGTTCCTTTCCGGTTTCTACTGACTTAATTTGTTGGGTGAGAAAATTAAATTGAACTTGATGTGTGTGTTAGCAGGTCAGTTTTGTTTCTGACAAACTCGAAAACCAATCGAATATGAATTAAAAACTGAACAGAGTGCAATGGTGTTCGTAAAACAAGTCTTTGAAATAAGGAGACTTACTAGTGAAAAATAAAACGCCATATTGTTCAAACTGGTTGTATGAAAAACGCTAACGGTACATATTAGGCAGCCCGTTTCTGAATTCCGATTCAAAATCAGGAACGTGGCCATAACACGGAAACGCACATTAAGACCGAATAGAAACATTTTAGTATTTACGTTTTACCATCATTGATACTGCCAAACGTTCCAGAACGTTATTAAAATAGCTGGCAACAATTTAGTAAGCTCATTGTTCTGTGAAAATAAAACAGGCAAACGGCCAAACAGTTCGTGCACTTGTTTTTCCACTCTTGATCAGTTTAATATTAGCTGGAACACATTACGGGACAACGGAGCTATATTTATCTCTCAAATTAGCCATTTTGTCCTGTTTTTATTTTAGTGTAAATATTAAACAATACTACGTATCGTCACTCATTTGAGACTTCTTCAGGTATAAAAATTTAGCTGTAACCACACTCCATGACTCCTTCGGCCGAAAAATGCATTTTTTTTTGCGGGAGCATTAATAAGAGTTGAAGATGAGAGAAACATTAAGGTTAGGACAGACATAGAAGACATTGTACTGTTAGAAATTAGAAGGATAAGTAATGTTGGATTGTGTCAATAGAGGAAGGAATTAAGCTACCAGAAGATTAAGGACGATGCTGTGTATATAGAGGAATGGGAGCTGATACCGAAATGAAACATTCCTGTAATACTCTCACGGTTGATTCCATATTAAATTAGTATACAATTCTTCGCTGTTTTATTTACCATTTTTTTCGATCATATGGTCCCTAAACTAATGAATGAACTGATGTACGCAGGAGACGTAGTCTATCTGATGCAAAATGGCGTCGTTGTACAAACAAATCAATGCTTCATATTTTGTTGCATACGAATTATTGTATGGGCCAGAGTATATATTATTGTCAACACACGCATTCTCCGACTTCCTTTATATATACATGAAGAAAACGCTTAATTTCAATGTAGAAGATATTTAATTTTTTTTAGGTTATCTTACGTTCGTTCAAAAGCCGCCATTATAAGTTACAGCTACACGATTACGAATCTAATCAAAACTGCCATTGATTCCAATTTCACACACTGTTAACGTTTTTTCTGGCAAATACAAATTAGATACGTCATCAAGCAACTGACAAATTATGAAATAATTTAAGCAAAACATGGTTCGTTATTGTGAACGGACGAAGCAAATACGAGATCGCGTTGCAAGTCAACTTACAGAAATATCAGAGATTATGTGCAAAGTCTGGAACATTTGATAACCGGTACTAATATGACGTAATAATTATAACCTCAAATGTTTGAATCTACATGTATTGTATTAAATGTTTGAACCAAAAATGTCGACGGTTCTGTTTTCCCTCGCAAAATTGACGTATCGAGGTTTGATTAATTTATTACTTACTTTCCTCTTATTGATATATTTGAATAGCTTTATTGTGCTCATGTCAGAAGTTATACAGAAATGAGTAGTTGTGCGCTATTTTGGAATAATTAATTTTTTTTCTGGATCAAAATATTCACGTCGCTGTTAATTTTGTCGTTCTTATGAATCAGCGGAATAATACGGAAACTTGACTCACTAGGCACCTTGCCAACATTTCTCGAATCGTTGGGGAAAGTCTCCCAAATGTTTTTAGTTTACTTAACCCATTTTCATATTTAGACTCTTTACGGATTACTATCCACGGTCTTATTTTGACTGGTTGAGGCCCTAAGCTATTTGAAATAAAACAAAATATTATATGTCGGTGACAATTATGATTCCCCGGTACCTAAATTGTTAAACTGAGAACCTTTTTAGAACTAAGCCTATATTGATAGTGAAATAGTAAATCTTGAACTCGAAATCGTTTATGGGGATTCGGGCCCCCCCAACAAGGTTGGTCCCTAAACTTGGGAAACTTATACATAAAAACGGCACTGTTTCTGTGCTCCACATTAAACGTCAATATCTGACTCAAGCTCCTCGTACTTATTATTTTTCCACTCGTTGGCTGGACATATTGCAGTTTATAATACTTTTTGTAGTAAACATCTATACGACTGGTTTGTCCTGAAAACCAGCCTGTTCGGATAGGAATTGTGTTGTAATTTTCCTTAGTTTTCGTTTAAGTTTTTATCCTTTACCTTTTTATATTTGCTGCATTATATTTATATCGTTTATTACTCTAATAAATAGTTAACCACGTGGCTATTGCACTTCGAGTGCGCATTTGTAAGTATACTGCGTATTGTTTGAAAGCTCCCTTACAATCAGCTACACGAGTGAGTAATTTTTCTATAAGTTTAGACATGCAAAGTTGTAATGGTTGGTCAGAATGCATATCCGAATATTTGTTTTGGTACAATCGATACAGTAAACCGGGTAATTATTGGGAAAATAAATTTGGTAGATTCAGAAATGAGAAGGCAAAATTTCTGAGATTATAAAACTGAGTTCGGCTTTAATACAGAGCATGCGTCGATTGTGAGTCAGACGACGCACGAGACCAACTTAAGTTGAGAGCTACAGAGAATTGGTTCCTCTGAGAGGAATAATAATTGCGTTGTTATGCACCTCGAGGTCAAGATCCCACCTATGCTTGTCGCAGTGAATGAGCGTCATGGTGCTAGTCCAGTCGATGACGGCACACGTCCGTCCGTACACAATCCCCGCTCCCCTCCCTCCACACCTCACGCCCACATTCGGATGCCACTATTTTAAAGTCTGCTGCGAAAACGTTTTTGGCTAGCCATGTGGCGCACGCGCAACTTCCACCGGCAGTGTTCCGAAGGACGTGGGTCCTCAAAACGTTTCGAACGTCTGCCCTGAGTGGCTGGAGTAGATACGACGCAAGAGAGCGAGAGAGACAGGGGATCCACTGAGGTGAGCTGGAGTATCGATTGTTGCTGCCGGCCGCTGTGTGGTGCCGGTGCCGGCATTTGTCGTCTGCTCCGGTCGTGAGGGTGACTTCGTCACGCTTTGTGAACATCCGTAGGAAGTGGAGGGAGTGGGAAAATTCACATCTGCCCCCAAGTGTTTTATTACTCGAGTTCGTGAAATCGGACATGACGAAAATCGCTCATGGGCCGTGGCCGACCGCCAGATATGTCAGTCTGCTTATAGATTATTTCCCAGGTCTCAGATCACGTGTGTGAGTGTTGCGCTTTCGCTCGGTTTAAACGCCCAAACCGATTGACATCTTCGGATTCGTTGTGGCTTGTCATTTTCTACATAACCTGTCACCGGCGTGTGTAGAATGCGACTGTGCTGTTCGTGTACAATTGTTATGTCTGTCTCAGTTCATTTGGATACAGGTCAAATAACAGGGCAACCATCCACATTAATGACTTCAGTTTAAATCACCTTGAAGTTTGATCATGACATTAATAAAAATTGAACAGTATAAAAATATATTATTCAATCACTAACCAAAACTAAGAACATTCAAATATTGCCATAATTCTACTAACCATTTGTCTGAAATATCCACCGACTAATTTTTTATCACAATTTACTGTAATATTTCAGAATCATTGAACAATTAAACGGCAAATTAAACAAAATATCTGGTGACTTGGCTACTCTTCAACAAATTCAAGTTCACATTAATAAATTAGAAGAAGAGTTAAAACTATTACATATAAAAAGTTCTGAGTTCTATATTTTTGACAGAAATCAGGAAGTTACTGAAGTTAGCCTCAAGGTATGTGGTTGGATAAGGCTTAAAATAATTTTTAATTTTTCTTGTCTTTTATATTTTTATTTGTGTTCAGGATTTAAGAGCTGAAATAGAAGCTACAGTTCACCAAGTAAAAAAATTTGTGGGTGACACGAAAGAAACTTATATTTCTTCACAACAGTTGGTGCCTTCTGATATTAGCCGAGAAGTAAGTAATGTTTGTGTTATAATTTATATGTGGTGCATATTTCATTTAATTTGAAAAGACATAAATGTAGGAATTTAATAGGTCCTCTTTAAATGATGTAAAATTGTTTTTATGTATTCTGTGTTTTAATAATAATAATAATAATAATTTCTAAAGAAAAATTTATTCTTTTATTTTCACATCTTGTTTTTTCTTCCACTTTATCTATTTGCCACTACTTTTAATAAAGCTTAAAATATTTTTCATTAAACCAATCTAGCCCATGCTTCATGTTTGTATATATATATATATATATATATATATATATATATATATATATATGTGTGTGTGTGTGTGTGTGTGTGTGTGTGTGTGCTATATGACCAAATGAGTAGGGAAACAGCTTAATTTAAACCAAGTATCAGTATTTATAGTGATTCAATTATGCACCACATTTACAACATATTGCATAAAATTAGCTTTATTTCCAAAATATGGCATTGGATTTGACATTTTTATATTTCCATGGATATACAAAGATGCATAGTTGGTATACAGGAACTAAAACTAGTTTTACATCTGAATTCACAGCTTCAAAAACTTAGACAATGAAACTGATGATTTTTTTAAAACTGTACTTACAGTTTTCAGTTATTAAATTTGGAAGTAGGCAAATGTAAAACAGAATTAAGTGAAATAAAAAGCATCACACAACATTAACAAAACAGGTGATAACTACTACATAATGGTTCTGTAAAATAAATAAAAAACACTATAGCATCAAGATTTGATAATGACTGTTGAGAATCATTTGTTCTGTTAATCAACAAACCAGGATGTTTAGAGTAGTGAAACTTCAATCATAAAGACAGTAATTACCAATAATATTAGCAGAAAATGTTATCATTATCATTTAACTGATGAATACTCCAAATATGATTGGATATTTTCTCACACATGTTCAACAGCTGTATACATTTTTAGATATGTAATTCAGATACCAATATATATTTTATATTAATTTCCTCAATATAATTTATTTTCTCATATCAATAACAAACTTGGTACATATTTAAAGAACATGTAATTTTCTTAGTTTTCAGCCTTAGAGCTTCTATCAGAAACAGTTTTGAGTACAATGGAAGAGAAAGATAGAGAATTTAAGCGAGCTCGTACAGTAAGGCATGAGTATACTCAAGATGTAGGTGAAGTGCAGAATTGGATTCAAAAGGCAGAGCTCAAAGTTCAAGATCGATCAGTGGAACCTTTGCAACTCAAAGAATACCTTTCGGTACTGTATTAATTCTTATATATTTCATTTTTTAGATAGTTATCATGCTAATAATTAAAAATATCTTTTATTTAACTATTTTTTATTTGAATATTTCATACTGAACATCTATATAATTACACAGCAAATTCAATCTGAGATTGGTGGAATTAGTGATAAAC
Organism: Eucriotettix oculatus; assembly: GCA_034510155.1. Lineage (NCBI taxonomy): Eukaryota > Metazoa > Arthropoda > Insecta > Orthoptera > Tetrigidae > Eucriotettix > Eucriotettix oculatus. Next base: position 101,928,739 of record CM067378.1, read on the forward strand.
TTGAAAGACTGACGAAGAATGGGCAAACAATATCTGAGAAAACTAGAGATGAAAATGAGTCTTCACTTGTTCAAAGAACTATCACCACATTGACTGAACAATTACAACAGGTCCGGGCTTGGCTTGAGGAGAAAAAGCTTCAGGTACTTAAATGAAACCACATTATAATAAATTTTACTACATATCAAATGAATTACAACAATATAAAATGTACACTTTCCTCAGGTAACAATAATAAATGGTACTTTTAATAAATTCATTGCTTAATTTTTAAAGAAATGTTCTCTAACATTTTGGTAATGTGTTTGCATAGCATACATACTGAATATGCTGCCCTTAACATATTCTGTTTTTGAATTATTATTATTATAATAATCATAGTGTTGAAATAAACAGTTTATATTTTACTATTTTTAGAACTTTTTATTTCAATTTGTGATTGGTCAGGTTGGTGAATCGTTGGATTCATGGCAAAGATTTGTAACCCTGCATCAAGCTGTAAGAACATGGGTAGATGAGAAACAGACTTTTCTTCTGGAACCTCTACATCTTAGTAATCTTACCCAAGCTCGCCAACGATTGCATGATTATTCAGTAAGTTATTATACTTAATTTATATTAACCATTGCATAGCATTTTTTAGTATTTTGTATATTGCTATTACTAATATCATAATTGCCAATAATTTAAAAACTGAAATAAATTTTCTGTACTTACGGAATGTTCAACAGAAAAACACTTCAGATTCAGGACATGAGAAAGTTGTTCACATTTTCAAAGACATTACCCTCCTTCTTCAGTAGAAAACATTAGACATCTTTTGTGCCAGCCAGGAGCAGTTCATGGGCAGCTGGCACAAGAGTTGTGTAATCTAATCCTTCTCCTGAAGAAACAAACTAATGCCTTGAAAAATGTGAAGAATTTCCTCCTGTCCTATATGTCAAGATCTAGCTTCAACTTAAGGTTAGCTACCCTCTTACTCTTTATCCTTTCTTTACCAATTTAATTAGAAAACATTTCATCCCCAACTTTTAGGTTCTCCTTAGTGTCTTCTGCAAATAAATATATAATTAATTAAGTATACATGGTTAAATACAAATATACTGTAAGTACCTACTACATACCAAGTTAATTTATTTATTTGTTTTCAACTATGTATATTTAATTATATAATTTTTTTTGTATATAGAATTAACTGAGGAAGGACCGAAAGTTTGGGGACGATTTCTAATTTAATTAGTCCAGTTCTGACTTTAGGCCATTGTTGGTATTTTATTCATAATATTAAGTCAGATTAATGTAATTACTTTATTTATAATTGTTTTAATTATTTTTACAGAGTCACATCATTACTCACTTTTATGTGTATACTTTTATTATAACATTTTTTTAGGTTGCAGTGAAAAGTTGCAAGCAGGTGGCTAAAAATCTAGCGGATATGGGAAAAGAATTAGAAAACATAAGTCAAGTAGCCAGTGTTGGTGATTTGCCTGAAAAATTAGAAGAGGCAGAGGAAGCAAAAACAGAAGTAGAATCTCAAATACTTGAAAGGGTAATATTTTTATCATTAACTGAAAGATAAGTAGATATGTGTGATGTATTTTGGAACACATTTGCTTCTAATTATAATTTGTAACTTAATTTAATCATTTATTTATTATGTTATTGTTCTCGTTATGTCTACTATACTTGTACCATCTCTAGTTATTACGCTTCCCAAGTAGCAGAATTCCTTAACTTCCATCAAAATATCCCTTCCTAATCTAACACCCTTTGATTTATTATGGTTTTCAAGTCTTCTTCTGATTCTCCTAATACTACAATATCGTCGGCAAAGCATAAGGTTTTTATTTTTTCTCCTTGCAGTATGATTCCTTTTCCATATTCCATTTTCACTGTTCTATATAAAAGTTAAACAGTGTGGGCGACAGACTGCATCCTTGTCATACTCCTTTCTTGATTTCTGATTTATTTTCTTGGTCTTCTATTCTAATTACTTATTATTTTAATTTTTACAAATTTATTTTATGCAAGAACTCATGTTTATAATTTATTGTAAATTAGTTGGACCTGCACATGTTAATGTACTGAATAAGTACTGTGTAAATAATATTTACGTATACATTTTTTTCTCATTTTAAGAATGCTCTCCTGCAAGAAACAAGTGAAGAATGGGAGCAATGTGAGAAGAAGATGAAAGATGTACGGGCATGGATAGAAAAATCTCGTCAATCATTGGACTCTCCTCAACATAAGAAGCGACCACTAAGAGATCAATTGAACTTGCGAGAAAAGATGATAAGTGACATTTCGATACAAAAAACAAAAATCTCAATTTCAGTCGAGAAGCTACAAGTAAGTTACTTCTGTATTAAATATAGGTTTTTAGTATAAGAAATAAAGCTGAACATTTTATGTCATACTTCATTGTGTTTATCAAGTTCTTGTGCTCCTTCAAAATCTTTCATAGATAATATAATTTTATTTCATGTCAATTTCATTATAATTTTGAAATTTCCAGAATATGTTTTTTTTATCACACATGAAAAATCTGTCCCTTTTAATTAATCACGTAAATGTAAAAGCTCAACAAATTTCTATTCTGTGCACTTTACATTTTAGTTTTGGGAGAGGTTATATCTATGAAGAATGTTACTACAGAATTCAGAATATCAATAATTTTTAATTTCATACTGTCTCTTCTCCCTTAATTATTATCTTTATTTTTGTAATACACTGTAAAAATAATTTGTTAATAGTCTTGTGTTTTTATTCTAGGTGCATTTCAGATCAGGAGTTGGTGGTGATTCCAAAGTTTCAGAAACAGCTCAGGAAATAATTAAAGAGTTGGATCAGTTGATGGTATCAATAAAAGAACAAGTCACTGACCTAGAAACTAGTATTGGACAGATAGATCAATATCAGCAAGTAAGTTCTTATATGGATGTATTTCATTACATATATGAAGATAATTGTTTACATATTTTAACATAATCCAAAGTTAAAGACAAAAAAAGGAGTTCAGTACCATCTTAATTTATGAAAAAATCACTTCTGAAAACATCTAGATTGCCAAAATTTACATTTGCCAGAATGCACTTACCAATAATTGGAATAGCAATTTCTTGTGTCATACTTCTTTATGTACTCCTGAAGACACTGACCCTATGCATTTTCTTTCTCTCTTTTCCAATCATGTAATTTATTTCGACTGTCATGTCATCCTTCATAAGGATAGGAAAGAGAGGTGGAAATTACCTGAAGTGTAAAGTTAGGAATAGCATTCTGAGTGATAACCAGCTGTTGATTCATCACTCGGAATGTTATTCCTAATCTTCTGATGAAGGTGGCATCTGCCTCCGAAAATTCAAAAACCTGCAATCAGTATTGTGCCTGCCAACTTTACACTTCAGGTAAGCCACCAAATTTCTATCTATTCCCTATTTATATTATATGTGCATGTGATCAAGATAATTGTTATTCATAGTAAATAGAGAAAGTGAATAGTGACATACCTGAAACTGAAGGCTGTAAGGACAGAAAACATAGTTGTATGAAGATTTGTTGAAAGTTATGTTCTTATTTTTAAAATTAACATTTAACAAATGTGAGTTGATAGGTCCTCTTCATGATAGTTAAAATTTTCTTCTCAGGAAATACAACAACTTCGACAGCAAATGGTTCAAGTTGAGCAGCAACTACGAAACATTCTTAGTCCAACATATAGTCCTAATAACCGAGATAAGGCTTTAGAGGATCAAAATGTAAGTAAAAGTTATTTTACAAACTCCTGGCTGCCAGTAAGATAAGTAATATTTTATCCTCCACATCAAAGTTTGCAATATCTGTCAATGAATCGCTTCAATTTTCTTGTCCTTGATACTTTCCCGTATCATAAGAACCACAAAATAATGTAATTTTCAAAAGTTGTGTATGTTTTAGCCTAATTACTACATTCCAGCCTGAGCACTGTGCAGTGCCATCTGTTTTATTTGGAGTAGTGAGTAGAATTGAATTGACTTTAACATGTACCTCACCTTAATGTTTTGTATTTATTGATTACTTCCTTTTCTGTAGAATATTTTCTTTAACAAGATGTATACTTAGAATTTACTTATATATTAAAATATCTTAAATAACTAGAATTAATATTTCCCATGTTCAAAATTCCTTGTAGTGTATTTGTTTATCATTTCCTTTTAATATATTAACTGTTTACCAAAAATATAAAAATATTGTCTTTATTCACAGTTATGTGTACTATAATTGTGTAAGTTGTTTTCAGATAACAATGTTTATTGAATGTATTCACTAATATAATAATTTTGTTTTTACTAATGTAAAAATTGTTACAATTGTAGTGTTAATATTCCTGAACTTAATCCAACAATATGATGTACTCAATGTTTCAATTTGTTCATAACCAAAGGAATGGAAATGGAAGTGGTTCAAACATATTGCAAATTCGGAAGGAGTGATAATATAATATTATTATTTACAGGTTCAAATCATTTTAGTATGAAAGAAACTTAATGATTAATACAGGCAAAGTAATGCCAATTTATTAAAACTGACGTGTAGTTATTCACGAAAAGAGCCTGGAAACATTTTGATGAACGACCAAGTTGGTTAAGTTTCGTCTGCTAAGAATGCATGGTGGCTACGAGATCATTTCATCAAGGTGTTTCCATTAATCCTTTACCTTGCAGCCGGGATTTCTTTCATTACTTAGTTCTTTTTCTGCTTCAACAAATGGCTATTGTTACATATATCACACTAATTTAATTTTATTTTCCACATTCTTACATTGAAAATATTTTGCTTTTAGCTGGTATGGTTTACTGTATCTTGTGTTTACTTTAGTTCTTCTATTTCTGGGATTTATTGGTTCTATTAAATATTACTTATTTCTGCTCTTAATATAATTATTGGTTTTCCAATTATTACATTTGCAGCACTTTGCTGATATATTGTAATAAAAATCTGGTGCTTTAAGATCTGTCACATCATTCACTTTTACAAATTACTTTTGGGTTTCTAAGTTTGAATTCTGACACAATTCTTTTTGCTGCACTCCTTCCCTCTCCCTTATACCCTTACAGGCATGCCGGGAACGCATTCTCACCTTGCAGAACAAGATAGATGCACGTAATGAACGCATCAAACTTCTAATGCAGAGAGGGTCTCCTGACACGGGGCCTTTAGATTCGTAGTATATGCTCTGATTAGCTCACTTGGATGAAAGAAGATGTGAGCATCAGCTTATCACTTCATTTGCCCGTTGAACTTGTGAGCTCATTGAAAAGATAAGATTGGAGGGAGACCCTTGAAATGAAATGTGAGACGTGGCCACCAGCATACTTACTTTAAGGAAAGGAAATCTACGTTTGTTAATTATACAAATTATATCTAAATTTCTTGGAGAAATTACATCTATTTATGTTTTATGCAAGTGTGAAAAATTAGCACACAATTTCTTACATTGTTATTTTGTCGGGCTAAATAGGGTCTTCAACGAGATATGGGTGTGTTGCGGAACCGAATTCAAGGCCTGACAGACCACATACATCATATCGATCCGTATATGGTTGTCGTCCCTGACAAAATTTCTTCAGGGGATGTACCAGAGGTGGATGATATCTGTGAGAAAAAGTTCTTGAAGACCTCTTATAAAAGTCAAAAAGATTTCATGTCACCAGTTACAACATCTGTCACATATGCTGATATTGCAGCTGGCCGCACAAGCCCGTGTCCATTCTCTGAACAAATAGTTGATGATCGAAGTGACAATTCAAAAATACTACCACTGAAAACTGCTAAAGCTAGGTTAACTGAGACAAAAGTCTCCAATGACCATGAAACAAAAGTTTCAGAAGCAGTCAAGATTATTGGACAAATTGATCAGGAAGAAGACTCTAAAACAATTAATTTGCTTAGTGACACAGTACAAGATCATGAAAACATAGATATATTACCTGAAAGTCCCATAAAATTACATATTGAAGAAGTTTCTGAAACAAATCCAATTAAATTGAATCTTGAAAAAACTGAAGCTCCCATAGATAAATCTCAAACTCTAAGAAGGAGTAGATCACCACGCAGAAGAGAAGTTGTCAGTAAGAAAATAATTGATCATAAAATACCACAAAATACTATTTCTGATGTTAAGTTGAGTGTACCTGGTGATAATGTTTCATCTTTAAATAAACAAGTACTACCAACATCTGAAAATCAGACAGCTTTCAAGAGGCAGCAACAAAATATATTAAAAGAAAGCCTGAAACCTGAAATAAAACGTGGTCGGTCTCCTAGTCCGATGTGGAATCCTGGCTCAACTTCATATGCTGATATTTTGCGTGGGCGGCAGGACTGGAGTACTGAAAATTTCTCATGCCGCACAGATTTAACATCTGCCCAACAAGAATTTATTCAGCCAGAGGTTCTGCCACCTCCTTCACAAGCAGTTTTTGAATTTATTCAACAATCACCTGATTTAGTTGGTTTTATTGCATCTGGACAACAATTACTAAATTCTGGTTTGGGAACATATCATTCAACGGCTGATCAGTATGCAGTAACTGAGCAGCCATTAGAGAAGTCAGTTGAAATATTGGAAGCTGAGTCTGCAGAACAAAAATCCTTTCAAGTAGAGACATTAGAACCTGAAATGTATCCTGGAAAACATGTGTATGTTGAACAAGGGTATGAAGTTCCTCAAGAATCAACTGATTTGGATAAAGATCTCTCATTAGATGATCAACATGTAGCTTCTGATTCTGTAGAAACTTCAGAACATATAACACATGAACCTAAAACATATGAAGAAGCAGATATTCCTGAACCAGCTACATTAGAAATGGATGAAAGTCATAAATATTTGATGCCTAATCTAGTTAACAATGTAACTGAGATTGATAGAAGTCACTTATCTTATGCTCAGATTTTAGCCCAAGGTTTGTGTATTAAACCACTCCAGCCACCCAGTCGAACTATTGTTTCATGTCAAACAAATTCCGATCGATCAAATTCACCTCGAAGAAGCTCTCCCAATAAAAATTTTTCAAGGGAGAGATCAATCTCCCCATTCTGTGAGAAAATAAACACAGAAAGCTCGGAGATGATCAAGTTAAAAATGTCAACTAGCATGATAATAGAAAAAGATGACAAGAAATTTAAAGATTATAATAAAACAAATGTTCCTTCTGATAATAAAGCCACTGTTTCCAGTCAACCCCCAGGAATATCTCCTTCAATTGAAGTGAAGAAATTGGGGAAAGGGAAACCAAGGAAGAGACATTTAAGTTCAAATTTAACATCATATGAAAAACAAATAGATTTATCAGACACTGAAGTTTCTGCTACAGAGAAACCAGGAGAGCATGTGGCAGAAACTTGTGTTTCAACACCTGTTATTATATCAAATCCAGATGAAAACATTTCTTTGAGGAATGTTAAAGAATCTGGATCCAATTATTTAATTGAAAAAGCTCAACATATTTCTCATAAATCCCAAAATACAATTGACAACCAGCATGTTAAAGTACATACAACAGAAAACGCCGAGTATGGTAAGAAAACTAATATTGTTGATGAAAGCAAACCAAGTGATGGTGAAGTTATTCCCATACCCAATGAAAAGAAGAAAAAACAAAAAAAGAAGAAATGTCTGAAATCCTCAAGTGAAGATGAAATAGAAAAAGCACTGAAAGAAATAGCTGAAATGGACTCAATACAAATAAAAAATAAAAATAAGAAAGAATTGGCAAATGAAAATAAGATAGATGTTTTTAGAACTGATAAAGAAGATAAGAAAGTTAATAAAAAGTTCAAATTAAATAACAGTGACTTTAACACTAATAAACTTGAAGTAGAAATTGAAAATGAACCTAAGAGAAGTGCCACAACAGGTCAGCCACATGATAAATCTGGAACGAGTTGTGAAGAATGTTCGAATGATACAAAATCAGGATCCACAAAACCAAAAAGGAAACGAATGAAGAAACATCAGCCAACATCAGTCCATGGTAACATTTTGCCATCCAATGAAGTAGTTGATGATGTTCTACAAAAATGTAATCAAGTTCAAGCAGAAACTAACAATGAAGAAAATCTTTCTGTGGTGGACAAAACTACATCAGATCAAGGTGTCGAGCCTACAAGAATCATAAATTCTGATGCTGTACACAGTGATGCCACGATTAACAAAATTAGTGTGATTTCTAAAAAGAAGTCAGGGAAAAAGGCCAAAAGAACTACTACTGCAGCAATAGTAGAAAGGGTAAACCCAATAGAATCAAATAAAGAGTACAGTACCAAAAGTGATAATGGTTCTGACATTTCACTGAAAGGAGCTGCACCTTTAGAATTAATTATAGATGAGGAAAATCAAAAAGATTTTATAACTACCAATATCCTTCCATCAAATAATATTGAACAGTGCAAAGACACCAATGAAAATGTCGAGTCAAGTGAAACTGTGAAAGATGTAACAACAAAAGTCAATGATCAGAAAAAACAGATCAAGAAAGTTAAGAAATCAAAATCTCAGAATAAATCTCCAAAGTTTGATGATTTGGGAATGAATATCCAAGAACAGAAAACTTCAGAAGTGAATTCCTCTTCTGAGAACAATTCAAAATCAGATGTCAATAATGACAGTAAATTACTTGAGCAAGATATTACTTCTTTATTGCAAGATGATTTAAAAATTAAGAACACAATTCAAGAAGCCAATGACATTTCTGTTATTTGTGAAGAACGAGATCCTGTGTCCAAGAAGGGCAAATGTACGAAAAAAACAAAGAAAAAATCTCTTCAGGCAAGTTCTATGTCAGAAAACATAAGTGACAAACAAATTAGAGAAACAGAACATCTTACAATTGATATTAAGGAGAAGTCAGAAGTTCTGCCTTCACCTGTAGAACCTCAACCTCAAATAGAAGAAAGCAGTGTTGAAAAAACAGGGAAATTACAAAAGACACTGGCAGGTGAAGCACATTATGACCAAGAAAGAAACGTTAGAACTGTGACACCTGCCGAAGTTGATAATTCATCTGATAAAATGAAGGTACTAATCATGGAAAAACAGCAAGTTTCTGAAGTACCTCAACTTACAAAAGTGGATGTTCCATTGGCTGGGACTATTAAGAGTAGCAATCTTGATATCCCTAATTTACAAATTGAAAATTCAGAATCCACCACAAAAGGTAGAGCTAAATCCAAAAAACCTAAAAAACCTAAATCTTGTGTTTCAGTCAGTAAAACTGAAATTAATTTGGAAACACAGGAATTTCTTCCACTTGACATATGCGATTCAAAATTAAAAGACAATCATGAAACAAATTTGAAAGAAACTGAACCTTGTGTTTCTCTCTTGTCCACTATTGAGCCCATTCAGAATTTTAGCTATGATGATAACACCAAGGATCAGGATCAACAAGGTGACTCAAAAGAAGAAAAAACTGAAATGTTGACCCCTCTTGAATCTATTAATATAGTTTATCAGACTTATGACAATGCAGCAAAGGAAAATTTTGAATCCAAAAAATTCCTTAGTGAATCTAATGTGATTTTGGAAGTTAATGTTCCACATAAAGTAGGAAATAATTTAGAAAAAGATAAAGAAATGCATGTTACTCATCCAACTAATTCAACACCTGTTGATGCAACAAGTAACATTGAAATCGATGAAAAACAGAAATATTCAAATATCATCAATAATCAATCATCAGTTAAGGCTAAGGACTGTGAAGTTTCTGAAGACAATACAGAAAGCTTTGCTAATACAGAGCAAAGTAAATTATCTGAAGAAAATGCAAATGGTACAACTGTTCTTATTGACCTTGATTATTCAAAGGATAAAAGTAAAATGGCTCCAGAAATAATAACAGTTGATTCTCTTATCAAGGAAAGTTATGATGCAGAAAAGGAGTCCAGTAATATTACTCAAAATATTGTAATTTTAAATAAAGAGATTGAAGTTGTCAATGAACCATCTCCAAGCTTAGAAGCAGTAAGATTAGAAGAGCAAAAGAGAAACAGGCACAAAGGAACCAAAAAAGGTAAGAAAATTAAAACCCAAGAAGGAAAAAGTGAAGTGTCTAATGAACAACTTGGATCGAATGATGTTGATATTCTGGATAATCAAAAGGCTGTGGCAGAAAATACTTATGTTGACACTCACCAGAATACACACAAAGCAGATATAACTTCCACACCAGTGGATAATACTTCCAAAGCTCAAAGTACACCAAAAGAACATATTGGAGTTGAATTCAGTAGTGGTAAAACAATGGAACGACGAGACACAAAGAAAAAGTTACAAAGACCCTCTACTTGGAATGTAAGCAATCCACAGGACACACTCTTGAAGACAGTTACTAAACCATCTGAACAACTTTCTTGTGTTGAACAAGACTTTGCTTCGATTGTGCCTTCAATGCTGTCAAATATTGAAAATGTTGTCCTAACACCTCAATGGATGGACAGGTCAAAAAGTAAAATGGCAATCAATGAAGACACAATTTGTAATCAAGATACTCCACAAGATTCTTATGTAGACCAAGATGATGACTCTTTACTTATCTTATCTGCAAGTACTCCTTCTACTTCTGCGATGATTCAGTCTCCAGCATCTATAGACTCTGATTCAGGAATGGTAGAAGAAATAAGTCCTAAAGAAGACTTACCATCTGATGAATTTAGTATATTTGGTTCTGTTAAAGAAAGATCCAAAGGACCAAGGAAAATAATTGTTTCGTCTCCCATCTCAGAAACTGAAACTGGAATTGGAACATATTCTTTAGAAGACACAATGGGGATACCGGAAGACAGCTTTAAAGATCTTAAAGCAAAAATGAAGAAAAAGAAGCAGAGAGCAAAAATACCATCGGAATTTTTAAATCCTGTTTCTAAACTTTTTGGAACAGACGAAAAGGAAAAGACTGAAGCAGAAACTTTAAGTAATCTTGATCTTCCAGGATATAAGCCTGGCTCACTGCTACAGAAAAGTATTGTAGAATCCAATGATACAATTACAGAATGCATTTCAAGTGATACGTTTGACCAAAAATTAAATGAGTTAGAAGTAACAAACAAAATTGATTCTGTTGCTGACAACACTAAGTCAGATGTAGGAGAAATAAATGATTTTATAATAAATTATGATTCAGTGGAGGTGTCTATTAATCCCACAGTTGAGTTGGAAGGTAATACTAATCAGATTGATATAGAACCCAAAGAACAACTTCAAGTTTCTGAAGATAATGTGAACTTGTTGATGGAGAATAATGCAAGTGTTAACCGAATTCAAGAGAAAGATGAAAATATTTTGTCACTTAAAAATGAAAATCAGTTGTTTATTGAGTCTGAAGCTAAACAGAGTATAGATACCGCTGATAAACTGAATATAGGTATTCCTGCCAAAATAATTAACAATTCAAAAATGACTGTTTCTACAATGGAAATTTTAAGTGATTTAGGAAACAAATTCGAGGAAGGTAATGCTTCATTTGACAATGGAACCAGTAATGAAATGGTGCCTACAGATCTGGATGATCCATTAGTTTTTTGTGACACCAGTGGTAATTATTCAGATATGATTAATGATGGGTTAATTTCCGAAGGAATCAGTAAAGGTCCAAAAGTACTGGCTAAATTAGAAGAAAATGAACAAATTAGGAGCACACAGAAAGACAAAACAATCTTTGCTTCTTTTGAAAATGATTTGGCAATTGATTGTATGAACAATCAGGTTGGAAACAATATTGAAGATAAAGAAGGGCCTGAAGTAAAATTAGAGTCTTTACACCAGCACAAAAGTAATGCTTCACAGTTGAATTGGATTTCTGAATGTAATTGGCTAAATTATTATCAATATTCAGATGCAGAGAAATTGTGGCAAGAAAAAATTCAGCGTGAAAAAATAAAATGTTTCTCACATTTACAACCTTCCATTGACAAGACTTCTCAAGGATATGAACAATCTTCATATTCTGATAAATTAGATACAAAGGAAAGTAAAAGTAAAGAAATAATTTCTAAAGAAAAATTAAATAAGTCTCCTACAAATTTATTAAACGATTCTCCAAAATACAATATCATGGAACTTATTGATGCTGAGAAACAATGGTTTGAATGGAGATCTTTAAAAGCATTTACATGTAGAGGAGCCAAAGAAGAAATTTTAGCACCTACTTTAATTTCAAATGAAAGTAATGGCATCAAAGAATCATTAGCCTTATCTGATCGTGTAACACAGGAACGAATTAGCAAGAAACAAGAAGAAATATGTGTAGTTGATAACTTTGAAAGTAAAGTTAACGATCAACAAAATATAAACAGTAGTATGCATGCAATTGAAGAAAAAGGTTATTTCCCTGAATTTGAGGACTCTGTAGATATTCCTAAAGATAATGTGGTTTCCATCCTTTCTGAACAACCAGTTCTCCTAGAGCCAAAAGAAACTGATTGTCACAGTTTACCACTTGAGAAAAAGACTTCCAAATCTCTGAAACAAATCTTTTCAGATGGCTTTGAAGAATTTGTCCCTAAAGAAAGAATAAATTATTCAAAACCGGTAAGTAAAGAGATTGTAGCCACTGAAAGTACTGAATTAAATGCACAATCTTTACCACAAGAAATCAATTCTAGTAGTACCATAAATGATGATCCATCTTTAACAGCAACTTGTCTTAGTGAACCTCTGATTAGTAACATGCTTACATCACCTTCAAAATCGTGGGCTGATATAGTATCAGCATGGGAAACTGAAGTAAACAAGGAAGAAAGCATTAATAGTGAAAATGTATCACAACTTCCTCTAATTGGCAAGGAAGGAAATAATACTAATGAAAATACAGCTCAACTTCCTCCAGATAATTGTGTACTTAAACCTGTAGATGTTAAAATTTGTGTTGACACAATTGTTGATAATGATGATAATGAATCAAATACTACTATACCATTGACAGATGCTGATGGTTTTATAGAAATTATTTCTAAAAAGGAAATGAGAAAAAGACGATCAAGATCAAAATCAAGGTCAGAAGCAGAATCTGCTGACTCAAAAAATACTCAAAATGATGTAGTATCAGAAAAACAACAGTTGAGTTCTGACAAATCAACTCAGGATTTGTTGTGTAATAGTGAAAATAATGGACTACACACTTCTTATTTAGAAGAACCCATTCCTCAGATATTAGGCCACAAGAAAATTAAGAATGAATGTAATGAAGAAAGTCTGCAAAAGTGTATTTTCTTGGATAACTCATTTTGGATTGATAAGTGGAAATTTCATGAGTCCGAATGCCAGTGGCAAAAGTTATTAGCACAGTCTAGTAAGAAAATAGTTCTTGAAAACTCTGTGGATCTGAAGGGGCCAATGGATTCAGAAGATGGGGGAGATGATGATAAGGGTGGAAGTAGTGGTCCTAGCTCACCAGGTCCTAGAGTTCCACGTGAAAATGTTGATAGCAGAAATTTAGACTGTAATACAGAGCTCTTAAGTGCAGACTTACCAGGGGGATTATGTAGCTGGACAGACGAAAGCACCTACTTATCAATGGAAGAACACACCTCTCGACTTGTCCAGAGGGTTGCTGAAGAAGTCTTCAATGGTATGGATGAAGACTGCCAGTTATTTCCATATCTGGAGTTGGATGACCAATTGTTGCAGTTGAAGGTTCGCCAAGTTTGATGTGTGTTTTCCCTCTCCTCTGCAGTCGCACGGTTATCTAATCACTAATGCTTGTTCAATTGTTTTATTAATATTTTATATACTATAAATGTGCAAATAACATTATAGGTTTATTCTTTTATGCTTTGATAGCTTATTTATTAGTGGTATATCTCAATGTGTTCTAATTTAAATAATACTTGAAAGTGATGGTTGTTTCCAGCATGCTCAGGTTCCTTCTTATTAAAATTTGGCTGTCTCAAACATCTTGCATTCAGCTGGATAGCAATGAAATGGCATGTGTTGACTGTTTCTGTACTGTAGATATCTTCAGATATATATTGTGGTACCTACCACTAATGCAAGCAAAACTTCTTCAGATGATAAATATTTTTATATACAATAAATCAATAATTGGACATTATAAATATAAAATCCAGCCAATAACAGCAAACAATATTAATTCTTATTTAAGATCTTTATAATGTTTTATCCTTATTTGTGGATTGTTCTCAGATAAATTCTAAATGGATAAACATAAGTACACATGCTGATAATTTTGTGACATTAACTTTGTCCAGTGACAGTTACGGCCAAAATGCTAAGTAGCATTTGTAAGCTGTTAAATTTCAATAATAGCAACCCAGTCCAGGGTGCAAAATTATCAGCATGTGTATATAGGTTTATACATTTAAAATTTACCTGAGGAAGTCCACAAATATGGACAAAATGTTGTAGAGATCTTAAACAAATTTTAGTTGCTGACAAATTGGCTGGATATTTTCTTTAAAATTTCGGAATAGTTTCTTTAGAAGTAACCACACATTTCTTGAAAAACAATTTTTATGATTTGTATGTCTTTATATGTATATATTATATAAGATACATTTGAAGTTATTAAATATTTTCAGGTTAGATATTAGGTAATATTTCATAGAAGATAAATTATTCTTGCATAATTAATTTGTTACTTTTTATGACATTTTCCACAAGAAATTAGAAAGAGCTGATAAGAATATTTCAGATACATGCCCAAATTATATCTGTTGATATTGTTTGCACAAATTATGGAATATCAACATCTTGCTACAATTACAGCTAAAGGGAATAATAATTAGGCAGTAATAAAAGAGTAATTCAACCTTCGTAATAATAACACAATTTCTATAAAATAATATATTTTAATACAGTAACTAAATATGCCATCATAGCATCATTGTTGTTTTTAAATATTTTGTATAGAAAATGTGTTTGTAAGAGATCGTTCAAGGATTGTATAAGTGTTGTTTGAAAACAATTCATAGTTTCATTTCTAATTTCTGATATATTTAGAGTTTATGTGTAAAATACTTATGACATAGAAGTTTTGGTTGCTTCATGCTTTGATGTTTTGATCATGAATTTTGAGTAGTTCTAATTTTGGTTTGAGTTAAAGAAATCATGCATAATTATTGTCATTTCTTTTGGGTTCTTATATTAATAATTATTTATTAAGTAGATATCAATGTGATTGAATTGCCAAATTTTATGTGCTATTTATTTGCTAATTAACTTTGTAACTTTCTATGTGCTTATCAACTCTGCTTAAGTGAAAAAATTAAATGCCATCTAATTTAACTAACTGCTTTTTAACACTTCACATTTAACAGTTACTAAAAATAATGTATCTTTAAACTATGCCCTGATTACAGGAGTCTCTAGTAACAGATTTGGACATTTTACAGAAGAATGTGGATGAAATTGAAAAAGATTTGAGCTGTTTACCTTCAGATACTTTAATGGAGATGTCATCAGCACTAATTGTAAGTAGTCATAGTACATAAAATTAAATTTGTATTAAAACTTAATTTTTGCTTTAAGTAAACTGTGGCAACATGAATTTTGGTACATTTAATTCAACTATTAATCAATGGACAATAATTTAAAATACATTTGTACTATAAAAAAAGTTTAAATCATTTCAGCTCCAGACGTTGCAGCAGCAACCTGAAATTTTGTGATATATCAATTAAAGAGCTGAGGAGGTCCCTAAAGTTGAGGGACAAAATGTATTCAAATCAAATCATTCCATTTCTGACTTTTGGCCATTCTTTTTATAATATATGATATTAAGTAAGATTAATTTAATTAGAATATATAAAAGTTTTGAATTTGAGTGGTGTTAATCAAACATACCAATTAATTTGATGTAAATTACCTTTGGAATGAAAGTGAATAGCTTTTTACAGAACAAATTTTATTTTTAGAAAATTCAGAATGATTTAGAAGATAAAGAACATGATGCAATTCGTTTAGAAAGTATATTGCATGAGCTTCCTGAAGATAATGATTCGCAAACCCTTGGCATGACTCTGTCTGTTATCACCAATCGTATACAAGCTCTTCTTTCACATACAGAAAATAATCGTTCTACTGTTGAGGTAAGTAAATTAAAAATATTGCATAATAATCTCTTACAACTGTCTATGTTTCTTTAGAATACATTATTCAAACATGAGCGAATAAAAGACTATTCTCTGCACATTCACTACAATTTTTGATGTTTACTAATCTCTACAGCCTATACAATGACAACTTCAAGTTAACCTTTAAAATATTATAAGTAAATTATAACCAAAATTATATATTGTTTAACCAATAATTACTTACGTATTCAAAATATACTCTGATTTATATCTTTTTTTAAAATACTTCATTGAATTTAATATGTTAGGTAGGAGAGATCAAGAGTAGCTGCCTTATCTTAAATTAAGGTTGATGTCACAGCATTAAATAGTAAAGAGTATGTTAAATTTTTTAAGTCTTAAGCCCACATTCTTGAAGACAGAACATGGCTGCATATAACCGCACAATTAAATGTTGTAGTTTGTGTTTATTGGTACAAATATATGTAAAAAATTATTTTTCTCCATTGTAACATAGTATATATACAACAAATAAGGAAACTGTATTTTTTATTTTTGCAGGATGCTGTGAAAGAACAAGAAAAGAGGAAGGAGGATGTCATTAAGTATCAATTATTTTTACGAGAACTAGAAATGTGGTTAGCTAAAGTGAGCACTGTCCTCACGTCAGATATTAAATTTTCATCAACAGAACTTACACAGGACTATATTCGTAATCATCAGGTATGCCAATTATTTTTATACATATAATGTAATAAAGTAAAAAGATAAGGTGACAATGTCAGAATAATGAATTCATCTGGATACAAAGGACAGAATAGGCTCAGCCATTCACTATCTGACAGTTACACCATTATATATCATACCTTATACACCATATAGACACAATACTTCTAAAGGAAGCTGTGATTTTCTTGTGAAATATAATCATTATTATATATAGAGGTGGGCAAAAGAACTGAAAATTGATTCAAAGATTCGATTCTTATAAAAGAACCATTCTCTAAAATGACTCGGTACTTTGTATTCATGGAACATCATGAATGTATATTTTCCAAAGCCAGGCACATCATGACATAAATACGTTATATAAATAGCAATATTAATTTTAATATTTTGTTGTATAATTTTTGTGTGTACTCTTACTGAAGTTATTAATGTTCAAACCTGGATAAAAAATTGGATGGGATTCAGATAGCCAAAGGATCGACTTGTAGGAATGAGTAAATTGACTTTTGAATGATTGGTCAAACAGAATCAATCTGCCCATTACTATTGCTATCCAATTAAGATGCTTGTAAAATTGTTGCACAAGTTTTTATTTGAAGTGTATATATATATATATATATATATATATATATATATATATATATATATATATATGCTGTTTAACTTTTATTGTTGACATAGAACTTCTTTTCTAGGATTTAGCCCAGGAATTAATTTTACATAAGAACCGATTATATCAGATAACAGAGATTTGTACTCAGTTGCAAGACTATCCTGATGTGAATCATTTAGCAGTTGTACTGTTACAACAGCTTGTGCATGTATCAGAAGAATTAAAAGATATTGAAGAACAACTTAATCATCGCCTTGCATTGCTGAAGGTACAAACCATGATTTTTACAGACAATTCTATTTTTAAAGGTCTTTCTTTTTGTTCTGTTAATTTTTCTTGGGTTCTTCTTTAGTTTCTTCACTTAATCCTCACAATTTATGAAATGATAATTTCTTCCATTGTGTTTTCCATTATGACGTATACAAATTATTAAATTTTCTTTACTCCTATCTTCCTTCAGTATGGGAATGGACAAATTGAATTCCTGGAAGTCATTCCTGTTTTACACTGTAAAGTCTGCTGAGAATTGTCTAAAAATATTTTTAATTGTCTTCAATTGGCATTTTTTTAGGATTCACAAATTGCTGAAGAACTAAGAGAAGCCCCTGCTTTGCAAGATCAGAAGCTGGCCATTTCAGTCTCTCCTGTTGTGTTTGTACCACCTGTAGAGTCAGTAGATAAACCTATCCCTCACCCTGAGCCTGATGATT
The DNA here is from genome assembly GCA_034510155.1 of Eucriotettix oculatus. Classification (NCBI taxonomy): domain Eukaryota; kingdom Metazoa; phylum Arthropoda; class Insecta; order Orthoptera; family Tetrigidae; genus Eucriotettix; species Eucriotettix oculatus. The sequence goes on from CM067378.1 coordinate 101,946,871, forward strand.
TTGTTGTAGTCTCAACTTTAGAAACTTCTCCAGTAAATGTAAATGATGTTTTATCTGATGTGGAATCAGTACAGGATAAAGTGCAGAAACTACAAAAACACACAGATGATACCATTGCATCAAGTGCTTCTTCAATACCTGACGATTCAGTTCGCATAAGTAATGAGATATTTATTGATGAGCCAGAGAAACCAAATACAACATTCCATGTTGCTTCACAAACAGGTAACAGTCTTCTTGCCAGTATTCCATCTGAAGCAGTAATTTCAAGAATTATTACAAAAGATCAAGGTATTGACTGTCATGTACCAGTAAGTACTGAAGTACAAACAGAATGGCCATCTGGTCAGTTACAGACATTTGAGACTGAACAGATAAATCAAGACATTACTAGAGATCATGTTCCCCGAGATAAAATTAAAATTTCTCAAGTAATTGGAAAAAATGAGGAAATGATTGAAATATCCACAAAGAAAAGCAATGAAAAACCGACAACTGATGATCTGCTTGATCCAAAAACTAAAAAGCTGGAAAATTTAACAGATTCTGATTTAACAGTACACCTTAAGTATAAAGATAAACCAGAGCAGATTGATTCAAATACATGTTACACATCTTCTGAACTAAATATAACACATACTATGCCACAAGCATTTGAAACTGTTGTTGTGGACCCTGGCGAATGTGTAACTGAGGTAGTGGTAGATGCAGAGGGAAACAAAAAAATTATTGTTCGAAAGACGAGGCGAACTGTAGTAACAAGAAAAGAAGATGTACTGCAGAAGGAGTTTACTATATCAGGTACAAGTGATGATAAAGATCATCCAGGAAAACATTATACAGCTGGGGGTGGTGATACTCCTGACGGCTCGTCTCTTACTCAAATAGTCAGCCAACCCAAAGTAACTGTGCAGGAGTATACAACTCAAAATATTACTAATTTCCCTGGTGATGATGAAGGCTCATTTGATCCACAACAGTTATACAGAATTATTCCTGGTTCAAATGTGCAAACCATTGTTCAGCAAGTGCAGAGAAGGGTAATACACAAACGGCGAAGAATTATTCGAAAAGTAGTTATAATTGATGGAAAGGAACACATTACAGAAGAAGTTATAGAAGAACCTGAAGAAATTGAAATATCTGGAGAGACTATTCCCAGAGTCAGTATAGAAATTTTATCAAATGAAGATGGATCAGATATCTCTAATCTTCCTATTAATGTTTTACATCAGGAAAATATACCAAGCAAGGAATTCCAAGATATAAAATCTTCAACTGAATCATTTTTAGATTTAGAAAGAGCCAGAGTTATAGATGAAATGGAAAAGCCTCAAAGCCACGATACTCTTCTAACTGTTCATACAGACACTGCTGAATCCTCATTATGTCAAACATTGGAACCACTTACCAATGACCCAAATAGAATAATTGATGTTGAATCACCTGAAAGTGATCAATGTCATGTAAATGAAAAAATTCAATTACACGAATCAGTGGAGTATAACTTAAAACCCGAAGAATTGAGTGTTTCAGATTTAACAAATAAAAATCAGAAAAGTATAAGCAATAAAGTGGAGGAAGCAGATATTAAATTACCAGTAGAGATTACACACATTCTTCCTTTAGAAGAGGGAAATAAATCACATCCTATTGAACTGCTTCAGGATGACACAATATGCACAGTTGAAGGAATCACTACTGCCCTAGATGCAGGTGAATCAAAAACAAAAGATGAGTATGAAAGAACTCATGAGAGAAAACAAGAGGCTCCAGCAGATTTTCTGGCAAAGTCTGAAGTCTTACAACATAAAACAAGTGTTGCAAAGAATGAAATAATTGAAAGTGAATCAGCAGAGACCTCTTTAGCTGAATCAACAGAACTAATTATTTCTGCAAGTGATTCAACAGAAACAACTAAACCAACAGAACAAGAAATTGTTTTCCTTAATACACCAGAAATATCACCAATTTGTACTCTTACTGAAGCCACTCACGATGTTGGATATGACCCAGAAGATAAAACAACATTAGATGAATCCTCACTTGTGGAAGATGAGAAAAAGATAAAGAAACGTAAGAAGAAAAGGCAAAAATTCAAGTCTAAAAGTCAAGACTCTTCTGAAGCTCTTGATAATCAGCCAAAGGAAAAAGAAGCTGTTAAATATAGTACCGATTTAACAAAAACTGTTACGGAACAAGATAATATTAAAGATGAACCTGATGCATCAGAAAGGAAAGGAATAAAAAGGAAGAGGGAGAAGAAAGATGAAGAAGATTTGTTTTTGCAAAATGATGATACATTTGAGCCAGAAATATTGCGAAGCATTGGAGAGAAAGAGGATATAAAGGATGAAAGTAATTTAGAAAGTCATGATATTGTGGTATCATCCCCAAGAACTGTGCAGTTTGAAATTATTAATGATGGAAATGTTTCAGAATGTGTACCTGTTGATGAAGTTAATCACATTCAAAAGGAATATAATGAAACAGCCAAAAGTGTTACTGGTAATGAAAACATTGACTCTTATACACAAACTAGCAGAAATTCTGAACCAATAACAATAGAAGAATTCGTTCAGACAGTAAGTCCACAAACACCGGAATTTGAGCCGGGAAGAATTAAAGAAACATTAAAAGAAGATGTCATAGAGTCTGATAAAAAATTGTCAACAATAGATAACTACACACAAGCAACAATTGAAATGGTTCCAGTTGTAGAAGAGGCTGTGCAGACTATAAGTCCTGAAGTAAGTAAAACCAGCGAATTTTCTCATCAAACTAATAAAGATGAATTGACACCAACTGCAGAATGTATTGTACAGACTTCTCCTGAGTTGGATGCAGACTTGGTAAATGTAACTGAAACATCCATGCAAACAATATCAGAAATGCCTACTACTCATGAGCAAGACATGCAGACAATAACTCCTGAGCTGCAAGAAGAATTAACCATAGAAACAACTGATATTTCAATACAAACTTTAAAAGATGAACTTAATCCAGTACAAGATGATTCCATGCAAACAATATCTCCTGAAATACCAGTAATTCCAGATTTAGTTGAAGCATGCATGCAAACTGTAACAGATGACCCAATAATTACTGAAGAAGAATATGTGCAAACAATAACACCTGAAGGAACAAATTTAGAAACAGATGAAAAATTAGTTCAAACATATGTCGACAATATTCACGAATCTGTTCAGACCACAGATTTACAAGTTGATACTACAGAAACATCCAGCCAAACAAACAAAGAAGATGGTAAACCTATGCAAGATGAATTGATACAAACAATCACTCCAGAAATACCTGAAATAGCTTCTGTTGAAACACTAGAAACATCAATGCAAACTATTGAAACCGGAACAGTACCTGTAACAGAAGGTTCAACACAAACAATTACACCTGAAGTACCAACATTGCATCATGTTGAAACTACTGAGAGTTGCATGCAAACTAAGCAGGAAGAACTTAATCCTACTCAAGAATCAATGATGCAAACTTCACCGGTGCTAATTAGCGATCAACTTACAGGAAATAGTGCTGTAAACGTAGAGAATAAAGATCAAAGTCTGCAGACAAATACACAAGAAGTGAATACTTCTTTTACACAAACAATAAATAGGGAACCACAATTACTGGAAGAATCCGTGCAAACAATTACTCCAGAAGCCATTATCACTTCAACTGTATTGACACAAACTGGAGCAACTGACCTCATTGCAATTAATGAACAACCTGAATTTGAAGCTATTACTTCTGAGAATACTTTCAATAATGCAAAAGAAAAACTTGAGAATGAAGAGCTTTCTGTTCCATCTGAATCATCTAGCATAAATATTTCTGATGTCTCGTTAATGAGTAATAAAGATACTCCACCAACTTTCGGACAGATTTTAAAAGATACACCTGAAAAATGTGAAGAAATGGAAAGGGAATCAGAACCTTGTTCTCTGCACAATATATGTGAAGAGACTAATGATGATTTTACACAAAAACATTTGACTGAACTTCCACAAGAAATAAAGCTTCCTGAATTACTACCTGTTCAGAAGGAAAATATTCAAATGATTAATATAAATTTAGATCACATTAAAGGAGAATCTAAGAATTCAGGTATGCAAACTAACCCTGTTCTGATTCAAGATATAAATGAAGAGAGACCATCTTCATCAGAGAGTCCTTTTGAAGTTCACATACAGGCATCCATTACTTACTCACAAGGAAATGTGCACCCAATCACTGAACTAATTAATGTGAATGGTAATGATGGGTTAACAAAGAATGTTACAATTGTATCACAGACAGCAGATGATATAACAGTTAGCACGCTTGAAAAGAACACAAAAACCTCTGGAGAAAATCTTTCAAAACAAACAAAGCGGAAAAATAAGGATAAAAAACATCCAAATAAAAGTGAGAAAGCAATGTTGTCAGAAACTTGTTTGAAGCCAGTTACAGACATAATCTCTGAAAATGCTGATTTAACAAAATGTGATTATTCGCCCTTGACAGCACACAATGAACCAGTTTCTCAGCAATATATCACATCATCTTCAACTGATAATACAATAAGTGAAAGCAGTGAAATTGTATGTCAAAATTTGCCTGAATCAGTCACCGATGAATCAACAAGTACAGAAATAAAACCAATTCTTATAACAGATGATACAAAGAAGAAAACAAAAAGGTATTCAAAGAATAAGAAGAAGGATGCTTCTAGAAAAAATGTTGGAAAGGAAGCTGAACATAGTAATGTTATTACAGATCCTGTCATTAGCTCTGTTAATGACAGAGTTGATGTGAATATTGCTGATACACAGAGTTTCATTTTGGCAGAGAGAAATATTACAATGCCAAAGTCTGATGGAATGCAGCCTTCAGTTGACTCTTCTGTTCCCTTATTAAAGTCAGATATGGTGAACATTATTAAGTCAGAAGAAAATCAAGATAGAAATACACAGTCCAACAAAATGTCTGAGGTAGCTACAGTAAATACAGAAGATCAAGTCTCTCAACAAAGTGTAATTTTGCCTTCTACTAATTTAATTAGCGAGTTGAATGTTCACTTTAACGAAGACAGTGAAAAAATTGATATCTCTTCACTTCCAGTCAAAATGGATTTATCTGATAAGACAGCTGTGAATGTTAATCCATCTGAAATTATCCTTAAAACAGAAAGAGAAGACAAGGGTTTAATATACCCACCAGGAACAACTGATGAAAAATCTGGTTCTATAATATTATATCCAGATAAAGATCATTCTAATACATCTGATGATACTGAAAAATTGATTTATGAAGAACAAAAGGATTCTTGCACTCCACACCATAAGACAGCAATAATATCAGAAGATGCTAAATGGAGAAAAACAAGTAATATTGTAGTTGAGAGGGTGAAAAATCTACAAAATGCACGTCGAACTACTCATTTGTCAGGTGTTCTTTGCCTTGCTTCTCTTCACCAAGTTATTCCTGAAGAATCAGTTGAACAAAAAAATGTTGCACTCCAAGAAAACCTGAATAAACTACGATCAGCAGCCCAAAATCGTGATGTAATTGTAATCCAAAGTACAGTTATAACTACAATTGAAACTATTTCCACTTGGCTTGAAACTGTTGAATACCGTGTTTTCTTCAGCAGACAGCAACAAGCAAATTCCACTCCAACTCCTGAACAAATAAAAACACAATTTGGTAGTATAAAGGAAGAAATAAGTACAATTGAAAAGAATGTAGATGCACTGGGTAATATTTTGGAGGCCACTAATGACATTTGTAATGAAGATGATAAAGCACACATGAAACAGTGTGTGTTATCCTTGCATGAACAAGTTAAAGCAATTGAAGAAGTTACTCAGGAGAGTGAACAGCAAGCTGCAAGAGACTTAAGTCGCTGGGAAGAATTTTTAAATGCAGTAAATAACATTGGTGTTTTGGTGGATGAACTGCGACAACAACTTGAAGAACTTAGTGAAGCTGAATTGCCAGCTCATGAAAAGCTACAGCAATTGGAGGAAATAGAAATAGCTAACCATCAACATCAAGATCAATCTGCTCAGCTACTTGCAACAGCTCGTTTGCTTTTGAGAGAATTTCCAGGACGTGAAATTCCTACTGAGACCTACGCCACTCATGAAGCAACTCGATTGATTGCTTTAGGTGTCACTGCAGAACGTGAAAGGCTTTTACAGCAGTTAGCACTAGCTGATGAGTATGAGCAGACCCTACGTGAATTTGCCCAGATTACAGATGTTGCAGATGCACTTGTTGATAGTCCTGTTACTGTACAAGATTTAAACCATCTGCAAGAAGAAATGCAGAAGCATAGAAAGTTTTTTGTTAACTTAAGCCATTGTAGAGGCATTCTTGAGTCCCTCGAAGGTAATCTTGATGCAGAGACCAGAGCTCAACATCAGGGTTTGCATCAACGTCTGCACAGGAGGGCTACAGTTATCTTAGATAAAGCTGCATCTCGAGCTCAGCAGATGGCTTTGGCTGCTTCACGGTGGACAGTACTGGAACAAGGCATGCGGGAAGAACATGACTGGTTGCAGTTAGCTCAGCAACGTTTGCCAGGTCTTCAAGCAACCACATCTTCTGATTATGATCAGTACATATCATTGTTTCAGGTTTGTATTTAATTTGTTTCAAGACTAACTGTAATATAAATTACTAAGTATATGTTAAATTTAATGTGAACTTATGTATTTTTCCAGTCCCTATTATCAGAAGTTGCCATACATCAGGCACGTGTTACTCAGTTAGTTGACTCAGCACAACGATTGCAAGATTTAGTAAATTGTATTGGTTTAAAATCTCGCTATGATGAACCACTTGGTGGAATATTGCGTCTGCAAGATGATGTTGCTACCAACTTGCGCCGTCTTCTAACTTTTCATGATGCCTGGTGTTCCTATGATACTTTGGCAAGTAAACTTGAGCTATGGATAAAATCAACAGACAAAGACTTGGAAAATATTTCTCCCAGTGGAAATATGAGACATTTCTGGGTAAGCACAAAGTCAAAATAATAATAATAAATAGTGTAGGAAAGAGAGATAGAGCACAGTCAGTGACTTACTTTAAATTGATTGTTGATGTCTACTACTGATTTAAGGTAAGCCAACTCCCTCTGTCTCTCTCTCTCTCTTTCCTATCCAAAATAATGTATTTACTTTTTTTGGAGACCATATTAATAAATAGATAAGAGGTTATAGTCCATTATTATCTCATATGTGACAAGTGCTTAATATACATTGTTTATAAAGACAGTTAACTAAGAAGATATGCTCATTACCTGTTCATAAAGTTCATAAAATTATTAATTCATTTAGTAGGAACAATTGTAAATTTATTAATAAATGTCCAGATTATTTAAAGCTGTCAAAAGAAAATTACTATTTCAACATTTATTATTTCTTAAAATATTACTGAAAATGTATTTTTGTTTATGTAACATTCAACATATATTTTATTTTATAACAAATATTTCAAATACATATCATGTAAATCTTGCACTTGGTTACACAGGAACTGAAGGCTCAATTGGAATTACATAGTGGATTAAGAAATGAAGCTGGAAATAATTTTGATACAGCTATGGCCACCCTACCAGTAGCTGATGAAACACTGCAACGTCAGTTGCATGCACAACTGGAAGAAAGGTGGCACACATTATCAGACCGAATGACCAATATTCAAAATGATGTAACACGTAGCTTGGCTGATGAATCAGTTCCATTAGCGGACAGATTGTGTGCTTTGGAACGTGAATTGCAAGAACTGCGTAGTTCTATAGATGGAATTAATGGTGTACTCAGAAGTAGTGAAGAATTAGATTTGTACATTGAACGTCTGCAGGTATGTTATCATGTAATTCATAAATTTAATTTTGTCAATTTCAGGATAATGAATTTTTTAAGTTATATCTATCTTCATATAAAACTTTTCACAGTAATTTTTTGTATATTATGTTGCATGGAATGACAGCATTTGTGTATATTACAAATGATTACTTAAAAAAAATTATGAACCATTAGTGATTTGACAGACACACTTTCACCAAACTGTAGAACTTCAAATTCAGTTTACTACTAATTTAGCTTTTGCTAAGTCATAGAAACATTAATTTTATTTATTTCTTTATATTCAGGTAATGAGGCGGCGCTTAGATCACATCCAAGATGAACTTGGAAGACTTGGTCTTTTATCAACAGAACAATCTGATGTTGTCGGGAGTTTACTTGGTGGTGCTCGTTCATTAGAATTACAAGTAGCTGAAGAATTGGAGGCAGCTGAAGTTGTTCGAGCTCAGTTACGCTCTGTAAACAAGGGTCTGTCTCAGGCAACTAAAGGGCAAGAGTTTGTCCGTGATCAGTTGGACCAGTGTGAAGCAGCACAGGGTCAAGGATCTGAAGCGGTGGCAGAAGCTGTAGGAAAGTGTCGTGGCGCAGGAACGCACCTCGCAAATCAGTGGCAAGAATTGATGATTCTCCGCCAACAACTTCACTCTCTTCCGACGGCAAGACTCAGGCTCTCGCTGTCACCCCTCGGTGTCGAGCGACGTATGTCGGCGCTGCAAGACGACCACGCTTCCTTAGAAGTGCGACACACTCAACTTATGGCTCTACTGACTGCTAGGTTGGGATTGTGGAAGCAGTTTGAGCACAGGCTAGAAGCAGTTCAGCAGCAAGTATCTGAAGCCGGCTACATGATGGAACTCCTTACCGTTCAAGGATCTCTCGACCTCGAGAGACTGGTTAAGGCATCAGAAAGACTACAGGTAAATAACTATCTTCATCACAGAATTTACTGAGCATGTATATAAAATTTTCTTCTAGATTTTTTCAGGTTTCTTTATAATTTAAATTAGCAAAAAGAGTAAAGTGGAATTTTTATTGGTGTCTGAAGGTTTCTGATTAATATCTTCACAGTTTTTAAAGACATAGGGCATATGCTTCCAACAAATTTAAGAACCATTAGGGCTGAATAGCTTCGAGGTGTGTATTGGTGCGTTCCAGCTGTGCTCAAGAACACGTTTCATATCGTGAAATTGTTCGTGCAGACCCTGTTACTAGTCGTTCAGAATAGCACTTGGCCTATTTGTGCCCATGTTGAATATTATAAAACACCGATTTTGCAACGGGCTGATAATTTTTACGATCAAGCTTCTGACCAAGATTTGCAAAGTTCAGATCTTAGCTAGCGTCTTTCAAGAGCACGAGGAGGAGAAATACACAGTTCAGATGGTCTCCATAAGGTTTGGCGAGTTTAGGAACGCGTGTCTGGACGGTATCCGAGAGAGAAAGAAATATGCGGAATAGCGTGGCGTGTGGTGCTCCGAGTGTTGGCGAGTGACAGCCATTGTTCGTGAGTGGGCACGCGACGCACCAGGCGCCTGCTAGCACCGACTTATCCTTCTTACCTGTCAAACCCATCTGCAATTATAGATTATATTACCAAACATTCTCATTCTCTCGCAATTGTCTTCTTGCCACCTTGCTACTAAACTATGCTGATTGTTCTTATCCTTCTAACGAATGAGTTATTTAGCAAGTGCTGGTTGTTACGAAGGTCTATTAATTTCATTTTTTGTCTCATATGAAATTTAATACACTAGGAAACAAAAATATTTATAGTTACTATTTTTAAAACTTAAATCCATCCAACAGGATTGCTACGAGGAGAAATTCCACAGAACGCAATTTTAAGATCAGTTAACTTATCAGCGTTATTATTTTCGTAAAACTGTAACATACGGCACCAGTTTTTTGTCAAGCGTAAATCAGTACTTCACACTACTTTTGAATATCATCGCCGTAGACAATAATCGACGTCATCCTCGGTAGATACGATCCTCATACAGCAAGTGCTGATCTGCCGTTCACCGACTGGGATTCATCATCTATCCGTTTAAAGTTAACCATTCGATATCAACGCTGGCCAGTTTCCTTCCTAAAAGATAATTTCTATTTCCGGCGGAGTCCAAAGTGTGCCGCCGCCGCCACTAATATGCTGTTTTGAGAAAAATACAGCTGAGTTTTACACGTGTACATTGCGGAATGGACTGAACAGCAGGCCAAGTTGAATAACATACTTTCTCGGTGGAGCATCAGGCTATCATTTTATTTGCTTCTAATTTTATTGGTAATAATTGAACTGTCGGTCTGTATTGTCGCTAGAGATCAGTTCTTTGCTGATTGTTCGATACTTTTGTGCTTTACTTTTGAGTATCGATACATTTTTCGAAAGTTTTAGGCCGGTTGTTTTATTGTTGAAAGTTTTGATTTATTCGTGGCTAAGATGTGTCAGAATTAAACAACGAATCGAAAGCAAGGTACAACATTTTTTAAATAAAAAAAATTTACAGCTGCAGTTGTCAGGAAAAAGTTGATTACTATCAAGTTAATATGATTATCATCTTTGTGGATTTCATCAGGCAATTTTATAAATTGAAAAATGTGGATAATTTGTGTCATGGACTGCTTAAAGCGATGCTCGCTGCCGAAATCGATACTTTTTCCCCCGATTACATATCACTGGCATAAATACAATGTATGGTGAAATTGTGGGCTTATGCCGTGGAGCATGAGTTGAAATCGGGAGCTACTTGGGTTCACCGTGTGCTGTGAGAAATTGAGGTCAGAAGCATCAGAAATTATACGACGTCGTAAAATTCCAAAACACATCGTCAATTCCTCGATCTGGTACGTCGTCTCTGAAACTGCGATAAATCTGTTCGGAGTGACTGTCATAAAGTCAACGCTGAACATAGTAGATTTTTTGATACATGTTCACTGGACTGATGAGAGAGTATCAGGCGTTTCACAATTGGTCTTTTATTCCACTTGAAAGCAGTCCAATACTTTATTAGCTACTATATTGAATTAGTACTTCCGACCAACGAATGAATCTCTTGAAGATTACAGAATGGACTACCACTCTGAAGGTTATTTGCGAAGCCAGGTTCACGGTGCAGGAAGCGTGTTTACTTTGGAGGAAAGCCGCGGGGGCTCTTGTATCGAAATCCCTCTCAATGGTATCTCCCGCGAGCAACACTGTACATTGATCCACTGCTATGCGGAATTAATTAAGACCGTAGTAATCTGGAAAAGACGGTTCATTTCCTGGCACGGCGTACACGAACACGACCTTGACCACTTTCCCGTAGTGCGACGAGGACTGCATCACGCCAAACGGAAACATCCTATGATTTATACTAATCATGCATATTTAACAATAGAGTCATTCCAGAAAATTTATTTAAAGGGCCAGTGGATGCCAAATTGCAATGATCTGAACATTAGTAAAATAATTTACTTTTAATACTTATGCATTAATTTCCTTCCAAGTCAGAACAAATTTTTGTGCTTCAAAGAGAATCGTTAGACATATCTGCTATCTTTATTTAAGATCACTTTGCTTGGGGGTTTTCCAAAAATTAGTAATGTGTCATTTATTATCAACAGGAGCTTTATTTGAATACTAATCTAATTCTCTCACTTCATTAATCATATAGGATGGGCTAAGCAATAAAATAGTTATTTTTTCATCATGTATCTTTAAATTGCTTAATGTTGACTGGAAATTTATAAATTGTCAGTACGTGGACGATAGGAGTTGCAGAATAGAAAAGGTTTCGAAATGTGGTGCTAAGGAAGAATACTGAAGCTCATATCATATGGATGGATATAGTAATTAACTAGGAAGTTATAAGGAGAATAAGAGAAGAGAGAACAGTATGGAGGACTGACCAACAGAAGGGATAGATTAATAGGCCACGTTTTGAGAAATGAGGGTCTTGTAAAATAAGCTCTAGAGGGAAGTGTGTGGGGAAGAACAGAAGAGGGAGGCAAAGGGTGGAATCCTCTAAGCAGATTAGGGAAGATGTGGGATGTGGTAGCTATGGGGATAATACTTGTAATACACAAACTATAACAAAGAAAAGGTGCATTTTTAAGATGAAAATAATATTACCTGACGGCTCGTGAAGATTATTACAGTATAAGTAGTACATGAAGAATATACCAGAGTAAAATAGACAAAATAGGGAGATTAAAAATTTAATATAACAGATCGAAGGCTTTCCCGGTAAATTGAATGAAGGAAAGCTTCTCGGGCTGAAGCCTGGAAGACGATGGCAGTCAAAGCCGCCGAAACGTCGCTGTTTCACGATATTACCCGGGTGGAAATCCGAGAAGCTTTAGTTCATTTAACATAATGTTGGTAAAACGTCGATTGTTGACGCTCCCGGGGCTATTAAATGGTATAGTAGATTTTACAGTGGACGTGGAGAATAGTAATTACTTTTAGTTCCATTAATGGAAGATAGGTAATAGGATATTTGGCTGTGACATGATGAGTTGAGACGAAGAAGTCATGACCTGGCGCTTATCTCGCGTATCTGCTTTCTAAATCAAACCAAAAGTGATTTCTCTCTCTCTCCCTTTGGCGTTACCTTTACCGTAACGTACCGTGGGTGCTATAATAAAACCTTATGTAAATATGTTACTCATTGCTCGGTGGAGAAATTTATCTGATACGTAATCGTCGTTCCACGCTGCTGCTGTGAATTATGTTTCCAAAAATAAATACAAAGCTAAAAAATTATAATATCTCTGGAAAATATTTATCAAGTATTAAATAAAATCGAACATTCCGAATTATTATTTGCCGTATTCAATTTCGGGCTGCTGATGAATTTAATGTGCGTCATTATTTAAATTGCCGTTCCGATGAAAGCTCTCATACAGTGTTTTAGAAAAAAAATCGACATTTATTGAATCATAATTTTGAGTAGATAAGAAAATGTGGTTTTAAAATAATATTTGATTAGTTGACACGTGGTTAATTCGTGCAGGTCATTAAGCCTGATGATGATCGTCACGTGCCTGTGGTAATTTCAATGAAATCGGTTATGGCTGATTCGTGGTAACAAGCTGCTTAATACGCGAGTATTTTAAAAGGCATATTTGCAGAGTCAAGTTGGAGCTACATTCGTCGAGGTATGGCTAAAATGTGTTGGTTGCACATAGTGTGTGTGCAAAGTGTGAAATAGCTGACAAGGGTAGAGTACAATGGCCTGTGAAATGGAAGGAATTGTTGCCTCGTGAGATTCACAGCGCCGATAAGGAGTCGGAGGTTAAACTGTCACGGTCAGCCTAGATCAGCGACATCTTTGGGTCAATAACAGCTTAATATAGTGATTTGCAATTCCTTATTGTAAGGTTAATACACGTCAACTATGAAATAAACTAGTACTCAAAAGGTTTTGCCACCAGTCATTTATAAATAAATAATTAACGACTTGTATTACAGAATATGGAAAAGTAAATACTGCATAAAGAAGAAATAAAAACCCTACGCTTTGCCGATGATATTGCCGTATTAGGGGAGTCAGAAAAAGACTTTAAAACCATAATAAATGGCATGAACGTAATCTTGGAAAAAGAGTTCAATATGAGGATTAATGGAGGGAAAACCAAGGAATGGAGTGTAGTATGGGAAACAGTGGAATAACAAAGCCTATTAAATTGGGAATTTTGAAGGAAGTTAATGAATTATTCTACTTGGGCAGTATAATAACTAGAGTAGGCAAGAAAGGCATTCGCAAAACAGGGGAATTTATTTACGGGTAATATAAGTGTGAATATTAAGAATTCATCGCTAAAAATGTCGGTATGGAGCGTGGCGTTATATGGGTGCGAAACGTGGACGGTAGGAGTCGCAGAAAGGAAAAGAATAGAAGCCTTTGAAATGTGGTGCTATAGGAGAATGAGATGGGTGGATAGAATCACTAACGAGGAAGTTCTAAACAGAATAGGGGAAGAGCGAATAATATGAAAGGCCGCTAAGTAGATTAGGGACGATGTGGGAAAGTTAGCTATATGTATGCATTTCAGACAGATTTATTTTCTAACCTGTTGGAAATGTCTAGCATTTAGTGCATCTTTTCAATTGTCTCAGGCAGCAGACTTGATCCTCATCACCAATGGGTGTTGTGAAATATTTTTCTTCCAGTTCAAGTTCTGTCGAGAATCTTTTATTTTCTCATTGCGAATTCATGACGTGTTACATATACAGGAACTCTTTATTCGCGCGGTTTCGAACAATCATGTTTTAATTAATGCGACACTACTTTTAATTCAAGTATTGATTAGAGAACCTTTTGCAAACCTTGGGAATAATTTAGATTAACGACAGCACCTTCAGCCAGAAGAATCGCGTGGCTGTCGTCGTCAAAGTAGATCCCTGAGTTTCAAGCCTCACTGTGCCTATTCGAAATGACATATCATTGTGAAAGGTCTCGTTTTACTCAGATTTTAATGCCAAATGAAATTTTTTGAAACACTTGCATTTTGGCGGAAAAACTGAAAAAAAAGGCAGCGTTTTTTTGTTTTTCTTTTATGTGGCTCGACTTTGATAAATCGAAGATTTCAAACTATTGTTTCAAATGGTCTGAAAACGGAAGACAGTGCAAACCTGTCCGCAAATTTTGAATCATCTGTATTTCTTAACTTTTTAAAATTATTCATTAGTGGAGCACAAGTAACTGTTGGACAGTGCACCGCAGAAGAGTGGGACAAAGCTTTTCTTGTAGTGGTTGAAAGTCATAAATATAAAATATAAGCTTCACTGATGTAGCAACGCTCCAAAATTGTGTACGATTTTTAAAAAAAGTGCAGGGAGATAGGAAAGGTTTCTTGGAGCGGGAGGCTAAAGTAGGGTAGCACCCCTGTCCACTGCCCCCGGCGTCTCTCTTGGTTTTAGTTGTAGTGGTGGTCGATCGAAGATTGTCTCTACCCCAGAAGCCTCATCAAAGTGTGACTCATTAGTCTGGATACTAAGCTTGGCAGTTAACAGCGGGGAGCCATTTTGAACAAACCTCGCCAATACCGGGATAAAAGAAAGATTACGAGATGAAAGATTTGGATCTTATTCGATCGGAATACTGCAATCAGACGATTTTGCAATATTCGTCATAATTGCATATTAAGTTTTTTACTGACATTTTCCGTTATGCGACATACGCCATTTATCAAGATTTATATATACATTGAACGATTCGGTATTTCACTTCATAGGCTATAAACGACGTTACGTCCATTACGAATCTCTTAACACGCCGTCCGTCTCGTTTATTCTCGCTCGTTTTGTGAACGTCGTTAAATTAAATGAGGTGCTTTAAAATACGACTTGCTAATAGTCGATATCGGCCATTTGTTGGCTTGAACTAGAAAGGCTTCGTCGCTCGCCCGGATACTGAACCGACTATATATTTTTCCTGCCGGTTCCGAAGCGTTCTATCTTGGTTGAAGGTAAACCACACTATCACGAGTGAAGTATTGATTGGCGTAGATTATTAAAGCTGTAACCATTTTTTTTTGCAATAAAAGTGTCTTTAGGGGCCTTTAAAAGATGTATAAATAAATAAAAGGCTTTGAGTCAGAAAACTATTACTACTATTTATTACAAAAAATAATATAAATAAAGTAATTAAATTAATCTGACTTGTAATTATATTATAAAATAAAACGCGAAGAATGGCCGAAAGTCAGAAATGGAATAATTTAATGGTAAACGTTTCGTCACTCAGCTTTCGGGACCTGCGCAGTTCTTCAGATAAAATACAACAAAATTTTTTAATTGTTTCGGCCTTGGACGTTGCTGCAGCAAAATGATATGTAGTAATATTTTAATTAATGAACTGAGATGGGTCCCGAAAATTGAAACGTTTTCAAATTAAATTCTTCCATTTCTGACTTTTGGCCATTATTTTTATTTTATACATAACATGAAGTCAGAATAATTTAATTACTTTATTTATTAACTTTGTAAAAATGTAGAAATTTTAGTGATTGATTTTAATGTTTATTCTAGGTCTGATGAGTGAGATGCTTCACGTCAGATATAAAAATTCGGCCATTAACGTAATATATGTCTCAAGTAATTTAAACAAAAATACTCTTATGAGCTGCTGATGGTTTTTAAATGTTCTTTGCTTGTGCGACACGCACCTCAAAATTTTCATCCTTTTTAAATAATTTTTGATTCTGAGTTATTTGATAAAATAATTGTAATGTACTGTAAATATTTCTTTCTTATCTTTGTAGTGAAAATCACACCAAATGAGTTTCCAAATTTACATAAAACTCTTTTCCTGTCATTCCGAAGGGCGTGAGAATGGTACCCTACAGCCCCACCTACCTGATGCACATTTTCTAGGGTTTCCCTGCATTTCTTTTAGGAGAATCACCGGGTTAACTATTTCCCGGTGGCCTAAGAAATGCCTGTAGAAGCTTCGTTGATTATGAGGCTCACCGTTGGGGATGCCTCGTACTTTCTCTCTGTTTTTTTAGGTTCTCATACGCTGAGGCACCTTCATGCATTTTACGAAGTGCACGTACTGGGGTCGAAGACCATGGGCTTAGGGTAGGAGCTGTCCGCTCATCCCAAAGTATCAGTCGGCGAGCTGCGGAGAATAGAATGCTGCGACCGCACAGTGTACACATCCCCCGTCATTCGTGAGGGCGTGAGAATAGTACCCACAAGGCCGATCTACCTGATGCAGGCTTTGTAGGGCTTTCCCTGAATCTCTTTCAAGGCGAATCACTGAGTAAGATCCCTAAACTACAGGGCCGTAGTCTCTACCTTCCGCAGGGATGGGCACTCGGGGAGTTTTCTCGCAGGCGCTTCCTCCAGAGTGACTCCGGGGCTCACCTGATCTTGTCGGGAATGCCTCGTACTCTCTCTGGGTATTTTTTATCATTCTCACATGCCGAGACACCTTCACCTATTTTAGGAGTATATGTACTGGGGTCAAAGACCTTGGGCATATGGACAAGAGTTGTCCGCTGATCCCATTGGAGCAGCCGGCCAATTGCCTCCAGAAACTGGTGGAGACACGGAGAAGGGAATGCTGCAACCCCACAGCAAACTCGTCTCCCGTCATTCGGAAGGGCGTGAGAATAGTAGCCAATGCCCGACCTACCTGATGCAGGTTTTCTAGGGTTTTCCCTGCATCCTTAGGTGAAACACCGGGTAGGATCCTTAAACCATAGCACGGGGGACCTAGTTAACCGTTGGTTACCTTGCTCTACCTTCCGCATCCCCCCTTTTCAATTCCCTTCCTATGCTATTAAAGGGGAGTTGCCTGTTTCAGGATCACCCTCGTGTAGCCTGTTAACAAACAAACAAAAGAAACCAGAGCCTAAGAAATGCCCGTGTGTGCTTGATTAATTGCGAGGAGTTGTCTCTCTCTCTGTGGTTTTCTCAAGTTTCTCACATACATGATGACTTTTAGGTGAGTGTAATGCGCTGTACGTTGCAGGGCCTGAGCGGGTCGCTGGAGGAGCGCGAGCAGCTGCTGACGGAGCTTCGCGCCGCCGCGGAGCCTCTGTCGGGCAGCTGCGCCCCCGAGGTGAGCCGCCAGATCGCCGACGCCGTGCAGGAGGCCGTGGCCAGCTGGCACGAGACGCGTCGCTCTCTGCAGGACCTTTGCACTCGCTACGGCGACGCCGTGGCCCTGTGGCGCCAGTACAGGGACGCCAGCGACGCCGTGCGCGCGTGGGCCGACCAGCAGCTGGAGGCGGCCGCCAGGCTCAGCGCCGACCTCACCCCGGAACTCGTGCAGGTCAGTCTCCCTACCTTTGGAAATTGCGAAACCTGGCTACGTCGAGCGGCGTTACGTGAACAGTCGTCGTCGTCCGCCCGTCCGTTCTGCGTGCCTTCGCTTTCTCATATCTTTAATAGCGACCGGAATTTTATAGTTTTGAAATGTCAGAACATTCGTGTGTTTGTATGTGTTCACAAACGATAAAAACCCATCTGTCCCATTATTGCTGTGACATTAAATTCTTTAAATTACCGTGTGTGATAAATTGTTTCCCAGCAGATGCTGACATAATAGCTGAAGTAGGCCGTTGTATTGTATTGTAATTTTATTTTAAATTCTCGCGGTTGGTATCCGCTTAACGCAGCAGTGTGGCTTCCGCCCACGCCGAGTACTAGGAATATTCCCTCTCGCCGCCGTTTAGGGTAGTTGTTTCGGGCGGCAGATTTCAGCGCCGAGAAGGCGCGAATTCGTCGCCATATTCCGTGGTCCACGCCCGGATCGATGCCGGCTGCATCTCGGGCGGGGCTCCGTCGCAACACGTCCGTCTCTATCTCCTTTCCGGAAACGGACCGCGACATCCTATCGTGGTGGAAGTGCTGCGGGACCTTTTCACGTTCAGTTCTCGTCCCTGCTCGGTCACACGTCGTGGCCGCTTATCGTCGTGCCTTATCGTCGTGTGAACCCCGTCTCGCCGGCTAAATATCGACTCGCTGCGCGCCACCGCCAATCAGACTAATTAACATTCAAAGTCCACGTTTCTCAACTTCCGAACGACGTGTACTTCCGTCGACGGTCGGGCACCCGGAAAAATCTCTTATTTTCCGTTTTAAGATAATGACTAAGCATTGTGGTATGTGTTTGTTTGTTTGCGGGCTCCGGAGATAACAGAATTAGCAAGGCTGCTTCGCAGCTAACGAAGCTAGTCTGTGCGGCCCACTTTCACGGGCATCACTCTCGGTGTTTTAACGCAGTTTGTAGTGCGCGTGACGTCGCCCGCCGCCAGGAGCAGGAGCACGTGTTTGCATCGATTGATGACATGAATCGGATGTTGTGTTGAAACTGTGTCATGACGGAACAGGCGAGCGAGCTGGGGCTGCGGGCGCACCAGGGCCGGCTGGACGAGCTGCGGGAGCTGGCGGCACGCGTCGCGGAGGCGGCCGGAGTGGAGGCGGGCGCCGTGCCGCTGGGGGCCGAGCTGACCGCGCTGGGCCGCCGCCTCCAGGAGGTCCAGGGGGCCCTCTCGCAGCTGGCGGAGGCGGCGGAGACGCGAGCCGCGGGGCGTCACGAGATCCAGGCGACGCGGGCCTTCCTCGCCTCCGTGCAGCAGGTAACTAAACTAATCTTATTTTATTATTAACAACTTTGTCGGAAGTAGAAAGTATGTCTGCTCAGCCGAAAGGGGAAGAACATTGACACCGACATAAATAGTATCAAATTTGACAAAAAATGGATGAAAGATGTAGAATTAATTATTTTTCTAATCTAGTTTAATTTTGTAACAAAATTAATAACGTTCGTAAAAAATTATAAATGTGTTTTTCATGGATTCTTTTCATTGTCGTTGAAGGAGGATTTACGCCTGGAGTGTGGTATCAGTAATATTTTTCAAAATTCTTGAATCCTGGTGCTTATATCCCCTGATTTTTGTATTATCGTAGTACGAATGTCTAGTATGATTGTCTGATCGTTTTCCGGCTGTTTGTACGAATCGGAGCCTCCACATTCGTTCCGATTGTTAGAACCATCTTATCCACACACTGTATAGTCATTTGTCGTATAAACTGTTTGGTTTAACGTGCACAATATTTGCGTGTTGCTTGAATACGTCAGTGTAGAACAAAATTACACAATTTACTGTGCCGATTTTTTCAATTGTTGAGGTCATTGTTTTTAATCACCTATTTTCAACCAAATTTTATTGATCATCCGGAAGAAGTCCTCTTGTCCTGTAGCGTTATCAGCGTTCTTATCAAACAATTTATTGACCGTGGCGCACGCCTGCACTATTTGTGAAAAGTTATTTTTGTTAATCCTCTCAAACTCTCTGGAAGACCTGCTTTTTATTGTGCACTGTATGTGCTTGAATAATCGTATCCACACTCTTCTCAACTAACACCGAACCACCAATTTGAAAAATAATTCACTGCATGTAGTTCATTAGTTCACTGGATACATTTTACAGAAGTAAATAATAAATTTATTTAACTTAATGTTAGAAATTATAATCAATTAATATAACTTAATGACATGTTTCTATCTGCCAAAAGGACTCTCATCAGGTTATAAATATGTCAATAAGTAAAATTAAACTGATTAATTATAATTTTCTTGACTGTTTTTGGCCTTATTTATAACTTAAATTGTACAGAAATTTATTTAACATTTATGGAACCTTTCAAAACACAATTTTTTTTAAAAAAAACCTAATACCGGCTAAAGTTAATTACTCTATAAAATTCATTAAGAAAAACTTCTTCAATAATATAAAATGAATGGTAAAAATACAGAAATAGATTATTTAAATTCTAAATAAAACATTTCATTCCCAACTTTTTTAGAAAAAAGTTATATATATATATATAATAGTTTAATTAAAACAAGTATAAAAACTTTGTATGATACAGTTAAATTTTTATGATTATTTTACGTTCAATTTTGCTCAAATTTTCCTGGACTAGTTTAGTCCATTAATACTGTGTGTTAACATTTAAGAATCAATTGGTTATTATTCTATAACATAACCTTACAAATAGCTCGTTCTTGCTATTTACAGGCGTTGTCCAGGCCTTACTAATGTTTTGTAAACAGTAATTTAGATTATCTGGTCATCAATTTACTCTTCATTAAAATTAGGTTTGCAAAATATGCTTTATTCCCTGCTTGAATCTTGTCTTAGATGGTCATTTCCAGTATATTTCCTTCCAAATTCTAGAAACTGTGGCTTTCTTTTTATCCTGTAGCTGACATGACTACATATTTAGCTTTCATAATATTCACTACCAATCCCATTTCTTATGCCTTTTGTTCTAATTCTTTATACACTTCTATTATTTTATTTTAGACCTGCATATGCTCGTATATCTGACTGACTCATTTTGTTAAAAATTGTGCCCCTTTGACCTACTACTTTTATAACATAGTGCACACAGTCAACTGAGATAAGGTTGTAGATAGATCATCTCCTTGTTTCACTCCTCCATTGAACAGAAATGTCTCTCTTAATTTATTGTCAGTTTTTACTCTAGTTGTTATATTTGTCAGTCATCTTTATTGATCTGTTTTCTGGAAACATTCATTTTATTCATGGCCTCCATGAGTTTTCTCCTATTTACATTATCAAAGGTTTTTCTAAAAAAAATCTCTGAACGTAATATTTAGGCTCAGCCGATGTTCATATTTTTTCTCCACCATTTGATGAATAATTGATGTGTTGGCCTGTCAGACCATGGTGTTTAGTTGTGTCAATTTCACGTTCGCCACAGTTACAGGCTTTCCTTAGATTTTCTCTAAGTAGCCCAAGGTATTCTTGAGTCAATTAAAGTCCCATTAGGTAGATGATTCATTGTTTGTAAGAAAACCTCATTACTGCCGTAGATGTTCATGTTTCGTCAGTAAAATCGTGAAATGAAACTTTTTGGTTCAATGATTTTTTACTGTGCAGATTTTTTTCTCTAGTCACGCCGAAACTATAAAGTTGTGTGAAACGTTAAAAAAAACGGAAAATCGTTTTATCGCTGTGTTTGGTGGAGTGCTCATCCATTTCTTAGTGGGTCGCTTTTGTGAATTTGTTCCTTTTAATCAATACGTATAAGGAAATAAGATCCCCAATCTACAGTCATCCTTTCTAAAATTTGTCAGAGACATTTTTATTCTCAACCCAAAATGTTGAGGTAACCTTCCGATCTGTTTAGGAAGAAATCAACATGTGCAAATTGTGTACAGTTTGTGCCTCGGTTCGGTTTAATAATGCGTGCTGTTGGGCCATTAGCCCATTTCCTCACTGGCCGCTGTAGCGCTTTGATTTAATTAACCTAGGAGCTTGCTGGTGTCAGGAACTTGGAACGAGAGTAATTGTAGAGCACTCTGCCATATCGGCTCAATTGATAATTTCTGTTCGTGACATTGGGAAATATCTGGCCGAGTGTTGGTTTTTATTTAATTGCTGTCACGGTCGGCTTTACAACCCGAACCCTAAATTAATCTTGTTCGTTAGATTTGAAAACGAAATTATTTCCAGAAATCCTTAAAAAAATGTATTTCTGTTTTTTTCTTTAAATTTTATATTTATGAATTTTATTTAGGGGTTGACAGACTATTTTCCTTATCGAGAGTAACGGCATCGCTGTTTGGAATCGCCCTCAGACCACAAAGAATTAGAATACCTTTCTGCGCCTTAGGGAAGAACATTTATATGTTAAAAATTCATAGATGTTAATATTTTTAATTTTCGTTACTTATATCATTCGGCGAATTTCTGACACATCCGCATCAGGTGGATTGCTTAACCGGCGAAAAACTTGAACCATTCAATAATTATAAATCTTTACCTCATTGGTCAGTGTTATTCAAATATTGATATAAATGAGATTTTAACACTCCCACCATATATATAACTAGTGTGATATATTTTTTTCAAATAATACCTCATACCAATAGGCAAAACAAAACTTAGAAATCTCTTATTGGACTACCCAATGAAAAATTCCAAATATTATAGAAATCAGTTTAAGTTATTCATTTATTATTTTACTGCAAATTTTGTTTATAAATTTAGCACTTTAAATCATTTTAAAAATAGTTGGACTCAATTTTGTTGTAGTAGTACTAGACTAGTATCGATTTAGTTTTTACTTAATTCTGGTTCTTGGGCTTTCTTTTCTTGCAGTTAGTTACTTAAAACTACAAATTAATCTTCAATTAGTACATAATATAACCATTTAGTGTGTGTTAAGTCCTCACCACATAAGTTATTGATTAAGGGTAAATTATATTTGCCTTATTGTTTCTTTAAATAAATTTATTAATTAATATATTATAATTAAAGGTGGCAAAGTATGTAATCAGTAATAACCCATTTTATAATGAATGTTGTTACAAATATGAACACATTTATTTTGAATAAATTAAGCTTGTCATTAACAAATAATACCATTTTACAGTTATTAATTGAAATACAAATGCATTGATTTTATATTGTTGTTTTCTGTCAATGATTTACAATGCTTTTGTCAATTGTAATACATTTTTAAGCTTATTTTACTGTTATATTCTGATTATTATTCATGTTCAGTTATTTATATTTTAATATTACTATTTTACATCAGTCATTACAAGAAATTCAAATTATTGCTTCTCATTTTTATCAATTATTTAAAATAATTATATTGATTTTTGTATTTAGAACTGAATTGTTTTAAAATTTGTTTTATTCTGACCTGAAAACTCTCTAAAAAAATTAATTGTTTTACGCTAACAGAGTTTGGCCGTTGTTGAAGAAGCTACTGAACAGGATACTGAAAATCAACTTGGTGCATTAAGAAATCACCTTCTCGCTCTGGGGAAAACTGAAGGTCAACTGAAGCAGCTAAGGGATCGTAATGCTGAAATTTTAACTACGTCTGCTGTTGATGATACATCTGTTGTGGAAGTTTTAGCATTATGGCAGCAAGTCTTCCGTGAAACATTCCAGCAATACCATAGGCTGTCTGCACGTTTAGTACGAGGTCAAGATGGTGCAGCTGCTTTGCGACTGTGGCAAGAATATCTTCTTCATGTTCAAGCCTTTTTATCAGCTAGTATACCTGGTGAATATGCTGCTTTGACTGAACATCAACATTTGTGTGAGGTAAGAATAGTGATTAGTGTCTGTGGAATTGGTTGGACTTTACAGAATAAAGTTTCAAATTGTAAAGAAGTACTTACAAGTTTATATGATATTGTTTCAAGGAAAAATTTTGATTGTTAGTAATCACTTATTCATTTGTTTGTTGTTTAGGTGTTATTTGGTCTTTCACTTTATTTAGTGTTATTATTGCATATAATTTCTGTAAAATTCTTGGTTCACATCACACAACATAATTCCATAATTTAATTCTACTTTTACTGCCCTTTATTTTGAAATTGTTTTAGGAACAAGTTTATTTTCATCTAAGTTTATTTTAAATTTCACATTTGTTATTCAGGTACATCAGAATCTTCTTACAAGCCAACAATCAGTACTGCTATCAAAAAGTGACAATACCACTAGTCATTTAGGAGGAGGTTTAGTAGAAGAATCAGTAGCAGAGCAATTTGCTTCCCTTACAAATCTTCATAATGAAACATTATCAAAAATAATGGACCGCCATGCTGAAGTTCGTGATCGTCTTGCTAGATGGGATAAGTACAGACAAGAACAAGCTGTATTACTGGCTTGGTTACGAGACACTGAGAAAGAAAGAGCAAGTTTACAGCTCAGATACATTCATTTACGCCTACTACCAAAAGTTTTACTTCATATTCAGGTATTTATTACTTTTTACATTTGTCCTTCAATTTCTATATATATATATATATATATAATTTTTTATTTATTCATTTTAGAGTTTACTAGAGAGATTACCATCTGGAGAAGAACAAGCTGAATCATTATATGAACAACATTCCAAACTGCTGCAGTTTTGTGACCCTGCTCTTGCTGCATCTATAAGAATGGAACATGCTGCAATTTCACAAAGAATTTCTAATTTACAAGCGGGTTTGGAAACTTGGAAAGTTTTTCTTGATCGTATTATTGTTTTGTTTTCAACATATGAGCAACAGGCAACTGCTCTGCAGTCATCATTTGCAGAAATGCAGAAGTCCATTGATCAGTGTTCTGCTTTACCTAATTCTCATAGAGGAATGCAAAGTCAACTGAAGCAACTCAGAGTAAGTCACTTCTTTAACAGAAGTTTTAGATATAATCATTTCTTATAATAACAAAATAAATCTTAATTCTATATTCTCAAATTTTTTCTAGGAGCTGCAAAAGCAAGTGTCGGATCAAACAACAGATCTGGAATCAATTGGTGTAACTGTAGAGCAGTTAAAAGAATGTGCAAGTCCTCATGACATTAAAACTGTTTCTCAGAGGATATGGCTTCTGTGGCAAGCTCAAGCAGATCTTGAACATCAACTTTCTTTAAAATGTCATCAATTGGAAGAAAGGCTGGGGCTACGAATTCTTTTTGATACAAGGTTTTTTTCTTATTTATCTATGCAGTAAAATTTGGCACAAGCTACAGATTTCAAAATAAGACTTTGTCTTTTGATTCATATTCAGTTCTTATTTTTTTGAGTATTATTTTAAAAAATTGGTCTCATAATTTCAGGCAAGCACGTTTCTTAGTATGGGCTGCTGAGGTTGAAGCTCGGTTAGAGCGTGCTCAAATGGGATCCCCTGAAGAGGTTTTACGACATTTGGAAACAGAAGTGCAAGCTGAAGTTTCTTTGAAGAGCAGAGAGGCAGACTGGCTCATACAATCTGGAAAGGAATTACTGCAGGCTGAGGACAGCGAAGACAACAGTTTACGAGAAAAAGTTGAACAGCTTCAAAACTGCTGGGAGAAGCTACAGGGTCTGGGCCGTGCCCGTGCAGCCAAGCTAAATGAACTTTTACTGGTTTGTTCTTTTATCTATCCCTTTCTTTATTCAAAATTTAACTAGTATAATTAAATATCTTTATAGTTAGGTAATTGTTTTTCCTCAAATATGAACGTTTCATTTTTCAATAATTAATAGAAATTAAATTTTAATTATGATGAGGCACACATGCTATTAGATAATACAACAATACTGTACCTCATTTACTTCATGATATATTGTTTAGGTTCACAGTTGTTTGTGGTATGATTGATGTAATAAGCTTTGTAACGATATTTTGATATATTCAAAGTCTGTTTGTTGCAGACAATGTCACAACTTGAACTACGCCTGACAGAATTACGTGCTTGGCTTCACAATATTGAATCCCAGTTAGCATCACCTTTGGTATTTGAAACATGTAGTAAAGAAGTTGTTGATGCTAAGATTAAAGAACATGAGGTATTTGACATTTAATTATTTAAAAAATAACTGAATTATCTAAGTAAAACAATTTTGTTAAATAGAAATTTAATATTCACATCCTACACTGTGTGGTTTTAAATTAATATTCTTAGATATTTTCATAGTAATTTTGTTGTTTCAGGAATTGCAAAAGATCATTGAAAAACAAAGTGGAAATGTGGGTGATGTCTTAAACTTATGTGAACTTCTACTTTCGAATTGTGAGGCTTGTAAGGCAACAATAAATACAGAATCCATCAGTGCAGCTACTGAAATATTGGAGCAAAGGTAATTAACATATGTTTAATATGTTCTTTAGTGCTTACATTGTTTCTGTTAACATTATAGTAATCTTGAATTTAAAAATAAATCATTTTATTAGTATTTTCCTTGGAATAAGATTCAGTCATTTGCATAATATTGTAAAGTTCAACTTTAAAGTACAGAAATCTTATATTCTGCAATGTGATCCATGCTTTGTAATTAAGTGGTGTTTCAAATGATTTTTGTACCAAAAATAGAAATTATGAAATCATACTTTTATTTTAACACATTTAATTATCTGACTTAATCTTAGGTGGAAAACTGTATGTAGTTTGTCATCTGAAAGAAAGAGGCGTATAATGTCCATTTGGCAGTTATTGCAAGATCTTCTTAAGTTAAGTCAAGAACAAGAAGATTGGCTTTGTGTTCAGGAAAGTGTGCTGGAAAGAATTCGGAATAACAGTAATGTTGGTTCTCAATCAAAAATTCAGTCACAGATTTCAGAAGTGGAGGTAAGTTTTTTTTTGGGTAAAATTATGTTTACCAAGTATTTTAATATTTTTGCATTAACTTTATACCTTCACACTATGTATTCAACCAAATATTCTTTTATCAGTTAATCACCCACGCCTCCCACTCTTTCTTTGCTTGCTGTGTATTATAAAGCATTTATTAATGTTACATTTTTGTTCTTAAATTATTATTTTTCATTTATCAATTTTATATTAGGTTCCAATATAATTGACCAATAACTAAATTAATTTGACACTTGCTAATAATAAGAGGAATAAAATATTACCGATTATTCAAAAATTTTCTTTTACTTAAAAATATTCTACCTTTCAGGGAGTACTAAAAGAAGTTGATTCACATTCTCCTGCACTAAGAATACTGGATCAGTCTTATTCTCGGTTACACAAAGAGAGTTGGCTTGAACCAGACAATTTAAGGCATCTGACAGCACCTGTTCGTGATTTACTTCAACGCTGGCATAATCTAACACCAGACTGTAATACAATTCTGCAGAAACTACTAAGTGACTTGCAAGTATATCGTGATTTCTTGGCAATTCATGGTCAGGCCTTTGAATCACTCACAAAACTTCATGTTCATCTCACTGAGGTGAGTTGACAATCAACATGTGTACAAAACTGAAAAACCTTCTTGGTTACTAAATTATGCAAATTGAAGATATTTTTATAAGCAATGCTTTCAATTCTATTATATGGATGTTATTTTGTAGTTAGTATTTTTCTTCTCCTGAATTTATATGATATTGAGTGGTTTCTTACTGTGATATTTAAGTCATAATATTTTATAAAGTTTAAAATCAAAATGCCTTATTTCATTTCATTACTTTCTGAATTCCAGATCCAGTACTTATCTGAAACACCCAGTGATGATCAAATTAAAAAACTACTTATTAATCTAAAGACATTAGAACCAATGGTACTGAAGGTAGAAGAAACTGGAAAGTGCGTACTGGAAAGATGTCAAAAAGAAGAAGAGACTGTAATACGTTTGATGCAGGAAGAGTGCCAAAACTTGTATAAGGATATGGAATCTCAAATTAAGCAGCTTCAACGCAATGGTTCAGGCTTGGTATGTATATAACTAAGTTGATCAGTTATATATAAGACTGAATAGCTAACCATCTCACTGCTCAGTCACTCTAAGAATGCCTAGATTCTCAAAAATTCAAATTTTCGTACTTCTCTACTAGTTGAAGCTTACTATTAGTTTAAGTTATTGACTTTTTTCTGTCTCTTTTCTATACAATTTATTATTATTTTTACTTTGTCTTCTTATTTTCCCTTATATATGTGTGTAAAAAAGAGAGTCATAAAAATATTGAGGCTTACTAAGCGTGTTAAATCCACTGTTAAGTATAGATAAATACTGTAAATTTAATAAGGTTTGATTCTTCAAATTATACATAAATGAATTTTTAATTTTATCACAATTACTGATCTATTAATTATGTTTGAATTGATTCTTATATATTTATGTAACACTTTCAGTCGGTGGATTCGTCCGTACAAGTAGAAACATTAAGATTTGAACAAGATTCAGCAGTTCAAGTTGATACTCTAAGACTGACATCTGAAGATGCGTATCGATATGAACTTGATGAAGCCCTGCGTGAGTGCAGTGCGAATTTGGATCAGTTGGAAATTGCAATTGGGGATAGCCGAGCTGCAGGACCTCTGTTGGCCAAATCGGTAGCTTCAGCACGCTCAAGTGTAGAACTAATAAGACACCTAAACTCATTGCTGTTACAAAATGGACGCACAGAAGAAGTATCTGCTCTCAGTGATAGGTTTACGAATTTACTTGCTCATGCTCAATCAAAGGAACAGAATGAACGTGAACTCAGGTAAACAACATAATTTTGAATTTTCTTTCATAATTTAAAACAATTTATTTGCAGTTCCTGTAAAAGACACACTTTTTCTCTTGGGTATTCAAGGTAGTGGAAACTATGTTTTCATGAATCATATTCTAATTAGTACGTTTAGTAAATGAATGAAATTACAGCAGCACAGTAAGTAAATGGTAGATTTATAGTACTGTAATCTACAAATAAAGACAAACTTTAGGACTTAGATGTATTGACTGATTTATTTTTCTATTCAACTAACCTTAGTTGAAGAACTGCTTTAAAATTTTAAGAATATAATTTGCAATTGAAATGAAGTTAATGTATATTTATGCTCTTTGAAACGTGAGTGAAGAAGAAGAAAGAGTGTCAGTTATATTTCTAGCTATACGTTGCAGTAACATTTTTCAGTAGAATAGTATTCCCGATTTATCATGTAGTATTATTTTACTGTACTTTGTGAAAATCTAATTCTGACCATTATTATATAAATTGTGCTATATTGCTAACCACTCATAATTATTCATGTTTAATTAGGTGCTTTGTTAATATTTTCCTTGTCTTATATCAGTTATATGAAACCTTTTTCTTAAGCTTGTGATACCTTCTTGGTAATGGTTTGCTCTTCAACGCTTAACAGGACATGGCTTTGGCTTTAACCTATAATATTTGTCTTTTTCACAGGTCTACCTTTGCAGAAGCATACTATTTTATCTGTGAACAGTTAAGTGACTTCACATTAGTTGCTTTAGCATAACTGCATGCTAAATATTGAGAAAATTCAATAAATTTCTTATTATCTTCAATTATAAATAAACAATACTGCCATTTTGTCAGCTAACAATATTGATATTTATTTAAGACATCTATAATTTATTAGTTACAGAAATATGGATGAAACATTGTAGATGTTTTAAATAATTATCAATATTGTTTATTTACAAATCAGCTGGATTTTTAAAATTTATTATTGAGAAAATTCTTTTAAATTGCATGCCTTTTTGTCTAATTTATTGTGGGGTTAACTATCTGCATATGCCATGTTTAAAAAATAAACTATTATTAGTTTGATATTATATAAGGTTAACCTCTAGCAATATCCTTGCATAGACTCAGTTGTTTTTTTTTCATGAGTTTTGTCAAAGTAATTGTAATTAATTATTCTGTCCTGTAAACATGTATGAGGTAAATTAGTTTATTATATTACATTTACTCTACCATTAATATAAGGTCACAAGATATTGATTCTGGTTTTAATGTTGTGTAAACATGGATTTTTTCATTACTCTGTATCCATTATAATCACAGAATAAATGTATTTAGTGTTTCTTTCCATGTCTGTACTGTGCAGTTTTATGTTTAGGTTCAGAATAACTTCAAAACTACTTATTAGTACCTGTATACTTAATAAAGCAGTCTGTTTTCTTAACTTTTCATTATATTGGAAGGATATATTTGTAATATGATGTCAATCTATTCTTAATGCAGTGAAAGCTCACGCCTTACATGTCCATTGTGCTCAAAAAGAAACTGGCAACAACTTGACAATGATCTTTGGAGATTAGAACAGTGGCTGCAATTTGCTGAGGGAACACAAAGTACTCAAAACAGTCCACCTAGTAATATTGAACAGTTGGAAGACACTATACAGGATCATAGGGTAACTGAACTTTAAAATTTTAAAGTAATTTCATTCAATTATATTATAATAGCTTAATATTCGTTTCTCAATTTTTATATACACTTTTGATAAATTATTATGTATTACAATAACAGTATTAATTTATAATTTCTAGTGTATCACTACGTATAATTAAATATTACAAATGTGAGTTTTGTTTAGGAATTTCTGATGGATTTGGACAGTCACAAGAGCATAGTTGTTTCACTGAACATAGTAGGCAGTCATTTGGCTGATCATACAGAAGATTCTAGTAAGGCAGATCAGTTAAGATCAAGATTAGCAACAACCAATAGCCGATGGGATACTGTATGCCGAAGTGCTGCTGCATGGCAAACTCAGCTGCAAACAGCCCTTATGGAGGTAAATACCTATTATAACACTACTAATCATGGAGGAAACATGATTAAATATTTACACATTCAGTGTGTCTTTCATTGAGCCATGACATTTGGATATCTTATAAGTGTTTACTGTTTTTATTTTTATAATCAGTGGCATCTTGAAAATGTTGAGAAATATTTTACTAAGAGACTACCTTAAAATAATTCTTAGTCAACTATATATCTATGGAAAATTTTCTTTTGACTGGATCATGAAAATTAAAACAATCATTCCACCTCTTCATTATTCCTGTCCACTCTTCCAAAGTCATCACTCTCACTTCTCCATCCAAACTTTGTTGCAATCATGGTGACTGGAACAAGTGCTCTGTGTTTCCACAATATTTTAGCCACCATTCTGAGCATGAACTAAGACATAGGCATTTTTCTGAATTGTTATAGTTAAAACAAATTACTGTATCCTGAACGCATCACTGTTTCTCATTTAAATTAAACAAAGTGTACTTCTCAATTGCTGCACATATTGTCAGTCAAATAAAATGCCTTGAAATATTAATTATTTCAATTTCAGAATCACGAATTCCACCAAATAATCGAAGAACTTGTTGAGTGGCTAGAAAAAACTGAAAATGTTATTCGGCAAACTGAACCTGTTGACTTAGCTGATGATTCTGCGGTTATTGAAGCAAAATACAACAAGTTTAGGGTAAGTGATTCTGTTAATGCACACTTGCAAGATATATTAAGATATGAAAATTTGTTTAGTTTTAAAAAGCCTTCCAAATATTTATTTGTGAATACAATTGTCAGACTTAAATACTTAATCCTACTCTGAAACATTATGTTATTCAATAATTAATTCCTGGTTTATCAACTGGCACAAAATTTTGTCAAACACATTTCCTCAATTATCAGGCAGACTTGGACCTAGTCACTTCTGGCAAATTCTATGTTATTTATTATTGTACTCTCATGAAATTTAAATATTAATTTGATATGATATAATAGTGTACAAAAATTCCAATAGGAAAATTATGTCCATTGCAATATTGGGTATGAAAAATATTTTATTTTCTCTTATTTGGTTTTGTGATTAGATTAAAAATTATTATCCTTAATGATCAATCTATATTTGTTATTGATAGCCATATGAAGTGTTTCCAGTATTTGAGGATAAACACTTAGGAGTGAACTTTTTGTTGTCCAAAAAGGATTAAGCATGAGGATGAGCAATTTTTATTATAGTTGTGAAAGATATATTTTATTTTGTTTGTGGATTGGTCAATAAAGGTTTTCTCTAGTTTTAATTATTAATGCCCCTCCAGGAATTGCGAAGTGATCTGGAGCGTTGTGAACCTCGTGTGATGTCACTACAAGATGCTGCTGACCAATTGTTAAGACAATCGGAGGCAGATGCTGGTAGCAGTACTTGGTCCAGGTTAACAGAATTGCGCCTGAGACTGCAGTCACTGAGACGTCTAACTGGTGTCTATGTTTTAAAATTGGGTGCTGTTCTTGGCAGAGATCCTTCTGAGATTTGGACACCAGTGAACACTACTGCAGCTACTTCTTTGCTGAGCCTACCTCATATGGTTTGTATTATTGGCAAAATCTGCATGACGTGAGCTTGTAAACATAAAGGAAATACTTTTGTGTAATAGAAAATTTTAATCTTTAATATTAATCAAGTTCAAATTATTTATGTTAATTTTGTAGATGTCATTCCATAGTAGATTTTCTCTCTTGGCCTTACTTGAGCACTGTAATGGTTCAAATGTTATTTTTATATTTTAATACTAAAGTAGAAAATCTAATTAAAATTTAACATTTGGACTGTGTTGCATGTTGAAATTTTATTTAAATTACACATACAGTAAATACTTCCAAATCTTTACATTTACTAAATACTATGTTTCTCTAAATTGTTGTTATAGCTTAGTTTAAATCATTTATTCTGATACAAAC
Source organism: Eucriotettix oculatus (assembly GCA_034510155.1). NCBI lineage: Eukaryota > Metazoa > Arthropoda > Insecta > Orthoptera > Tetrigidae > Eucriotettix > Eucriotettix oculatus. Next base: position 101,979,195 of record CM067378.1, read on the forward strand.
TGCTAACAATTAGATAAGCTTCAGACACACTTAACATTTTAAAGATTTTATTTGGTCAAGCATGGTACCTATGAGAATTAATTCAAATAATGTGAACAATGTTACACTATTTTGACTTAGGAAAAATATGTAACAAAAATTTATTTTCAAACTGTTTGTTAGTCCTAATAATTATGTAGGTTATATTTATCATGAAATACGATACCTCTAATTAGTCTATTATTGTTTCCCATTTGCTCATAGTAATATTTACTAAAATAAGTTATAATTTTTGTAAGGAATATAAACGAAGAAAATAAATTTATGTGAACCATGTTAGCCTATTATGTTCAGTAATCCTAATTCTTTATTCAAAAATTGTTCTTCTTGTAGGCTGTCTTTGGCAATAATTTAAGATGCTATCTCTATCTTAATTTAACATTTCTCTTTCATTTCAATACCTTAACAGTGCCTTTCTTATTTCTAATTTTAAACTGAGATTAGAATACTTCATTATGTATTATCAAAAGATATTCTTGCAGTTTTGTATTCATACTTAAAATCTATGATGTCAAAAATGCTAATTGTTTCAGTCAGATCTAGCTCAGAGCAAATTTTGCAATTATAATTGCTTGGCTTGAAGTAAATGTAGAGATAATAAAGCAAAAACTATGCCTAGCACATTAATATTCTGTGTGTTATACAACTAAAAACATTAATTTGTTGGTAGAAAAAGTAGTTGTTTTTGCACAGTTGATTTGGTTCTGCACCTATTTCTTTCTGTTCTTTCATAGCATTTGGATCCGACTACCAGCAGCCAAAATGACATCTTTCAGGGTGGTGAACAGAAACAACAAACGTAAATATTTTATTCTTTCATTACTAACTTTAAAGCATATATCAGATAAGTATTATAATTAGGAAATACAATTAGATATGTGTTATTGGCAAATATTCACTCAAAAAAGTTATGGCCCATTCCTAATGACCTTCGAATTGCCAACAGCATTGTTGCGAGCCAGTCAGGAAGCAGGCTGCAGTGCAATGGATCATGTGATTTTTTTTTGTGTTGGGTAAACAAACTGCGAGATTAAGGATTTGTAGACTCTCAGATGGCGGGAAAATTTGCATACGCGATTGGTTCTTGAGGTCAGGTGACCTGGATTTTGTAATATAGTGAAGAACTGAAATATTGAGTTTGCGGAGACAACAGTGAGACATGATGGGGGGAAGTTTTGTTTGCGGGTCTGCGAGTATTATTGGAGGGTCTGGAATAAGCCACGGAAGTAGATGGTGAGACGTCCACATGGATTTAGAGTTTGATTGACTTCATTATGTCATGACAACAAGTTTTATTGAATTTCTGGCAAATTTTCTGTAGTGTTTAAAAGATTGATGTGTAACCCCGCCCTGGGAATGATTTATATCTTTTGGCTAGATTAAAATTTTTATTTTTTATTTACACAAATTACTTGACACCCTATTTTTTTTTGAAAGACTAGAGTGTAAAGCTGAACGAAAGTAATGTATAACTAACAGTTCCCATTACAATATGTACATATTTTTACTTTCCTTTAATCCCAAATACGGCTGAAAATTTCCCTTTTCTTAAAGTCTTGTATCTTAGAACCCCTAATAAGCGGTGACTAAACTTTATATTTGCCACACAGTATTTTAGATTTATTTCAAGTTAATGAACTTAATTATTATGTTATTTCATTTGTATATAATGTGCAGCATGATTTTGAAATTTTTGTGTAAATTTACAGTGAAGAAGAAGATGAAGTGGACAGCAGTGTTCTTGCCCGAGGCTATCGCTTCTTAGGCCGCGTTGTTCGCGCATCTTTGCCTATCCAGGCAATAATGCTGCTGCTTCTCGGTGTAGCATCGTTAGTTCCTATGGCTGAGGACGATTATTCTTGCAATATTAGCAATACATTTGGAATGGGTTTGGAACCTATGCTTCGTTACCAGAACGGACCGCCCCCTATATAAGTCTTCTTGGATTAGCTGTTCTTCCTTTCAATGAAATTCTGCCCAGAATTTAGTATTGTCATTTATTTGTAATTTTTGATTTATCAAAAATTAATTTTATTCATATTCTTCTGATGCCAAGTTAATGGGTACTAAGAGATTATATTTTTCAAATATGAACACTGTAATGTTCACAACAAGAAATAGACTGAAAAAGTAAATGACTGTGGACTGTGGCTTAATAATTTTATTACTTACTTCCAAGTCTCATGTTGTTGGTATTAAAGTACATTTTATAAATGAGCTTTGTATATTAAAGTGAACTGTGGTATACCTAAACAAAATAATTTGTTTAGAAGATTCGTATCTTCTGGAAAAAATAAAATGACATATTAGAATCAATTGTAAATAATTATAGAAACATCATATTATTAAAATTAATCATTTCCAACTTGCATTTATGTTACAGTGATATTTCCAATTTAATGTATATCCTAAATATGTGTATGTAAACAAATATTAACAGTCAGGTGGTATGTAAGTAAATTTTGTTTATAAAATTATTTTTTTACAGACTTTCTTCTGAGTTGCATATATGTAGTATTAAAAATATGAGTGAGATGACATGTAATATATTAATTCATTTGTTTATTGTAAATATGTGCATTACTCAAAATCTGATTTTAAAAGACATGTTAATTACAAAAGCTGTACATTTAAAAATCACAATTCTTCCTTTTTATAAGAGAGACTGTGTTGTCTATATGTGGGAACTATGAGAAATGGTTGAGCTTTTTCTAAATTTATACTTCCATATGTGGATGTGATGAGGTGATATTTTAGGACAGATTTTTATTCAAAATTATAACGATAGGTAAAGGAGTGGAACACTTTGTCTATCAAAATACGACAGGAAGATTGTGTGTTGGGGCAATGTGATATTGTAAGTCTGCTCTCCGCTTAAAATTACTTGCCACTATCTCATATATCTTCCTACAAATAAAAGACGTTACTCAAAAACACTTAAAATACTTGCCTCACTACATTAATCATACTGGACAAAGAAACTATCTCTGTTAATTATGTGTTAATAAATGTAAATTAAAACTGTTACAATATCTAATGAAAAAGTTTTCTAATTTTTAATGGTGCTAAGCAAATTTGTGAAGCTGGAAGATAGAGCTTTACAAAAGTTTACTATATAATGTTATGAACACATGAAAGTTTAGGAGTGAATATAGTTTATAGATAAATTTATATATATACACATACAGTATATATATAAATTTGGTTGGCTTTTAAAAGAAAATTATGTCCAGTTGAAACAAAATCAAAAACCAATGTTTGAATATGTTCACCTCCATTAGGTTATTAATGGATTGTTTTATTTTTAGTTTATCTTTTACTGTAAATTAATTGTATAACAATTATAAAATACATTTAAGTTTTATTAAAACAACATTCTTAACAATTAGCTTCAGATCTGATAACAATTATTACTGCTTTACCTGTTGCCTCTTATTGTATTTTTATATGAAAGAGCTTAGAAATTTGTGGAATTTCCAGTTTAAATGAATAAATATATTGAATTTCAGTTGTTTGTTTTATTATATCTTTCTTAAAGTAAGTGATTAAATTAGTTCCTTTTGCTAAATTGTCATGAAGGGTGAAATTCACATCTTACAAATCACCATTAAGAATTGTTGTGTATAGCTGCTATCTTAATAGGTAATAGTAGAATCTCAGCATTTTTGAGTGTTGAAAACTTCAGTAAATTTGTGTTAAAAATAAACCAAATTAATAATAGTCTCCAATTTAAAAGCCCGAAGAGAAAGATTTTGGAGAAATATCCAAATGGGAACGTTTAATCTTGAAATTGTTGACAAATGTGTGTATCTTGGATTAATGATATTTATTATAAAATACATTTAAGTTTTATTAAATCAACATTCTTGACAATTGGCTTCAGATCTGGTAACAATTATTACTGCTTTACCTGTTGCCTTTTATTGTATTTTTATATGAAAGAGCTTAGAAATTTGTGAAAATAAGACATTGGATGGGGAAATATGGAATACTCATTTTAGTAAATAGAGTATGTTAAGGATTAGGAGGAAATTTTATTTATAGAATTTTAACATGAAAAAGAAAAGCTCAAATTTACAAAACATGTACAGTTTGATTGTACGAATCCAAGACATGGTAATTGATGAAACTGAACAAAATTAGATTAAAAGCACTGGAGTGGAAAATTGTTAGGTGGATATTTGGATCAATTAATGATAATAAAGTGTGCAGGAGAAGGTACAATTTTGAGGACCTGTACAAAGATATTGACTATGCAAAAAATAAAAATCAATAGGTTGAGATGACTGATAAAATCGTGAAGAACATGACCTTAATTTGTAGTCTAACTAACAATTGCACAGAGAAAAAGTTTCCAGCTATTTGAGGTCATATTATTTATTATTAAAAATGTCATATTATTTATTATTAAAAATGTGGAATACTCCTGTAGGGTAATTGGGTTTCTATTTACAAGAATAATATTACATTAATTTGACTCAAATGGTCAAAGCCTTACTGGAGTTTAAAATCCTTCAAAGTTTGTTAGAATTGAACCCAAATGTTTTATATTTACTGTACTTAACTTGGTTTTCTGAAACGTGTCCCCTACATATGTTTTATACTTACATATCATTGAATATAAATTCTCAGGTAATCAAATTTTTAAAGCAAGTTATGAATTTTATTTGAAACTATTTGCTTTAAATATCAAAAGTATACTTTCAAATCCATATTTTACAGCATAAGCAAAATGTATATAATAATACACAAATTATATAACTTGACAAAGAAAACAGATAAAACAATCTTGTTATTTCTAAAGATCATGAACAAAGCTTTCAAAATCTCTTATCAAAAGATAATTAATATTATATGATGAATGTATGCAGGCCACAACTGCTTACTTTTACACACATATATGGACAACAGTTTTTTTAAAATATGATAAATGTTTCATCTTATTTATAAAAGCACCACAAGCTTGGCAAATTACACTACTATCAAAAACTGTACTAATTGAGATCATTCAATGTTAAAAGTTTCCCGTTTCCATTGAAAATTTCTGTGCTAGTCTTGGAACTCCTTACTTTTCATTTCTGTTGTCTTTGCTTCTTTATTCTCTTAACTTTTTTCCTTCTTGGAGGACTACGTGCAGTGTCTGCAAGTAATCGCTCCTCCTCCTCTTTTTTAGGACCTGGGATCTGCTGCTGTCTTTGTTGCCATGCCTGAATGAGTTCATTTAAATAAAATAATTTTACTCTGTGATTTTGTCACCATGCAATCTAATTGAAATATTGTATTAGGCCAAAATATTTTACCAAAAGAGAGTCTGAAATACTTCTGTATTTCTTATTATTTTGACTGTCATAATATCATCCCTTTCCTTATATAATAATCTGTTTTTCAGTAACCTGCCGTACAAAGGAAAAAGGCAGTCAGTCTAAAAAAAATGCTTTTATGAAGTTTTGACATTTACGTAACCCTCTTAGCTCTTTGAAAGTGGTTTTATCCGTACCAAGAAATATGAATTTGTTTTCATAAATTAATTATAATACATTTAGAACTCATATTTTCAAATGTCAAAAATTTTTACTTACTGTCTTTCTACTTTGGATGGCAGCAATGTTAGCTAACATGTAACCCCCGAGTATTATGCTGACCCTTGCTAATATTAACATTTTAAAATGTCGACAAGTGTATACAATAAATAAGCCCTTTTCCTCTACTGTTAGTTGCTTAATTTAAATGTTGTATATGGATAACTGATAAGCTTCACAATACCAAGTTAATCTCTCCTAGTGTTGGACCCTTTGAGCAGCCGAAATCACCTCTACCAAAAATCCATCCATAACTGTTTCCATTCGAATCGCCCAAGAAGATGGCATTTTGGGCCGAAGTGTAGAGGTACTGGAAAACAAAACTGCTTACAACCTAGCGGAACAAGTAAACATAAATATTTTACTTTTCATATAATAAATTCTGATAAGTAGTTTCATATTAAGAGTTATATAACTTCTTAAAGAAAAGCCAAAGCATTCATTTGTAGTCATCAGGTTGCATAATTTACTGACATACTAACCTGTTAATATATACAAGATAAAGAAAAGAAAGCAGAAATCAATAAAGGAGTAAGACTAGGATGCAGTCTGTCACCCATGCTGTTTAACACGTGATTAGGAAAGTTAAAACACAATATGGAAAAGTAATCATACTTCAAGAAGAAGAAATAAATACCCTACAGTTTGTCAATGAATTGTGGTATTAGGGGAGTCAGAAGAGGACTTTGAAACCATAATAACCTGGAGAAAGAGTTCAATATGAGGATTAACAGAGGGAAAACCAAGGTAATGGAGTGTATGGGAAACAATGGAATAACAAAGGGTGTTAGATTGGGAAGGGATATTTTGAAGGAAGTTAAGGAATTCTGCTATTTTGGCAGCGTAATAACTAGAGTAGGTAAGGAAGACTTACGTAAAAAAAGGGATATACTTATGGGTAATGTAAGTGTAAATATTAGGAAATCTTGGTTAAAAATGTTTTTATGGAGTGTGGCATTATATGGGTGCAAAACGGGGGTGGTAGGAGTTGCGGAAAGGAAAAGAACTGAAGCCTTTGAAATGTGGTGCTATAGGAGAATGCTGAAAATCATATAGACTGTAGAAAAATATTATTGTCAAAACATAAATGTTACGATCCATAGGCAATGTTTTCATTCCAATATTTATGACAGGAAACATAAAAGTATCATATAAATTTAATAAACTTGGTCTACAAATTGAGAAACTATGTCAATTGGTTATAATTATCATAAAATTTCATCTCAATAATAAAAATTGATAACATGAATCATAACAACCTCTTTGTAAGTTTTTTTTATCTCATTGAAAACCATGTATTGTATTTTTTTAAAGTTGTAACATATTACCTAATGTAAATCCATTGTCATTTACTTTTTAGTATAACTGAAGAAGTTCAAATGACACACAAAACATAGTTAATCTTTTAAATTAAATAAAAAACAGACTAAGAGGTTGTTATAATTCATTTAATTATTTATTTAAATGTCAGATAAACTACTTATTTAATAAAAATTGATGTCTAACCTGTATTACAAAGCTGAATATACACACACCACAAACAACATTAGCTCCTTTTTTGAGTGAGAATTCTATATATTTCATACAACCTGTGGTAAATATAGTAGATAAAGCAACTGTGTTATCATTTTTCCAAGCATTTATGAAATATCTCTGCTGAAGGTTATCATGCACACATGGTTTCCTACTGTAAGGATTACAACAACTCCATGGAATAACAGGGGGTAAGGTTCGTCCATCGGTTTCCATGAACCTGAAAGCAAGTTTAAAGCTAGAGTGTATTTAAATCAAGTATGTTGTATACATTTTTTATATTAGTTATGGGTATTTCCCTTTGTATGTAATTTTGTATAAATTCTGACCCTTTTCACATCTTTGTTAATTTACTTCATCTCCTAATCACGAAAATGATCTTACATCAGAAAAGTTCCAAATGGGTTCAACTCGTCATTGTTGTTATGTGTTAGTCAATATTAATATCATATGTTAGGCATAGATTATTCTCAGAAAAAGGCATATGTTAAGTGTAGAGAGGAATGGAAGAAGAAAGAAAGACTGAAAATATTCAGCGCCGCCGGGATTTGAACATGGATCGTCCTAGATCATAGATCGTCGCTGTAGCTGCAGAGTGCCTTGACCATTAGGCTATATATATTGTTAGATTTAGTAAAGTTTTGTTGATGCAGTGATCTATAACAAACTTTTTCAAGTACATATTTCTTTCTGCATTTTATTAAGACTTGTGCAGTCTATATATTAAAAATTAAAGCTACATATGCAGTTCTTATAGTCAGAGGACTAAAATAAATTCAATTTCAAAAACAGAAGTCAACCAATAAATTGATTTAAAAGTTATAACATACTTTTGGACAGTCCGTTCATCATTTAGCAGGTGTTCAGAATGTATCCATGATGAACTGTACCAGTCTTTGTAGTTGTCAACACCGCAACACTTTAAGTCTTGTTGAATTCTATTCCATGTTATTTTCCAATGCTGATCATTCAGGTACTGGGTCATCCCTTGATGCATGCTACTTCCCAATTGAAGAATTAGACTTTCAGAACAAGGTTTAGAAATGCATGCAATCATCAGAGTAAATATAGAAAGCAACCACGCCATAATCATGCTGGAAACCCATTTTCGTCTAGTTTTGTAACTGAAATAAAAAACATACTTATTTAGGTTTGTATAGCTTCTATACAGTAATTAAAATGAAGAAAATTATCTTTATAGAGTATAAAATTCTTTGGAATATTTTAATCAAATCTTGTTGATTGATCAGCTTTCTTTAGTTCATTAAAATATGTGGAATAATTTCTTGGAGCTACTTACTAGTTATAACTGAAGTGGTTACGAGTATAGAAGAAATTTATTAGATTGACAAATATCCTAAAGTTGCTACTTCTGGAATAAGATACTTTAAGAAATTTTGTAAAATGAGATTTGTTTCTATATCTCAAAAACATTTCCTTTTTTGAAAATTGCCTAAAGAATACTGATCTCATATATACAGGGAAATTGTCATATCAATATTTGAAAATGAAAGGACATACAACTGAGCAGAAGCCTGCAAAACAGGTGTTGTTTCTATGCTGTTCAACAGACTATCTGTAAAACCCTGTGTTTAAGGTGTACAAATTAGAAAAAGAAATAGCTAAAATACAGACAAAAATTAGTACTAAAATGAATACCACAAAATAATTCTGATAGCCTGGTAGCTTTCATTGCAAGCAGAAATTTGTGATTATTTATTTTCTAATTTTTATCTGTATTTTAGTTACATTTTTGTGTGCATCTGTTTCGTTGAAAAGGTGCACTGGAAATAAATTTAACAGGTTTTAACTGATTTAAAAATGTCTGTACTTTCAAAGGAAACTTTGAATCTAGAAACAAAAGACTGCTTGTAGTTACAGAATTTCTTCTTTAAATATGTAAAATTAAGACATTATTACATATATTACAAATTTTTTGTAAGAATAAATAAGAGCGAAAAGAAAACTAATTACAGACATCAAGTTTAATCATATTAGAACCTTTCAGGAACCTTCAACTTTAAAAGTCGAAGCTGCAGTACAAAAAATTGTTGGGAAGGGTCAATTTCCATTAGCTATCATGGAATAGGGGAAGAGTGAACAATTTGGAGGACTTTGACCAAGAGAAGGGATAGATTAAAAGGCCAGATTTTGAGATATGAGGGTCTTGTAAAATTAGCATTAGAGGGAGATGGGAGTGTGTGGGGTAAGAACGGAAGAGAGGTGCCAAGGATAGAATACTCTAGGGAGGCTGTGGTAACTACGTAGATAATCAAAGGCTTGCGCAGAATAGGCTAGCATGGAGGGTTGCATCAGACCAGTCTAAGAATTGATTACCACAACAACAACATGCAGCTGCGTTGTGTCAATGCATGATTGCGGCAACAATGATTTTTAACACAAAGGTCCTTCATTATTACAAATCCCTCATTTTACAACCATGACAAGTTCCGTGGACTATCCAGCAGTCAAATTTAATAGATAAAACAATTGCAGCAGTTGAAACTGATTCCAACTGTGATCCTTCACATTCATATCATCTGAAGTATGACGCGTAGTGACGTCATCCACACTACAGCGCAAAAACTTCTATTGCCCGTTTCTTTCAAAATAATGAACCTCAAGGGAAAAAAAAACGTTGTGTGTTATTCACATATTATTTCTAATTCTATTTTTTGATTGAGAAGAAGAGGAAGCCAAATAATTTTTCCCTGGTGTATATAAAGAACAGTGCAAGCAAAACTGTCCATTAAGAACAAAATCCTGTAAACTTATGCAAGGGGAAAAAAGCATTTAGAGTGTTCATTAGTGAATGAAATGAATTACAGAAAATAGATCACAATTGGTGGAATTATATTCCCCGCGTATACGCCCTTAACTCGTGATTGGTGCACAACTAGTGACGTCATTCTGTAAACGTGTATACAACAAAGGGAAAATCCTGATGTTTACGATTGGGGAATGGAATTCCCCTCGAGTCCAACAACAGATACAAATATAATGTATATTCAAAACTAGTAATTAGTGACAATATCTGAATGTTTGTAATTAATAAATAGGTTACTAAAACAGATTATAAGTCCGAAAACAATATAAACTTTATTAACAGTAGTTTGTTGGTGCACGACGTTTCGTTCTTAAATTTGGAACCTCATCTGGTGTAATTTAATCTCTAGAAATACAAAATTGTATCATATAAAAACTATATATGTGGACCAAAAGTAATAAAATAAAAACTGATGATAAAAAAGGTGCAAAGTTTCACAGATCATGCATCAAAATGGAATTTGTGAAAATATCTGACTGTTTGGAAATTAATAAATAGTAAGACTAGCTAAAAGTCAGACAAAATTAAATGAAACTTTCTTAATATAGGCTGTTTACTGTGGTTCACAAGTACTCACTGTACTGATAGTGATCTGCAGTCCATGTACAACTTAAATCCATAAATGTTATGTACTTTGAGAGCCAACCCGAATGCTGCCAAGGACAAGAACACTTTGTTCAACAGAAACTCATCCGCGTCGTGCATTTTTGAGCTTATGGTAACTATTCCTCCTATGCTAATGACAGTAATGACCGTACCAAAAATTATTTGAAGAGCGCTTAACAGCAACCCAGTGAACCATAAAACTGTCCTTGTTCCCCTGGACAGCATGAATACAGCAAATGCCATACTGCCCTTGAAACCCTCATGTTTCCTTAAAATAGTATACCAATTTTGTTGAAATTATACAATTTTTCGTTAAAAGCTTTTCGTGTCACTTATAACTCTCAAAAAATAAGAATCCCAATTGAACCTGGGTTAATCTTTGGCAGTATTACTTTACAGGTCGTCAAGGCAACCTGTTTATGCTTTTATCGAAACGATTTTAAGGTTTAAGCGTCACGTTGTGAATGTTTGTAATTGTAACTAACCTGAAATGGAATCGTTAACAGATAGCTTAACTTCAAGTGAACGCAGTACGGACGATGAAGCGGAAAAGGAAGCGGGAGGTTTGTATAAATTCTCGTTTGTTCCTATGTGATTCATGTCTCGGTACTCATTTCATCGTTTTGACGTCAATCAACTTGACTTTAGAGACTCAAAGCACAAGTAACTCGTTTTTATTTTGACACCCTGGGCTACCGAAATTAGCTTTGATCAAATGGTATAGCAAAGACTAATCTGTGGGAATTAACAGAATTACACTAGCATTGGTTCCACCGCGTTGACATTCCGATTCCAAATTATTTAGCTTTTTTGAAAGGAATCATTTGTGAAAATAAGCATAGGTCTAGTTTAGTAGCATCAGTGACGTCATGCCCCTGCACGGCCAAAATTGTAAATCTACATCAAGATTATAAGCATTGTTTAATTGAAATAATTATAATTTATCATTGAATTTTCCCTTGTTTCAACAGCACATTAAAAAGTTTTGTTATAAAAACGAGGGGCTAAAGGGGTAACACTATTCTCCAAACTTATACGACATGACCTGACCCCAACAAGCCACGCCCATTATTGACATTAACGTCGCCGACATTATTAGCATCATTTGGCGCGAATATTTGATCATAATATTTAATAATTAAAATTTTTATCATTTGTTAAAAGAATTTCCTTAATTTTATACAGCTTTGAAATCAATTCAAATGCTATGTTGCTGTATTCAGTCCTTAGACTGGTCTGAAGTAAAACCTCCATGCTAATCTATTCTTTTGATCTTTTTATTATTTTATCATTCAAATATTCGAAATGTAGTTCAAAGGATTTACCTTCATTCCAAATACACTTTTCTAGTTAATTTAAAGACTTTATCAATCACATATTTGAAATTTAGTAAAAGATTTTCCTTCATTCCAAATACAGTTTTGACATTAATCTTCATTCAGATACTTGTAATTGGTGTTGTTGTAGTATTGAGTCCTTAGACTGGTCTGATGTAACCGTATTCTGCGCAAACATTTTCATTTCTGCATGACTACCACATTCCACGTCCTCGCTTAGCGTATTCCATCCTTTCCTCCCTCTTCTGTTCACTTCCCCCTAATGCTAATTTTACAAGAACCTCGTGTCTTAAAACGTGGCCTATTATCTATCCTCTCTTTTGGTCAACGTCCTCCATATTCTGTTTACAACTTCCTCGTTAGTGATTCCATCCACCCATCTACAGCGTAAGAATATTAATTTTTTGGTTAACAGGCTACTTGAGGGTGATCCTGAAACAGGCAACTCCCTTTTATAGGCATAGGAAGGGAATTGAAAAGGGGGATAGAGCAAGGAAGGCAGGCAAGGGCTGATTATGGCATCCGGGCTATAGTTTAATTAGCAATTAACAGAGAAAATAAAGTGATAATGTTAATATCACACATCGTTTCTGTAATCGTCAAGTGATTCAATAACTCGCAGGAAAGACAGGAATCACCAACTCAAAATTGCAAAGCTAAGATTTATCCGAATGTACTACAAAGAAAAGTGTATTTAACTTTGTACCGTTTACAAATTACTGCAGGTTTCATTGTTGATCATTGTTAGGGTGTTCCATTGTTAGTCTGTGATATAGGAAAGTACATTGGAAAAGGCCACAATCGTCAACGACTCCGTTCACTTAAGGAGATGGATATTTCAGTTTTTTTTTTTTGCGTTAGATTTGTTTAAGGGACTGACAACGATTTCTTCAACCAGTCAACTTTGCAAGCGCGATATTTTTGAAATAACATCCGAAAGAGTTGATCACAATCACGTCACTCTTCATATCTTTTCACCATTAATCTCAGAGATTGATTGTTATATCAGCAACCTCATCTAACTGTATTTCGGTGTTGACACTTCTTTTATTTTTTTAAAAATATATTATTATAAACCAATGGAATATGACTCGATCAGGATTGACAAACATGTAAATATACCAAGAGTGGCCAAAAGTCAGAAATAGAAGTATTTTAAAAAGTTTCGTCACCAACTTTTCGGGACCGCTTCAGTTCATTAATAAAAATAAAATATCAAATTTTCGTGTTTCTACCGTACCATTTAAAAAAAAGATTTTAATTAATGTCCCTAATTTTAGGGACGAAACTTTTTAAAATTACTTTATTTCTGACTTTTGGCAACCCTTTGTATGTTATTTGTAATATTTAGCTTGCTAAATTTTAATTGTTTTGTTTGTGGTTGTTTTATTGCTACGGTCAGCAAGATGGTATCAGCCTACCTATATCGTTGTGCTGTGTATATAGCCTTGAATGCAGTGAGACCGAGAATTCGATTTTAAAATGAACTAAATTAATTATGAACTCATTAGTTATATTATTAAACCTTCACAGTAATTACTGTCATTTTATTTTTTGGCATAATTTTCTAGATGGTAATTTTAGTGTTTGCCGACCTCCTGTGGTATAGTGGCTAGCGTCCCTGCCTCACAACACAGGGGTTCCGGGTTTGAATCCTGGCATGGGCTTGGATGTTTGTTTTGTCATGGCCGCAAAGACCAGGATTAAGACTGCTGGTGACCACATGTCACTCCAAATTTAGAATGTGTCATGCAAGATGACAGACCACAGTCAACCCGGTAGACCCAGGCCCTCATAGGTCTATACTGTTCAAAGTTGAAGGGCAGTAAGTCTAAAAAAATAATGCTTTTGAGAAACCAAGGGATAAAGTTTTTTGAGCTTTGACATTTACATAAACCTCTTCTTTTTTTTTGAAAATTGTTTTATCCATACTAAGAAATATGAACTTGTCTTCAAAAGTTGAAAATTTTTACTTACAGCCTTTCTACTTTGGCCTGTCACATGTGTGAATAAAGCAGGTAAGGATGTCAAAATAAATGATTTGGTTATGAAAGGAAAAAATGAATTGCTTATCTGAAACTGAGAGCCAGCGTCGGACCTGTAAATGTTCAAAGTTTTGGAGGACGTAGCTAACTCACTCCCATCTGTTTAAAATATTTTGACCATGTCACACGCCCTCACTTCTTTTGTGAGTTTGTAAATGTAATTTAATTTACCTTTCACAGATACACAAACTCTATTACAACCGGAAACAAATGTGGAAGAAGGAGTACAATACACAGAAGAAGATTTGCAAGCTTTGGTATGTTCTGAAGTACAAATGACTTAGTTTGTTTCAAGGACTTTGTAAAATTTAATACCATGATCTATGATATATATATAAGTATATTTATTTAAGGCATAAAAGAATTAAATGAGTTACCAATTGAAATTAGGGAATGTAAGACTATTAGTAAATTTAAGGATAGTATATTTAAACATTTAAGTTTATAAAATGTAAACAACTGTAGAAGTGAGTAGCATTTCTTTGCTAAAAAAAATTCTTTATTATTATCATTAGTAGTAGTAGAACGTGTAAAGGAGCATAATGTTTCTCTTTTGTATTCAGGTGGATAAGGTGAAATGTTTCACAATTTTATATGACATTTGTGAAACTGACTGGACTGAAGAAGTGTATCATACTATTAGAACATATTTTTTCGAATTGAATGAAGAAGTTCTAAGTTTATACTTTTTAGGAGACTTGTTGGAAGCAAATTTGGGGTACCCTTCAGCTCCAGTGCGTGATCTTACTTATTTTTTGAAGGATGTAGGTTGTTTGGTCACACCTCAAAATTTCCATGAAACTGTTACATTTGGAACTGTAAACAATAGTATTGAAAAAACTATGTTGAATGTCATTGAAAATGTTTATGCTCCAGTATTTTTGAATATCACTTCATGGCCAGACAGTATCCTTTAAAAAGATAAAAATATTTATTCTAGTTATGAAGTTATTTCAGATAGTGAGGAATTAACGGATTATTTCAAATCTATATATCTTATTAAGCAAATGAGTAAAAGAAGTGTTATTGTGGACGGAAACATTTTCATTTAAACAATAAAAGCTTTGTTGTGTGTGTCTACAGGGAGCATATTAGAGCCAAGCAAAATATCTCCTCTATTCTGAGCGAGCTGGATGTTATTGTTTTCTAAGCACATTAAAAATCTATATCAAACCTTTTAAAACTTCTGTGAGGTGTTAAAGTAAAATGATATTGTATTAATTAATTAATGAATAAGGGGAATATATAGACCTTCTTATTGTGTATTACATTCAGTGAGGATGTTACATTATCATTTCAACTGTGATTAATATCAGTATGTATATTGTTTCTGTAAATCCTTAACAATAATACAGGTGTGAAAAATGATTTTAGTTCAAATATGCATACCTTTTTATCAAATTTAACAGAAAGGTATTATAAAATGATGGGATTAACTGTAATTTACATACCGATTGAAGGGGCACATTTATCTCCGGATGAGGCAAGCAGTGACAAGGAATTAATAAAACGTCTTGAAGGTGAGTAAGTCTGTTCCCTATTCTGTGTTTACTCACTTCAGTTAAGTGTTGCACAGAAGCTAATAGTGAGTGTTTATATGGAAAAGAATTAGAAATGCAACAAATATGTGACTCTTCACTGCAAATAATTTGGCATTAGTTCAATAGCTTTTCTTATGTTTGAATTTTTATTAAGCAATAATATTATACTGTTTTTTTTATGTTTGTGTGTAATGGGACATTTCATTAATGGATAAATTACTATGAAGGCAGCCTGAAAAACTTTTACTCACTTCTTGTAGTATTTTTTTTTCAACCAATACTTTTAGTGTTGAGTCTACATATTCTTGAACCCAGTTGTCTCCAATTGTATGTGTTCATTTCTTTACTGCTACTTTCTGAATATTTTATTCTATTTAAGAACGTGCGTTATTTGAAATGTCTCCTCTGTAATATAAACTTTTTTTCTGTTGTTATTGTACCGAATGATATGTTCAACTAACTAGCTAATTTACGAACTACAGAGTCAAATAATATAAAAATATAATCATTCAATTTTACTTAGGAGTTGTTGTTCACTGGAGCATACAAATACGTGTTGCATTGGGAGATCAAAATCAAGTGTCACATGCAGAACAATTGCGCCCACGTGATGAGTATCAATTTTGGATATACAGATGTAAGTTTATAATATTTTGTTTTTATATATTGCAATTTATAAATTAAGAGAGTCCAAAACTTTTTAAAAATTATTCATAATTAATAGCCCAGTCTTATAACTTGTGAGATAATTGTAGCTGCTTAACTTATAAGATTATTAACAGAATAACTTTGCATATTTCCCATAAAATAATGTTTTAAAAAATAGCTTCAAAATTGTTTTAAATGCTTTAGATGTGCTTAGTGTTCTGAATCTGTTTTTGTGCTTCTAACCTGAGTGAATGGACAAAATGTCAAAGTCATACACTCTTGTTTTCTTCAGAAGAAGATAACCTTGGCTCATGCCGTTGAAACTTTATTAACACTAACTGGTTGGAGCCCTGAAATCAGTTATGCCTGTTACTGTCCATGAAAATATACACACTCACTTACTCTATCTACTCTACAATTACTGGAAAAACATGCTATGCATTCTCTCATTAGATATCAGCAGATAATAATTATGGTAAAAAATTAAATGAGAAAAAAAGAAAAATTCTGAAGTTTATGACTAAGTGTTACGGATTTTATTTATATCCTTATTTTTGAAAATTTTTGCTTTGTTTTATTGACAAGATTATTATTTAAATATAACAGTAAATTAAAACATTTATGGTAATTTAATTTTGGTAACTACTCAGTTCTTATGTGAAATATGAGCAAAAATGAAATATACAAGACATGAGTGAAAATTAAGTTAATTATGAAGTCATATAAAGTTGATTACATGAAGACTAATCCAAAAAATGCTTTCCTTACTTTCTAAAATATTGTAACAGACTTTGTGACTGCAGTTAAACAATGGTCCAATTTATTTTGGAAGAAAGTGAGTCTTCATATTGTTGAATATGTGCAATGGTTTCCTCTTAAATTTTAAACTAGTGCTTTAATCTTTATTTTTATAACTTTAATAAGCATACTGTGCATCAATACAGAAGATTTAGAAAAAGGTTTATTTATTTACAGATGAAAATTTGCTTGGGCTAACCTATCAACTTCAAAATAAACAGCTGCGGCACATAATAGATATATTGAAACTGAATCAGTCAACATATGTTGAACAGTTTTCAACTATAGCAGATGAAATTGAGGTAATGTTTTTTTCATGCATAGAAGTATATCATCAATGTTATTTTGCAACACAAATTCTTATCATATAACAATTAAAACCAATGTTACAGACAGGTATGCAGGAGGCAAAATCAAACATTGAGTTTCTACAAATCCTGAATGAGCCTTGTGATGAACTGGACAAATTAGAGAACCCAGCTTTTATAACAGTGCATTTACCTCACATTTTAAATCTTATTCGAGTGATATGGATGAATTCTCCATACTATAATTCCAGGTATAGCACACCTATAATCTTGCAAGACATGTTTTATTCAGTTCTTATCTGTGAATATTGTATTTTAGTTTATTTAAGGTAATCAAAATTTAATTCATGTTTAAAGTACACAATTTTTAATTAATGTCACTGTTTTTGCCATTAATTTTCCAATATAACCATATGATAAATGTTAAAAGTTATTTCAATCCAGTGTTGACTCTAGCCTTCCTTATTTACTCTTTTATCTTATTTATATAACACTAAATGTTATTAAATGTCTGTCCAGTTACTTGATTGTACACAATTTGGGTTTCATATCAGAATTTTTCCGTCATTTTGATGTTTGCTGCCCATAATCACTTCAGATTTATTTTAAATTTGGTACATGTGTTGATAGATAATATAATTATTTTTCCAATATTCTCAAAGACTCTTTCTGAATTTTCAATGCTCAATTATGCAGCTTATTGTCAAAAAATTTAACGTGAACATTCTCATTGACAGAATACCAGCAATATAACAAAGTGGATTATTTTAATATCATTTAATGTCTTCCAATAGTTCCTCAGTAAACTTTGTGATGAAGGATTATTAGATTATTTTCACTATGACACTATCAAAGTGAATCATCTTCTGTCAGTTGATGGTTAAATAAATACTAACATGTATTAGTTGTTAAAGACAGATAAAATAAGGTTGAAAACATATTATTACATTTTAATGTTTGTTCTTAATAGGTAATAGACAATAGCATAGATGAGGATTAATATTACATAGTTGCAGAGATTAAATTTAAGCTTTAAAATGTGCATATGGGATATTTGCCTGTGCTGTTTTCTTTGATTGTGCTATGAATGTCTTTCCAATCTTTACTTCTACGCTCAATCTGACTAACATTGGCTTCTTTGTCCTAGCTTAAAACATGTACACCTAACAAATAATAACCTTTGTTCTGAAAAGTAGATTATATTTAGCCACAAAAATTATATGAAAGTATTGAACATTTGTTATGGTAAATGTTCTACAATTAATTAATTTTTCCCATATTTACAAGTAAGACATACCTCTTTCTTTAAAATTGTAGAGAGAAAATAACTGGATTGTGTCGTGCCCTTAGTAATCAAATAATATTGAAATGCCTCAGTGTCATTAACATGAATGAAATATTATTAGGTAAAACTAGGATGGGAATAAAAACTTTTGAATCCTGCATATCATGTTGTGTTAAATATAAACTCATCTATGACAAGGTAAGAAAAAGTAATGCTACTGTAATAATTTGAAAAAAATTATATATTTTTACAAGAGCCACTTTCATGTTAATATTAATTTTTTAATTACAAATTTTTAATTATCTGCCCTTGTCACAAGGATTCTATGGATAATATGATAAAAGCTAGAGTTCCATATTTGATAATAATTATTATTATACAGCATTGTGTAAAATCAATTTGAGAAAAGTTTTGTTGAAGTTGCTTTGTAGATTCATCTGAACATAATATATGGAAACTCTCTTTGAAGTTAATCTTTAAATACCCTTTTTAAATACTCTCTTTAGGAAAACATGTTTGTATATGATTATACAGATTTAATTAGTTCTACTTACTGTCTTACCCTTCAGATATGTAGATGATATAATAATTATAAAAATTCTGATAAATAAGAAAATATAAAAATTTTATTCTTTTATTGCTTAAATATTTATTTAAACTGTTCTCAGTTTTTAAGTAAATGAATTACTCAGAATCAAATGATGTTTTCAATAATGTAGTTTGTACATAAAAGGGAAAGGTTTTGAAGGACCATACATTAAATATTTCAGGTTGCTGAAGCTCATAGTTCTTACTCTAACAAAATATGGTCTTTGGATTCATCATCTATTTTCAGTCACGTTGACTCATTTACCCAACGATGTCGTGATATGGTTGAAGTATGCGAAGCAATGATGGTCTTTGGCAGGTAATAATTAAACATTATACCTTTTATTGAAACATAGTTGGTGTTTCACTGATTGTTATTGATTACAGAATGGATGAAAATGAAGCCATTCAAAAACCTTCATTTCGTGGAACTGAGGGCCCAGAATATGAATCTGTGTGTGAGAGAGTTGAAAGAACTTTTCTTAGGAGTTTAAAATCAATTAAAGATGTTCAAAATACTATATTAGATGTTCAGTCAACATCATGGTATGATACAATTATTAGGTAATGATTTTAAATAATATTTTCATTACACTTATGTGATATGAATGCAAATGACAATTTATGAAATCTTCAGTTGAATTAAAAATAAATTTTAGTCTGTAAACATATTCTTTCAGCCATTTTTTGGAATCTCTGTATGACAAGTAACTTTTTTAATAGATTCAGAAATCAAATCAAAGAATTGGAAGTCATAATTGAAAATCTTGTGAATAAAGTTTTTGATTATGTGCGCACTGTTGAAGAAGGTCTGGATGCTCTTCAAGCATTTTATCATTTCTATAAACGTCCTCTTCTCAAATCCTTATTTGACAAGAAAACGATTTATGTAAGTTCATTAATTTTATAAATAGTTATATAATGCATAATATTTAACATTTTATTGCAATATTAATTAACTTAGAACTTTTTCTTAAGATATGGCTTTTTAAATTATAAACTTATATAGTTATTCATCCAAAAATTGGAAATCACAAAAAAGAGTAACAATATACCATGTAATTAACAGTTTTTAATAAAAATATTTTTCAAAGGTTTATAAACTCTTTTCTGATGATATGGCTGAAGTCAAGAGAGACATGATTGTAGGACGAGATTTGTTTCCATCATGTATGCCATATTTTTCTGGACTAGCCATGATGTATCGAATGAAAAAGAAACGACTTACTCGCCTAATGCAGGTGTGTTACATTATTCATTAGAGTATGCTTTGTATTATAGTTTCTGTGAAAAGATATTTAATGAACATTAATTCTGATAAATTTCTCTTTAGCTAAATATCATATTGAATTTGAATATTATTATTAAGTTCTAATTACTTTAATATTTTTATTAACAATTTGTTTGTCTGTAGGGATAATAGTGTAAAGTTCCTTTAAATAGACAAATTCACTACAATGTATGTTTGATAAGAGTGATTTAATGCAATAGAGAAACCAATCAAGAAGTTGATGTTTTGCCAATTAATTACAAATGTTATACTAATTATAATACATATACAACCTTTCTTGAGCAAAGAGTGTAAAAGTATCAAAAATATGTTATTGAAATTAGAAGCTGAAAGATTGAAATATTAAGTGAAATATGTATATTTGTCTATTTTAATTTCAGTACTGATTAATATATTGGAAATATGTTAAACATTTTAAATACAAATCTCTCACAAGAAGTAAATTATACTTATGCTTAATACTTTTAAGCATGAAATGAACTACATGAATTCACAAGTAAAGTAATATTGGATATTGTAAATTAGTAGTAAAAGTATACCCTATTAATTAATAATAATTTAAAATATAAAGACAGTATAAAAAGGTTCAATTGTTTATACAAGAAAACAAACTTGACATAATTAAGGAAACATGATTGGTAATGTGCAACTTAAGTTGAAAAAAAAATTATTTGAAGTAAAAATGTAACAATTATATATTTAAACGAGAAAGTTAATTTAATGGGAAAATTGCCATTTTGAAGCACTAACAGATGAATTTCGGAAGGGGAACTCCACAATCAGTGTGATTGTGGATTTTAAAATAACAATTCCATTAATAAAAATTAATTAAGCATATTTTGTACATTGTGCCTCATATTTTTGTTTATGTATAGTATTCTTATTATATACAGCTCATTGATAATGCAGAATGGATGCTGCCTTGTGCAAGCGCAGAAAAGGTTAGAATGCATTATGAAAAACTCATGGCATGGATTAATGAAGCAGTGAAAAATTTCTATCGCAAATGGGTTGAAACCCTAAATGATGATATCAATTTGTATTTGAGCCAACCATTAATGTGTCGCAGTACATCTCATCCTGGTCTTATAGAATGTAACCTCCCAAGGTAAATTATTGTTTGTATACAGAGTCTCAAAAAATTTAAAAAACAAAAGAATTTCAATATCATGGTGATGAAAATATAGTTTCAAATCACATTGATTATCAAATTATAATTGTTTATTCTTTCTAAAAAAAATAGAGAGACAACTATGATAGATTAAAATAATTTGGAGAGTATGGTATAAATCTATTCAAGTGGAATTGCTAAAAACTCTGTTAAAATATTACAAGAACCTAAAAAATATGTACATTGAAGTGTGAATTGCTCAATACTTGTTTTTATTTTTTGCTCTTGTAAATAATTTTAACATTACTCAGTTTGGAAAAGGAAGTTATTTATATTTTCTATCTCAAACAGCATAACATGTAATCCATATCAAATTTTTTAATTTTTAAAACAACTGGTGGTGCTGTCTGTCCTGCTGCTCTTAAATAAATAATAAATAAAACACTTAACAGTTGGCACAATTTCGAAAGTGAAAGAAAATTATTCTGTTAATCAGCTTAAATATTTGTTTGGTGACATTCAATCTTTCAATAATTTGAGACTTATTTAATTAAATGAATAATGGTAAAAAATAATAAATGGATTCTTGAATTCAGTGTCAAAACATGCAGGAAGAATTTAATCTAGCATTCAATTTAAAATGAAATTTTATTTGATCTATAAAATTATATGTGAGAAATAAGCTTTTCATAATGTTTTACAGGAAAATATTAACTATATGCAGAGAAGCAAGATATTGGGAATTGATGAAATTTGCTATTCCTGCTCATATTACAAAGCTTTACATTAAATGGCCAGATATGAAATTGTTGTATGAAAGTGTCTTAACAGTTGTAATGGATTTCAATAGAATAGTTTCATGTGAGTTTATTCAACTTATACTGTTTATAGTTTGCATTCACTCAAACTGGTTTCTTAAAATACAAGTAATATTAATAATTTAAATACAGCCAAATTTGTCTGCAAAACATTTAATTACTATTTAGTTAATAAATACAATTATCATTTTTTGCATATCTTTGTGGATTTCATAAGGTAAATTTTTAAATGAAAAAATTATTGTACAGTGTTGATAATTTTGTGGCATGGGCTTGATCTAGCAATGTTTTCTTGTTCAATTGGAGGCACCAGGCCTCATTTAATCTCCTGTCTATAATAATTGTATAATACATAGTGTGGAATTTATTTGTTATTTATGTCCTTATCTAAACAATATTCAGCGGACATTCTCTGCTGCCGTCAGTAACCTGATGTGGCAGTATAGATTGTCTGCAGAAATTCTGAGTGTATTTATAAACTTTATATGATTGGTTAACCATGAAGATTTTATCTGAATCATAGACCAGGACAGTTCTTTAAAATGCATTGCTATTTCCAGCTCTCTCTGACGAAGAACGCCTATTATTCCGTGAATTGTTTAAAGTGTGTAACAAAAAAATCACTCCAGGTCTTTCAAAATTACAGTGGAATAGTGATGTATCTGATGTTTACATTTCTGAATGTTTGTCTCATATTTTTGAGGTATGTAGTATTTATTATTTTATAAATCTTTGACAGCTTTTCCATTCAATTTTAAAACTAAGAAATTTATTTCATGTTAATTTTTGACAGTTAAAATATATTTCTGCTTGTGATATCACTTATGATCTACTACACGACTTTTAAAGTTTTAATTAATTTCATTCTGAATTTCTACATACATATTCAACATTTAAATTTTGTAGCCATTTGATGTCATTCTAGCAAGTGTGTGTTAATATTATTACGCGTCACATATAAATTAAATTAAATGCCTTATGTAAATTTGAACATAATTAAAATGCTACAAACAATTAACTATTTTATTTTAACTGTATGTTATGTATTTTAACCAAAAAATATATTTTTGTTATGTAGCTGCAAGAATATGTAGATGATTTCAAAAAGTCAAATTTAGAAATTGTTAATATCTGTGAAAAAATATGTGATTCATCATTAATTCACATAGAAGTACATGAACCATTTGAAATAGAGGACTTTGAGAGGCACATGGAAGATTATAAGTATGAGATATATTTCTATATCAGATTCTTCACTGTTTGACTACATTTAAATGATGGAAAATAATTATTTTAATATGAAGTTCACCTAGGTTTAAGCACCCTAGCCATAAGTACTTTAATTGTCCTGACACCTTTAGTGTCAGTCACAATTTCCCTCATAGTTCTAGAAACATAGATATAATCTTATTAAAACCTATGTCTCAGAACATTGAGTTGTACCGTGAAGACAAAAATCAAATTTATGAAGTAATTTGAGTAACTACATAATTTATTTTAAATTTATATGTTGCTTAAGGTTCCCTTTGAGAAAAAAAATATCTCAGCAATTGTGAAAGCAACTGCTACTTTAATTTTTTTTAAAGTATTTCCCACTTATGGTGACCTCCTGTGGTCTAGTGGCTAGCATTCCTGCCTCACAACACGAATCCTGGCATGGGCTTGTATATTTGTGCATATGGTCATGGAGACTGGGATTAAGACTGCTGGAGAATTGATATTCTGACCATGTATCACTCCAAATTTGGAATGTGTCATGTAAGTGACAGCCTGCAGTTGACCTGGTAGGCCAAGGCCCTCTATGGGCTTCAGAGCTAAGGAAGTAGGAGATTTCTAATTTATTACACAAAATACCAAACCCATCCAAATGAATACAATATTTTGAACTATAAAATTGTATTAAGTGTATTAAAATATGGTGGCATTACTTTAGCATAAATAAGGCATAGTTTGAATAATTTGAAATAAAATGTATCATCAGAAATATTAACAGCCTATATGAGAAACTATATGAAAAACTAGTGCTTACCTTGCTCATTCCTACATTACATATTTACAATGAATTGAAATATTAAAATCGAAACAGGCTTAAGTATGGTGTAAAACCATACATGTATGTATACTTCACCAGTACTAGACTTCATTGAAAATGCTTGGGTTCCAGTGCAACTATGTACTTATAGTTATTTGCAGATGATTAAATACACACATTATCTTACTCAAATGACATGTAATGTTTTTTTCAGATCTGGAGTTATAATGAAAATAACAAATTACTATCAGGAAATCATGCAGTATTTGAGAATTATTTATGAAAGTTTTGGAGAGCAAATTGAAATTGTAAGTTTTACTTTATGCAGCTACTTTGTGTGTAATTCCAACTATCCACACCTAATAAGATTGGCTACATTCATTTCAGTTGGGGGGGGGGGGAGGGGGGGGGCTTAAAGCACTTAGAAGTTAAAAGCTAAGGTCCTGAGTTCAGTCCTTGGCTTTGAGTGTATTTCTACACCAGAGCATATGCATTATTTAGAGCACATTCCTACCTTTTCTCCATATAGTATCTTTATTCGCTATCCAATTACTCTTCATGTAAAAAGGGAACTGCCCAAATTTCTCATGCAGAGTCAGAAGAAAAACCTGATTGTAAAAGTCAACTACAGAGAAGTACCAAAAGGTGAATTTTCTTCTGACAGAGCATGTCTGAATGGTTTGGCAACCACCACTCAGTGTATGAAACAAGTAAAGATAATATGACAAAGTCAAAATAATTCATTTGAATAGGAAGGAGGGTTTGAGAACAGTGGACTTGACTTAAATCGATACTAGCCAGGTTTAGAAACTATAATGTCAAATTTTTGAAGTCACGTGTCCTTTCTTCAAGACAAGGGTGTTAAACAGTAAAGTGGTCAACTGCTCTGCATAAATTCTGACCATGACACACCAGCTGTTAGGTGATAACAATTGCATTCAGGTAGGTTGCTTATCTTACGTTTATCATCTTTTTACATCAATAGACCTCTTTTGTATCATAATTGAGACACAGAAAGTAATTATTTTTAAACTGATTATTGGCCTTATGTGTATTACATTCGCTGCTTTTTTTATTTTTGCTGTAATATATGAATTGAATTATAAATGTTATCACTGTTTTGTAGATGGTTCAGCAATGGTCACGCTATGTACTTCGAATAGATGCTCTCCTTGAAGAGGCTCTTTTGCACTGTGTTCGAAATTCATTAAATGCTATGTATACTGTTTTACATGGTGATGGAACAACTGGTCCTCAACCTTTACTAAGAATGACAGCAACACTTAAAGATAATAAGGTGAATATTAAAAATAATAAGATGTATGTTAGCAACAGTTACGCTACTTTGGTACACCCTGTGCTTGAATTGTTTTGCCTTGGAGCTTGGCCTGGTTTTAAATCATACATGGAAATCTCCATCCCACTAACCTTTCCATAAAATGAATAAAATTCTTTTGTCTCTACATTTCTTAGATTCTACTAATTTCATTTTACCTATGAATCATATTCATTAGGGAATTTGGAACTGATGTAATCTAAATCTTTGTTTGAATAGCTAACTTTGTACAAGAAAAAGGTCAGACTGGTTTTGATGAAATGTTTGTGGTTAGTATAACTCAACAGCAAGGCATTTAGTAATATCAAAGTGATCTACAATCTTGAGACTAAATTGTAGGTATTCTAAAACCTGATTTTGTCCATTTTTCAAAAAAATTATTGATTTCTTTTAGTTACATATGTAAATAATAAATTGCAGAAAAGTTCTCCTAAATTGTTCGCCTGCATTAAAAAATGTTAAAATAATTCAGTCAGCCTGTCCAGTTAACTTTCCTTAATATTTGTTGGTTAACAAAGTCTGTTATCAAGACTATGTGAGAGGATATATAATCTCGTAGATAGTGTTAAGAAGAAATAAAACATGTAATGTAATAAATTGTCATGCTGTAATGTGTTTTAAGTAATGAGTTTAACAAAATAGCCCCAAGACCTCTGCTAATACTGATTTCAAAATTAGATTTAGTATTCAAGATGTATACCAGCCTTAAGAATGGAGAAAGCTGAGAATTTAAATGTGATAAACTGTGTAGGACTGCAACTTTCATGCTGTAACTCTAAGAATGTTTCAGTACACTGAAAAATATTTCTCTGAATAATAGATTGTATTTTTAGATAAGTTTTGAACCGCCTATTACTACACTGATATCATCACTGAAAAATATAATGCCAAATTTAGTTAGCAGTATTCAAGAAATTCCAAGAATTTTCCAAACATGGCACCTAGATGGAGGAGATAGAAACCCATATTATGTAGTGATTCAAGAAGATGAAGAATGTAAAAAATTACAAGGAATGCTCAATCAAGGTAACATAAATTTTTTATCACATTTAAATAGGATTGAGGTATTATGAGATATCCAGGTAAACAACTAACAGTTTGTAAAAAAACAAATCTTGTAGGTAAAACCTCAATTAAAAATTTAATTTTTCAGAGGTTGTTGTCAGTGTGTCTCAAATACATGATTATTTAAAAATTTGGGATCCATTCAAAAATATGTGGGAAGTGAATAAGGATAATTTTATGATACGCTATGAGAAGTTAAATCCATCTGTAGAATCATTTGATTCTGATATTTGTAGGCAAGTGTTCACCACTTTATGTAATTTCAATTTACTCTTAACTGTAAGTATAGCAATGAATTTTATTTTCAATGTCTTATCTATCTTAATTAGAATGCCAAAGAATATGATTCAACTTCAATTACAAATTAAAAATGAAACCTTTTAAATTTGTAGTTATATATTATTGTAAAGAGATATGATTTACTATAAATATAAAATTAATATCTACTGTTAAGTTTCGATAACTGATGTTCTTCAGCATATAATAACAATTTCAGAAATAATATGAAAAGAAGACGTGTTACACAAATTCTTTGTAGAGATAGTCCTGTTGCTTCTCTCACTAGTAACACCAAAAGCAGTAAATGTATTTCAAAAATAATGTTGGTATGAATGTTCATGGTAAAATTAAGCTTATTTAATCTTTGTATCGATAACAAGATTTTGTAGTAAATATCTTATTCATTAGCATTGGTATAAAACACACACAAAGAAAATCTTTGAATATAGCTAACTGTAAATATATATATTTTACAATTAAAATTTAATTTAACTTTTTAACAAATTAAAAGGAACGTCATGCATAGTAAATTTCATTTAAGATAGTCATAAATAGAATGGAAAGAGTTTGACAAGGTTTTGTTATGTATTATTATTATTATTATTAGTGAAACATTATTTGTTATTTTATCCTAAATATCATGTATAATTTCATTGAAACAGCTCCAACATATGTAAAATATTGTAAATAGCTGCAGATAATTCAAAAAAATTATTTAAACTGTTATTCAGGATAATCATTATTTTGTAGGTATACCGAAGTGGCTAATAATGTTCAGATGCAGGACACAATATCATTTGTGTACTTTGTTGTAATAAATTCTATGTTATTGAAGCGAGCAATCATTGAGCATTGTTTTGAGTGGCAAAATAAGCTGACGGCTTTGTTACGTCGAATGACAAAGACAGCAATGGATAGTATATATAAATACATTTACGACAATTCTTTAAGGTTAGTATAAAGAAATTAATGTGAAAAAATAGTAAGAGTTGAAACCATTCTAATCACAACACTCATTGATAAATATTATACTTAATCAGTAGTAATAATGGGATGTTGACTGCTACAACAATAACAGCCAATATAAACAAAGTATTTCCATAAGAATAAAAATTTCATTATTAATATTAACCAATAAAAATATGAGAAAAAAAATGCCATTAATCAGGAATTAGTTGGGTTGATGTCTTTTCTGTTAATGAACACCTTTGCATATATTAATTGACTGAGTGACTGACCAGACATAATGTCCTGAAGAAGTAGGCTAGGCATTCAAAAGTTTGACATGTTACGGTTTCCCAGCATGGGAACTGCCTACTATTAATTTAAGGTAAGTCAACTGCTCTCCATTTATCTTCCTGACCAAATTAATGAATTATTTTAACAATGTCACATTACATTTCTATATTATCAATACTAAATTATGAGTCATTTTTCAATTCTCTTAATTTTTTAATAAAAACATGCATTAAATAAGTTTGCAATGAGGTTATCTAGTGGTACACATTTTTATATTTAATATATATTTTAAAAATTCTTAAAAAAATTCTTAACAAAAATTGCACTGTTTGTTATTTAAAATTTCTTCAGAAGGTATCTCTCTCAAATGAAAATTATGAATAGTGTAATGTATGATTATAATATTTAAAAATGTTATAAGTAGCCATTTTATGCACAATTCTGAATGATATTTATTTCAATTTAAATAACTATAATCCATGTCTATTTTTATAGAGTAATGATTGAACCAAAAAATTTGGAAGAACTTGATCAGACAATGAAACTTCATGCACAGCTTTTCGCTGAGACAGAATCTAAAGAAAAAATTTTTCCTGTTTTGAAAGCGCAATTTGAAATATTAGGTATGAAAAATTATGTATGTTTTGTAAGGACAAAATGGAGACAAATATGGCTTAAGTGAGTTTGAAAATTGAAGTCCACATCTGGATAGAAATGACAAAAATTTGAGGGAGTTGTCCTTTCCGTCAAAGAGCAGGTCTGATTTATTTTATTCTGTAAATTTAATAACCGTCATGAAATTGGTTCCGTATTAGTCTATTGTAACTGAGTCAGCCATCTTTCTCTCCTGAACTAAAACACACTGAAATCTCACATCAACTGTCTTTGACAAATTATATGTAAAATTATACAGAGCTTGCAGACCTCTCTTCTTAAAGAATCTTCAGTCTTATAATTGTTCAAACTGTTATATTTGTTTGGAAAGTTCCTACAGATCAGGGGAATCAGCGAAAGATAATGCAAGATGTTTGTTAGTTTGATATGTACAGCTGGAGAAAATCAGTCCAAATAAAATTATGTTCACATCAATGTTAGGGCATTCTAAGTAATCCAGGTATTTGATGGACACTATTGAGGAATTGTAGCAGTCTGTTTCGTGAGTCAGAATGAAGATTTCATGATTGTTTACCCCTGCTCATTGAATGTTGTAGGATGAATGATGTACTATATCAAAACTTAAGTGGAAAAAGTATTTTGGTGTGACCTTAATAAAAAGTGATAAATTATTGGTTCAGAAAAATGTGGAAATAAATTTTCTACAGTTGATTGTTTGGGGTCTGAAAAAAAGGAGTTTGATGGGTGGAAGGGAGGATATTGGGTGTTTTCAAAGGACCATGCAAGATATTAATGAATCATCTGCCCCAGGCCTATAGATTTTTGAATAAAAAACTAGGTTGTAGAAAATAATGACATGGATTTGAAGATGATTATTTAATGTGATGACAATAAAATATTTTTGGGTATGTATTAAATTTACAGTAGAATCCAAATTTTTCTCTTCAATTTTGTGCAAAATATTTTGATATTACTTTTGATATTACTTATGAAATAATTGTTATAACTTTGATATTACTTATGATATAATTGTCATAACTTATTTAATAATTTCTTACTATTCACATCAATCTCACACAGATAAACATGAAGTGGATGTTCCGGATAAAATGAAAATTGATCATAGAAATTTGCCAGAGAAGTGGCGTAAATATGTTGAACTACTGCAAGGAGAGGCTTCAGATTTAGTGGAGAGAGCAAAAGTGAGTGACTTTTGGTCAATTATTGTTATAGAAATTTGTTGGTTCACAAGTACAATAATTGTTTGCCTTAGGAACATTTTCGAACAAATCTTCTGGATACTGCTGAGATATTCAAGAAGGACGCAACTCAGCTGCTGGAGGTCTTTTTAGCATCTGGACCATTTTCTTCTGAAACAAAAGCAAAAGGTGAAGTAACATGAAACTATAAAAAATAACTATATAAACACTTGAAATTGAATAAATTTTCAAGTAAATTACCGACAAAGGTTTTATTTCATTAAACTGACTTATAGCCTAAGGTATAAACTTATATTTTACTGGATTCACATTGACCTAAAGTTTTTAAATAATTTTACACTGCTCTATCCCCCAATTAACTTTCCTTAATTTGAAAGACAATTTCTAATTCACTAGTTTCTGATTCTGAAGACATCTTCGAATAATTATTTCTTGATAAATTCAGAAATTTTCATTCTTTTAGTTTTATACAATTATATCTGACAGATAATTGCATTTTTATCTGATCCTTTTTTTCCAATCTTACTTTTAAAGATTATCCAAGATTTCAGTTTTCAAATGCTCTTACAGTTGTTTGATTACAGCTTTTTCTCAGATCATAAAGTTTTTTCTATACTATGATTTTTTCTCACTGTTGTTTTAGTTATAGTTATCACTATCGCTTCAAACATTTATGAGCAAAACTTTTGGTAATAAACAATGTTTAGATCTGTTCAGACATCATGTTTACATTGTGTAGAATCTCTAGTATTTATGTGAGTAGAACTTGATAAAAGATTGCCATTGAAAACGTGAATCACAGTATTATTTTCTTAATAAAAAGGCATTTGACATGATCAAAATTATTATTTGGTGTGTATTGTTGTATAGATAAGGAGGAATAGTAAAATAATTTAAGGTCACAATACTGAATATAGCACATGTAGTATATTCAAACCGATTGTTATAATTTGACTTTTGACATTTGTGATGGAAATTAGGATTATTAAAGTATCAGAAATTCAGTAATAAATTTAAATGTTTCCTACTCTTGTTTCTTTGCCCTTTTTATTTAAAATAAAATGAAATTCTCTGAATGGATTATACTAGATGGAATCATTTTTTAGATGCCTTATCATATTTGAAAAATATTAACGAACAACTGTCACATCTTCGACAACAAGAGTCAAAATTGCGTGTAGAGTTGGGAATATTTGGAATCTCTCTTCCGACACCTGCAGACCTTACAAAATTAGAAAAGGCAAGTATTGTTGATTTAATACATTATTGAATGGGGTAAGCTAACATGTTAACATGCATTTTATTATTCCAAAACTAATTAGTTGGGTTTGTAACCCTAAAATGCATAAGGAAATATAAGACAACAATAGAAGTCTTGCCATTCAGACATACTGTCTGAAGAAGGAAGCGTAGGTACCACTCTCTAAAATTCACCTTTTCGTACTTCCTTAACAATCAATCCCAACTATCAATTTAAGGTTTTCTTCTCTCTCTTTTTTATATCCAATTTATTACTAAAACCTTAAAATATAATCTCAATATACTTCCCTTATTATTAATAGATTCTTTATATCACAAATATATAAAATTCAAGTTGTACAATTTGAGGCATGTGTTTGGTGAAATATTTCAATCCTAAACTTTGTGCCAGAAAATGTAACAACAATCCAATTCGTAAAACTGGCAAATTGAATACCATAAAGTTTGTTAGTATACAATTCAGCTGTTCATTTAACTATGAAGTTTAAAGAAATATTTTGAAAACATTAACTATGAGTAATGTATGTAATAAAGTGAAAATAAACCAAATTTAAGTTGGTTTTATTCTACATTTTTCACCAGTAAGTACCACTGGTGTGGATGATTACTTCCTTTTATCAACTTATTATTGGATGAAACTTTCTGAAATAGTTGATTTATTGTAATTATTAAATAATAATCATCAACATATTTTTTTTCTTTAAAGAATGGAATGAAAGCTTTATTTTATTTTTTATTAGGATCTGGCAGCTATTGAAATGGTATGGGAACTAACCAACCAGTGGGATGAGGCATGGGAGTCATACAAGTGTAATTCATTTTGGGTTATTAAAGCAGATGAAATGGAAAATATGGTAATTAAAGTTTAATTTTTTATTTCATTTAGGAATTTATATTGTAATGTATCTGAGTTAGGATGATACTTCTATAATATTTCGTTAAATATAATGAAATTTGATTTATTCTAGGCTCAAACTTTGTTTAGAAAACTTACTCGTTTATCAAGAGAGCTTAGAGAGAAAAATTGGGAAATTGTTGATCACACTCGCCAGAGAGTTGATGCCTTTAGACGAACATTACCTCTAATTTCAGATTTAAAAAATCCTTGCATGAGAAAACGGCATTGGGATCAAGTTAAGGCGATAATGGGAAAGTAATTGTCACATATACAATGTTTTAGTAGTAATAAAATGTATACTATAAGTTTCATTAATGTAAATATTTTTGAACTGTTGTAATTTTATATTTACATATAAATAATAATGCGGTTATTATGCATGTTAATTTATATAATAGGTGATTTACTGCATTTGCTATTTATAATACTGAAACTTTCAAATTGTGATGAAAAATATGATTAGTTCATTTTTGTAACACTCAATTTGCAATGATGGTTGATATTTTAACCATTGTGTCAGGCTATTAGATGGAGAAGAATTTACACTCTGGCATACAATTAAAAAGGTCACATCTAACTACAACATATATATGTATATACTTTTTATAACTATAATTGTTATTCCTGTTCATTTGTGTGCATTTAAAATACTTTTTTTTTTCTAGGAATTTTGATCAGGATTCATCAGACTTCACTCTTGATGTAATTATGGAATTAAAGTTTCAAAATTATGCAGATGACATAAATGCAATCTCAAACGCAGCATCTATGGAACTTGCAATCGAAACTGTAAGATATAGTTCAACTTTATTATTTTCATTTTATTATCTTCATTTTAACTTACCTACTTAAAGTGCTATTTTGTAGATGGATAAGTTTATTTGATTACTCCTGAAATGTGGGAATTTGTTGTGTTTATATTTTATCATATTGTTGCTAAATTATTCATTAATCATAATTGAACAACTTTTCCTCTGAAAATTGATTATATCACCCTATTAAATTACTTATTATGTGTATAATAGTTTTTATTAATTTTTGCCTGTCTGTTGTAGGGCCTTCAACAAATACAAGACATATGGAGTAAAATGGAACTTGATATGATACCCTACAAAGACAAAGGTGTTTATCGTCTAAGAAGTGTTGAAGAAATATTTCAAGCTCTTGAAGAAAATCAAGTTTCTTTGGCAACAATGAAGTCTACTCGGCAAGTATTTTCAGAAATGACCAAAATATCTAACACTATGATTAAAATGCTCTTCTTATCTACTATAATATCATTATACAAACCATGAAATAGCAAATTACAAAACATTACAATTATTATGCCAAATACAGTATTCATAATTTTATTAATTCATTAAAGACTAATATCTCTAATTGGTATAAATGGAAACTAAAATGTACACACTGTGTTGAGGTGAGATCATTGTTATTACTATTATTACTGTGTAGTGTTTCTTACAGCTAATATGAATATCCCAAATTAATTAGTGAAATGTACTGTATTACCTATTTTGAGAACATATTTAAATCTAATAATTTATTCTTTAAAAACTGAATTTCACTGCTTCAATTTAATTTATCAAAAAGCATTTTTACTGTTTTATTAATTAATATATAAATAATAAATTTCGAATTTGACAATGTAGTGGCACTACAACCAATAATTGTGGAAGTGATTGTGGCGATATGGAGATATGTGGATTTTTTGTTGTGGTATTCAGTCTTGAGACTGGTCTGACTCCAATTTTTCCCATATTACACTCCATTACCTTGGTTTTCCCTCTATTAATTCACATATTGTATTCTTTCTCCAGGACCATTCTTATGGTTTCTGACACCCCTAATACTACAATATCATTGTAGATTTATAGAGATTAATATAATTATGTATTGGATTTAAGAAAAGAAAAAAATTTACAAACAAAAAGTGTCTCTTTTCATACATATATTATTTAGAGTTTTTCACAAGACCATTGAACAGTGACATTCTGTATATGAATATTTGGTTAAGTTTTGCCTTAACTATCTTGAAACATTACTGAAAATTTGTAGCCCAAAACATCCCTTGTGTTCGTTCGTGTGTTTCTCCATTCTTAAAAAAAAAATTGGAAAACAAATCTTTTTAAACAAGTAGAGGATACACAATTTATATGCATATAAATACAGTATTTGAAAGTTCTAATTCATTTAAAAGGAAACTAGTTTGAAGCTTCTAGAAATATGTGAAATATTTATGATTTTCAGTATAATTGTGTGTAGAATTAATTAAATAAATTTGCAAAATATTATGCATTTTAATAACATAATTGCTACTATTTCAAAATATATTTAATAACTAATAAGTGATCATTGTGAATTTTAAAATGTTATATTTGAGAGAAACCATAATTTTTTTAAAAAAAATCTTTAGCAGCTTAATATGTTTAAAGCCCTTTAACACCAACAATTCTGAATTTCAGATTTGTTGAGCCATTTGCCCGAGAAGTTGATTATTGGGAAAGGACATTGTCAACTATCATGGAAACTTTGGAGCTTGTATTGTCAGTGCAGCGGCAGTGGCTTTATCTCGAGGTTCTGAGTTTGCCGTGTACTTTGCTTATTAATATTAGTGAACTACTCTCATCACAGCATTTGTACTGCTTCTTGCAATCTTTTTAACTGTTTATATTATAATAAGATAGCTGAGTGCTCAGCATTAATTTGGTACTTTTTGTATTAGAACAGACTCTAATCTCTTTGTCATATTAAATATTTATAATTAACCACGTGTGAATATATGATGTATTGAATATCTGAAATTTTCATCTCGATGACACCAAATATGATGAATTTGAAGCTGATATGTGAATATGTGACATATTCAGCATTGGAAGCATCACTATTTATCTCAACTATGCCAAATACAATGGTTTAGAAACTAATATTGGCCATTTTTGACATTTAAACCACCAACCAGAAAGGGGGAATGAGCTTTGACTAGCCCATTGGTGAACGTCATTATCCAACCCAATAATACTGGAAATACAAATTCAGTGCATGTTTTAGACAATTTAAATTAACTTCTGACCATTCCTACCTCATTTTGTATGGTCAGTATTTGCGCTGAACTGGTGTCAGAAGTAACAGTGCACAGGGCTAGAAAAAAATTGTTATTCATTCTAATGAATAATTTCAACCATCCAAGTTTTCAAAAGTCACAATTTATTGGAAATGGTGAATTTTGAGATTTTGTTTGGTTTATATCTTTGCATATAAATAATGTGATATGTTATTTTATAGAATATATTTTCCGGAGAAGATATAAGGAAACAACTACCTCAGGAAACTGACAACTATGATAAAGTTACTTCAATTTGGACGTCTACAATGGGTAAAATGTATAGGGACAAAAATGCTCTCAAAGCAACTTGTCAGAAAGGTATATGAATACAACTAGTTTATATTTTTCATATAATTTATTTTTTATCAGAATCAAACTACTTGGATTTTTCTCCCATTTCGGAACCTATTAAATAAAACAGTATTTTTTTAAGCTGATGATTTTAAAATCTCTTTTGTTAATAATCTTTGACATTTATCATAGTGATTTATAAATTATTTTGGTACATGTTTAGAATTATTTTATTAACATGAACATTATCAGAATATCTACTCATTTAATTTCACATTATCTAATTTGCTTTCATGTCTGAAATATAATTTTAAGGGAGTCATCCATTTCTTCTATGGGTACTCATACAATATTGCCAATTAATTTAAATTCAACACACAAATTAACTGTGATGTATTACCAACTTGTAGAATGAAATAAAAGTTGTCATTTGCTAGGAATATTATAATAAATGACAAGTCAGTCAGACTGAGGCATTGAACATCACATAGTTCAGACATACTGTCCTGAAGTCTGGGTAAGGCCCTCAAAAATTAGACATGTTACTGCATTACAGCCTGGTGCCTAATATTGATGCTAATGTGAACTACTTTATAGCCTGAAAGTTTCATGTATTTTTATAGTGTAAACCCTGCTTAAGGCTGAATTCTGTTGGAGGAATACTGATAAAATAGACTTCAATACATAATAATAGTTTTTTACCATTAATTCTAAATGTTAATGGCTAAATGAATAATTTATGAGAAGATACATGAAGTTTTCTAACACAAATTCTTTGTAAAATTCTGTAGAGGTATTTTACTGTATAAGAGCCTTCCAAATTTTTAACAAAATCATAATTTTATTTATTTATAATTTGTGATACAAATACTTGCATCCACATTCAGCTTTACAAGGTTAAATTTCATATTTCAGATGTTTGGGAAAAGCTGAACTCAATGAATAATAATTTAGAAGTAATTCAGAGGGCTTTGGAGGCCTATTTAGAAACTAAACGACATGTATTTCCCCGATTTTACTTCATATCCAATGACGATTTGCTTGAAATATTAGCTCAGTCTAGAAAGCCAGATGCAATTCAGCCACATCTCAAAAAGTGTTTTGATAATCTCAACAAAATGAAAATACAGAAGGTTTGAATTATTACTTTCTCATTGGTCTATCTAGTATTATTTTTAACAATCAATTCTATTTTGACCACTTATGTTAGTTAAATAATATCTGGTGTATGAAATTCAGTTATATTATAGTCTTCATTGTGTTTGCCTATAATTACCTATTATATACTGCAATACTTTATAATTGTATATAGTATACACACATAAATAGATAATATATGGTGGCATGCACTATCGATTTAATGTAAGTCTGCTCTTTCCTGTCCAAATAAATTATATTTCAATTGGTATTTTCAGTCTTTTCTTCTTCTACCTTTCCTTTCTATGCATTGAACATATGCTTTCCATTGAGCCTATACAACACCTGAGAATATGCTTTATTTAGAACATATTCCGATCTTCCACATATATTTTTATCTATCCTCACTATTTATCTTGACTTCATCACAACAAATCCTATTATTTTATAGATACATTCTGAGTGTTTGGCCATTACATTGTTCAGACACTCTTTGACTAACAAATGTAGTTTTGATACTTGAAAATTCTCATTTCGTAATTCCCTGCCCAGTATAAATGTAAGGAAAGTCAATGATTTTTTCTGTCTCCCTTTCCTATCAAATTTATTATGTATATAAGAAAAAATAAGATGACAAAGTCAAAAAAAGAAATTGAATATATAGGAAAGTGAAGCAGAAACAGTCATTGACTTACCTTAAATTAATAGTAGCCACTTACTGGCAGGGAAGTACACAAATGTGAATTTTTGAGAGTCTAAACTCCATTCTTCAAACTAAGAGTGTCTGAACAGTGTGACTATCAGCCTCTCATACGTGCATACATTCGTAAGATATCAAAAAGATGTTTAGCAATTTTTTACTTACGTAAATTGATGCTCATATATATAATTTTGAAACAACATGTAAAATTTTTTAGTATTTTTTCTTTATGGCAAATATTATTCTTAGTTAGGTGGGGTTGGCAAATTTGAAGGAATTGGAATGTTTTCTGCTGATGGTGAATATATAGAATTTTCTCAAGGTCTACCCTTAGAAGGTCCAGTTGAACTTTGGCTATGTGAACTTGGTGAGTGAAATATAAATAATTTTAAGTTTGTTATTCAATTCATTTCCATTTATTAATAATAATATACCAGCTTTGCAATGCTAGAAGTAGCTCAAACAATGTAGTAATAGTATTTAATATGACAGCTACCTTTATCTGTTTAAATTGCTCTAATTTATTTATTTTTTAACACTGATTTCTACTGACTGGAATTCAGAGTTCAATAAATCCAGTTTAAGTTTATAAGCTGTATTATAATACAATTTGCATTAATGATTTAAAATAAGTTCTCCATTTATTTTATGAAAATATTAATTACATTGTCTAATAAACCTTAAAAATAATATCTATACAGTTTATATTAACAATATTTTACAAATTTAAAGAACATTTCATGCGCGTGACTTTACGGGATCAACTAAAGGCTTGTCGTTCATCTCTTCGAAAGAACCTTGCAAAGCGTGACAAATGGATCAAAGAATGGCCTGGTCAAATGTGCATCACTTCTAGCCAGGTAAAGTAAAAATACTATGAAAAATCAATTTTGTTCAATTTTATTTTTATTATATGAATCTTTTAGTGCTTTATCACAGAAGAAAAGTACATTATAGTTTAAAAATAAATAGTTATAGTTTTGAAATAATGCATGCATGATTCACACTTATTATTGAGCTCTGTTCTACAAACTCTGATAAAATTAAAGAAAGAAGTGATGATGTCTATTAAGTATTAATTTATTTCTGTATTAAGTTGAAACTATTTATTACTTTACATGCATTACAATGTGCCCTTTCTCTATTTACTGCATTTCAGATTCAATGGACATCAGATTGTACAAGAACTCTTTACCATTGTAAGGTTCTTGAAACAAGAAGTCCCCTTAAAAAATTACGTAGAAAGCAAGTAAGATGTGATATATCTTATGTTATTAATTTATAACTTCTAGCTTTTTGCTATAATTTCAGAATTTGTATATTTAGATGAACAGATCTCTACCTTAAATCTTGAACCTTATCTCATAGTTTCTTCAAAGCACTCAGAGACATTTTTCATGTATTCAATCAACTGTAACATGAAGTATAAATAATGGTCATACAGGAACTGAGCAAAATGCAAGGCAATTTGTTATGTGAATATTGCACAAAACAAAATATCAGTTTTGAAAAGTAATAAAAACAGCTATCAATACGAGGGATTGGTAAATTGACAGAAGTATGGAGAATTAAATGTATGTAGACTAACTTAATTCTGGATATATTTTTTTCACATTTGAACTGCAGACATTTATAGTGGTCAGATGATGTATTATGCCTGGGAATCTCTGAGTTTTTCAAAAACTCAATTCTATGATTTATAGAGACCATATATGAAGTACTTGTTGAAATTTAGAGGCACTAAAAAAAGTTCTGTAATGAAAAGTAAATATAATGTATGGATACAGATTATAAAAATGACCATAAAGTTTCCAAAACCATTGACTTTATATTTGTGAATACTGTATGCATTAACATAAAATACACAGGAGTGTAACTTCATCTGAGTCATTTTTACAATAACTGTCACATTTCATATATACAACAGATTGTTTTGACTAGTAAGTATGGAACATTGTAGAATACACTACTATGACCTTTTAGAAACCCTGAAAGTGCCACACAATTGAGTAAAAAACAGTATTGAATAAAAGTAAGAAAAATACTGTATATACATCCTTATTAACCTGTAAATTACAGTAATTCAAAAGTAGCTTAACATATTACAATTTAGTAATAGCATATGTGTATGTATTAAGTGAACAGTAATGTTTTTCTACAGAACCAAGTGCTTGGAAAATTTTCTGATGCAATTAGAGGAACTTTAACAAAGTTACAACGGTTGAAAGTTGTTGCACTGGTAACAATAGAAATTCATGCAAGAGATGTCATTGACAAAATGTACAGATCAAGTGAGTACATACATCATGAGATATATATTTGTCTGTCTCTCCTTCTATATTGATATAAAAAGAGTGAGATTTAGTCGGGGCCACAGAAAATTAAATTAATTTTTTTCTGAGCTTTTGGCCCTGTTCAATGGTACACTCATCTTCTTAGCTGTATTCATACTATCTATCTTTTTAACCATATAACATTATTGTTATTGAGTAGAGAGAGGGACGATAAAGTGGTGCTATTATCTTTCTTGTATATTTATTTTTTGTAGTAGATATAATATTAATTCCATTTGAAAGACAGTCATGGCTATAACGATGGGTCAGTTTCATGATCGTCATATGAACGTAAAGGAGAATTTTTTTATTCATCCTTCTGAAATGTTTAAGTAATTCTTCAAACTACTTTCGTGAAATACACATATAACAATATTGAATTTTTTTGATTAGTAGACTCAGGATGCACAGTATAGGTAATAGAGATTAACTAACCTCAGTAGTTTGGTGGTTAAAAACTTTTAATAGCTCTTAGTAGCTTGTAAAAGGGGTGTTATATGCAAGGGAATGGGAGATAGATGGTTCACTATGCCAATTTACAACATACCATAACCAGTTTATTTAATAAAATGTATTTCTTAATTTATTTGTAATTAAAATTAATTTAATCAAATGACTGTAAACTTTTAAAACCAGTACTTACTAAATATATTCTCCTTTCAGATTGTATGGATGTTACTGCATTTGAATGGTTAGCACAGCTCCGTTTTTATTGGGACCATGAAATTGATGACTGCATTATCAGACAGACAAATACATTGTTTAATTATGGATATGAATATTTAGGAAACTCTGGTCGTTTAGTTATAACTCCTTTAACTGACAGGTATGCTCTAAAGAACTTGATGAAAATTGACAATAGTGTTACATGCTTAATATTTATTTTAAAACAATTGGAATACAAGTTTCTATTGGATATGAATTGTGTGATGTGTTTATTTTAGTTTATTAATTAGAATGCTAGGAAATAGTGACACAGAAAACAGCTTACAAGGAAAATTTCATCATTGAAGTTGACCCAAAATAGAGTTATCACTCCCAAACTTGATGAATTTTTCCCTTTCCCTGACCGCTATAATGAATGATTTTTCACATTTATGTATATTTTAGGTGTTACATTACGTTGACCACTGCCTTACATCTACATCGTGGAGGGAGTCCTAAAGGTCCTGCTGGCACAGGCAAAACTGAAACAGTAAAAGACCTTGGTAAAGGTTTGGGATCATACGTTATTGTTGTAAATTGCTCAGAAGGTCTTGACTACAGAAGCATGGGTCGAATGTTTTCTGGTTAGTAATAACAATGATTTATTCTGATGTAATGATTACTGTATTATGAACAGCTGTAACGTTAATTTACAAAGTGAGTCTTGTACTTCAACATCTGTGATTAAATAAACACTTCTCATGATATCAATCCACAAAACTGCAATTTAATCATGCTTTTAGTTTTGTAATTGAATACTATTTTAAAGTTATTTTTAAATTTAATATTTTACTAGTGTTATGTTAATTCACTTAAAGTGTTGTAAAGAGGGTAAAAATGATCATACGTGTAAGAGGTTGACATCATATTTGGACAGAGTGGTTTCTGGAAGAACCGATATGTAGCATCTGCTGCATTTGTTTTTCAATAGTGTAATATCAAAATATATTTATCTGTTCATGGAAAATGACTCCAATCTTTATGACAAGTTAGTCCTAGAAATGAGAACACATATACATAGTGATTTGCTTAAAAGTTGATATTACTTTGTTGTATTAGGGTTGGCTCAAACTGGTGCCTGGGGATGTTTTGACGAGTTCAACAGGATAAATATAGAAGTATTGTCAGTTGTTGCCCAACAGATTCTTTCCATACTATCAGCATTATCACAACAGCTTAAAAGATTTGTATTCGAAGGTCAAGACATAAATCTTGTTCATACGTGTGGTATATTTATAACTATGAATCCAGGTAAGAAGAAAAAATAAATTCTATAAAACTATCTTGTTAATGTTATTTATATGACAGTTTTTCTATATTCTGTTGTTTATATTAATATGACCAAAGAGATATGAAAGGTAAATGGGGAATGTGTAAATTTAAGAGAAATAGTAAAAGTGAATAAATTGGCTTTAAAAGACAAGAATACAATTCTATGCAAGAGAAAATCCAGATAAAGAGATGAATTTTAATGATCAAAAAGGGTGCATTTCATATATACTTGAAGCATAGCTGGATAAACTGGAAATTATCAAATGGTGTAAGAGGAAAAACATAACTTAATTATTAATTTGAACAGGTTATGCTGGACGTACGGAGTTACCAGACAATCTTAAATCTATGTTTCGCCCTATATCAATGATTACGCCTGACACTGCAATGATAGCAGAAATACTTTTGTTTGGAGAAGGATTCCGTGAAACAAGAATATTAGCAAAGAAGGTATTCATATTGATTTGAAGTCATGTAATTATCTATTGGTGCACAAGATTTTGTTTTAAAGAATTTCATTTATTGGAAATAACTAAATAAAACACCCAAACACTAAAACATACACTTTTTTTGGAAAGCTGACAAATTATAGTAATGAAGACAAATTTATTTCTCTT
Organism: Eucriotettix oculatus; assembly: GCA_034510155.1. Classification (NCBI taxonomy): domain Eukaryota; kingdom Metazoa; phylum Arthropoda; class Insecta; order Orthoptera; family Tetrigidae; genus Eucriotettix; species Eucriotettix oculatus. The sequence goes on from CM067378.1 coordinate 102,021,654, forward strand.
TAAAAGTTTTTAGATAACAAGTTTGATAATGATTCATGGAAATTTGTGTTTTAGGTATTTACACTATATTCTTTGGCAATGCAACAACTGAGTAAGCAAGATCACTATGATTTTGGATTAAGAAGCATGGTAGCTTTGTTACGTTATGCTGGGCGAAAAAGAAGAGCCTTTCCAAATCTTCCTGATGATGAAGTATGTTTGAAAAGGACTAAATTTTACAATTTGTTAATTTTAATTGGTTATAATAATAAGAAAGTTGTGTGTCACATAGAGCATACAGGCCAATTTTTCAAATATACAATTTATAATGTGCTTGAAATGACTTTTATAAACATGAATAGAACCTTTTTTCAAATCTTACTTTCACATTTTTTCAATTTATTATAATTTTATTGAAATTTTAAGTTACACTAAAACAGTTTGATTGGTATATATATACAACATTAATGAATACATAAAAAGGAAAAATAATTGAGACACTTGATTGACAACTATTTGTATATAAAGTGATATTGATAGGAAGTAACTATATTTTTTTATTCATTGCTTAAATGTAACTTCCTTTCAACTAAATCATTTCTAAAAAAATATTATTTGATGCTTTGGCATAATTAAGTGTTTGCATACAAAAGTTTTAATGGTAATAATGTAGTTAATTAATTAATGTGGGGTTTTTGTGGGTGTTTATTTCTTATGTTTCCATATTTGCTATTACATTTTGATTGTTTTTGTTCCTGCTATGAAAGTGTCCAAGCTATTAATTTTTCTGTATTAATGGTAAACAAAATCTCACCATTTTATTAATGTTTCCATACACACTTATTGTTTCCTGCTTAGTAGGCTGTACTTGGACTACTTTTACCAAGTCCAGACAATTTGATCTTGTAAAGTGGGAATGTAATGTAACAGTTGATATCATAGGTTTTTGCCATCTAATGATAAATATTCATATTCATATCACCCCCCTCCCCCCAATAAAAAAACAACAAACAAGCATTTTAGATTTACTGTTTTAAATTACCTGTTACCTCTTAATGGTTAAATATACTCTAGAATATAATGAGGCTCATGAATTTCTGAGAAGGGATTTTGAATATACATATATGGCACAAGATGCAAGCAAATGTACAATGCACAGAGTGTATCAGACCACATCAATCTGACATATAATGTATATGGTATAACATCAACAAGAAGGAAAATTAACCAAAATTAAGTTAATACAGAGGCTTGTTTACATCTTTCATGGGTTATTTGTAATTAATACCATAGTGAAAATGACATTATCAGTCTGTCTAACAGTGTACATTATCATGGAGAACAGTTGCATTGGGAGTGAAAACATTAATGAAGCTATTAAAAATATAATTTAAGTGGAAAAAAGGTGCATAAAAATATTACTGTTCATAATAGTATGTTATTTTGAAATAGTAGATTAAAATTGTCACTAAATTATTTATTACAGGTTGTTTTGCTTGCCATGAAAGATATGAATGTTGCAAAGCTAACTTCTGATGATTTACCGCTGTTTAATGGAATAACCTCAGATTTGTTTCCACAAGTAGAAACTCCAGTTCTGGAATATGAAGAATTAACTGCAGGAATAGAACATGAATTTTCTAAAGTTAATCTGCAGGTTTGTTTAACTTTTCTCATTCAACAAAATAAAATTGTAACTCACAAAAAATAGACTCTAAATTTTTATGAGTTCCTTTTCAAACCCAATCAAATTCATTTTTGTATCTGAAGGAAAAAATATGTTTGTTACATCTTTTAGATTGCGCAGTGGTCCAAATGTATGCAGAGGTGAAGTAAGTTGTTTACAAGCTTAAAAATAATTGCCTTTTTGTCAAGTGTCAATTATACTTCAGTCTTTATTCACTTGAGACACCTAATAATAAAGAAAAACTTTTGATTGTATATTTATATGCATTGTCATTAAATGTTGAATTTTATTTCAGTGCATTCCAGCAAGCATAAAAAAGGTTATACAACTGTTTGAAACAAAAAATTCTCGTCACTCTGTAATGATTGTTGGGAAAACAGGCTCTGGAAAATCAACAACTTGGAATATGCTTCAAGCATCACTCTCCTTCCTGCGATCTGAGGACAAGCCAGGATATAATGTAGTTAAGGTAAGATTATTGTGGAATCAAATTGAAATAATACAACATATTTGAACAATTGATGTTCTATACAAAAATTATTTAAAATAAACTTCAAAAAATATTTTATAGTTTAGAACTAACATAAGAATTAGTCCAAGAAACTGGCAACATTTAATTATAAAATTAAATTAAACAATCAATTCACATATAAACCAATGCTTTATTAAAAACAGTTTTATGAATATTATTTCACACTTACATGCTCAATATGACATCTGAAATTAAGTATGTGATTGTTGTAGGCTTATCCAATAAATCCAAAAGCATTAAACTTGGGTGAATTATATGGCGAATTTAATTTAGCAACAAATGAGTGGTTGGATGGAGTTTTGTCATCTATAATGAGAGTAACATGTGCAGATGAACTTCCTGATGAAAAATGGATTGTGTTTGATGGTCCTGTTGATGCTGTTTGGATAGAAAACATGAACAGTGTTATGGATGATAATAAAATTTTAACTCTTATCAATAGTGAAAGAATAACTATGCCAGAACAAGTAATTATTTTGTATTGATTTCTAAGTTTCTTTCATCTCTATTTCTGTATATTTTGTTAATTAGTATGACATATTCACATATTCTGTCTTTGAAACACTTTTATGGAAACTTACAGATGAATGCTGTAGATAAGTTGATGATATTCATAACTAGTTTACCCATCTATTGGCTCATTAAAATTATATTATTAATGTTGTTTGTTGAATATATTAGTGTATCATGCATATGCTGATAAATAGTGTGATTTTACCATATTTCAGGTTTCACTTTTATTTGAAGTAGAAGATTTGGCGGTAGCTTCACCAGCAACTGTTTCACGCTGTGGAATGGTTTATAATGACTACAAGGACCTTGGGTGGTGGCCTTATGTGAACTCGTGGCTTCAGAATCAGCAAAGCAAAGAATATCAGCTTGAGGTATTATATCTTAAAGAAAAATAACATCAGTAATATGACAATTTTATTTTAAATAAAATTATTTTCATAAGAAATAGTTAGAGAGGCTTGGTTAATTGAAATAAATGCAGTGAAGAAGAAAGTTCAGAGAAAATTTTGGCAGTGTAGTTGCCATTGTGAAAACCCCAATTCACATGCTTAATAAAATAGATCTAGTATCCATGAATCTTTAAACAGTCATAGCTTCTATAGTAAAAAGGATGCAGTCCATGTGACATGTACCTGTCACATCACTCAAATACTCAATGTAAAAATATTTCAGGGGAGGGTTCATGTCACAGCATTGCAGCCATTAATTGAATTTCTACACGTCCATAAAAAACAGTAATGGTGGCAGAATGCAAATTACCATACCAATTACCTACCTACATTTACAGATTCAAATTGGGGCTCAGACCCTCATTCATGATTCTGAACATTTTTACACAATAATATAAGACCCATATTTCCCTTTTTTGGATTATGTGCTTCATTTGTATTAGGGCATCTTCCATCAAGTCTCATGGCCCAAGCACAGTCTCCCTCCCTCCATCCCTTATTTTCTGACATTTACTTTTGTAGTAGCTTATCCTTCAGAGAAATTAGGGCTTTGTTGGCAAAGAAGTTTTGTTGTGGTATTAATTTCTCTACTATTCATATTTAAGCACATGTGTATTTACAACTCTTCTTATTTTACAGATGAGACTCCTTTTTGAACGATTTGTGAATGCAGTTATGGACTATAAGCGATTAAATTGTGTAGAAACTATTGTAATTTCTGAATTTAATGCCACAAAATCACTATGTAAGCTGCTTCAGTGTTTTGCAACAAAAGAGAACGGAATTGATCCAACTGATGAAGATAACTTTCCCAACATGGCTCGGCTGTGGTTTTTATTTTGGTTAGTTGTTGTGTGTGTATATATATATATACGAATTAATGATTGAAATGTGACGTCGTCACACACATTGAATTCAAAGAGCGAATTTCCTGCCTTTCTCCCAAATATTTTTATCTTTCTTTCTATCCAATTATCAAATGTGTGACTTCGTCACTTATCCAATATATAATTTATGTATATATATATATTGTTTATGGATATTTTACATTTTATTGAAAGTTACACAACTGCACAATGGATAGTAATGTTTTAATGTTTATTTAATTTTCTAATTTCACTTTGTGTTGTTTATGTGACAATGCCATTCTGTAGCTTCATACAAACTTCTAATATAAGATTGAAATGATTTAATAATAAGAAGAAAGTAAACTTTTCTGATAATTTAGTATTCCATTGAGTCCTATGATTAGCTTCCTTGTTCCTTCTATCATTGAGACAGGTCCTCTACAAGCCTTCATATTTATTTGTGTTTCAAGAAAATCAAGTAGAGTTACTTCTCAGGATTTGTCCAATCCAGTTTTCTTTCATATCTGTTCGCTGAATGGATCCCTTTACATCTACTTCCTTTCTTCAGTTCTTACCCTGTCTTCCCATTTTATTTTTCCTGTCCTTCTCCTTCATCATATTAAAAAATCTTTAAATCTATTTTCACAATAAAACTCTATTTATGTTACTGAAAGAAATTAGTATAACATTGCCTACCATTTGTCTTCTATAGCCTCTTCTGTTTATAACAGTATATTATTATTGTCGTTTTAAATTTGATTTCAGTATGGTATGGTCATTATGTGCTTCAGTTGATGAAGAAGGCCGTAGAAAACTTGATACTTTTGTACGTGGAATGGAAGGTGTATGGCCTTTGAAGGATACAATTTATGAATATTATGTGGATGTTAAAGCACGGGTTTTTGCATCTTGGGACCAAAAAGTTGCTACTGATTGGAAACTTAATAAGGAGTAATATGAGTGTTTTCATTTATTATTTAGCCTATATTGAAATAAATAATTATAAAACAAATATTGAAGTGTATAAATAATCACTATTACATTTACCTGTTTAGTTCTGTTACATGACCTTCATGTATGTAGAAATAATTAGTGATTTGTTTCAGGTTACCATTCTATAAGATAATTGTTCCAACAGTTGATACTGTGAGATATCAAAACCTTGTAGGAACTTTACTAGCAAATAATTTCCCATCCTTGCTTATAGGGCCAGTAGGGACAGGTATGTAGGCCTATAAGAATTAACTTAAGAGTATTAATATAATTCACATTATTTTGTTAGATTGAATATTTGAATAATTATTATTTTATAAATCTGGTTTCAGGTAAAACATCATGTGCCCAAAATGTCCTCGATTCATTGGATGCTATAAAGTACGCAATACTTCCAGTTAACATGTCTGCACAGGTACGACAGCTTAAAATACTTTCAGATTTATTTTGTTCATATGCAGTACTTTACCATTTTTGTAATTTTATTTCATTTTATTATAGAACTGCACTGCATTTTTTTATAATCAAGTTCAATATTTCACTTTATTTTTTTTGAACATTTCAATTACTACCCCTTCATTTGTTTAATTTTCAATCTCTACTTATTTCTACAGTAGTTTCGATTGGCATTACAAAATTCTCAAATTTCAGACTACTTCACAAAATGTGCAAGACAGAATTGAAAGTAGAGTAGAAAAGAGGACGAAGGATGTATATGTGCCAGCCGGAGGTTTGTAACCATTTGAAAATAATTGCCCATTTGAAATAAATATTAATAAACATAATTGCCTAAAAAATTTGAATGTAAGAAATGGATTTTTTAAGAAGATAAAAATTATATATTTATTTTAACCACATATAAATTTATTTACCTTATGCTAAGGATTGGAGATAAACAATCCAATTGCAGTACCTTCAGTTTAATCATCTTGTTAAAATTACTAAATAAGAATGACCTTTTAAGTTTCAGTAATTCTAGAGACATTTTATCCTTCTATTTATGTTTGATATTTGAAAAGAACAGAAGAAAATAACCTTATCTCTGAAGGCTATGACAGTTAATTGACAGAAAAAATCTCAACATGACCCAGGAATCGAGCCTGAGATCACTGTTTAGTATGTGGCCACTCTGAACTATCCTCATATTCTTCTTTTTGTATCTTCATTGTATAATTTATTCTTGCATGTTAATGCTCCATTAACAAAGTTAAAATAATTTAAAATCTTACTGAAATGGGATTTCATTTGTGTCTAGGTAAAGTAATGGTAACATTTATGGATGATTTGAATATGCCAGCGAAAGATGTGTATGGCTCACAACCTCCACTAGAACTCATTCGCCAGTGGATTGATTATGGATTCTGGTATGATAGACAAAAGCAACGAAGAAAGTATATTAAGGTATGAATACTATTCTGCTTTACACAGCCATTTAAATAATTAACTGCAAAGTTTATCTTATTCCATTTAAATTGTTGCTATCAGTTCTAAAAAACTAAATATTCTCTCCTCTTCTGCCTGTTAACGTCACAATTTTCAATAAAGTTTTATAAATTGTGCATCCATGGGAGTCTTTACGTAATTGTGCCTGTAGTTGAGGAATAATAGCATATTCTGTTGTGAAATTATTCTGAATGACATGTTTTGAGAAAAGTTATATAATATTTAATATACAAAATTTATGGTAGTAAATTATTTTATAATTTTTAACAATCAATAGATTAATGATGTTTGTTTAAGGACATGCAACTGTTGGCTGCTATGGGTCCTCCTGGTGGTGGACGAAACACTGTATCCAACCGCCTTTTGAGTAGGTTCAACCTTATTAACATGACATTTCCGACACCATCCCAGGTGGCTCGAATATTTGGTTCAATGTTAACTCAGCAGGTATCAGATTTTGATGAAGAGCCAAAGTATATAGGTAATTTTTTCCTTTAAATTTCCAGTTTGAATATTTGTAAACCCTATTTAATTGACTGTGTGCAGTGTAATAATTTAAAGTTTTAGTTAATTCATACTTTTTAATTAAAATGAAATTTGGACACATTTCGGCCATATTCTTGCCTTGAAATGAAATAGCTTCATATGTTTCTGACTAATTGCATTTTGAAACTGTGGCAAAAGTTTTAAGATTTGTTTGTTCATCAATACTTTGAACTTGGTCCTGTCCATCATGGTAAATCTGGCCACCAAATTTTCAGACCTTTAGTTTGTCTCTTTACTGTCCATACAAAATAAGATGACAAAATCAAAATAATAAATTCAATTGGATAAAGAGACATAAAAAAGGCAATTGGCTAACATTGATTTGATTATTAGTCATTGACTAATATTTGTGTATAATTTCAAGAACTTCCAGCATGTGAGGTGTGGGGCTAGAAATGAGTCAGGAAAATAACAAGGAAACTATTAAGTTTGGTGGCAAAACTGGCATAGTGTGAGTTGCTGTGTTACCTCATGATCTTTAATATGTGATTTAAGTAAGAATTTTTATTCTGTTAGAGTACTAAAAATATTTTTAGCCCTGCTTTTGTACTTGGAAGTATTTTTGACTCTCGAGATACTGGGAGTATATTTGAGGTTCATATTGTGACATTTTCAATGCCGCATTAATCATGTGCTGACCAAGAATTAAATAATGTATTGGGATAATATAAATAAATACCTGGGCAACGCTGGGTCCCCAGATAGTTTCAAAATATACTTAATTCTAATTTTAATACATTTTAAATTAGATATGCAACAACTGAATGCAAATGCTAATGTTTATAAAATTATTTTGCATGTCTTTCAGCCAAAGAAATAACAATTGCAACAATAGACCTATACAATGCTGTAATATTGAAGATGTTGCCCACTCCAGCAAAAATTCATTATTTATTTAACCTAAGAGATATTTCCAAGGTAAAAGGAAGTTGAAGCATTAGTTTAATTTTTTCAAAATCAGAAGACAAATATTAAATAAACGTTTTTCAGATTTTTCAGGGACTTCTTCGCAGCAATCGTGAATATCATTATACTAAAGTGCGGCTTCTGAGGCTTTGGATCCATGAATGTTTCAGAGCTTTCAGTGACAGATTTATTGACGAAAAGTATGTTATTTTAGATCTTATTGCTATTTTATATATTTTCATTGCATCAATCAAGAGTTTTTATTAAAAATAACAAATTTAGTGCAAAATCAAATAAATAATATTTATTATCACACAAAAGTTACTTGAAGAATACGTGTAACAACTGTCAATCTTCTGGCAGGAAAAGTGCATGTTGTGAATTAAAATTCAATGTATTATAAAATGTATCTTTAGAGATTTTGTTTAGTATAGGCTTGAACCAGGAAAATGTAATAACTAGAAACAGAATTATATTCCTTCAAGTATTATTGCCTTTATTTGTTTGCATATATGAATTGTAAACTTACCTGAATTAAATACATTGATCATATGTTATAATTTATTAAATAGTTTTATTATATTGGAAATTTCAGTTATCATTTATTTTGTTTGAAAATGAACAATTATTGCATTAGTCTTTGTGTGGTAATTGATATTTTAATATTACTCTTTGGCATATTTATTAATACAGTTTTTACTTTTCAGAGATTTGGAATGGTTTGTGTCACAAATTAATGAACAATTAGGAAAACATTTTGAATTGACTTTTCATAATGTCTGCCCAGAAAAGGAATGCCCCATTTTTGGCGATTTTATCAGTTCCTATGGGTTTTATGAGGATTTAACTGACATTGCAGCCATTAAAACTTTCTTAGAAACACAAATGGAAGAATACAATGTTTCTCCTGGTGTAACTAGAGTAGATTTGGTACTGTTTAAGGATGCAATAAAACATATTACTCGTATTGTAAGAGTAGCATCTCAACCAAGAGGAAACATGCTACTAGTTGGAATAGGTAAAATTTTACATAATTGGAAAGACCCTGATGCTAAATAAGCTTGATATAATAACTATATAGAAGGAAGGTAAATAGTTTAATCTGTAAGCTTATTCATTTTAAGTAATATATAATTTTAATTCTATACAGGTGGAAGTGGACGCCAGTCATTATCTAGGCTTTCTTCTTATATATGTGAGTACCAAATATTCCAAATTGAAGTTACTAAACAATATCGAATGCAAGAATTTAAAGAAGATCTTAAAGCTCTGTATGCACAAACTGGAGTTGACAACAAAGCTACAACATTTTTATTCAATGATACCCAGGTGAAATACATTAGTTGTAAAGTTTCTTAAAAATTTGCAGTAACTAATTTAAGTGTTTGCAAAACCTGTAAATATTTTTATTGCATCAGTGGAATTGTGACTGTGTTAGCTAATCTGAAGATTTAATTAATACCTTTCTAGGTATTGCAACAACTATTTAATCAAGTGGGAATCTTTTTAAGATTATTTACAAAAATTGATTAGTTAATAAAACAAAATTTTTAAAAAGGTCCACAATATGTGCCATGGTAGGCTTGAAGAAAACTTTTTTGGTAATGTAGAGTGTATGGCAAAGTCTGTAATTTATTTGGTAAATATTGTGGCAAATTGCTCTTCTCATTAATTTCATATATTTACTGTCAAGTATAAATTAATGTTGATTTGTATGTATATTGTGAGTATAATTTGTTATTCTGAATTTCAGGTCACAATGGAATCATTTGTGGAAGTAGTTAACAATGTTCTAAGCAGTGGAGAGGTTCCAAACTTATACAAACCCGAAGAATTTGATGAGGTATCTATCCGTCATTTTATTTTCATTTGACACAATAGTTTTCTTGAGTAGTTTAACATTCACAATGTAACTGCATCTTAATGAAATATTGCAATAAGTAGTAACTCATGGTCCAAATAATTTTCATTTTTAATTCCCAACTATAATTGTCACTTCCTTGAGATTCGATTTTAAAACACTATCAATGAGTCATGTTACTATCGTAACCTTTTGATTTTTTTTATTCAAGTATTAGATTGTACTAAAATACCAGGCATAATCATACATTTGGATTCACTCTTATGGACCCCTGTTTCTTTGCTAAAATGTAAATCAGTATTACAGTCAATTTATAAAAATATGTGCTATTATTTAAATATAATTGTTGTATAATAGGAGCTAACAAATAATGTGCTTAATAGTACTGGGATGAAGTTAGTTATACTGAATTATTTTCTGTTAGTGTACTGATTCATTGTTTTTTTTCATTAAATAGTATTTGTAAAAGATAAGCTATTTAAATTTAACTAATTTATAATAGCCTTTGAATTTATATAATTCCAAACACTTTTCTCAATTTAAGATTCGGAACAAACTCTCAACAGTTGCTGCAAAAGAGGGTATTTCACCTAATAATGAAGCTATGTATAATTACCTGATTGAAAGAGTAAGGAATAATCTCCACATTATATTATGCTTTAGTCCTATTGGTGATGCTTTTAGAAATCGTTTACGTCAATACCCAGCACTTATAAACTGTACTACCATTGACTGGTTCTTGGAATGGCCCCATGAGGCACTTTTAGAGGTTGCTAATAAATCTTTAGCTTCTGTTAATTTTCTGGAAACAATTGCATCATTGGAAGACCCGGTAAGTACATGAATATTTACCAAAATATTGTAAATATGAGAACATTTAACTAATTATTCTGAACTGTTGTAGGAGAAAGGAAAAATTACAGAACCAGATAAATTAGAACTACAAGTAAGTCCAGTTATATAACTGTTTACAAATTATTTTTACACATATCAGTAGCAGTATTTTTATAAGTGTATAAGGAATAAGTTGATAGGCCAAAAGAATTATTTAATTTAAAGCAGAAATAGTACAGAAACTTGAAGCAAATTATTTTTATTTCATGTTGAGTTTTGTTATTCATGATGCAACACATTTAAATTCAGTACATGGCTTAGTGCTTAACTGGTTTAATTTCTGGTATACCTTACCTTGTTTTACAGTCTCCTTTAATCTTACATGGCTGAAATTCAGTAGATCATTAACTTGAAATGTTCAGATTTGTGTGTAGAATGGATATTATTTACCACATTAAATAGATCTATAATTTATGATCAGAATTTTCAGATACTTTTTTGAATACAACTAATATTCTCAGTTAAATTCTCTACCGTATATGACAGTCAGTGCCAATGTCTCACAGCACAGTGGTCCTGGGTTTGAATTCTGGCATGGGTATGGATGATTATGCTCATCATTGTTAGAAAAAGTAGGGATTATAGCTCAAAGAGAAGTGCTATGCTAATCACATGCCACTCCATGTGGCAGTTGTCCCAACAGGCCAATGGACTAAATGGTCTGTAGAGCCAAGGGCATTATGTAACACCTAATAACTTCAGTTTACACTTTTATCTGTTTTTAATTCTAAATACGGTATTTCTATGACATATTGAATTTTAACTTGGGAACTATTTCTGCAACATTATTTAGCAGATGTAGAATATATTTAATTTTGTTCAATAATGTATTTAAAGTGGAATCATTTTTTTCAGGAAAAATTGAGAACATCAGTTGCCAAAATTTTTGCAGACATTCATGGTTCAGTGACCCTATATTCCATGAAAATGAAATTGGAAATGAAAAGACACAATTATGTAACTCCCACCAACTACTTGGAACTTGTTTCGGGGTATATTGAGTAAGTAAAAGTAAATGGATATGTGTTTACATATATAAAATCATAGATTATTATTAGCATATATGTATGCTGTAATGAGACTTATTACATATGTATAATTAAAAGAAAAATGAGAATTCCTATGTGTATATTAAATTTTGTATTTAACTCAGTGTCAGTCAAAAAACAGGGGATGTTGAGCCATTAAATGGTCAGTGTCTCTGTTCAGTCCTGTTTATATTGTTAATAGTTTGAAATATGTTTACCATACTACGGTGGCTGCAGCTTTTGGCAGTAAGGACTCACAGGTGCTGCTGACCTGGTAGATCTCAGCAACGGGTCTAGACTGCTGGCTGATTACTTCAGAGTATCAGCTATCTTCAAACTAAGCCATGGCATGGGCAGACAAACCTTCAAAAACCACTGTTTATGAAACTACCTAGCATCAACTCAAACTCTAATCGGTTTCTCCTAAATCTTTTTCCTACACCTCACAAAGCTATTCCTCAAGCAATCTGCTATTCTCCCACAACATTGTCACTTTAATGATTTTTTGTATTTCTTGCAATCATCCATTTTATAGTCAATGTCTCTCAGCAATGTAATTACTGGTAATACACATTGATCAAATTTACACATTAGAACTTACAACATATAGGATTTGAGTATTATATAGTTATGGACTGCATGTGCAATATTACCTCCAATTTAATTGACTGATAATTGCTTTCCACCAATCAGAATATTGAATGAAAAGCGATGGGCTACAGCTGAATCAGCAATCAAATTAAAAAATGGCTTGACAAAGATTGATGATACGAGAGAGAAGGTTGAAGTAATGTCAGTAGAGCTGGCAGAAGCTCAAGTTAAAGGTAAAATATATCTTTTACTGAAAGTTTTTTTAAATGTTACAAGCTGTAATATTTTTCAAGGTTTCTAAATATTTATTTACACCATATGCCATTTTTATTTTTCTTGTCTTTTTTATAAGTCTGATTTGTTTCCAATTCAATACCATAGAGTATAAAATATATAAACAACAAACATAAAATATGGAATATCCATTTTTATATAACATATCAAATTAAATATATATAAAAGAATCGGTTTGGAAAGGAAAAAGAGAACCTGACATTGATGTTTGGTATAATTGTTCAGAATAAAAGTTAAAGTGGGATGGATTAAATTGATTACTGGTGTTGTGAAGCTAGGTAGGAATGAACTAGTTAAAATTTTGAGATTCTAAGTCCCACTTCCATGCATGTTGTGCTGTGCCATTTACAAAACTCTACACCCAACAAAGCTCTGTCCCGAACCTTTTCTCAAGGAAAGGTGGGAGCAATTGTAAACTTGTGAGAAATAATAGAATAATAAATGCTTAGATACAAATTTGTATATTACATACACAATACACACATGCACACACACAAAACTTGTACAAGGTAAAAGTAAATAAATTAAGCGAGTTTGTGACTTTTTTTTTTAGAAAAAGAGGAAGTTTGCCTAGATTATATGATATGATGGAAAGAGACTTGCCACAGATGGAGTTGGGCATCTCATGAATCGCGGGGGAGGGAGGGGCTTTAAGGGAGATCAGTGTGATACATTGGTCAAAATTGCTGGTGTTGTGGCCTTGGTCATTAACAGTTACTGGAAATTGTGTTTTGGAAGCACCTTAAAGTAAATAGCACATGATGTTTATGCAATTCCTTGATGCTTTCAATGGGGGATGAAAAACTGTAACAGCTTTCAAAACAACATGTCACACATATCAACCTCTAATTTGTCTGTTTATTGACTACTTTCATATCTATTTCTTAATATTACCTAATTGAGATGTTTAATATTTCCAATATTTTATTTAGTTGCTGAGTTTCAAAACGAATGTGATGAATACCTAGTAATAATAGTAGCTCGAAAAAGAGAAGCAGATGAACAACAGAAAGCAGTTGCTGCAAAAAGTATAAGAATTATGGAAGAAGAGACAACTTGTAAGAAGCTTGCAGAAGTTGCTCAAGCTGACTTGAATCAGGCAATGCCTGCTCTTGAAGAGGCAATGAGAGTAAGTGGATGAAATGTATACATTTAACTAAAATATTTACATAAAAACACAAAATAGTATTTGGCTTTAGAATGTCATGAACTCCAAAAAGGTTTCTCTATTATGTCAGTCTTGGTCAAATTTTATCAAATGTGCTAATAAAGTAGCCCAAGGAAAGGTTATCCCTGCAGCTAATAAGTGAAAAAAGCATAAAAGAAATATGGTTAAAGTACATTTGTGACACTGGTAGTTTCACAAAAACTTAACTTAAAAAAATAACTGAAATGATTTGCTAGTCCATACTAAATTAGCAGAACATATTATCTTCACAGGTGTCTGCATGACCCTTATTATTTTTGCTCTTTATGTTATAATTTGTTATTCTTGTAATATGGTCATTTTTAATAAACAAATAACTTAATAAACACAGTGCACATTTCCCTGACATGATTGTGCTACATGAGTAAAATACAACTTTAAATTGTGTTTGTTATGATTATTAGATAAACTTACAATCATAATTTCTTCAGTCTCATGACAGCACAGAAGATTGAAGCAAAAATTGGCAAACACGCCACCACCAGCAGGCCTAATAATACATAAAGCTTACTGGTTGAAAACTATTAACTAACAAAGTCTTCAATAATGGTTAATTGAAAAGCCATTATGAGGATTTCGTTTAAATTTTTCTAAAATATTTTTTAATGCACTGTAAGAAAGTATTTAATACTATTAAAGTAGCACTATCAAAAAATTCTGAAATATATTGCCTTATGTTTATTGTTAACACATATATTGTTTAAATTTAGTTTTGATAATAATGATTTATTTCTAGGCACTTGATGCACTAAACAAACGTGATTTGACAGAGGTTAAGTCTTATGGCCGTCCACCAGCTCGAGTGGAATTGGTTATGGAAGCTGTTATGATTCTGAAACAAGTAGATCCAACTTGGGCTGAAGCCAAAAGGCAACTAGGAGATCCAAACTTTTTGAACCAAGTAAATTTGTCTTTCAGTGGTTCCCTATTACATTATTACATGAATAATTTCTATTGGAAGATTGTAGTTTGTAAAAGAACTTATATTTTAACTGTGATATGCTGGGTGTCCCTAAATCAGAAAGATACTGGGTCGATAGATTAGCGTTAATTGTGTTGTTAAGTTCATATGGGTAATTGCCAAAACAGATAGATTTATTATAGATACCAATAATACAACTTCACAGCAAAGACACTGAGATGATAATGGTCTTGCAGAATACTATACTATGCTGTAGCTGGTGGGTGTAGATGGAACCACCATTCACAAACCTTTAATTTTAGCAAAAATACATACATAAAGTCAGTATTGTTGAATTTTAAGCAATTGAATGTCTCACATTTCTACATTAATTGATAAATATTTTTGAATATGTTGATGAAAATGCTGAATTATTTCAAAGAAACCTTAAATATTTATTTTTGAATCTCTACATGTATTAAGATTAAAGTCAATAATTTACCTACTTGTAAATTACATTCAGGATTAAATTAATCTCTGTTGGATTATTTTAATCAATTGTTATTAACAGAAGTCATTTTTAAAGTTAACATATCCTTTACTACCATGTTTCAGCTGAAGGACTTTGATAAAGACAATATTTCAGACAAGACATTAAAGAAAATTGGAGAATATACTCGCAATGAAGAATTTGAACCAGATAAAGTTGGTATAGTTTCATTTGCAGCAAAATCACTCTGCCAGTGGGTTATTGCTATTGAAAAATATGGGAAAATTTATAGGTAAATTCCTCCTCTAATTTTAGTTAAATTTGAGAAGGGCTCTCTCTATTTCTTGAATAATTAATCATAGCTATGCCATTGTTGGGAAACAAAAATTTATATGTAATTAATATGCTTATAAATACAGACTACCATAAAATCTAATTGTTCTTTCAAGTTTCTACACTCCAGAAAACAACAAGCTGAAATTTTCTGCTTGTTCTTGAGTCAAGAATTAGTTTACCACAGAATTATTGAATTATGTGTAATTGTTTGTCTGTAAGAAAAATTATTTCCAATTTCTGAAGGCATTTTTTAAATAATAATTATGTATAACATAAGTATTATTTGGTTTATGTTGCATCTTTTATTTTTTTCATTTCAAGTTATTTTCTATATATAATTTCATAAAGTAAAATAAAATGACGGTAATGCAATGAGGATAATAAAAGATGATAAAAATTAAAGCTATTGTACATCTGTACTTCACATAAAATATATTTTCAAAACAACTACTATGATCAGACACTCGATAGAACAGTGCAGGGCAAGTTCTTGTGAAATTGTAATATAATTAACCATTTTTAGGGTAGTTGCTCCCAAGAAAGCAAAATTAGATGAAGCAATGGCAACATTAAAACAAAAGCAAGATGAATTATCTGCTGCTAAAAACAAGTTGAAAGAGTTGTCTGACTATCTTGATAAACTACAATCTGAATATGAAGAAAAGGTCAAACAGAAAGAAGAATTGAGAAAAAAAGCTGAAGAATTGCAGCAAAAGCTAGAAAGAGCGGGTCAGTTGGTAGATGGTTTATCTGGAGAGAAAGTGAGTCCCTATTACTTATGAAATTATGTATTTCAATAAACTATACTTTAAAAAATTTGATCTTGCCCATAGGTTCGTTGGGAGGAAACTACAAAAATGCTTGATGGTGAATTTTATTGTTTGCCTGGAAACTGTTTAATGTCAACTGCATTTGTTTCCTATTTGGGACCTTTTGTATCCCAGTATAGAGATAAACTTTATATGATATGGAGGAAAAGTGTAAGTGCAAAGTGTTTTCTCCCCCTTTCATCTAACTCTTTCACTTTTGTTTATTTTGAAGTTCCTATGATTATCCGTTGTTTTAATATAGATACAATTGTTTCCTGATAAGGTTATGTTTTCTGATTAGATCGCCAAAGAAGAAGTACCAATATCTTCAAACTTTAATATAGCAGGATTCTTAACAGATCCTACATCAATAAGGGAATGGAATATACAAGGCTTACCATCTGATGATTTCAGCACTGAGAATGGTATAATAGTAACAAGAGCTTCCAGGTGGCCTCTTCTAATAGACCCTCAGTGTCAAGGAATGAAATGGATTAAAAACATGGAAAGAATACGGGTAATTTAATAATTGATATAAATGCTTTGTGACTTTTCATGGTGAACATGTCTTTAGAAACTAATTCTGCAGATTAATTTCTATAAATAGAAATTCAGTAAATAAAGAATATTATATAATTCATCAACAGGAGTTAAAAGTTATTGATGTCGCCCAAAGCGATTTTATGAAGACATTAGAATTTGCCATTCAATTTGGAAAGCCTGTGCTGTTACAAAATATAACAGAAGTTCTTGATCCATCCTTGCAACCTATACTATCCAAGGCACTGGTGAAACAAGGTCAGTACTTTACATAAGTTTTTAAATTTATCTGTTATTTACTGCAGGCATTTCTTGTATATGCTGGTTATATGACAAACTGGGGACTGGGGAGATGCACACATTCATACACCCCCATGTACATAGGACCACACAACAGCTAATTGTTTTTCTATAAATCAGTGTTTCTGACATCATTAAAGCATACAACTATTTCTCTTTAATGCAAGTGGTGTCATTAACACTTATAATTACATTATCATTAGATTTCACTCACACACAAATATTTCATTAACTATCCTGTTCCTTTGTATACCAGTGCTTTAAGCAGATGTTTCTCGGCCAAGACTACAGATTCATAACTGGGTCTAGAGATTATCAAGTGAGACAAATGTGGCTATGAAAGTTCTAGCTCAAAGAATGTGTGTTATAAAATAGTTATTCTTTTTATATCAGAATATATGATGTATGGAATCTTAGTTTGACTGAACATAAAAGATGACAGTGTGCTCTATAATTTAATTATATGTCAAATGTGTGTCTGAGATCATATATGTGTGTGTTATAAATGACAATATTTGCTAATTACTTGTGAAATATGTCATCAAGACCTTGAGTTCAATAATATTGAAGGCAATAGAATATAATAACCATAACAGAAAATTTAAGTATTGTAATTACTGGTAGTTCCTGTCCTTAGCTTCTTTCTTCATCACCAAATATTTTCTTATGTCTTCCTTCAATTCATCAAGCAGCTGCTCTCTTCTTTTCCATGGCCTGAAACTCTGTCCTTTAAATTTTTTTGATGATGTACAGTATATATTTTTGTTAATAATCTATCAACTAAAAATTCAAGCCTTTATCTTTATCCTATAATTAATAAATATAATAAGTAAATTGTTAAATAAAGTAAATCTAAAGAAAATATAATAAAAATCTGTTGACCTTTGAGATACAATTAAGATAGCCTTAAAATTGGCACTGTTTAGTTGACTGCTCTCATCATTACTGATTTTATCTTCATTACTTGAAATCAGATTTTTTTTTCACATTTATAATCAATGTTACAATTAAATTTAAACTTCATTGTACTGTTTTCCTTATATGTGTATAAATAGTAATATTGGCATATTTCACATTATTTGTATTTTATACATAATGATAATTAACACCACTGACTGGAGTTTTTTGCCGAATGTGTTCTTGAAACTTTCTATAGCAGCATGATTACATTTAGCATTCATATTAATTTTACCTGTCTGTGTGTATGTTTCTGTGTGTTTAATATTTGTGTGTATTTTCATATGAACTTAACTAATGATTTATTCTGTATTATATACAGGTGGCCAGACAATGATAAAGGTACAGGATAAATTAATTTCATACAACTCAGCATTCAGGTTTTTTATGACAACTAAATTGGGAAATCCACACTTTGCCCCAGAGGTTTCAACAAAAGCAACATTGGTCAATTTTTCGGTGAAGGAACAAGGTCAGATAAATTTATTTTAAATAATTTTACAACCTTCATAATTAGGTTTCTCTTAATTCTTAATATTGTAAGAAAATGGCATTTATTTGTGGGTGCAACACTGTAATCCAATATGAGACTTGAAAAGTTTATATTAAAATGTAACATCTGAAATAATATGAAATGTTTTGAAAAATAATCTAAATCGCAGTTGTATGAAGATATATGCATACAATTTTAATAATTCAAAGCAACCCTACATTTTCTTCCAATCCTTTGAAATCATACTAAATAATTTATTTTCATTTACAACACAAAACTTTCCATTGCCATATTTCTTTTATCTTGTAACTTTCACATTCACTTATACAGAGAATAAGCTTTTTGTGAGATATTTTCCCTTTTAATGATGGAATAATTTTCTAGTAAACTAGTCCAATTTTTTCTTCACCAGTTTAACCTTATTGTCTGTAGTTACAATGTTGGTTATCCCTTCATGCAACTCCATGTTGTTATATGATTTTCAACTTCATATATTTGGTGCCCAGTGCTAGTTAACACATTAAATCACAGTTGGGGATAACGGATACTCCTACCTCAATTTGCATTCCATTACTCTCCTTCAGATACACATTTTGAACTGTCACATTCAACATTTTACTTTGATAAAAATTTGTGTGTTCTGATTTAAGGTAGCTCAGCTATGTTTTGTTGTAATGCACTGAGGCAATTGTGTGTTCTAAATTACAGATACTGTGAAAGAGTAAATGATATGCGTATTAAATTTAATGAAAGTATCTGTAATAAACTATGGGGTAATATATTTGCTCTTACAAGTTTCTTCTCTTTATCTTAGACGTTCCTGAATCATTCCTAATCTGTCTACATTTAAAAAATAATCTGACACTGTTAAAGATTTTTTAAAAATATCTGTTATTAAATTGGTATTGTTTCTTTTATTAGGTCTTGAAGCACAGCTTCTTGGGATTGTTGTCAGAAAAGAGAAGCCAAAATTAGAAGAGCAGAAGGATAATTTGGTCCTGAACATAGCAGCAAATCGGCGTAGACTAAAAGACTTGGAAGATGAATTACTTAGACTACTTTATGAAACAAAAGGATCATTGTTAGATGATTTACAGTTGCTTATAACATTACAAACATCACAAAGCACATCTATTCAAGTTACAGAGCAGCTTCTAATTGCTGAAACTACAGAAGTTGAAATCGATTCTGCCAGGGAGGTGAGTATATATTTCACATAGAAAATAATTTAATAATTCATAAATAATATAATTGGTGTTACCAAATATACATACTGATGGGAAATTATTAAAGTGATTGAACATGGAGTTTCCCCCAGTATATAAGTATAATTTTTTGGGATAGGAATGAAATATTGTAGTATATGTGAAATTAATGATATAATACATGAGGTATATTTCTTTCTGATCTTAATATTCATTTGCCTGTTTTACTGTCTTAACATGATATATTATATTGATTTTATTTATTAAATAAAATATGTTCTTATTTAAATAAAATATATTTAATAATATATTGAGTGAAAATATATTGAATCACAGAACCACTGTCACATCAGTTACCATGTCACTATTGTAGGGTTCTGTGTTATTTGTTTTATTTATCGGTGCCTATTGAGGCTATCATAATGAAGATTGCTAGGTATAATCTTCTATTTGACCAGTTGAAACTTATTTTCTGCAGCTTCAAAAGCATTTTTGTAGACGTTATCAATACAATTTGAAGAAAAAAAGAGCTATTAACACAGAAATCAAATTAATTTTTTATCTGTAATTAAAATACTGAGAAAATAAAGTGTAACAATCTTTAATGAAGAGAAGGTCCTTATAAATAAGGTTGGAGATTACTTATTTTTGAAGGTGCATTGTATTTGAAATGTGAAGTAACAGTGCTTAGCACCAGTTGAATTTGAGGCTTGATAACAGAGTGTTTATTATTAATGATATCTTCAAGTCTGTCCAATACCTACAGTGTTGTATTTATCATGGTAGTTTTCATAGTTGAGAAATGCAGAAATAAATAATATGAATAAAGAATTTATTATTTTGTAATTTTTAGGGATACCGTCCATCTGCTGCAAGAGCTTCTATTCTGTTTTTTGTTTTAAATGATATGAGTCAGATAGATCCAATGTATCAGTTCTCATTGGATGCATATACTGATTTATTTACTATTTCCATTGAGAAAAGTAAAAAGAGTGAAAACTTAGATGAGAGAATTGCTTTCCTGAATGAGTACCATACTTATGCTGTTTACAGGCAAGTATTCATTTAATAATAAAGCCAGTTACACCTTATTTTGAATTGATATATGGCTGTGTGGTCAGTCAGCAGTGGGTGGCTTAGGCCTTTCTACAAATGTGTGAGGACACTAGGACATTGTGCTGGTTGGTGTTACCAAATAAACATACTGCTGGAAAATTATTAAAATGATTGAACGTGCAGTTTTCCCGCCGATAGCTGAAATGACCAAATCTAAGTTATTCAAACAAATTTGGGACAAAGTATACATGTTAGTTTTAATTATATAGATATATGATATATAGCTTTATCCAGAAATAAGATTTGTTGTATATTTACATCCATTTTTTTTAACAAAAAATAATTCCAGGAATACTTGCCGAGGATTGTTTGAGCGTCATAAACTACTGTTCTCTTTTCATATGTGCATGAAAATACTGGAAGCATTGGGAAAAATAAGTGCTATTGAGTACAATTTCCTCCTGAAAGGTGGTGTTGTACTGGATCGAGATGAACAGCTGGATAATCCTTGTCCTGGTACTGAACAAATTAATATTCACTTTTTGTTTTAAAACTAATTTATTCAGGATAATTAAATATAATTCATTAATGTTTGATATTTGAATCTAATGACACTCATTAAATGAGAACAGTTTTGTATTTCACACTATCCATGTACAAAAACAAACTTTTACTGTAGTTTTATTTTTTAATTAGTCACATATAAATGGTTACTATATATCAAAGAATTTCTACCACATAAGTGTCATTTTATTTTGATAATTTTTTGAAGCTGCATTTTATAACTGATTAAAATATTAATTAGCTAATTATATTTGTTTAAATTACATTTGGCATATTATTACTATTAATGCCATATTTTATAATTAGTTATGTAATTTAAAATGGCAAGTTTTTTGATATTTGATATAAGTGATCATATCTTAATAAGGAATGCATGACTATGTAATATATAAATATTTATACTCATATAAAACACGTATTTGTCCTTCATGTTGAAATTGCATATTTCTGTATTCATGATGGGCAACTAATTATTGTTATCACAAATGTCATTACTAAAAGTATGCACAAACTATGTACATCCTCTGTTTGATGTTCATTCACTGTAATAACTTGATTTAAAATTTTTTAAAAAGTCTGTTGAAATGATAAAAATAATTACTTTTGATTACTCTCGAGAAACTTTTTGCTTTATTCAATATCAGTGGTTTTCCTTGGATACATTAAATTAAATATAAAAATTTTGCAGGTTGGTTAAGTGATTTAGCTTGGGACAATATATCAGAACTTGACAAGTTGCCAGGATTCCATGGAGTTATTAATTCTTTTGAGCAATACCCTAAGGATTGGCATTTATGGTACACTAACAAAGAACCAGAAGAACAACCACTTATTGGTAATATCAATAATTTTTGTGTACATTGATCTCATTGGAACATCTTAAATCAATTCCAGAACATTTATTTGAAGCCTATACATTAAATTAACTTTCTTCATTAAAAATAGAAAACTAAAAAGGTTAGGAAATAATTTCTGTCTCCCTTCAAAACTTTTAAATAAAAAAATCTTTTTTTAAAAAAGTAATTTTTAACCTTTCCATCTTCTGATCACATATTATTAGAATAAAGTTATATAATATAATTATGGGATAATGGTAATAAATCTGTCTATATATATGTATATATATAACTCTTTATTTATAGAGTGCTTTAACTTTGCAGGAGATTGGGAAGGATTTTGCACAGAATTTCAGAGAATGCTATTTGTACGTTCCCTTCGACCTGATCGTATTTCCTTCTGTGTTTCGACTTTTGTGGTTAACACTTTGGGGCCCAGGTTTGTGGAACCACCTGTATTAGATGTCAAAGCAGTTCTGGCTGACTCTTCATCAAGAACACCACTGATTTTTGTACTATCTCCTGGTGTTGATCCTACAAGTGCTCTGCTTCAACTTACTGAATCACAGGGCATGAGTTCCCGTTTCCAGAGTTTGTCCCTCGGTCAAGGGCAGTCTCCAATAGCCACAAGGTATGAATTCATTTAGAAATGGACAAGCCTTGAGAATGTAACACACAAATGAGGGGGGGGGGGGGAGAATCTGGTGTTTGAGTAATTTATTTGTTTGATTGAAGAAAATTAGTAATAAACATGAATCAAATTCACCATAAGTAATTCAGAAAAAAATAAATTAAATTTCAGACTTAGTTTGCATAATTTATGGAATTTTGTAAAATTTATATTTTTAAGAATTATCATTTTCTTATGTGCCATAATTTACATGAATATCTTAGTAAACAAAATTGTTATGAACAGTTTTGTTACCATTTGATGGTCTCAGTTTGATTGTATATTTAGGTTTCTCAAGAATGGTGTCAAAGATGGAAACTGGGTGTTCCTAGCAAACTGTCATCTTTCTCTGAGTTGGATGCCAGCTCTAGATAAAATTGTAGAAGATTTGCAAACTGGGAAAGTTCATCCAGATTTCAGGTAATAAAAAGTTATTGCAAAGGAAATTTATTGCCATAAAATATATATTTATATGATGTGTATTAAACAAGTGCCATTAATGGAGTGTTATTATTTTCTCTCAAATATTATTAATATGAACAGGAAATAGAGATAGACAGCAGCTGACTAACCTTAAATAAGCCAGTTGGTGTCATCACATTTAATTGTAAGGGCCCAAGTTTGACTAAACAGGCCCTCACATATCATTTCAGCTGGCCGCACACTGTGTGGCGCTCCTACATAATGTTGCCCTTCCTGGCTAATTAATTAACTCATTTCAATAGAAAATAAGGATAGAGATCAGCTGACTTTCCTCCAATTGGTGTCACCTGGCTAGGAAGCAATAGCATGTAAAATTTTCAATAGCATGAGCCCCTTTTCACAGGACATTAGGGCTGAATGTCTTCCTGCTGTATAATTAAAGAACAAAGAATATCAAAAATATCAAATTAACTAATGAACTTACAAATTCATAAATATTCAAATTCAATCTCTTCTTATAAATATTTAAACCACACAAAATCATTAACTAAAAGTAAGCCTCGATTACAGTACTCAATATTAACAAATTATAGTATTAATCAAAACAGCAACCAATTAGATTTGATAATACAAAATCAAAATCTGTGAACCTGTTTCCAATTGGCTTTCTGCAGCATAGTTCTGCTGCTAAAAAGAAAATGAAAATAGTATTTTTTTAAAATCACAATTGTAGGTTACTCTTAAAAAAACCATTCAAGAGGTGGGATTTTGAACAATTACATCATAATCTACTGCACTGTCTTGCTCACTTGATTGGCTTGTTCCTGAAATTAACTTTCATTTAAGTATGTGCAAAGGAAAAATACTTTTGTGTTAAAAACATCTGTCAACTTGGTGCTAAATTATTCCACTTTTAACAATTAGATATTATTGGAAGCTATGCGGATTGAATTAGAAATGTAGCATCTTCCAAATTATTAATTTGATTAAAATTATATTCAAGTAACATGTTGTTTTTGTTGTGATGTAATTCACTTATTCTATATTTTTTATTCTTACAACAGAGTCATACTATATTTTACTAGATTATTGAAGTTAAAAACAGGTTTTGCGTCAATTGTGTATAAGATCTAAATTATCAAACTGTATTTTGTTTGAAGGTTGTGGCTGAGCTCCAGTCCTCATCCAGATTTTCCCATCTCTATTCTTCAGGCTGGAATAAAAATGACAACTGAACCACCAAAGGTTATATTGATGTGTTTCAGTAATTCCATAAGACAAAAAATATTGAATTTGACATCATATCTTCATTTGAATAATAGTATTGACGTTCTTTATAAATTTTCTATATGAATTGTATTTATGATAAAAGGACAGATAACATGACAATGTCAAAATAATTTGGATGGGATAGAAAGCAGACTTGCCTTAAATTGATAGTAAGTGTCACCAGGCAAAGTTTTCAGAGGCCTGGGACCTATTCTTCAAGATATACATGTATATGATGTAAATATATTTGCATTATCAATTAATGTCTCAAGTATGGTGGAAGCTTCTAATCATTACAGTAAAGCAATCAGATGCATAATGTATCAAAAGACCATTGAAATAATTTAGTTAAGATTCTTGCATCTCAAGAATTAATGTTAATTGCTGTATTTAATAGTTCAAAAAACTATGCAAGCCACCATAACTTTCTGCAATAATTTAAATAAATGTGTTTCTCATCTTTAATTGTTAGACAGGTCTAGCCTGAGCAGATTGTCACTTATCTGATTAGTTAAAAACCTTAAGTTTCCAACAAAAGTAATTTTCTTTGTGATAATGCTGTCTAATATAGAGGGTGAATGCAATTGTACTGGGCAATTATTTTATCTACAGACCACTGAATTTTAATTTTCTTTATTACAAACAAGAATTAATGCATTCAATTTAGAGCTACTAATAGTAATTTGAGTAATTCAGTAAAATTAGGTTATTCTGCAGTTGTTAGTACTTATAATTATCTTGTTTTCCTTACAGGGTCTTAAAGCAAACCTGAAAAGACTATATCAACTTATAAATCCTGGTCAGTTTTCTGCTTGTAAGAGTCAAGTCAAGTATCGTCGCTTATTGTTTTCTCTTTGCTTTTTTCATGCAATATTGTTGGAAAGAAAAAAATTTCAACAGCTTGGTTGGAACGTTATATACAGTTTCAATGATTCTGATTTTGAGGTTAGCAAGCTTTGATATTTTATAATTTCTATATCTAAATACATTGATTTTCATGCTAATCTAGTTATAATTTTAAATGTAAGTATCCCATTAACCTTTTGTTTCAAAACATGCACTTTCTTCCTTTGCAAAATGAACTTAAAAAAAATCCATTTTTATAGTCACACCAACATTAAAGGTGTGCAACTATCTAATTGTGTTTCATCTAGTTTGCTAAGTTCGGGAATGAAAAAACACAAACATCACCTTTGTGATGCTAGCCACTAGACCACAGAGGCAGCCTAAACATTTTTGTTATTTTCTAAAACCAGTCCTTTTTTAAAAGTTACAAAATTTTATATTTTTATTTGTTGGAAACCGAAGATGAATAAAATGTTTTTACTGCCAGAATAATTGCCACAATATTATTAGAAAACAGAAAATATAACTAAAGAAACACTTCTCAATATCTATTATAATAAAAAAGTTTCTCTACTATAGATAGAAAAATAAATATAAACAAACATAATGCCAAATAAAACCAAAACACTTCTGTCACATTGATAAGTATATAGAATTTTGGCTTTCCACAATGTCATCTTTCTAGCAAATTATAAAAATGTCTAATAATTAATTAAGCTTATAAAATGAATATGTTTGCTCTCAACCGTGAGATAACTAATAGCCGATATTTATATTACAGTTAATGCATTAAAAAATATATATAAGATACAATTTTATAGAAATATATTAATGCTTATAAGTAGAATTTAATAATATAATTGCAGTTCATTAGGAGTTATATTGTCCAGATAAAATGAGGGAAAAACTGTTTTCAGGTCTCAGAAAGTTTATTACAGATATATTTAGATGAGTATGATGAAACTCCCTGGGATGCGCTTAAGTACTTAATAGCAGGAGTGAATTATGGAGGTCATGTAACTGACGACTGGGATCGGAGGCTTTTGGCTACTTACATAAACCGTTATTTTAATGATGATGTTATTCAAACAAATTTGTACAGGTATTATTTCTACTGGTTTTAATAATTACAAGAATTAAAAATTTAAGTTCTTTTACAAATATTTCTCATACACACATTTGGAATGTTGACTCTTGTAAATAATTTAATGTACTCTACTGGCATATAACAGTTTGAGGAAGAATATATAATTTTCTTTTATTTATTCAGTATTCAAAATTGTTTTAAGATTATTATATTAAATCTGAAGTTCTCTGAGTTTATGTCTTTAAAACTAAATATTATTCAACTCACAAATGGGCATTGGGAATTTTAGGTAATATGTGAAAACTAATTATTTTTTCAAGTAAATTTATTTGATCCAAAACTCTCAAAGTACGTAGTACAAAGAATAGGATGTCAAGTTTATAAATATACAATAAATAAATATTAGTTACATAAAAGTTAGATATGTGAGAATACAGAAGATTATTGTATTATTTACAAGGTGCCTGCCATTAAATAGAGGTACTTTAATTTCACTAGGAAAGCTATATGACACAAATAAAAACACAATTTTTTTATGTTTAAGGCTGTCATCACTACCAACATACCATACTCCACGAGATGGCTCCTTGCAATCATACCATGACTACATAAATCTTTTGCCAAATGTTGACCAGCCTGAAGCATTTGGTCAGCATTCTAATGCAGATATTACATCACTTATTACAGAAACAAGGATGTTGTTTGAGACTCTAATGTCTTTACAACTCCAGGTTGCTGTACAAGAAGGAGTAAGCAAGGAAGATAAGGTAATCACAAACATATTTTCAGATTAAGGTTCATTTAATCAAACATTACTTGAATTTTATTTTTATTTTTTTAAATTTGGAAATTAAAGTCTGAAACAGTATGACCAACCAAATTTCTCCGAAGGGGGAACGGGTAACGAAAAAAGTTCAATACACAAGTAGTAGAGTTTTAAATGGAACATTCAGTGCATGCATTATTTTGAGCTTTTAAGCTCATACTTGCAAGCTGCAAAAACAAAATGCTTTTTTTCTTAAATGGCAACCAAATTTTTCACCCTCATGAAACTTTTTCATCTTGATGAGTTGTTTCAGATACCTCATCATACATGTCATTTCCACTAATTTTACTCAAAAATTGCCTAAAAAAATTAGTTCTGTGATCAAATTCAAGATACAGACTATTGATGACCGATTGAAACTTTAAATTATATAATTTTGATAACAAATATTATTTCAGGTGTTACAACTTTCCGCTGATATTCTCTCAAAAGTTCCAGACCCAATTGATTATGAGGGAACAGAAAAACTTATAGGAGCAGAAAAAACACCTCTTGATGTTGTTCTGTTGCAAGAGGTAATCAATGGTTTTGTATTATATAATATATTGACATAATAACATCATCATGGTTACTATTTTCATTTGTGTGTGTTTCTGGAGGGAATAAATTAATATTAACAAGAAAAAGTGCTTGTACTTGCAGGACAGTGATTCAAAATATATCTGCACAGGAAATTAAATTAGGCAATTTTGAAGGTAGTTTATGAAAAATTACCTATAATATTCTAAAACTTATTTTGCAATTATCTTTATCATTACAATGTTTGGAGATCATATGTGATATTAAATGTTGTCTGTGTGAATCAACTTTGGTAGCTCTCAATAATTTTTTTCATTTCATTTCAAGTTGATGACAGCCATTCATTAGATTAAATTAAATTTTATTATTCTGTAATAAAATTTTTAAAATATTGTTAATGAATATTAATTACTCAATTTTTAAAAAAATGGTTCATCAAAAAATTTATTCAATTTTTTATCTAATTATATTTCAACATATACTTATAATAAATTTGTTCCATTTCATCAGATCTCAAGATACGACAAACTACTGATTGCCATTAGAGATGATTTAGAAGAACTGCAGAAAGGAATTCAGGGATTGGTCGTTATGTCCCCAAAATTAGAAAATGTATTCACATGTATTTTTGAAGGCCGAGTTCCTGTAAATTGGCTTAAAGGTAAATTATCTACACAGTATTTGCATTTTGTGTTTCAACCTCAAAAGAATTCTAGAGTATGAGTGGGCTATTTCTAATTTTAAAGAAAAGTTCAGCTTCTCAAACACAAAATGATATTGGTTGGTATGTCACTTTAGAAAGTATTGGAATATTTCATAACTTTACATATGAAGTGTCTTTGTATCACTCTTTACTTGCTACAGAAAAGGGCATTAGCTTAAGGATTTACTGACTTCCCCTTGCATTCACTAAAATTTTTATCAGTTTTTCCTTGCACAGAAAATGCTCAATTTCCATTTAATTACACACTCTTTACAGGATTAGTCTAAAAGATACTCCACTAAGTTGAATACTAATAATGATTTGTTCATAGTTAACACTGGGAAAATTATCTCTTAAAGCATGATTTCCATAGTAAAATAATAGTGACAGGAAATAAATGAAATACTTCCTTGTTTGATGATCTATAGTTTTTCTTTTTCCAAATATGCTAAGGAACTTTCCAGGTCAGCAAATTCCTAAAGTGTAACAAATTGCTGATTACCATCATTATAAGCTAAACCAACTTTCCCAGCCTCTTTCATTTTTCTTGGAAACTTTGTTATATAATTCTGTGCAATGACTATTAGATTTTCTGCATCAGGTTATTATTTCTCTTCCTCCAATCATCTGCAGCGTATTCATTGTTTTTCCAGCATATCCTTCACTGAAGCTTCTTGGCTCATGGTCTCGTGATCTTGTGCAAAGAGTGGAACATTTTGCAGTTTGGGCAGCTACAACTCACCCTCCTCTAAAATTTTGGCTGGCTGCTTATACATTCCCAACAGGATTTCTTACAGCTGTTTTGCAGGTAAGCAAATTTACCATGTTTGCCATGGTTATGATAAGTCATGCTAGGAACATATTGAAGAACGGGCATTGTGTAGATTGATCAGAGGTGCTTGGAATTCAAGTGAAAGGAAGTGCAATTCTTCAATTGAATCTAGTTAATAGTTTAAATCTAATTTAGAAGAAAGACAACAATTTTAAAAATGTTGCCGGACCAGGGATTCAAACCCTCCCACTTTCTGGTTGTGAAGAGTGTGATTAGTGAACTGTAGGTGAGCCTAGGTTAGGTTGCAGGAATGGAGGGATGTCAAATCATAGTAGCTCAATGGTAGAGTGCCTGCCTGGAAAGTGCGAGGTCCGGTCAACATTTTTCCATTCATGTCTTTCTTCTAAATTAGCTGTAATGAGCTTGAATTGAAACATTCCACTTCCTTACTGTAGATATTAATGTTAAGTGTTTGAACTAAAGGGTGTTTACTGTATTTTATATGAAAATTCTGTGTACAAACTACAGCCTATTTTTCCATACATATTTTTAGTAAACTGTGTGGGCTATACATGCCTAAATATGATATATAGCTTAAAATTTAAAAGCTCAGATCTCCTGATATTTTTTGAGTCAACTTAAATTCATTTCAACTACATCAATTCATTTTTTCAGACATCTGCTCGGCGGTCTAATATTTCTATCGACTCTCTGTCTTGGGAATTCATTGTTTTCGCCCCTGATGAAAGAGCTACTCTGGATCCACCAAGTGAGGGTGTTTACATTGAAGGAACGTTCTTAGAAGGTGGAGGATGGGATTGGAAAAAGATGTGGCTTACAGAGCCACATCCTATGCAACTAGTTTGTCCGATGCCTTTGATTCATTTCAAACCTGTGGAGCATCTGAAGAAAAAGACAAAAGGTTAATCTAAAAACTGTTTCAATTTATAAATTCAGTTGGTCAATATTCTAAAAATTTTGTTGCGGGTAAGGTAATGTATTGTTTAACGTGTCATGGAAAACTATCCATACCATGACATCAGGACCATGCAATCAGTCAGACTCAAAAATCTTCAAAATCACTAACACTGATATTTGTCTGCTATGTCAAGTCTGTATAGCTCCTATTATTGTGTAATACTTCCTTTTACATTTTCTAATTTCCAATCTCAATATTGGTCAGAATATTTACACCATCCTTATACTCAATACCAGAATATAAAAATTCATCTTCTTCATTAAAAATGAACAACTAAATTGATTCTTGGACACATTTGATTTCTTTCCTCAGCATTACATATTTGAACTTGAAACAGTTTCAGCACCAAATTAATCGAAAACAAACCTATGCAAATGAAATGCCACTTTGCTCTGTACATCACTTAGAATCATGTGATTTGTTTGGTGCATTTACATTTCATGTTGAACTTCTATTCCTACCTGTATGAAACACTATTTTTTTGCAGGGTTTTACATTTGCCCATGCTATTACTACCCAATACGTTGTGGAGCTGCTGGACGCGAGTCATATGTTGTCGCAGTAGATCTCAAGAGTGGAGCAGCAGATTCAGATCATTGGATTAAAAGAGGAACAGCCCTTCTTCTAAGTCTATCAGCTTAGATTGGAGGTAGGTCAAAGTAGATTTACATTTGTAGCATTGGTGTATGAAGCAAGTAAGGATATTGTGACGTCACAAAATAATTAACTTATTTGGATAGGAAACAGGGACCAAGAGAATGTAGTAATTGACAAATTTTTGAAGGAATTACTGCACATATTATCACAGTCTGTCAGGGCGTATGTACTACATCATTTTTTACTGTTTGAAACTCAATGTGTTGGTCAGAAGAAGTCTTCAGTATGTATAGCATAATGTAGAAATTTCAGGGTTTCATGAGGGGAGATAATCATGACCTTAGAAAAGGTCAAAAGCTTCCTATAGTGCTTACTAAAAACAATAAATAAAAGGAATTTAACTTGATATTACGTGAACCGTTTGTGGGATCCTTATGAATAATTTCATACTTACAAGGTTCTGGATAGTTTATCTCTTTCCTAGTTTAATTTTTCAAATAATACTTGGGTTCCAGGTTAATCGGTTACAATTTAAACCATTTGTTCATTGTTTCAGGTTTATAATTGAAGAAGATGGCTCTGTAATAAAGTTGTATATATGGTTTTGATATTAATTGGCATGTAGTTTTGACTTGCATAAATAAATTTTCATACATTAATTATTGCTATAGGAGAATGCTGAAAACCAGAAGGGTGGATAGAGTAAGTATCCAAGAAGTTCTAAGCAGAATAGGGAAGAGAAAACAATTTGGAGGACTTTAACCAGGAGAAGGGATGGATTAATTGACCACATTTTGAGGCATGAGGGTCTTGCAAATTTATCATTAGAGGAAGTGTGTGGGTAAGAGCAAAAGAGGGAGGCCAAGGATGGAATATGTTAAGCAGGAAGGATGTGGTAGATAAGTAGAAATAAAAAGGCTTGCACAGGATAGGTTAGAATGGAGGGTTGCATCAGACCAGTCTTAGGACTGATTACCAAGAAAAATAAATACATTAATTATCCTTATTTCTCTATAATATAATTCAATATTTTTTTATGGATAGTCCATTTGACACACAAAATCTCACAATTTGTCCAAATTGGACACAAATATACAAAATACTGCAGTGGCAGGATTATTTTTTATATAAATATAAAAATGTCAATAAGTATCACAACTGGATTTTGTTTATATTTACAATTACACTAACAATAATTAGCAATAACAACTTCTTTCCATGGAACAAAAAATATGTTTTATTTTTTCTTTCGTCTTGATATAAAGGGTATTACTTCTTTGAAACGGAACGATTCTTCCAGTAACGTACTCGATCCAGTGCTTTTCCTGTAAGAAAGAAAAATATAAAAGTGAATTGAAAGTAAAAATCTAAGTCTTGTTTTACTGAAGGAACAATAATAAAACACTCATTAAACAGATATCCTTCCTACTTCCCCAGCATGGCTTTATTTGGCTGCTGAACTGCCTCACAGAATAAGACTGCCATCGTCCAAGTATTAACAGTAACAAAAATGATTCCCACTATCAACTAACCTGTTCCCAAAAATACCAGAATCTTATTGCCGCACGAGTGACTTGTACTTGTCAAAACAAATCTCTCACCAATGACAGGAAAGTTACACTATTTTTTTTCGAAACAATGATATATACAGTTAATTTAAGAGTGAGTGAGGGGCATAAACAAGAACTGTTTATGATTCTGTAGATGGGGGCAGTGCCTCCGAAAATTTAGAACTTCAAACCCTACATGGTGCCTGCCATCTGTGAACTTCAGTAAGTTCCCAACTTTCTGTCTCTCTTTCCTGTTAATTAACCTGACAATGTGATTTCATGACACATATCTCCCTTTTTGAGACTTCCTCAGGCATAAAATTTAGAAATTTACTGTCTTCACTCTTACTCCCTCAGTTAATGGAAATTTTAACTTGAAGATAAATATACTGACAACAAAGGCTGTTCCAATTCTGTTGATTATTTAATTGTCAGATAAAGTATTAATCTTTAGTATTATTAAAGGTGTATGCTTCCTTATGAATTTGTTGAATCCAAGAACTGTTTATTTATTATTAATATTATTGTATGTTAAATAAATATTTGTAATTACAGACAAATAACAAAATAAGGGTAGGTATTCAGGCTTCATACATCTACTAAAAAAATTATAACTTACATCACAAATTCATTTAACAATTCCTTTGATGAAGATGGGTGATTTTTTAGAACAATGATGCAACTCTGAAACACAATGAAGAATGTTCTGCATTAGGGAAATAGCTCACATGGTTTATACAGTTACTGCTGCAAAAAGTATCAAATTAAACACTTATGGTACAGTTTCACACTTATTTTACGATACATACAAATGAACTGTCAACTGCAGAATAAAGAATATCATGTTTAAATGTTCAAAGACCTCTTATGAGCACTACACTATGTAAACAAATTACTCTGGCTGTTTACATTACAGCAAATATATACATCAAGCATTTTACCAATGACAAGTTAAAACAGTCTACATTTACATTATTATGTGAGTTATGTATTTTAGCTTATATATTTCTTACCCGCCATATTAAAGGCATTAAGAATTTTGGTCCATCTAATAATAGTAAGATTAATTTTGTTGCACCAGGCCAGTCATGAGAAAGTAGGCATTTTCGTAATTGCACAGCAAGATATGTAAATGAAAATGGCTCCATTCCTGCAATGTGAAAGCAAAAATAGCAAAAAATCTATATTTTTCAAGAGCTTTGGGATATAAATTCGGAGCTGGACTAGTTAGGTGCCTCCTTGCCAAATTCTGATACAATAATTTATAGAACTTTTAGTTTTCAGAAATATCAGTGGCAATTCAAAAATGAATAATTAAATAAGACAGTTGTAAACCAGATAGTATTTGCTGAATATATATATATAGGGGTTTTCAATAAGGGTGGGTTGATGTTGAAATGGAATGAAACAAGCTGTGTAAGGTGTTACGGAAATTATTATTTTTTATTTGAAAGAATAGCTCACATTCTCAAAAAAAAAATTAATACCTTACAATGTTTGTTTTATTTCATTTCAACATAGACCTGTCGTTTTTGTAAGTACAATAACATGTATGCAAAGTTAATAAAATATATGTAAATTGATTCATAGTTACCACTTATTTTCAATCTGTAGTGTGCACAAATTCTTGCCTTGCATTTTAAAGTGACAGGGTCCTCTTTCTTAGTTTTTGTCTGATTAAGGTAATCTCTTATACGTTCTATTGATCTCACCTGAAACATTTAAAATTCAGCTCATCTACTGATTCACTCAAAAGTTTACTATTTAAATGAATACTTATCGCACCAAGTCTTTCCTCTTCCATTTGTAGTGTGATTTTGATGATTTCTGAAAACACCTTTTATTGGTAAAATAATCCTCGGCTGGCATTGTATGTATGTATCTAGTGACACTACTGTTTTTCAAATTAGATATAGTTTTAGGTTATGGCTTCCCAGACGACGAAGGTTAAGTTATCGTGAATTCGTTTCCAACACTGCTCATTTGAGCATTAATAAATTCAGACGTGAAAACGATTGCAACGCCGATCAGTTTAAAATTCGTATATCGAAGGTAGTACACATAACAAACCAATCAATGCTCAGTAGGTCCATGACGTTAACGTCACCAAAGATCTTTGCAACAGGTGACGAGCAAAGTTGCTTACAATCTTAACCTTCCGCAATATCTCTTATTATTCTTGAATGGAGCTATAATTACAACCACTTCTAAACAAATAATATAATAGTTAAAAATAATAAGTAAAGGTTGTGTGGTTGTAGGTTCATTATCATTAGTTTTCTCCCCATAGGCAGGTTTTCATATGGCAGCTATCCACTTCCACCTGTTCTCCGCCATCTTCTTCAGGTCCTTATACTCCTCACACCCACTTTTTCTTATCTTCCTCTCCCTCTCTTTCCTGGAACCAGTCACTCCATATCCAATGTCAGCAAACAGTCCAGCCTCAGAGAGTGTCCTATCCAGTTCCTCTTCCTTTCTCTTACCATTTGTAGCAGTCCTCTCCTCAGACCAACCGTTGTCACATTTCCATCCCTCTTATCGTTAACCGTCCTCATCCACATCTCGAAAGCTTCCATTCTTTTCTCGTTCTTTCTTCTTAACGTCCACATTCCTGCTCCGTACAACGCAACGTTCTAGATGAAACACTCCTCCAACATCATAATTGGCCATTTTTTAATTTTATGCCAACAGTACCACGTCATCCGCAAATCCTATGCACTCTAGTCTCTTTTACTAAGCTGTTATTTGCAACCGTGTTGTAATTTTTTCAACATTTTCAAGAATTATAGTACCCAATATTATTGTTCGTGATTGTTCTTTCTATTTGGCTTCTAAAATAACGTTGGGTTTGTCCTTACCAGCGATTTTATAACGCAATGAAACTTTGTTACTTCCATAGGCAGCCATCTTGCTGGACGTATATCGAAATGTTTTGACAGATTTAGCTTTGAATTTACCGCTACTTATTCCGTGTTATGAAATGCACGACACTATATAATAAAATATTAAACAAAAATGCAGTTTCTTTTGCTGAATTTAAATCCTACATTTTTACCTTTTTCTTAACTATATTTTATGTCGTCTGCACCCGCCCGCCATATCGGTGCACACGTATAAGCGTTGAAGATGATATTTTAACACAGGTTAAGTTATCCAGTGTTTCATATACACCGCTGCGGTGGCAAAATTTAGAAGCGGTAAAGTAGCCTAAGCTAGAATCCCAAAATAACTCGAAAACGTCTTGACAGACGGAGATTCCTCCGATTTAATTTGCTGCCGAAGCAGGCCCTTTCTTTGAACTCACTACTTCCCATAAATCGGGGCAAATTTGTGCACTGCTTTAAGAATTTTACCCATAACTGATGCTACTCGAGATTAACACTATTCAAGAACCACGTCCACTCAAAACCCTCTCAATGGACCAGCCTGGTTTAGAAGTGAACATAAATTAAATCTGAAATCAGTTAATTGTAATTTAAAACAAAATAAATTTCAAAAACAAGAATGTTTTAATTTATAATTTGTCATTGTATATTATTTAACTTTTTTGTTTAATGTTTTAAATTATTTTTAAAAATTATCTCTGAAAGTATTAGGTGCTAGTTTTCGTTTGTAAGTTCATTGCCGTAGAGAGATTAAAAATGTAAAATTTTCATTTTCAATAGAACAATTTACCGTATAAGTATTATTGTCTTAATTGATTCATGTCTTTTTTACGGTTGACCCTGATATTTTTTAAATAGTTTTTCTAAAGCATTTTTTATGCTTATTGACGGTATTTTCCGGGTTTTCCTACGTCGGTAAAAACGCCAGGGGTGCGTCTTGAGGTTAGGTTTTCCATTGTGAAACTCGGTAGCGAAACGTGTCTTGTTTCAGTTCAGAAAATAGCTAATCCGAGTAGAAATAGAAGGAAATGTAGAAGGTAACACTTAAATAGGGTCTGAAGGCCTAGTTTCTTTTCGGGAAACGTTATAGATGAAACACTGAATATTTCACAGCGGGTATTTTTAACCTGAAAGCTCAGTTTATTCTAATTATATTACATTCATTTAATATAATAAATTCCTAGAAGATGATTAGTTTATTTATCCGGATCTGTTTTTGAACGCATATTTTAGATTTTTTTTATCTACAACTAATAATTTATTTAAATAACTTAGTTTTCTTCCGCACATATCATAAGATTACAAAATGTGATACGATAATTTCAGTTTCATATTTATCCTGGTTTCCTAGAAAAGATACCTATTTTACCACTGTAAGATGCGGCCTAAATGGCTATTTGGATTTAAAAACTGAAAATTAGGTATGTCTGGAGGTAGGAAGGATAAATATGTATAATAATACGTGTAGCAAAGCTAAAAAATTAATTTAGGATAAGTAGATTTCTTGTGTTTTATAATCCAATACTTATTTCAGGAACACTCAATGCAGCGTGGACTCAGTATTTTATTACCACAACTGCTTCATTAGATTTCTCGTTGTGTCCATTAGTCCTCGGTTGAGGAAAAAGGATACATCAAATAAAAAATTATTTTAAGACCAAAATACGGTACATAACATAATTAAAAATAATCTGCAAATAAGAAAGTATATATTAAATCAATTCACGTCTGATATTGAAATATTAAAATAAAATTTTTCGGCCGGTATTTTTTCACAGTTTTATTATTTTTAATCAAACAACGTTTCGGTGCATATTCGCCCCTGCCTCAGGTTTTTCTCTTCACAATCAAATTATTGTTGCATCCAATTTTTCGAGCTCTATTAATCCAAAGATTTTATCTCTTGTAAATTTCTGCGCCGTATTTCTCCTTGATATGAAGAAAGAATCCA
Organism: Eucriotettix oculatus; assembly: GCA_034510155.1. NCBI lineage: Eukaryota > Metazoa > Arthropoda > Insecta > Orthoptera > Tetrigidae > Eucriotettix > Eucriotettix oculatus. Next base: position 102,058,989 of record CM067378.1, read on the forward strand.
CCATTCATAATGGATTCAGTCATAATTGTCGGTCGTGTGTCCATTACAAATATTAAATCAATTAACGTCTGATATTCAAATGAAATTATTTTTCTAGCGTTTTTTCTTTCAGACAGTTTTTTTACTTTTAATTTGCTAGACTTAAAAACTTTGGATTAATAGATCTCGGAAATGTTGGATGTAACAATAATTTTATTGTGAAGAGAAAAACCTGAAGAAATTGCGAATATGCGCCGAAGCGTTGTTTGATTAAAATTAAAAAAACTGTCTGAAAAAAAAGGTCGAAAAGTATATGCCTTTATATTAAAATGTCTAAAGTCATTAAAAACACTATACGCCACTAGAGAGCAAAACACACACCGAGTAACACAAACAAGTGCATAACAAATGGAGTTTTCACTACTTAGAGCTGCGCGACAAGCAATACATGAAACAAACAAAGAAAAGAGGAGAAAAAACTGTACAGAAAGTTTAAAGCTATGTAGTAGGTGATTTTACAAGGCAACATTCAACACTTTTGCAGGAACTTTAATTTTAATTATTAGGGAGACGATTAAGAAAATCCTGTACCGGGTGTTTAAAAAAATATTTAAAAACTTTGAAAATTCATACTAATTAATTCTTTTAACTTACAGACAGTCTTAGTGTCATTTTACAGCAAAATACATCAAGTTTTGACTTACGTAGTACCATAGTACTGAATAACCATGTCTGTAAGTTAAAATAATAAATTAATATGAATTTTCAAAGTTTTAAAGTCCTTTTTGATAGACGCCGTAGAGGAAAAATTAATACCATTAATACCGTTTTGAACATATAATTCAACCAAAAATTAAGTCGAAGCAAATAATTGCGACATTGACCAATTACCCTTGGAAAGCAACATTTAAAAAGTAATTATGTGACAAATTACGTCTGGGAGTTGTAAGATAAAAGTTAATTACCTTAGGGGGAAGGTTTCTCAATATCTTCACTAATAGGGTTTTTAATTTACGAAGAGGAGACCAGAATGTCTTCATCTTACCGTATGGTGGAATTAAGGAGGTAAACTGGAGAGTAAATCCAAGCCAAAGAGGAATAATGGATGCCTTGCAGAGATTGTTTTAGTTCCGAACTTAAAGTTGTATAGCCGAGCTGTTGCTTAGCGGCTTTCTGCACAACTTCAGTCATTACTTTCAATATCCTTCTCTTTAAAAGGAAATCTCTGCCCCCTCCGAAAAAAACTTTGCAAGCTATGTTTATATTTACAAGGCGTTGGACGATTGCTTTTCCGCAATTCTGTATTCTAGGTCAGCGACAACGTCAACGTTCTGACGGGAGAATATGTCACAGTTACTCTACTCTAATGGGCATTGAAAGAATATTACTTCCCAGTCATTGTATTGCAATTTTATATACGGCACCTCAGCCTTGGCCTCCTTTAAAATCAGCCTCCTAATCTTCTCTCCCCATCCTTTCACCTTCATAATTTTAAAATCCACCATTACATAGTCCATCAACCTTAACCTTTGTCTTCCTCTTTTCCTCGTCGAATATAGTCTCGCATTTAGCTTTTTTTTTGGTATTTTCGTCATCTTGCATCCTTTCCACACCGTTGTAGCCGTTGCGATTTTACTGTCTTCTCCCTTAATTATTTAATTAATTTCATGGTTATATACATTATTCTACACTCTCCATTACAGGTTCATAAATTCTTCTCATTATTTTGCGTTCAAATTTCTTTGATTTGCAGAACCCCTTTAAGTAATTAGTGGTGTGTGTGTGGGGTAAGAACAGAAGGGCGAGGCCAAGGATGGAATACACTAAGCAGGCTAGGGAGAATGTGGGATGTGGTAGGTCTGTAGAAATGAAAAGGCTTGGGCATGATAGGTTAGCTGGTGGGTTGAATCAGACCAATCTTAGGACTGCATACCACAACAAACACCATCAAATAAATGAATTGATCTAGAGGAAAAAGTATTCCACTTTTTTTAAAAAAGGAATTAATTTAGCTATTATGGAATATAATTTCTTGATTCTGTTTCGTAAAGGAAATCCCTTCCTAATTGAAAGTTTAATAATTGAGCATAAAGTGGTGTTGGTGAACGTTTCCTAGTTCACCCCTTTACGGTGAATTGCTGCCTGCCTGACACACGGCGCGGAAGAACACATTTGTTCTATTTATTCTGCGGCAGCTTTGCAGATTAATGTAGTATGCTCTGCGGAGGCGAGTTCAGGTTCCCAGATGCAAATATTATTTCCTGCCTTGGAAAGTTTTCTTGTTATATTTTACACTGCAATGATATACGCAGATCATAAAGTAGAGCACGAGCTAGATGCACGCTAACATTAATTCTAGCCCTTGGTCTCTCTTTCTTGTTCTTTTTTTTTGCGTGCGGTCGGTCAACTTTCCCCATGAGTCGGAGGTCTATTGTGCCCACAACGCCTTCTCACATAATTAATAATGTAAAATTACTAAAATAAGCTATGGTATTCCTCTTAGAAGGCTAGGCCATTAAATTTCCTCGGTAATGTGATATTTTTCCAAGTATTAACATTCTCCACAGCATCAAATTAATCACGTACATCATCCACGTTTAATCCTTACACTTCTTAATTTTGTTTTTGATATTGTAAATGTTAATAACTAAATTATTGTAAGGAATTATCTAAGTTCCCCTTCTTGTAATCATTCACTAAGCGTTGTCTGAAACAAAATTGTTCGTTTAACTTTGATAATGCTGTTATTTTAGGTGTCGTTGTCGTGGTAATCAGTCCTAAGACTGGTCTGATGCAAGCCTTTTCATTTCTACATAGCTATCACATCCCCACATCGTCCCTGATCTGCTTAGCTGTTCTTACCCCCAAACACTTCCCTCTAATACTAATTTTATAAGACCCTCATGTCTCAAAACGTGGCCTTCGCTTGGTCAACGTCCTCCAAATTTTTCTCTCATCCCCTATTCTGCTTAGAACTTCCTGGTTAGTGATTCTATCCTCCCATTTCATTCTCCTATAGCACCACATTTCAAAAGCTTCTATTATTTTTCTGTCTGCAACTCCAATCGTCCACGTTATATAAGAAGATTAGGGAGGATGTGGGATGTGATATCTAAGTGGAATTAAAAGGCTTGCGCAAGATTGGTTAGCATGGACGGTTGCATCAGACCAGTCTTAGGACAATACCACAACAACACTTGTAGGTCTGTTCATGGTTTTAATTACACAGTAATTACACGCAATTAACGGTGTATATTCATAAAAAAAACACGTTTCTGTTACTGTCACATATAATTTGAAATAATTAAAAATCTTAATATTATATTTTACCTTCTCATATTGATATTGCTTTAGTATATTTATAAATTGCTGTCTGTATTTACTCAGTGGGACTCTCACTGTTTACTTTGAATCAGTTTTCTATCTCTGAAATAGTTATTTCCTCTACTTTTCTTATGGTTTATTTGCCTCTGACCAGGTTAACCTCTTCTGTTTTCTTTTATCAAAAGTTATTTACAATATAAAAATTGATTTACGAGATTCTCCTAGTTTCAATTACTTATTTTTGGAGGAGGATTGGAAAAAAGGGGAGAGGTGGAGGAAATAATGAGCCTGTCCATGAACTTTGCTGCTGCACAGTACAAGGTTGTTGGTTGTTTTACTTACATATGATTATATATTTTTTAATTTTAAATTTAGCCCCAAAATCTCTAATAAAGACCACTATTCGAATTACTTAAGTAAAAAAAACAGCTGAAAGAAAAAAAATAGTGTGTGAAATTTGTGACAGATTTAAATAATTTTTTAATGGATTAACGAAATTCCATAGATATTTTTATGTGCGTGAATCATCAGAAGCATTAAATAGTGTTTTTTTTTGTAATAAGAATTACTAATTCAAGATAAGAGAGAGAGAGAAAAAAATTTAGATTTGTAAAGCTTGCAACAATGGCGGCTTGGGTTTTTATTTTTTATACAGCTATTGTGAAAAGTAGGCAGCGGAGTTCCATGAAAAGAGCTTTTGTCGCAACAACTCCAGCAAGGCGACAGCATTTTTAAAGCCAGTTGTCTGAGAACGTAGATAAATCGGTCATTCTGTAGAACTTTGTTTTTTTTTGAGGGGGTGGGGGAGAGTAGGGGATGATATCTCTTCATACCGAGGTCCATTTAAATGTGTGTGTGCTAGACATACAATTAAGTCGATTAACAAACTCATCCGAAGAGGTATTGTAATGAAAGATAAATATAACCTCCAAAGATACTTTTAAATACAAGACCGTTGTTAAACAGGGGAAAAAATCCTGTAATAATAACAACTTCAAAATCACTCAGTTGTATATAGTAAATTAACTAACGAATGTTTTTCACAAGATTTAAATATGATAAATTTATGTCCAAATTACAGACAATTATTATTACAATATAGTTTTCTGACTTTAAAATTCATCATAAATAAAAAAGACGGTCAATAAGTCAGCATATAAATTTATCACTTTTTATTCGTTTCGTCTCCCCTTTGAGACTTCCTCGGGCGTAAAATTTAGCAATTCATTATGACTCCCCCAGCCGAAAAGATTATTGAATGTACATGTGAAGAATTTCATGAATTCCATGTGAAGAATTTAGTGTCTACAAGCCCTGACGAAATGAAATTTTATGCCCGAGGAAGTCTGAAAAGGGAGACGAAACGTCGTTTTTGAATAAATAGTAATAAATTTATATGCTGACTTATTGGCCGTCTTTTTATTTATTGACAATTATTATTACTAATGTTGTTAAGAATCTGAAATTTTAATAAGTTATAATGTAGGATTTTAGATTATTTTCTAGAATTTTTGTAGTTAAGTTTGAATTACCTGACGGTGACGAAACATCGGTTTAATTAAATAAAATGGTCGTAAAATGATTGGATTTAATTATTGAGGTGTGCCCAAGCACATTTATCTCCAAAAAACATATTTTAGTTTGGTATAATATAAAACTCTTAGATGAAGAAAATAGTTTTTTTTACAATGTTGGTGAACGCCTTTAATCAATTAAATGGTAATTAAGGTTAAAAATGATGCAAAAAACTTACATTAAATGTCCTGATATACAGTTACTGTAGTAAAAACGTTAAAATTTGTACCTTGAAATGTAAAATAAAATTTAAAAAGGGGTTATATCAGACTCTTTGTCAGTTTTTAATAAATATTTTCGTAAATATTAAATATTACAACGTTTCGTCTCTCATTTGAAAGTTATTCATTGTTTACGTACTTAGTGAATATCAAACATGTAAATGTCGCTGGTCAAAGAGTTTCACTAAGTTGAGATATTACATTCAATTAAACGAAATAAAACGTGCATACATTTTACATTTGTGCTTTATATATTAGTGAAGTACAGTTTGATTATTGTTTATTGTTTGTGGTTTCAAAAAAAAGGTGAGTATATTCAGATATTCGCACTTACTTCCATTATGCTTTGACTTTGACGGGAATATTTATTCGCGTACACATAATAATAATAATAAGTCAATGCGAATGTAAATAATGTGAGGTACATCTGCATGCGCACTGAACGTTATTCCAAGAATTTCTGATACTTTTGATTGTGGATTGATGGATTTACAAAGCAGGCTTTGCATTAACGTTCAAATTTTTAAAAAATAATGAATTACGGTCGATTTTTGACCAACCACAGGAATACTGTCACATATTTGTTTTTCATTGTATATTTTTTATTATTATGACGTCACTTGTGGCGTGAACATGGCTACCAACTTTACGTAAACGGATTCTATCCAACTTTGGCTAATTTTTTACGCGGCAATTTATTTGTTTATAGTGATTTGTTAGTTGTCCTTTAGAGTATGGATTGCTACTGTAGTAGATTTTTGTTATTCGGACGTCGTTTGGTGGAGCTGACGGTGAGTCTGGCCAAGAGATGGCAGTTCCGGCGTCCCTGGCCGCACGCGCCGACGGAGTCGTGTTTTCCAATTAATTATCTAGCGCAGACCTCCGGGGAGGTCGTGGGTTCGACACGGACACAGTTGCGGGCATTACCAGCGGTTGACCTGATGACGAACATTCAACATTACCTCCGCGCGTGTCACTCTCGCGGTTTTCTTGTAAACCAAATTAATTTTAAATGTCACGGCAGCGTGTCGTTCTTAATTTAATGAAACTGGTGGGCGTTTGCACCCCACACATATATTTATATATGGAGGAAAGCAGTTTCCCGTATTTTATAAATTTTGTATATAGGCTGCTCGCCAGGCCAACGGCAAACAAGTAACGATCGCGTTTGATTAATATTAAATTAATATCCAATTGACGATATCCATAGCCAGGAAAGAGAAACACGTATATGTATCACTTATGGCAGGTCAGTCTTTGGGACAAAGGCCTGAGTTAGCGACTCACAAACATCCCGTTGCGACAATAAAGACCAGGCCATCCTCGGAATTATAAGGGACGGATCTTCGACCTGTTCCTCAGGCCATCCTTGGGAAGGAAAAGGCATGAATGTATATAAGAGGATGAAAACCAGATTTTGGGGAAGAATGAGTGGGGGAAAATGAGTGAGAGTCGGGTGAAGGTTGACTTCCTCCTTCCTGGTTTTCCTCTTTTCCTCCCCCCTTGGTCCCTGGCCAAGGTAATTAATTTAAGACTCCTGCAAGCTGAGACGACCTTGAGCAGTTTGAGAGGTGTATGTACGGGGGTCGAAGACCTTCGGCGTACGGTAAGAGTTGTCCGCTGATCCCATTGGACCAATCGGCCAACTGCCTCTCAATACTGATCAAGGTACGGAGGCGGGGTTGTTGCGTTCCTACAGAAATCCAGTCTCCCGTCATCAGAAGGACGCAGGAGTAGTACCCACTAGCCCAACCTATCTGATGCAGGTTTCCTGCATGATGAAACACCGGCTAGGACCCCTACACTATAGCCTGGGGGCCCTAGTCAACCCTGGGCTACCTTGCTCTACCTTCCACATCCCCCCTTTTCAAGTCCCTTCCTATGCTATTAAAGGGGAGTTGCCTGCTTCATGATCACCCTCATGTTGCCTGTTACCCCCCCAAAAAAATTGGGGAAGAGATTGGAGTGGACTGGAAGACATTACGTTATTATGAGGAGTTTTTTATTGATAATAATTTACTTGACCTGTTTTTCTAGATTCAATAACAGGTCTGTTTAACAATATTTTTCTTTTGTTGGTACATTTTTTTACATAGATATAAATATGTATGAATACAATAATAAATTTTATGCGTATATTTTTTTTTACTAATTTTATACTCTAATTATTTATGACTGTATTTGTATTAGCAGAGTTATGTAATTTGTTTAAGATAATTACTTGATTAATCTTACTATTACTATAATTTATATTCTATTTTATGTTATGATGTCTATATTTTGGTCCTTATACTCATCCGGTTCCTGGATTTGAAAGTCCGGTCCGATGATGAGTATATTTAGTCTTATGATGTAATATTTAAGATTCTATATTTTTAGTCCTGTATTTTGTCAGTTCTAAAGCGGATATCAGGTTTGTCAAATTTTCTAGAGCCGCGGTGAGTGGTGGGTTTCTTATTATTTCCCATAGTCTTTCTTTTCTTAAGGTTTCTCTTATTGTGTTGTCTACCTCATAATTGGGGCATTCCAGTATGGCGTGTTCCGGTGTTCCTATCTCTCCACAGGCACATAGATTGTCTGGTCTGCTATTTATTCTTCCCAGATATTGTCCGTATGGACCATGACCAGTAAGAAAATGTATAAGACCCTTGGTTGGGTTGAGGTGTCTAAGATGTAATCTTTCTCTTATGTTAGGTAGAATTTCGTACACCCTTATTGGACACAGCAACATTTTCTTCCAGCATTATTATAAGTAGTGTACGTCAACTAGAAAAATAAATTCTGCTTCAATAGCAGATGGCACGAGCATCGACGCAGAGAAGCGCCGAGGCAACCTGACCGAGGAAGAGATGAAGTATCACCACCACATCCTGCTCTACAAGTCGGTGATGTTTCTCGCCCCTGGCTTGATTGAGTAATTTAAAATCTTCGATGCCAAGTTTTTGTTTAAAACTCACCTATGTCCATTATACTCTTCATCAAGTTCTCGTGCAAGACACAGGAGCTCCGTGTCCAACAACCATATATGGAACAACAATATTTGTTAAGGCAGTGATTTTTGGGTCTGGTACATTGAACGCATATTTTAACTTTTCCCCCCATTTACCTAACTTCGAGGAAAAGAAAATCTGAAATAGCAAGGATTGTTTACGTCTGCGGACTTCCTGCATCTTAGTTTCTGATTACTGTTAATCTTGTGGTGTAGGCGCCATTGCAGATATCTTTGAAGTGCTTCTTCTTATAAAAATATTAATATATATTAATAAGTGTGCTTTTGAATCAGAAGTGACTCTAATTCGTATATTGCTGGAATAAGACACGTGTTATTATGCAGCATCGATCTGTCGGTCAGATTCTTATTGAATAAAACACAAAGAATGGTCAAAAGTCAGAAATGGAATAATTTAATTAGAATATGGTTCGTCCCCCAACTTTAAGGAAGTACTCATTTCCTTACTTAATTTTTTTAAAATTCACTGTTCCTGCTGAAAAGTCAAGGACCGAAATCTAAAATTGGGAGACGAAACGTAGTCCAATTAAATTATTCCATTTCTGATTTGACAATTCTTTGTGTTTTATTAAGTCGGATTAAATTACTTTGATAAATTGATCAATTACTCTGATAAAGTTGAATTAATTCTTTATTAATTATAATAAAATAGTACAATAATTTAATTAGATTATTTATCATAATTTATTGTAATTGTGCGTAGAATCGATATGTATTGAAAATGAAACGAAGTTTGATCTATAGAAGTCCACACTTGTCAAGTAATGAGGATTTAAAGAATTGAGCCGGTGTAATAAATACCAATTGGTAACCTTAACATTTTTTCAGGTTCTCTGGAATTTTCTTATACTTCGCATTTTTTCCCACCTCAATTTATATTATCGATGATTGCTCCATTCTTCAAGACTCGATTATTTTCCTCTAATAATTACAAAATTTTCTATAATTTTTCCCTAGTGTGAAGTGAACTTAACTATGTAAATAAAACGGAAACATATCTTTTTGTAAATGAAATGACCGATGTAAAATCTAAAAGTTACGTTAATAATTTAAATAATTTTAGAAGTTTAGTAAAATATATAATATTTGCATTTTAAAATATTTTCACATAATATATAAAACTGTGGATCGAACATAGCTGTTATGTTACACTCAAATTTAGTGATATCATTTTTCTTGTAATTGTGAATAGAATTGATATATATTCAATATTTTTTAAAGTAAAATATCAAATACGATAAATGAATGTGTCATCGATTGTCCACTAGATAAATAATCGTTTTGCTACCTGCAAACGTGGGCAAACAGGACGACAGCGTTTGACGTAGTTTCTGTATTTCTGCAGCATTTCGTCATTCTTGAAACGGACACCGCTTTCCTAGGAAACCGTAGCTTTAACGTCTGTACAAAACGTTGAAATGTTTAAATAATCAAGTATTTACATTTATTTTAAGCGAGAATACAATATAAGATTTAAGAATGTAGAACACTTTACCTGACAAGAACCTACTCTTTATTGATTATATTAACGAATCTGCAGTTATGTTATTGAATTGCAGACTGTAGTTATTATGGCCGATGGTAATACAGAGATTCGCGTACAGAATACGAGGATGAGCAGTTAGTTGACGGCGCGGATAACAGGTGGCGTTGGATTCGAAGAGAGGAATTACTTCCCTGGCAAATAAAAATAAATATTTTTGTTACATACCGAGCGGTATGCACATGAAAGACGATATATGTTACGGATGTGTGTCATAAAACTCAACGAATTTTAGCTTCCAGTGTAGACTGCAGTCGTAAACGTTCCATTTTTGTCACTATACTCGGCTGATAATCTTGTCCATAACACAAAACTAAAGCTCGTATTACATCTACCGAGTACTCGGTAGTCAGTACTCGGTCTAGTAACAAGTGACTTGGTAGAGACAGTGGATTGAAGAGCTTTCAATTCACTCCATCCACCAGAAGGTTTCTACCTGCTTCCAAACCGGTTCCTTTTCAATCCGGGAACATCTACTCGGTCTAGCACAAAAGGGGAAAAATAATGAAAAATTTAAGATTGACACATAATCAGGAAGAGAATTAAATTCTCTTATAGTATATATATTTACTGAATTGACAATACAATCGTACACAAATTAACTAAAATGATGAAATTTACTTACATTATCTGAGAATTTGTGCAGGCGCACTCGTCTTCCAACACGTTACAAGAAATCATCTCTCTGGAGATGTTATCTCTTGGAAACTTCTGAGGTGAACAAGATTAACAAATTTAGTAACAAAAATTTTGCACGTCTGAATGTCTAAAAAAAATGGAGAGATTTTTCTTACTAATATTAATTGAGAATTCCTGAAGGTTCTTGCTGTCAGACCCAGGAGAAATAAAAAGAGTGTGAAGGACACACAGAGAGGGGAAAAGACATGAGAGATGCGTAAAGAGAGACAAATAGAGGTAGGGAGAATAGTTTTTTTTAAGTGTTATTGATGTATGATGGCAAGTCGGTACATTATAAATTTTATGGGGTGTGGTTGGACGACTTACTCTATTTGGATGTAATTTATTTTAAGAAAAGACTCGAAAAATGTTGAGCGGACCCCAGCTTTTCGCGCGGGCACTCTACCACTGAGCTAGTCCTAGTCGACGCCCCGAGGACCGAATCAGTGACCCTCTACCACCTAAAACAGGCCCAACTACAATTTAATAATCACATTCTTCACAACCTAATTTCTAGGAATTTAATAAAGAGTGTACATTATAAAAAATTGATCAATGGAGCATAAAACTCGAGCCAAAGGAAGAAGAAAATGCTTCTATTGAAGCTGAAATAAAGAAGGTAAAGCTGAATGTGGAAGACACGACTCGAAAAATATCGACCAGACCCAGGACTTCCCACTTTCGGGCTGTTACCCTACCACTGAGCTAGTCCTAGTCGACGCCCCGAGGACCTAATTGACAACCCTCCAGTCCTGAAAATGCTCGACATTTTTCCATTCTTGTCTTCTAAATTTACCTTCACGCTCTTCTTTTCAGTTTCAATGGAAGTATTTTCTTCTCCCTTCGGCTTGTAATTTATTATGTTTTAGTTGCAGCAATAATTGGAGCGTTTAACGATAGTGGTTGTTAATGGTGAAGTTAAAAATTTATTTTATTGAATCTACTTAAAAAAGTGAGTTACGAAACATGTAACAGCTGGAATTGTGGTCAACGGTTTTCTCCACATAAAAATCTAAATTTACGTTTGAAAGGGTTGAAGCAAGCCCCGAGGGATTTGTCAGGAAATAAATTCGACTCTAAAGAAAAGTGGGCAGAAAGGATGGGTACCGGAAAGCGGGGGTCCTTTAAAGTTGATGTTTAACACGGATTTACTCCCCGGGAGAGAGAAAAAAGGAGCGCTCTGGGCCGGGCTCTTGGGGAATAACAGGGCAAAGTTTACTGAGGGACCTCTTCCATAATTGAGTCTCGTGTGTGCAATTGGAGTGTTGCGCGGCCGACCCCCAACAAGGCGCAAACTTGCTCCGGTGCTGGGCTAATGAAGGGTGTGCTGTAGCCCTGGGAATATCCCGAACAAGAGGCTGATGGCCGTGTTTGGACGTTAGGCCATTGTAAGCCCCGGCTTCTAAGTGGCCAGCTCTCCTCTCCTATCCTCTCCCGGAACGCAAAATTAAACATCACAAACGCAATTGTATCAAACGTCAGCTAAATTAAATCCCCACTCTCGCGCTCTACTCATTATACACAACTTGGTGATCGTTTATAACAGTCCTTTTGGCTGACTAAAAATGTATCCATAATGCTTGTAAATGATGGGGGGGATATGATTTAATTAATTTAATAATTGAGTTTAAATATATACATTTATTAATTGTAAACACAATAATTTTTAATATGGGTAGTGCGTAGATATATTAAGTTCAAAATAATTATTTAAAAATGGGATTATATTAAAGATCTCAGGGTATTAATGGTTTGGGTGATCACGTGTAGCAGATCTGTTCGTTGACGAACCTGAGTTGTCTTCATAGGCGTCTCGCTGTAATTTCCGTGTTGTGGAACTTGAAGCGGCCGGTCGACAATAACACGAAGTCTTTCTTCCCTTGTTGCTAAGACCTTTCTTCCCTGCTTCCTGGACTGATCAAAGCATGGTCGCCGCTGCCACCTCACCAATCTCCTCTCTCCACCACTCTGCTACCATCTCCTTTCACCACCACCTTGTATCACCAGCAATCTCTTTCTCCACCACTCTCCTTCAATATCCTCTCACCATCCCCTGCAAAAATCTGTCAAATCTGTCTCCGCCAGCCTCTTTAAAGCCTTGTCCCCACTTATCCGACACCTATCACTAAGGTGGCAGGGATGGATATCCTCCAATCATATCCCTTGTTTCATTTGGGGAACACACGCCACCCGGTCACCAGATTCCCAGGCAGATTAAGACATTCCGAAACGGCGACGGGGTGTCCGAGCTTTATGGTCCAGGTGTCAGCCGCAGTCTCTGTTATTATTCCGAGCCGCCAAGATGGCGGGCGGAAAAACCCCTTCTTCCTGGACAGCGACTTGCTCTGCCGGAATATTTCTTATTTAAGTTTCCGTAAATAATAATAAAAAATTGGACGCGGGTTGTACTGCGCTACATGCTCATGAAGTCTTCATATAATTAAAACCATAGGTCATGCTTGTAAAAATCTGGTTTTGTTTGTATTTTTAGATTTATAATAATTTTTTCTTTCATCTGAAGAGGTACCAATGAAAGCGTCGACACGTCTTGCTGTTGTCATTGCTACGCACTAATCTTGTCTTTTATTGACGGGTTATTTCTATTTACAATCTGTTCGTAGAGCAATAAGTAAATTAAATAATGGAAGTTATGAAAAGAAAATGAAGGAGATGTTCATCAACGTCGCTTCAGTTGCAATTAACGCGAGGAGTATAATACAGCCTATACGACAAATCAAGAGTATAGTCTCTCTTAAGCACTATTGTCCAATAAGCTGAATGCTAGGTGAACGTCTAGCTTTGGTTGGTATGTTTTGAGAGAATACACGACGACGTCACTGTAGATATCTGCGTTGATTATGTAGTACGGGGCGTTGAGGATGGAACTTTTTTTTACTTGTAATATTTCTGTTTTAATGGGCGTCGCGGTTCCCCAGAGGTGTATTCCATAAATCCAAATCGGCTAAAGATAATGTATGGGAAGAAACTTAGGCATTTCATAAGTTTAATTAAATTTTATACTTGTGTTGGGTAACAGAGTACACAAGGATGATCCTAAAACAGGCAACCCTCCTTTAATATCGTAGGAAGGGAATTGAAAAAGGGGGGGATATGATAGGTAGAGCAAGATAGCCAAGGATCGTACCCTGTGATTCACCTAAAAGAGATGCAGGAAAGCCTTATAAAAACCTGCATCAGGTAGACTCCCTCGAGTACCTTATTTATTTGTGACTAATTAGGCAATTGTACTCATTTATTTTAAATAGAATCGGATGAAAATTACTATTAACAAAACTGTATAGTTGTACTGGAATTAAATGATTTTTTTTAATACACGAGGGTGATCCAGAAACTAGTAACTCCCCATTAATAGCATAGGAAGAATTGGGGGTGCAGAAAGGAGAAGAATGCCTTTTTTGGGTAACAGGCTACATGAGGGTGATCGTGAAACAGGCAACTCCCCTTTAAAAGCATAGGAAGGGAATTGAAAAGGAGGGATGTGGAAGGTAGAGCAAGGCAGCCAAGGGTTGACTAGGGCCGCCGGGCTATAGTTTAAGAATCGTACTAAAGAGATGCAAAAACCTGCATCAGGTAGGACGGGCATTGGGTAATTTTCTCATGCCCTATCGAATGACATGAGACGAGTTTGCTGTGGGGTCACAGCATTCCCTTCTCCGTGTCTCTACCGGTATTAGGAGGCAGTTGGCCGATTGATCCAATGGGATCAGAGGAAAATTGTTACAGGATTCCCAAGGTTTTTGACCCCAGTACATACACGTTCTAAAATAGGTGAAGGTGTCTCGACATGTGAGAACTTGACAAACCAATGGGAGTACGAGGCATTCCCGTCGGAATCAGGGGAGCCCCGCAGTCAATCTGGGGGAGAAATGCCTGCGAGAGAAACTCCTACAGGCTCTTAGCGAACAACTGAATTTTATAGAAAATTGATTTTGATGATGTATTAGATCCAACCGGATGTGATGCATTGTTATGATTATAATGTAACAGAAGAACACTAAACTGTCACATTCTTACATTACTGTTTTTAGGTTATAGTTGAGAGAAAGTGAACTGTAATCGTATGATTTTCATCCTACGTGGCGCCAATAAGAAGCTATAATAAATCGTTCATTGGTTATATTTTAATTTATGAATTTTGACTATAAGATAATCTTTGGAAAAGCTGAGGGGCGACAAACTTTGTCGTCTTTGGAGTATTAGGCGTATCTTTGGTTCTGTTGGCATTGTGTGAAAATGAATAGTTTTTTTGTTAATTTTACGAGTGGGGCGATAACGACAAGCGACGCGATGGCGTAAATTTGGTCGTGATGTTGTGAGTGGACAATTGAACGGATCTATTGAATGATGACCTACTGCAGGCAGGTGGAAGAAGTGGTCGGGGAAGGCTGCATACCGAAACGCGCGCGCGTGTGTGTGTATTGGATACAGACTCGTGGAGCACCGAAGTGGAACTCGAGAGCAAACTAGCAGCGTGCACGCAAAGTTAAAGCGTATTTGCTCATTCCGTCTGGAAACGTATTAACTCTGTTTATATATCAATTACTTAGCAACTTGTGCTTTGTTGTCAAGTTAGTCTAAGAAGTTCCGACGTATTGCGCGGTAAAGTCGGCGCTCATCCATTAAAGTCAGGCAGTTAAGAGAGGGGCCATAAAGGCGCCGCAAGCCGTAAATGGCTGGAGCCGGCGGCACGATCACGCAGCTACACTTCCGCCTGTCTTCGCCATCTTGTACCCAATTCCGAAGGCGAAACCTTCATTTACCTGCTCACCAGTCTCGGTTCCGGCCTTCTTCTCCGACACGCACAGCGAACCTGTAATAACCCTTTCATTTACTCATCTATCCTTTTTTTATCAATGTCCTTCAGAGGTGTTTCATATTTTCCAAAGAGTATCAGACATCGGTATTGTATTGTATTTGCTAATAATCTACAATTGGGCGCAAGCCCGGTGGCAGATACATAATTAAATATACATAATTATAAACTAAAGAAAGATAAACATGTTCTATGGATGCCCTGAAAGAGAAAAGAGAAACACTTCACTTCACTTTAGTTTTTTATATTCGGAAACACATTTATATTAAAAAATATCCACTTCACTTCACACGTTTTTTCAGATTTGACCTAAATTTATTTTCTTGAAGAGGATTTCCTCCAAACACCCCCACAGGTAAATTATTCCAGTCGTTGATAGTCCTATTTAGGAATGAGAATTTGCCAACATCTGTTTTGTTGTTTTCTATATTTCACTTTGAATTGGTGATCCCATCTACCTATATAACTGGGCTTTTGCATTTTGTAGCTAATTCCAATCCATGGTTTTTGCCCCGTATAAGCTTATGCAGTCTTGCTTTCTCCCTCCTTTCTGACAATACCTCCCAACCTAGCTGTTTTACTTTTTCCTTCCTATGACCTGGCCCTACTTGCACAAAATTAGCAGCCCTTTTCTGAACTTTCTCTAATGATTCTATTTGATTAATTCTATAAGGATCCCAACAAGCCGCCCCATATTCCAAAATTGGTCTAACTAGAGATAAGTATGCCACCTCCTTTGTTTTTGAACTTCCCTTTTTTAAGTTCCTCATAATGAAATGTAAGGAATTCCACGCTTTTCGGGCCGTGAAATTCACTTGTTCCTCCCACCCAAGTCTGTTGTTGAAATATATCCCCAGACATTTGCAGCTCGTTTCACAGTTTATCAATTGCATCTTGTATTCTAATATATTTATTATTAAAAGCAGGAAAACAACACCCAACTCAGCCTTATTACGTCATGAACCAAGGGTATCATAACAACCGCTACGTCACAGCTCATGTTGACAAAATCTCAAACGTGGCAATGCTTTATACGAAAATAAGGTTGTTGTAGAAAGAACAGATTTACAATGCAATTAGAGGTGTTATAAGAAACCTGGTTAGATTTCGATTTCTTCCGCCGGTAGTCTCACGAAAGCAGATCTTAAGGTTAGTGATACGTTGGAAAGCAACGATACTACAAACTCGTGACACAGGCTTCTTTATTTCAATAGCTCCTCGGCAACTTTGTGACAATTCAAAATATTAATCTCGCTCTCCTCCCGGACATTGGATTCCTGGTTTTTTTGGTCGTTCCCCAACCCCAAAGATAAAAAATCTTCCTCCAAAGATAACAATCTCATCTTCCCACATCACATATGTGAATCTCCAAACAGGAAATCATTAGTGAAATCACAGGGGTAAACACGAATGGATTATTAAAACCTGACAATATAAAATATGAGCTTTTGGTCAAGTTGGATATCTTTATCTGTAAAATCATTGTAGCAAACTAAGTCTCTAAAATTCAGCTGGAGTTTTCTCTCGCAGACATTTCTTCCCCACATTGACTGCGGGGCTCACCCACCTGATTCCGACGGGAATGCCTCGTACTCCCTTTGGTTTTTCAAGTTCTCACACGTCGAGACACCTTCACCTATTTTAGGACGTGTGTGTACTGGGGTCAAAGACCTTGGGCATATTCACAGCATTGTTGCTACGTAGAAAATGTTTGCCTTTGTACAATTTTACAGATTGTAGATGGCTAACTCGGCCGAAAGCTAATATTTCTATTATCGCCAGCAATTAATAAATTGTGAAACTACTGAGGACGTTCTAATCGTTTGACACAATTAAGAAAATATAGTATTTCTGGTACCACAAAAACGACATTTTTAGGTCATATTAGGAATTTTTATCTGATTATACAGATATGGATATGTCTTGTTGACTGTTGATGCCCAACAAGTACTCAACGGAACCCTTGCACTCACTCACACCCAGGATATACTCAAGAATATCCTCGAGGATTTCCTCAACTGAGGATTTTCACACACAAGTAGGAATTCCCGCAGGCTTTCAGAAACGAACAACAGTTATGGATAGTTATATTTTTACTAAAATCTTCTGGTATTCTTCCTGAACAGCAATTTTTATTCATATAAAAAACTTTTATATTTACGATTATCAGTTAGTACAACAATTGTTCTAGTACATACAATATTAAAATAATGAATTTACAGAATTAAAATAGTGTATATAATTCACCTGAAAACGTGAAAGTAGGTTATTCCTCGTGAACAGCCATGACATTGCTTCTTCGCCCGTTGATCTTATCAACTCCGCTGGAATGTTATCAATTCCTGGGCTTTACAGTTGCTCAGGTCTGTCAGCGCTTCAAATTTTGTCTCCCAACTCATCATCCACATTCCTCTTCTTCTTCTATTACTAACTGATAGGATGTAATGCTAAATTTTAAGCCTGAAGGAGCCTCAAAATGGAGATGAAACGTCGCTTTTGTTAATAAATAGCTGTATATTTAATGCTGACTATTTGGCCGTTTATTGATGTAGATTTCGACTCTGTTACAGCGCTTCCAGATATTCCTTTCATCTTTCCGCCTTTGCTTCTTCATCTAGAATTGGCTTCCCATCTACTTTCCTGATGTTATTGCTAGTATTTCTCGTCTTTCGGAAAGTTTTGTTTGATTTTCCTATAAGCTGCATCTATTTTCTCTTTCACCACGAAATCTTCAACCGCATTGTATTTCTGTTGGAACCAAACCTCTTTGGGTGCACTTGCTATCTATCTCATTCTTCAGGGGTCTGTACTGCTCTTTACCATTTTCATCTCTTGCCGTTTTATATTTACGCCTTTCACCAATCATTTATATTATTTCTTATATTACCCATGTTTCCTTATTGGTCTGAGATATTTTTCCGTCGACTGCTCTAATAATTTATTCTTTCAAGTGTGTCCATTCCTCTATTTGTTTCTTTCTTTTTTTCTCCGTGAATGTATTCCAACACTACAAAGGAAAATTACAAATATTAAAAGAAATCAAGAAAGTGAGGAAACAATCCAACCCTCGTAGAACTCTTTCGGAGTTTGATGGAGGCAGAGTCTCGTGGTGAAATTAACGTTTCCAACAACTTAAAAATTAGGCCTTTTTCATTGTATTATGACAACCAAATAGCATTCGATCGAAGCCAAAGGGAGGAAAGCTGAACTCTTACACTGAGATAAACCAAATTGGAACATGTTGTTTCTTCTCGGTCTTGAGACAAAGAGCTCCTTCGACACAAACAGTATTAAGTAATCCATTATTTAGAAATGGTTTCCACAGGGATGACAGAAAATAATTTCTCAATTAATAGTTTTGTATCATGCCGACGGATTGCAGTGTTATTTTTTTTGTGGGGGATATATTGAAACAATCACGTCCATTTGTAAGAACACTCACATCGGTATTTTGTAATCTTCCGCCATTGGCCCGACGCTGTTATGGTTGGTACGTTGTTGGTGACTGGATTATGCCTCAATAACCGAATTCCAAGCGGATTAATTAAACCGCAATAGCAATACACGTTTGATTTTGAGGTCTACACCCAGGAGTCACCCGAAATATAGCCTACATGGCTGAATTCAAAGCCTTTTGAGTGGAGTAAATTGATTATAAATGGCGTGGCCCGACCCATTTAATGACAAATCAATGTAGTATTATCATCTATAACTAACAAAAAATGTCTTCTTTTTTAAGGGGAACAATTGTACGTGGAAAAAATACTAACATTTTATGTCGCTCCTTTACATAACCTATTTTTTACTCCTTAAGTTAAAGGAAATTTTCATCTGGTGACAAGTACGGTTAAATTTTCCCGTTTGGAGAGCAACGAACAAGTATCGTTTTTGACTGAGGGAGTCGTTTACATATTTTAATGCTCCAATTGTTGTCCGAAGAAACACGAAAAACTGAGCGGTTATATCAATATTTTTATTACTTGCTGTTTTAATATTAGTTTTCCCGCGTTGTTGCCCTACTTTCATAAATGTGAAGACGAAAAGCGAAATTTTCAACATTTTACATATCTTGTAAATCGGTAAAATAAAACCCGTACGCAAAATGTTGAGTCAAAATAATTGCGAAACTTATTATCCTAATACCGCGCATGTGAAGATACCGAATTGAGTTGTGAGGCTGAATGTACCGTCTGCTACCGAAAAAAAAGGGGCAGATTTGTGCGGATAAAGCAGTGCAGAGCCGCAAAGTTTCATTAGCGAAGTCAAACAACGGCACAGAATGCAGTAGGAATATAGCTTGCGTGAATCGCTGAGTAAACAGGTAAACAAGCCTCTCTTCATTTCGCAGTCACTCCCATACCCTCTCTTTTGTCTTCCCTTCTCTCTCTCTCTCTCACTTTCCCTCTCTCGTCCTACGCAGCAGCTGGAGGGAAAAAAATGTAATAAAATGAAAAGCCTTCTAGTCTGCGTCGAAGAACTCGTTACGCTTTAATTTATACAGTAATTCTTTAATGGGAGATTATTAAACAATAACTCGTGAAATTCACCTCCTGTTAAAGAAAGAGTCGGCAGCGCCTGTGCAACAACAGCTACAACATTTATTTAATAAAAATTTTGAAACTGAAAAAAAAATTGTTCCCTAAATTATGCAACACAACTTTATATAACTCAAATGTGCATAATATTTTTGGGTAACTTTTAAATGATTATTAAGGATTTTATTTTAAATTAATAAATAAAATTACTTGCGCTTTAGGATATAATATAATAAATTTATTTATAAAAACAATCACTTAAAGGGGTCCTGCCCGCTATTACAAATAACTAATTACAGGGGTATTTTTAAATATCAGGGTTAATTATTTATTGGGGTTACCACGTGAAGCACAGATTTTCGTTCAGTCAAGGAACCTGCTTTATTTTCAATCGTGACATGATGCAGCATACTAGGCTGCTGGAACTTCCCTTCTTCCTTCGGTTTGTAAATTTTGTCACTACCGGCGGAAAGTGGGATGAACCCGGTACTCAGGGTGGTTGAGGAAAACCCAATTTTTCTTCCTTCTTCCCTCTATAATTCCTTGTTCTTAGTACCTTCTCACTGAAGAGCAACATTTTACATCTCACTTTCAACTCTTGCAGTGTTAATCAAATACTGCACCGGGCTAATAGAAATAAGTTCCCAGGCATAGCCGGACACTCAGCTAGTATGGAATAAATGCCATATTTTAACTACGGAATTCCGGAACGGAAACGAGACTCTTCTGTCGTAAATGTTGATTTGTTCGTGTTAGTCATCTTATTTCATAAACGAGTCTTCGTGCTTTGATTGTTCCGTCATATATTTATATAAAATCCTGTCTAATAATTAAAGCGGAGAGTTCCGACAAATCATATGTTGCCGTTAATTCAGTAACTGCGCCCACGCACAATACTAGTTTTCAGTTTTCACATCCATTACTGTCGACGATGTATTGACACGGTTCCCCCCACAAAAAATACGATTGAGTACAAAAGTTCCGGGGGACAATTCATTTTAACTACAATAACCTGTGTTTGTCGACATTCAATAATGCCGCGTTTAATAAATGATTGATATTGTTTTGAGGTCGGGAGATACCGAAATAAACAAACGAATGAATGTGGCGGTTCTGCAGCGAGGTTTTAACAAAAGCGGGAGTTCATGAAGGATTGATCCGGGACCCTTGTATTATATCGCTGATGGGGCACGGCCGGAAAACAATTGCGGCAATTAGTGGGGGGGGGGAAGGGGGGAGGGGAAGTGGCGCCACTGCTCAACATCCGATTTTGGTACGGTCCAAATAGTGAACAGGAGAACTTGATTATTTTTATATTTTAAACCATCTTCAAAACAAGTTCCAGTTTTCCTGGAATCGATTACAATGGCGTAGCTTTGTCAGTCTCCATTCCGAATTCGTAGACCGGAACTGTTTTGTGTTAGAATAGAAGACGGATTATTTCTAGCGTGTTAGGCCTTAAGAGTATTATTCCAAAATTGGAAGCTTTCAGCAGCTGAACATTTTGTGCTCCAATGTGTTAAGTACAACGCATAATCTCTTACAAGATTCGTTAATAACAAAATTATTACATCCTCATGAATCCTTTTAAAAATGTTTATTTTCAACTTCGTTTTTATAACTTTTTGTTGACTGAAACTGATATAGACATTGATTGGAGTTGTAAAAATAAGGCCTAACACGCCACCTGCGTTGACCAGTCGCCATTAATTTTTCTCCAAGCGCGGGATCTGCACTTAATGAAGGCAGGGAAATTTACATGGGTCAAATTCCCCTGACGATCGAACGTCTTTAATCCCCTGTACCTAGCTAGCAAGTACGTTTCTTCGCGACATTCTGGCGCCTTTTTAATCTTGGATTTTTCCGCATCTTCCCTGCCAGTATCCGAATATTTTCATTTCATTTTCTGAATTTAATTCTCCACAAAATACGCATTAAATGGTGAGGGTTCTACTGCGGTTATATATATATAAATTTTTGTGGGTGTTGGTTGTCACAATACTTATCATATAAGATGTGAAATACGTTAATAATGATCATTATAAATCACCCTGTTCTGCAATATTTAATAGATTTCTAAGTTTTTTTATTAAAATGTTTCGTACGCTGACTCGACCAAGTAAGAACTAGAAATATTGTCGTATTTTTTGAATGTGCCTAACCACACGTATGAAAATTTATGTTGTCTGGAATGAAAAATTAAGACTGAAGAATCTTGACCGGACCGAGATCTAGTACGGAACCTCCGGTTTGTACCAACTATACCACCTATTAATCTATCCCTTCTCTTGGTCAACGTCCTTCATATTGTTCTCTCTTCCCCTATTCTGTCATGAACTTCCTCGTTACTGATTCTATCCACCCATCTAGTTACATAGCACCACATTACAAAGGTTTATATTCTTTTCCTATCTGCAACTCCTACTGTGAGGAGAAAATATCCCCTTTCCCGAGAATATGAGAAGACCCGATATGATGCTTCAATAATTGAAACGCGTCGTTGTGTGATTTACAGTCATAATTAAAAACCGCGATATCAAGATGTGAGTAATGCAAGGGCCACATTTGATGTTGTTGGGAGCGGGACATTTTCAAATTGGCTCGCGTCGGTAATAAGTCAACAAATGGCCTGCGAAATTTGTACCCGCCCAGATGTAATTATTTACCTTCTGATGGATGAGCGTTGGGTCACTTTTCAAATGAGATTCAATTGATTCATGTAACACGGGCGATATCTGAAAAGTGCTCTAATTACCGTATCGCGGGGCGACATTGCAAATGTTAGCTTTGCATTTTAAAGCGCGCGGCCCTCGGCGGTGGTACACATTTATTTATTATTGTATTGCGAAAGTGGAAATGGTTCGCTTGGGATGTGTTGTTTAATCTCATTGTCAGGTCAGGGCCCGTAATTACCCAAAATATAAAATTATGTCGAGGTAAGGGTCAACTAGCTAACACGTCGCGTGAAGGAATTTCGGGTTATCGACGTTACGTCGATTAAATCTCCAGCTTACAACATTTTTTAACTTGTAATTTCCATTCACCAAATGACGCGAGAAATGAGAAACAAAATTTAAAATCGACGGGCAATGATTATCTAGAACAGTATAAAATGGCGTAACATGACATTACAGTCGTTCAGAGGTGAGAGACGTGGAAATAAAATATGAAGGAGAGTGTTTATGAATAAGTCTCTGTAAATCGAAATGTACACAGGGTTTAGGTAGAAAATTATACAATCAACTGTAGCGTTCTCTTATTCAACATGTCGCAGCTCATTACAATATTAAGTTATATCTTCACTCTCTATATACTTCCGAATGACGGGAGACGAGTTTGCTGTGGGGTCGCAGCATTCCTTTTCTTCTTGTCTCCACCAGTTTTAGGAGGCAATTGGCCGACTTATCCAATGGGATCGGCGGACAACTCTTGCCATATGCCCAAGGTCTTCGACCCCAGTACATAAACCTCCCAAAATAGGTGAAGGTGTCTCGACATGTGAGAACTTAAATAAAAAACCCAGAGAGTACGAGGCATTCCCGACATAATCAGGTGAGTCCCGCAATCACTCTGGGGTGGAACGTCTGCGAGAAAACTCCCACTCTTCCCATTAGCAATTTTACTTTTTTCGTCCGGGGGCCCTAATAAACCCTTGCTATCTTGATTTACCTTCCAAACCCCCCCTCTTTTAAATTCCCTTCCTAAGCTCTTAAAGGGGACTTTTCCCCTGTATATGGATCGCTCCCCATATACATCCTATTACCCCTCTCCCTCAGAGAATGAAGAATTAGTAAATAAACTGCAGAGAAAGTATATAATATAGAGAAAATAGATTTTTACTCTTTGGTTTCCGCACCAAAATTCAATCCATTATAGAATATATACACGACTCCCTCGGTCAAAAAAATGTTTCTATGTTTCCCTTCTACGGCCAATTAATTGAGACTATGAAATTTAGACAAATGGTCGAGAAAATGAAATACAAAAAAAAACAATGAATATTATTAAACAATTGATGACCTTATACATAAATTTCTTCGCAACAATAGTAGAATAAAGTCTGTACAAGGTCATCAATTGCTTAACAATATTTATTTTTATGTTTGTATCAATTGTTTAATTATATATAACAGACGTTAAATTTAAACTTTTCGAAAGATAAACATTATCTGATCAAAGAAGACAATACAAATATATAAAAGTAAACATATCTTTAGCCGAGACGATAAGAATTTAATTAAATTATTTATACATACTTAATTATATACTAGAATTAGAAGTTCGATTTTATTTTCCATATATTTTGTTTCAAGTATTATATTCTCAGTCTTATGAATATTATCCCTTTGCTTTTATTGCGAAACAATGGCTCTGCTATTTAAAACATGAATACTTTTTTTAATCGGATCTAAATAAAAGGGATTTTAACGTGTTTTACGTAGGATATTCCTTTCGTTTCACGTAATTACCAAAAAACGTGCTCCTATCTTGCGCTTTTATATATATATTCAGAACTGACGTCTAAAATTATTAAAGATGTTTTTTCACGTGACGTGTCATATTCTATAGGTCTGAAAACATACGCCATTTTAAAATAACGTCATCCGCTTTTGTGACGACGTGGGATGTTAATAATTTCATTGAAGCTTGCATCTAATGTTATTTCCATTGGCCTGTACGTCCCTATACGTGGCGGACGGTAAATAACTCAGAGGCCCGTGTAATGTTTTATATCGAGTCTTTACTGCTGACGTCTATTTGACGTTTTATCGGCCCCGGGGGCCCCAGGTGTAATTTCAGCGACAGATATAGGTCTTTATTGGTCTACAAAAGAGTAGCTAGTAATGGATTGTGGAAGATGGCTTTCAAAGGAGGGCCGCAAACAATAGAGAAACCTCGCTCAAAAGAAATCTCCAACGTGACGATAATATTTTAATTAGCCGTCCAACATTCATTTCGCCATCTTGCAGACTTGTTCTATAAATACAGAATCTTTCTGCGATTACAATTCGTATTTCCTAAATATCTAAAGCAAATTATTATCAGATAATTGTATTAAGCGCAGTCAAGGTCTGTAATCTTCCCTACTACTTTATTGATTACTTTTCTTAAAACATTATTTAAGGGGCCAAGAATAAAAATGATTGTTCCTTTATTTAATCTATATAAATGAAAGGCAAAGTATTCTGTTTTCTTGGGTAACATGAGGGTGATCCTTAATCGGTTACTGTTTTGGTCGGCTTCTCTCCCATTCCCATGACATGTCCTGCACTCTAGGAATATTAAATTTAACGGTTTCAACCGCAAGGAAGTATTGAGAGAAGAATTATTGAAAGCTTTCCGTGGCGGAAGAAAAATCACCTACATTTTATGCAATATTGGCGCCTAAGACGAACTTCGGAGTGTGTTGGCAAAATTCAACTCATTCCCCTCTGCTAAATCTGAGAATAACTTGATATTTCTCCTCCCTCGATTTACTCTTGTGATTTAAATACAAAAGAGTCTTTGAAAACTTTACAGTTGGTTAAAACTTTTAATAGCATTGTTCAATTATAATACTTTACACCCAAAACTTTCCTCTTTTCTAAAGCTCCTACAGCAAAAATTCCGAGTCGAAATTCGTAATCAGAGATTGAGCAAATCCCTTCCCATAATCGGAACTCTGAGGGGGGGGACTACTTTATCCAGTTATGTATTATGTTACGGTTAATGAGAATTAAATTACTGTGTACGAAGATTCCTGACCCATGACCCAAAAGAAAAATATTGCTATCGATAACACAATCGATAAGAAAACATTAAACTGATTAGACATTTTAATAACCAATATTATCCAAAAGATTTCATAAACAAATAAATTACAATTAATATTAATATTTTGTATTTAGCCTCCATATATTATTAGAACTAAATCATTCATGTATTTTTACGTAGTTTAGTTTTATGTTAGTAATGTTAAGTGGTTTATCTAATAAATGCTGATAAAATGACAAACATCCGTCAGCTTTCTCAAATATTTTATCTCTATAAACCAAATTCCCGTTTCTAAACATATTACAATACCTTCAATGAACTTTTTTTTATATTTGTACATCTAAACTTTTTAATTTTTCCTTTGTCTCCAATTTGAATAATTATAGTTTTAAAATCCTACTGCATTTTTATCTATCATGTGGGTAGTCTTTTATTAAAGAAAACACCGGGTTTGTTTTCATATTTTGATAAATTATGATTTGGACTGTTAGTATCGTCAACAATTGGACGATACATATATTTATTTTTATATAATTTAATTGGCCCTTTCAATCTTGGATGTCTATAATACAATTTTGTGACAATTGTTTTGAATAAATTTAATAAAATTTAGTGGACAACATTTCTCATCGCCGAACATTGTATTATTCATATTTAAATTTATAAATGGTAATAATTATAGTAAGTAATGAAAATAATATACAAAGGACAAAGAATTATAAAATCTATTTTTTCACATAAATAACCGACTTATTGGATTTAATGTGAAACGTTTCGCTCAGAAGTCTTAAAATATTTACTTTACTTTTCTGATTTTTATTTTAGTTCTTTGAGAATGGAAATGATAGTTATTCATATAAGCCTGCATATAGTTGTACGAAACTGAATAATTTTGAACGCTAAACTTCAAAAAGCTTTTATGCTACCTAAATTGAGGTTCTGAGAGCGATTCGTTTGCCCTATATAGCACGCGTTACAGTCTATTACTGTAAGTAAGGTTATGTTTATCTGCTGTGTTTAATAGTTTTGATTAAGTTAAAATAATTTAAATTCTTCCATCCTAACCCGTTATTTCAGTTGAATTAATATAATACTTATTAGCGTCTGAAAGTTTAAATTATTGTTTAAATGTGGCCAAAACAAGACAATTGGTAAAAGCAAAATGATTTAATACAACTAAATGTGTCGGTACTGATTTGGAGCCTCTTAAGGTTGAACTAAACTTTACATGTAGTTGTATTAAATTATTTTGGTTTGGGTTTTACTAATTGTCTGTCTTTGGCCACATTTTAACAATAATTTAGATAAATTAACTTACTGTAGAGAATTAAGGAAAATTGATTCAACAGGTAACTTTAAAAGAAATGATAATCATCGAACTTAATTAATAACTAATCTATTCCATTAAACGGATGACATATTTTTGAATCTAATAAGTTTTATTAATTTCTGGCAGTTTTTTTTCTTCTGCTTTACACTACATATATTAAATGTACCTCCCCGTCTGTTAGTATAGTTTATGTAATACTCTTCCCCTATTCTCCTTATAACGTCCCGGTTAGTGTTTATATCCGTCCAAGTCATTATTCTATAGCACCTTATTTCAAAGGCTTCTATTCCTTTCCTTCTTGCAACTACCACTGACTACGTTTTGCACCCATATAACACCACACCCCATACGATTAATTTTAGTAATGGTTTCCTTATATTCATACCTATATTAGACGTAAGTTAATTCCTCTTTTTTGAGAAAGTCTCCCTTGCCTGTGCTATCCTACTTTAGTTATTATTCATAATAAGTAGCAGAATTCCTTAACTTCCTAAACTAATACGCTTTGTTATTCCTCTATCATCTTGGCTTTCCCCTATTAATTCTCATGTTGTTTTTTTCTTTTACATGTTTTTAATTGTCCTTCCGTGAGCAACGCTGTACTTCGCACGTGAATGTTGGGAATTTCCGAGTTGGGTTCGTGGGAGCGGAATAAACAAGGATAACCTGAAAAGTTGAGATATAGTTGGGTCGCCACCAAATGCAGGTCGTTTCTCTTTCTTGGTTGAAAATTGCGGTCTGCCGCGAGCGCGCATCAAGAATATCGATGTAGCTGCAGGCTTCAAAGGGCGCCACGTTACGCTCATTAGACGCAGCTCCGGTCCACGTGCACGGCCAATTATGACGTCCTGTTCCAGGAAATACGCAACAAAGACCTCCATTTCAAGCCAATTGTAATATTGTTTCCTCCCAGCTGCGCCACACCGATGACGTCTTTCAGAAGCCACGGCAGAACTGAATACGGCCACGATACGCCAATAGGCAGGATGCGAATAATCCATGATAGATACCAACAGCACAGGACTTTACTATACTAACTAAAATACTGTACAGGAGAATGAACGTCAAATAGAATGCGAGTTAGGACACAACCAATTTGGTTAAAGGAAGAGAAGCAATAACTTTAGAAAACAGTATAAGAAAAACCGGCCTACGTTTATGGCATTTATAGATTTAGAAAAAGCGTTTGATAATGTGAACTGGAACACACTATTAAGGATCTTGAAGAGCACTGGAATAAAATATTGAGGAAGGAGGCTTATACATAACACCTACAGAATACGGGAAGCAGTATTTGGAATAGACGATAAAGAAAAGAAAGCCGCAATCAAGAAAGGACTACGACAAGGATGCAGTTTAACTGATAAATAGAACAGGCGATGAAGAATTTTAAAACGGAATTTGGAAAAGGAATCATACTGCAAGGAGAAGAAATAAAACCCTGACGCTTTGTCGACGATATTTTAGTATTAGAGGAGTCAGAAGAAGACTTGGAAACCATAATAAATGGCATGAACGAAGTCCTGGAGAGGTAATGGAGTGTAGTTTGGGAAACAGTGGAATAACGAAGGCTGTTAGATTGGGAAGGGATATTTTGACGGAAGTTAAGGAATTCTGCTACTTGGGAAGCGTAATAACTAGGTATGGTAGAAGTAAAGTAGATATAAAGAGTAGGATAGCACAGGCAAGGAAGGTTTTTTTGCGAAAAAGAGGAAATTACTTACGGGTAATATAAGTGTGAATATTTAGGAAATCATTGCTAAAAATGTACTTACGGAGCGTGGCGTTATATGGGTGCGAAACGTGGACGGTAGAAGCTGCGGAAAGGAATAGAAGCCTTTGAAATGTGGTGCTATAGGCGAATGCTGAAAATCAGATGGGTGGGAAGAATCGGAAACGAGGAAGTTGTAAGCAGAATAGGGGAAGAACGAACAATATGAAGGACGTTGATCAAAAAAAGGGATAGATTAATAGGCCATCTTTGTCAAATTAGCATTAGGAGAAGTGTGTGGGGTAAGAACAAAAGAGGGAGGACAATTATGGAATATGCTAAGCAGATTCGGGAAGATGGAGGATTGAATCAGACCAGTCTTAGGAGTGAATACCACAACAAGAACAACACATACGCTGAATAACTTTTACTGGATTCTGTTAAATAAATGAGGATTTTAATAAAAATGATTTATTTTGTTGCCTTTTATTCTACCTATTTCAAATTAAATATATGTTTTTCGCCGTCAAAAATTCGCATCGCTGAGGTGAAAAGTGGAAGGCGTGTAAGGAAGCTGCTGTCCGGGCAGGAAGCGAGTCAATATGTGGTAATTTTACAATCTGTATACAGCAGGGAACTGTATTTATT
The DNA here is from genome assembly GCA_034510155.1 of Eucriotettix oculatus. Lineage (NCBI taxonomy): Eukaryota > Metazoa > Arthropoda > Insecta > Orthoptera > Tetrigidae > Eucriotettix > Eucriotettix oculatus. Next base: position 102,088,131 of record CM067378.1, read on the forward strand.
ATTAGCGGGATTCTCCGTCAGAGTTATTTGATTCGAAGCGCTTTGGGCCGGCTTGATCAGCTCCGGCGTTTGATCTCGCGTGGCTGATTGTCTTCCAGCGAGCGAGAGATAGAGGGAATATGGCCAAGGTATGGGACGCCTCGCCGCAATTGCCTTTAAAATTGCCTCCTCCCCCCCCACCCACACACACACACTACATGCTACTCAATACAAATTGGAGGCCTCCGAACGCACGTCGTGAGGTTTATGAGTAAACGACAGACTTCATTTCACTGCACCTACGAAACTACACAGGGGAAAAAAAGGTCACTAACAAATATGAAGCAAGGGGCTGATTTATGACTTTCTATAAGAGATACAACCCGCTCTAATGTTTATAAACAAACATTTATTTTTATAAACAAATATTATGAATATTAAATTTAATTACAGGCTCCCTATTCTTCTACCTACTTATGTTTATTATTACAGAGTGTTTCAGAAAGGACTCGTCAAATGACAAGTGCGAAACAGTGAGACACAGAAAGTGGTAATTTAGAGAGACGGGACTGGAATTTATCATAACACTAACTGGGTGCCCGGCGTTGCACGAGGTTTTATATTAGAACGGATTTATATTAGCCCGTTACAGTATTCAATTCGACAGTAATCTCTTTGTCAGCTCGTGAGAGATCAAAATTTTTAAAATTTATCTTTTCAGGGCGATCTATCTTACACATAATCTCTACAGAATGCACCCGGCAGTAATTAGAATTGAAGGTCAAGAAAAGGAAGCAGGAATCAAGAGAGGAGTAACACAAGGATGAAGTCTTCGCCGATGCTCTTCAACTTATATATGGAACAGACAATGAAGAAAGTTAAAAAACGGAATGTGGAAAAATAATCAAGTTCAAAAGAGAAGAAATAAAAAACCTACCGATTTACGAAGATATTGTAGAGGGGAGTCGGAAGAAGACTTGGAAACCATAATAAATGGCCTGAACGTTGTCCTGGACAAAGAGTACAACATGAAGGACAACTTTGTCCTGGACAACGAGTACAACATGAAGGACAACTTTGTCCTGGACAACGAGTACAACATGAAGGACAACTTTGTCCTGGACAAAGAGTACAACATGAAGGACAACTTTGTCCTGGACAACGAGTACAACATGAAGGACAACTTTGTCCTGCCAAAGAGTACAACATGAAGGACAACTTTGTCCTCTCAAAGAGTACAACATGAAGGACAACTTTGTCCTGGACAACGAGTACAACACGGACAACTTTGTCCTGGACATTTTTCCTGTTTCGAGTGTTATGTCCTTCCCGTCTTTTCCTAAACACATGTATTGCCTTCTGCAAATATTTAATTTTATTTTGAAATATTGTATGGTAAATAGGTATCAGGGACTAAAAATTCAAGGTACCTGCCGGCTCCTGTCATCCATTCACAAATTTGAATAAACTCCGCGTCACGATATAATAATTTTAAAATCGTCAATAAGAAATATATTTTTTTGAGTATTATCACCTTGAAGGTGGAATTTGTTTGTAATTGTAAGTATATAATTCGTAGCGTGCAATTGGAGGAGTATAATGAAAAGCAGAGGACAGATAAACATGTTGGAGGCCAGGCCAGGACCATTTCAGCGCTGTCCGGACTTTATGAACTATTTTCATTTAAGGACGCCCCGCTGTGAGTCATATGTTGACTTTATAGCTGCCGTTGCTTTAGAGGTCCCAAAGGAACAATATAACGAATCAGCTATCGAGCGTCCCCTCCACTTTTAATGTCGCTCTGTCTTTCGGAAACGCGCCTGAGAGTGAATATTTTGACGCATAAAGTTGAAGGGACGTAGGAAATTAGTCGTCGAAACAGACCTGCAACTGCCCTCATTACCTTTCAACTGCATGACGAGAAACTTGATTGCACACATTTTTTCTTCTTCTTATAATACTTCATCCTGTGGCTTTGTCATAAGGGGAAAAAAGATTGTCGTGCTTCTCATTATCCGAGATTCAAGCGATATGAGAAATAGAGACTGAGCGCGGTTATAAAAGGTCCGTAAGGGGGAAAGCTGAAAATATCCAGGAGAATCTAGAAGAATAAAATTCAGAATACCAAAAGATCTAATCGATCAACAAAGCTTCGTGTAGGACCCAAACATAACTTTTTCTATTTATTTTATAGAAATACGTACAGTGACAGTAACACGCACTACTCTAATTATAAAAACTACTATTAATTTATTGAAGGTGACGTTTAGAATGTTGTGTATCAGACACATGAAAAATAAGTTATAATTTTCAAGCATTTATTTGGACGAAGAAGCTTTCGGCAATCGCATAATCAACTTGATTTAAAAAGCTGTATTTGCAAAATTTCTATAAAGAAAGCAACGTACAATTAAAGAAAAGAATAATTATTTTAAGTTGAAGCTCGGCAATTCAGTGTATGAGGCTGAAATAGAATTAACTTTGCTGAAAAATTAGAATTAGGATTGAAGGAATGTGGTTCAGTCAATTCTAGATAAGCCTGTACTTCAGGACGGAGAAACCTCGCACCTGGTTGGGAGTCGACTCAACTCGTATAGCTCAGGTGGTAAGTGGAGGACCCGAGCTCAATTCCCGAACCGGTCGGGATTTTCACAACCATTTCTTCGACAAAGACCTCTGTGATACAATTTTTGGTCTACAATTATTGAGTTATAACAAGAGTGTAAACATCCTGGAGTCAATTTGTACGTTCCATTAATTTCTTCGCTCAATGATTAATTTGTTGAATATTAAATTCAATAAGAGTAAAATCGGCGAGTAGTTATTATGACGAAAATTATTTGATTTAATGAAAGGAGAGGAGTTTCTGATGTCTTAATGAATTACTTCTATACTAATTAGTCGCTTATCAACAAATCCAAGAGCCGAAATTTTAACAGCATTCTAAAGTATCCAAATTACAATATCCGAATTATAGACAAAAAATTAGTGCTAAAGTAAATACCACACAACGTTACGCAATTCTGGTTGCTTTAGCCAGCTGATTGAAAAAACCCAAGAACCGTAACAACAACAAATCAGGTGGCCAACTTGTAACGCGTTAGTTGATATTTGATTATTTTTAACATTAAGTTAGCAAGGATTGGGAACTGGGAATTGGCGTCAGCATGTCAATACTTGGAGCCGCCTGCAATGGCTTTGGGCACGTAGGAATATGATCTGCGTAATTCCCAAAAACAGCTTGTGTGGGACTCGGAGACCCGCGTGGTTGCCTATAACAATGGAGTTTCGTGGATTAAAGAAAAATCGATTATTAAAGATCAAGTTCCGGGTTTGTACAGGGCAGTGAGGCTGCGTGAATTACCATTCGGCTCTGAGAACTTGAAGGATACGGAAGGGAACCGACGCTAGGTCAACTTGCGATGCTGAAGAAGGCGCCACACTACAAAGTAGGTACGCTGTCACGTTTCGAATCCTTGACGTCCCACTATTTTTATCCTCAAATTGTATTAGATCTGGTTGCTTCGTCGAACCCAAAATTTGGTAAATATTTCCTCCTTGTTACGTTCTTTTGTAAATCAATTCCCTATTATCTTTTAATTACCCTTTTAATTGAATCCCAGTCCTCTCTAGAAACTATAAACCAAAACAGTCCGCACAGTGATGGAAATAGATCCGTTTGTTATATTTTATATACTAATAAACAAATGTAAGGCTAAAATAAAAGAAGCTCATCCCGATATTAAATTATCTTCATTGTAATAGGGCGTCAGTGGTTTACATTCCCGACCAAACGAAAAGTCGGCAGCATACGTCAGAATGACGTCATGAAAACTAATCTCAGGAATAATCCATATAGATAAAGTAATTTAATTAATCTGAATGAAACGGAAAGAATGACCAAAAGTCAAAACGAAATAATTTTCGTTACGTCCACCAATTTTCGGAACATCCTCAGTTCTGTAATTGAAATATAACACAAATTTAATGTTGCTGTAGCAACGTTCGGGGCCGAAATAAAATTGTTTCATTTCTGATTTTTGGTCAGTCTTTGTTTTATTAATAATCCATTTATATGGATTGTGGTTGTGGGGGAAAATAAAGTGATTCATTATTTAAATGTTCAACCAACCTTTTACCGTCACGTATAATCCTTGTAAACCGATTTGTGTGAGGATTCCAAACGCCTGTCGCTCCTTGGCCCCGCAAAATTCATGAAATACGTCTGTTTCTATTTATATGTATTTATTTATTTAATCTACAAATGGGCAGGTGCCCGGTGGCAGAATCACAGACTTAAACAATAATCAACACTATGATTATATTCAATATAAATAATATATACACATATATATGGAACCATTTTATAAAAAATAAATTTTGAAAAAGGAATAATATTGTTTTTGCCTGAAAAAGAAATCACTGGAAATATAATTCACTTTAGTATATTGTTAGAGATTTCGGAGCACTTATCACTTCAATTCGCTGTATTACATTATACTAGATTAAATTTAAGTCAGCATTTAAATTTATTAACTATGTTGCCACAACTGACAGAAAACGATTCTTGAATGATTAAATAAGCAATTAATGTGTGTTCTTAAACTTTCATCCAACATAAAATTCGTAAAGGTTAAAGATTAAAAATTAATGTCATGGCACATATCTTTCCAACGATACTCCCGCGTCAAAGACATACACTCTACTCTCTAAACATCTCTCTGGAAACTTCTTTTCACAGATTTTTTTGCTTCACTATGTTTATTTTTAGTTTTCTGCTCTATTTTGTTTTGTAGATTCAAGAAAATAGGCAAAGGGTGGTAACATAACGCATTGGACATCAAAAATATCAACAGTTAATAAGGGAACGTTGATTTTGTTCACTGTTTTAATTTTTAATACACGTGTAGTAAGTACAATTTAAATAGTCTACGCTCATGAAATATATTTTAAACCTTAGATGGAGTAAGATAATTTTTTTTATCGCGTTTCGTCTTCTGTATTATTTTAATTAGTCTATAATTTAGTTTAGTTGCGGTTTTCAGTTCGCAATTTTTTCTTATCCTCTCCCTCTTCGCTTTATACGGTAAGTTGGCCGAATATTTTGTTTGTAATGGAGTATTTTAAAATGAACTCTACTTTGTCTGAATGTATGAGTTGCAGAGTTGAGATCTATTGTTCCAGTAGACGATACAATATTTGCTTATATTAGTGTGGAGAGCCTTGGTCTGCTTTCCCTTTATGCAAGGAGCCGGACCAAGTTTCCCCGCAAGTTCGTTGGGAGTTCGCTTATTTGATGTTACTCAACCCAATTTTCTGACCCCACATGATCTGGCCAAGGTACTCTAATTTCACAACTCAAGAACGGATAAATACAAATCAGAATAGAAAGTTAAGAATAAAAATTTTCTTCTATATAGACGTTCTTTTTTTGATTTATCCGTAGACATATGCAAGCTCCTAACATTTTTTGTGCGTTTTTTTAAAAATATAAAATAAGTCTTTTATATTGTCATGGACTTAAAATAATGTCTATGTTAGAAACATCTTTTGTTATTTCCCCATTCCCTAGAAACATTTCAGGTTATAGGAGTATTTTCGTAAATTCTGATAACAGATATTAGAAATATAGTTAACCCACAATAATGATAAGTATATTAACATTAGATTATCTGAGATTAATTCCACTCTCAACCGGAAGAATGGAGTAACACGTGAAATTAATTCATAGTCATGCCCGGGTTCTTATTTGTGTTAGCCCGGTACACTAATGTGATTTAAGGAGTAAAGAGCGCGTTGACAGGCCTACCTATCCTTTGGTCTTATTAGCAGAGGGAGATACATGTGATTAAACTATGGGAATCTCTTTTTATTTGCCGTTTGTAGATACTAATCATGTTGCCTATACGCCTAAAATATTTTTCCCCCAATTTCTACACGCAGTGACGTCACGACTTACTCCGACTACGATCTCTAACCGTTTACATGACGCGAACTCAACACGAAATATAAACTCTAACCTGAAACTTGTGTTTTAAACAACGTTACAATTTTATTGCGATGTCCAAAGCGTAAACTAAAAAAAAATTAAAATACCCACATAAGCCAGTTCATGGAAATTTATCACTTCTGAAATTGTTAAAAATACTATTTAGTTATAGTAATTAAAAAATTTAGCTTTAGATTTATAAATTTTCCTTAGGCAAAAATAGTTTAAAATCTGTGAAAAATTTAAGGATTTGATATTTATCATCCTCCTTTCATGTCCTCGTATTTTGGTTTGAAATATTAAGTTTTAGTTCATAAAATAGCTTAAGAATCTCTTGAATTAACACTTCTCAGTTTAATGGAAACAAAAGATTATATTTTATATTTCGATGAAGATAGAGTTTCAGTTTCAAATTGCCAAACCCTCACGCAATTCGCAGGAAATTATTCAGTTATGACCAGCCTGAGATATGTCATTCCGACGTATATGATGGTTGGTAACGTAAGCCACTGGTATCTAATTGGGCTCCAACATTTTCTTTAATTTTTTTACTGGCTCAGAATTAAAGATATACGGTTACATTACTCTAAAAAACATTATACACAGCTATACAGTGTTTCATCATAAGGTCTTTGGTTTTAGATTTAATTTCCATTCCATAAGTAGCCGACGTTTGATAAGAAATATTATTCTCGTCGAGAGGGCCGGCATTTTTTACATTTGTTTCTCATTAAAGTTAAAGAATGCCTGGTTATAAGGATGAATATAATATTATTAACAATGATGATTAACGGGAGGTCCGGGGCTTGAGTCCATGGTCCGGTTGACATTTATTCCATTCTTGTCTTTCTAAATTAGTTATACGCTCGTACTTGAGCTTCAATTGAAGAATTTCTAGCTCCTTTGATTTTAAGGTCTTTGGTTTTGGATTTAATTTCCATACCCTATGTAACCGACGCTAGATAAAAAATCTTATTCTCGTTGAAAAGGCTGGCATTTTATAATTTCTTTTTCATTAAAAATTATCAGATCGAATATTTTAGTCAGAAAAATGGCTATCTTGTGTATTTTCAGGAGTAAAGAAAGAGCATCGAGTATTGAAACATATGATGATAAAGATTCAGATAATGAAACTGAACGATGGTAAATTTTACAAAGAATGTTTGTATAGCGACTGATGAGCAATAATGCTCTTGTAAATATGGTCTTATAGATAATTAATAGATAACAGTGTTAACAGCATGACTGAGTAGAATCAATCAGAGCGAAGGGAAATTATCGTATACGCCGCAGGCATCGTAACAAGGTTTCAATTAATAGATTTGAAAAGTTGAATCCAGAACGCTTAATTATTTCACCGATAGTGGACGATTAACTTATTATATTGCCTTTCAGTTTTAAACTAGTTAAGCTCCCTCCGGGAATGGGATTGATTGGAAGGGATTGCGAGTTAATCCATTTTGAAGGCAGTGACGTGAATTCCCTTGGATCCGCAGCGAGACCTCGAGTGACACGACGGGAAATCCGCGGTCCATGTTGCACTTCTGACGCTCGCTGATTGCAGATAATTGTAATGGACAATCTGTCACACAAATACATGTTCCGTGGGACGTGATAAACAGGCAGCGGGAGTCCTATTAACAGTACTTAGCGGCAAATTCTCTCCTGGGCTGATATTCAAACATCATGACTGTTAATTGTTTCCTTTTGATGATTAATAGCTTAATATATAATTAATTAATGAGAAAACCGCTTACAGACCGTGAGTATCGACGCCACTCATCAAGAAAGAAGGCAGGGGCAGCAGTCATTAGAACTGAAAGGTACGAAAAGAGAGCAGAAATCAAGAGAGGAGTAAGACAAGGATGCAGTTCGTCACCCACATAGAGAAGGCGATCAAGAAAGTTAAAACGGAATATGGAAAATGTATCAAACTGCAAGGAGAAGAAATGAAAACCCTACACTTTGCCGATGGTATTGTAGTATTAGGAGAGTCAGAAGGAGACTTTGGAAACCATAATAAATAGTATGAACGTGGTCCTGGAGAGGATTAATAGAGGGAAAACCAAGGTAATGGAGTGTAGTATGGGAAACAGTGGGATAAAACAGGGTGTTGGATTGGGGAAGGGATATTTTGAAGGAGGTTGAGGAATTCTGCTATTTGGGCAGCGTAATATCTAGAGTAGGAATTTACTTACGGGTAACATAAGTGTGGATGTTAGAAAATCATTGCTAAAAATGTTCGTATGGAGTGTGGCGTTAAATGGGCGCGTAACGTGGACGATAGGATTTGCATAAAGGAAAAGAATAGAAGCCTTTGAAATATGGTGCTATAGAAGAATGAGATTGGTGGATGGATTAACTAACCAGGACGTTCTAAGCAGAATAGGGAAAGAGGGAACAATATGGAGGAATTTGGCCAAGAGAAGGGATAGATTAATATTCCACGTTTTTAGACTAGAAGGTCTTGTAAAATTAGCATTAGAGGGAAGTGTGTGTGGGGTAAGAAGAGGAAGACTGAGGATGGAAAGCGCTTAGGAGATTAGGGAGGATGAGGTATGCGTAAATAGAATGGCTTGCGCAAGCTAGGTTAGCATGGAGGGTTCCATCAGACCAGTCTTAGGACTGAATACCACAACAACACCAACGAAGCCATTCCTAAAAGTACAAAGATAAAAATGTGAAAACATATCTTCACTACTCAACGTAGTCTTCTTTTCCCAGAGATTAAATATCCCTCCAGTCCTGTGAACCTAAGCAAGGCTCGCCTACAATTTTACTAATCGTAGTCTTCACAATCTTGTTGCTGGCATACAATTTTCATGGTGATTCACGCTCTATTATCATTGCCCAAAAAATTATCGTTGAAACTTGATAAGTTCTTACCACTCTTATTTTACGTAAATGAATAATAATCAACACTTAACCAATAAGGCGCCAGAGCCTTATCTACAGCAAAAAGAAAAACACAGATCGTTGTGGTTGATGATTTTCCCGTTTGAGGGACGTCTTGCATTTAAATGAATTTCTGCGACTTTCGTGGGATGACGGTCAAGTGATTTAATATTTTATCTTCACAATTAAAAATTCATAAATTAAATTTTTTAACACAATAATCAATCAAACACCAAAATGATGGTCATTAATTTATTTCGTCAATTTTAAATTCATGATCTCAAAGTATTTAGTGTTTGTTCTTACCATTTTTTATCCCAGAGAAATAGGCGAAAGCTCCTATGAATAATAGTAATAATTGTGTAAGATCAGTATTTTATATTTTAATAAATAAACTGTGGTGCCTTTGATTAGTTTTACCTTGTTACTAGCCTCTTTCCTTTGTATTGACTGTTACATATTCTCATGACTTCTGGGCGATAGGCTTTGTCCGTTCCCAATGAATTCTGGCTTTTGGCAAGTGACGAAATAACGCAGTAGTGTCAAGAAAACAATATATAAGTATTTATACGAGCCGTAGAACAAACTCAATACATACGGCATTCGTTGCTTTAAAATAATATTTTTACGAAACTTCGCAAGTTACTCCAGCGATCACATCCCTCTCATAAACTCTCTGACACCGCCGTTCTCCTATTATTCTTCTCCAACAGACACAAAATATTTACCACCAAACTTGGTAAAAAAAATTGTTGGGGTTATTGTATAACTGGCTGCAAAAAAAATTGCACGTAAATCGTAACTGTTGCTGTCGTTACACAACTATAGCTTTATGTAATTTATCTGTTACGTATTATAAATAACATTACGTAACCATTCTCACATAAGTATTTACATCATCAGTCATTTAAACTTTCGTAAGTAGCAATTTATATAATTTAGTATAGACTCGAACAACTTTTCTGACTGCTGGGGAGATAATTTTCAGCAATGAGCTGCAATAACGTGAGCCGTGAGTTATTTGATAGTGAAATCTACAGCTATTGCGGTGGAGAAGGTGGTTTTTTTCCTCTACATGGAGTTTGTAGTAAGGCTCCAGGGCCAAATACTCTGAGGAATTGAGAGCCCTAGAGTAGGACTGACTCCCTATGCTGGCCATATACACAGTATCGACCACTTTGGCTAAACACGGCCTTCTAACGTGTGCTCAGATAATGTAGCTAACTAAGCTCTTGTCTGTATCGTCTGAAAAATAATAACGTTTCAAATATGTAAGGTTTCAGGTCATAATATATAAATGTTACAACTCAAGCCGGCAAAATTTCTGATGCAAAAATCATTTACTTAAAAATACTCTGGATAAAGGTACAACTATCTGGAAACTCGGCGTTGCCCGGGAAATTATTTATATTATCCCGGTACATTATTTAATTCTTCGTCAACACATAACTAAACCGACATGAAAAACGTCACAATATGAACCTCAAATCTACTCCCAGTATCTCGAAAGAGAGTCCAAAATACTATTACGAGTATAAAATTTTTCTCCCACTTAATAGTTAAATATGTACTTAAATCGCATATTTAAGGTCATAATGAAATACAGTGACTCTCATTACACCAAACCCGATAGTTTCCTTTTTATTTTCATATTAGCATTTACTAAATTTTAAAATTTACCTGACCCTACAAAAAATTAATTTATCAATTTATGTATGCATCGAATCTACGATCCAAAGAAGTTAATTTTTTCTCAGCCTACTGCAACAATACATAAGTGGTATGAATGATATAGGACTTATAACTCGCAGTTGGTTTACATGCCGCGAGGCAATTCGAAGAAATCTTCCTGTAGAATTAATTTATATTCAATTTATATTAATGTCTTCAGCAATGTATCAGAATTAAATATATACGAATATTTAAATTAAATATAATTTTTTAATCCCTAAAATTTTCATTTAAATTTGTTGAGCCGTTTCGGAGCCTATTCGAGACAAGCATACGGATAGACACATATAGACTTCAATTTTATTTATTGGCATAGAAGAGTTGTAATTCTCTGCTAGTGAGCGGAGCTCATTTTTCGCTGAAAGAGTTCGTAGGTAGGAATTACTAAAACAATTTGCAGGTGTCCTATCAATTCTCCTATTATTTTACAACTATAAACTATTGGAACTTAAATGCAGACTTATTTTATTTTTCATGTTCGACGGAAATCTACGCAATTGAAAATTAATATGGTTACCTTTACTCTCTTTGTCTAAATTACACTATATTACAGAACAAATGCTTGTATGTGTGAAAATTAAAAAAAACTTAAATATCTTGAAAATAATTTCCAGCTTAATCAAACCACATATTTCATTAACTACAAAAAAGTCACATTTATTTCTTGTTTACTAACCAGATTTTCTAAATTTATATTAAAAACAATAATTATAGTATTTTTAATGTTCAGTAACATTATTTTATTAATAGTATTTTACGTAGAGTTTTAAAATTACGTTAATATTATTGAAAACCACTTTTTAAGTAATAAATCTTCCCCCATTTCTATATTACTTGGTCAAGAAAACAGGAACTTACAAAGCCATCTATATTCTCTCTGCAGAAAGCACAAAACTTCATCTTGTCTTTCTGAAAAATTAACATAAAATGGATTAAAAATTGATCTATTTTAAAATCGTTACTTATTTCAGTATGTTGTTAATAATTTTAATTTTTAAACGTTTCTAACATTTATAAATTAATATAATGTCTGACTAAAAATGTTCGTATGGAGTGTGAAGTTATATGGGTGCGAAACGTGGACAGAAGCAGTTGCAGAAAAGAATAGAAGACTTTGAAATGTGGTGCAATGGGAGAATGCTGAAATCACTAACGAGGAAGTTCTAAGCAGAAAGCAATATGAGAAGGGATAGGGTAATAGGCCACGTTTTAAAACATGATGGTCTTGTTAAATTAGCACGAGAGAGGAGTGTGTGGGTTTTAGAACTGAAGAGGGAGGTCAAGGATGGAATACGTTAAGCAGATTAGGGAGGATGTAGGATGTGCTACTTATGGGGAGATGAAAATCTTTGCTCAAGATAGGTCAGAATCAGACCAATCTTAGGACATTGTAGATTAGTCGTCATATTTTATAAGGTAGATGGCGTCAGAGATGATGTTTAAAGAAATTTGACGGTAAATGAAAGAGTGCACTCTATGTTCTTTGGGTGAGGTTAAAGTGAATGGTATTTATCGCCTTCTACCGTGTTACTCGCAGTTACACACGTCACTTACCCTCCTTTTAATTTCCTCTTACAGCGTCCTTGGCATGATCTCTTCTATATATTAATTTATGTCTTGTCTCGTCAAATTTCTATAGCCAAACAATGATTTAAAAAATTACACACATCATTGTTATTAAATTTGGAATTCACACCACGACAATAATCATTAACTGATATGATAATCGCTTAGTGCAATTTCCCTGCATTGACACGTAAGGTGCGACGCCATCTGTCAGGAACAACCATAAATTTCCCCAGACTATAGTTTCAGAATCCAACCCGGAATTTACGTGAAAGCGATGCAAGTCAAACCCTATAAAACCTACATCAGGAAGGTCCGGCTATTGGGTACTTACCTCTCGCATTTACGAATGCAGCATTCCCTTTTCCATGCCTCGGTCAGTTCGCGAGGCAGCCGGCCGACTGATCTAATAGCTCTTACAGCATGCCTAAGGTCTGTGGCCCCCGAAACATACACCTTTCAAAACTGACAGAAGTACCTCGGCTTGTGATGACCTGAAAGTGTGTTAAGATAAGCTCTCGCAGGCAACTCCTCCAATTCATCCCATCAGCCAGTAAATTAACTTTTTTGTTGTTGTTGAAATTGGAAGCCTATTTTAACTGCAGGTAGCTTTGGACGCGATTTTCTAATATATCACATATGAAGAGATTATTACTGTGACAAACTCGATTTTGGTGGATCGCTGGAATCATTCGAATTTTCTCGGAAGGAAATCTTTGCAGCATCACGATACAGATTTGTGAAATCTTACAAAAACTTGGTGACAAAAAATGATTACAATTAATGAGTAACCTATAAGTTTCACAAATCAAAATGAATAACTAAATTTGTTCTGACGTAGACCCTATATTGAAAAATTTACATTGAGCGAACAAAGAAATTATAATAATTACAGTACAAAGGTCATACAGCTTGTAATATGTTATTGTAAAACAAATTAAATTATTGCTTTTTTAACGCCAACAGTGGCGTAAAAAACGTACAAAAATAAACAATAAAATTACATAGAAATTGCTAATAATGCAATGCAAGGAGTGATAAAAAAACCTATACTTTTAGAACAGAGAAAATTTATTTTATAACTAATCGATTAATGTTACAAACGGTAAACGGTGTGTATCTATAAATAATAAAGGAAAGATTCCGCTGGAAGTTGAATTCGGTTTATATAAGTTACATAAATTATCTTCATTACCATTTTCTTAATCATCGTAAATATTGTTTCATATTATGTACTGTAAAGAACATAAGGAAAACTTATTAGGAATAAAATTAATTACTTTAAATTAAAATTAATTAGTTTGGGCTAATTTAAAAACTTACGAATAAGTAATATTTACAGTTGAGAAAAATAAACTGTTTATTATGAGGCTCTGATCGAGTTCTTAGAGAGAAAGAAATATCTTTGTTCAGAGTTGGTCGTGTGCAGCTGTAGATTGGAAACAAATAAATTAATTATAAACTATTGGGCAATTATTATATTTTTCGGTGTGTTACGATAACATAAAAATTATCAAGTTCTATTGTCAGCATAAATTAAAAGATACGAGTGCAATTTCTATGCTGCAGTAATTAATTCTGATGAAAAAAAAGTATGTGGAGGTCTGAATTATAATTAGAGGTTAGGGGCAAGTTTCCAGACGCTGAATGAAAGGGCGAGTTTTCTTTTAATATGAAATAACTATGAAATGTTAAAAAAGTAACTTTACAGCAGATTTTAGAAAAAACCGATTTACTTGACAAATGTTGCTCAAAATTAATATCGATTGCACAGTTGAAATAGTGTTAATGAAGTTAGTAGAGCTGACTTGCTCTGTTTTGGTGATAGTATTGTTTAGTCTCTGGTGACTAGCTGAAATAGCCGCCTGCTCTCAACTATTAATTATGATTCATGATGATTGATGTGACACACATTGCAGGCATATAGACTCACACGACTCTAACATGGATCGCGTCCATTGTACCGCAGTTACTTCACGATCGACATGTCGTAAATCGATACGAGCTCTATTTTCCATAAAATATCTCACAATATCAGATAGCCGTCATTGTGGCTTTAAAACTCAATCGAGTCCATTGTAGTGCCGACAGTTGTGGTTGTTTAACACGATGAAATATTTGCAGTTTCTGATTCTCCGACGTTTATAATATATTTCTCCGGCCTTACCATTATTTGGTTGTCCCTGTGACGATATTATTAAAATATATATCGTGACGTAGTTTTTTTATTTATAAATATATTAAAGAATTTAGAGTATATTTTGAAATAGATGGGTGCCGATAAATCACATCTTTGACATTTAAAAAAGGTTAATTATTAAAAAATGTAAAAGATTCAACAAAATCACAATATTTAGAAATTAATTAATTTTAATGAACTGAATTTGCCCAAGTGAACCCTAAACTAAGAAATAACATAGGAAGAGACTTAAGTAAATTTAATCTATTTTACTCAGGGCTGTTAGACATGTTTATACGCATAGCAGAGGAGAAAGAAAGGGAGAGAAACGGAGAGATTATTGCCTTTTGTTCTTACATTGCATTCATCCTCCCCAAGTTTCAAGTTTACTGGTTGACCGACAATCCTGGATTCAACGGAAAGGTAGCTTCCGGATGGCATGTGAAGCGGCAGGCCTCTGATGTGGTTCAGGAAACGTATCTCCACTTTCGTTTCCATGCGACACTTACAGTCAGATCCCCTCTCCTCCCCGACTTCTTGCAGCCAGCCAGTTTTAACTTGCTCCTCTTTGACTTCACACCTCCGAGTCTCTTTTCCGATATTTTTCGAAGTCCTTTCCATCTCGAACTCACCTCTTTAAATAACCTCATTGGTCTCCCCGCTTTTTCTATCTTCCCCAAGTACTGCTATAGGTTTGGCGTCATTACCTTTCCTCTCCAAAAATTCAAAATTGTAGAGGGGGAACCCATAGCCATATTTTGTGTCAACACCCTAGGCTGACCTGGGCTTTTCACAGAGTCGCAAAATAGTTTCAGACAAAGGGCTGAGACTCCTCAGACGCCTGTCAGGCTTCAAGTTTGTGACTGGGTTTGTTTTCCGGGTTTACCCCAGAAAGGTGTCTTTATAACATCTCAGGATCTGTTCTCTATGGAAACTTCGTACAGAATGCTTAATATTGTAAATTAATATAGATAAAAAATGAAATATACAACGAAAATTTATACGCTTCATAATATATATGTATATATAATAAGTTGTAAATAAGTGATATGCCTACTGATGTGATAATTTCGTGGCGTGAATTTGAAGAAGAGAAGAAAGATCTCTGGGTGAGAGAGTACAGTCACAGGCGACTTTATATCTCTGGGAGAGCGAAGTTGATTAAATTTTTATTTTGAAATTTAGATAAAGTTTCAATATTTTGTTAGTTCATTTATCTATTGCATCAATCGAGGGCATCTTAAATCAAATAAAAAGCAATAAAAGAATTTTCTTTTATTTATAACCAGTGAAGTTTCGTTTTGACTATCGATTTAATTTATTCTGAGAAGATTTAATACGTCGACAAGGGAAAGATTCGTCATCAAATATCTCCCCGAGTATCCCAGGTTTTTCTCTTTTAAAAATAAGTTCTATTGCCATTCTTTATCAGTAACAGTTGTTTCAGTTTCACTGTACCAAGCCTCGAGATCCTTAGCTAAAGGGTAATACTAATCCTCAAACGAATAAGCCACGCCCATTACTAACGGTAACGGTTCCTTCATTATGTACAGCTCTGAAATCAAATGGAAGACTTTATCAGTCAAATATTGGAAATTTAGTAAAAGATTTTCCTTCATTCTACATGCAGTTTTTAGTTAATTTAAATACTTTATATTTCAATTATTTGAAATGTAGTGAAATATTTTCCTAGCTGTGCTCCAATCACGTGTTTGCGGCGGAGCTTTATGGTTTCGATTTATCAAGGTGGGACAATAACCCCACCAGTTGCAGATCTTTCAAAAATATATTTATTTTCGTATAAGTGATGTTATAATTATCATTATAAGGTTTACCAACTGAAGTTAGTAAAGTTCATGATTTTCTTAATGAGTCTATTTGTTGCTATATTAATTTGAATCTTAAGGTTTGTCTGTATTATAGTTTATAATATATTTCTGAGTCTCTGCCATTGTTCATGAGGCGATATTATTAAAAATTAAGTACCACAGAAGTCAGCAGAACCTCGAGTTGTAATTTCTTAAGTTGACGTTAATGAATTAATTCACAGAATGCGTGTAAGGGCTTCAGATTGGATCACGATTAGACACTTTAACCAATTTCTTGGTGATGTAAGATTTCTAATTTTAAAATGGCAGGAATTGGAAGTCATAGTAACAGAAGACTGATCCGACGAGGATCTTATAGGAAAAGCCGAGTGAGTGAACGACGTCGTCTAAGCAACACTGTGCAGGTTCATTAGGACGTTGGTCTCGAAGTAAATCTTGTGGTAGACGTGAAGGGAGTGGCTTTGTTAGCTGTGGCAGACATAGTTCTCGTTCCAAAGGCATCTCGGAAATTCTTGACGGTCCCGTCTGTTCTTGGCAGGAGCCTCCAGGGGCTTCCTTGTGGTCACTAATACCTAGCTGCATTATCTGGGAACGGATCTCGGATTGCTCATTCAATTCAATCGTCAACGTCTAGTTAATGAGATACGAGTCAAAAGTTATAAACGTGGAAATGAAATCAATAGACAAAACTGTAAAATTTATAGAATTTGGGTTTAAAAACTTATCAGAAATGCAAAGTAAAATAATTTTCTCGCAACGTCATGTTGCACGCGTAATAACTCTCAATTTTGTATCAAATTCTCCTTTTTATATACAATAAAACCTTTATTGACAACAGATTTACTTTAATTACGGACTATTAGCAATATCAAGAATAGGGTGGAATATTTATTATAAAGTAATGTGTATGAAGTAGGCTGTAGGCTTACGAACGACGAATAATAAAGTGATTAATTTACTTGACAACAGTATGTAGAATGAAAGTGTTTGACTAAATTTAGAATATTTATTAAATTGATTTGAAAGCTGTGTAGAATGAAGGAAAAATATTTTGCCAAATGATAAATATTGGAATAATAAAATATTAAAATTATTAGATAAGAAAAATTTTAATATAGTATCGCGGAAAATGAAGCAATTAATATTTACCGCTATTAATGGGCGTGGCTTGTTCGGGGCTGGGAGGGGCCAGGTCGTGACGTATACGTTTAGGGATTAGTATTTCTCTTTAGCCTTAATTTTGCCTGTTATTTGCTAGAGCTTATTTAGTTACGGTTACATAGAAATATTCATTACTGCCGCCCAAATCATCCATTAATAATTTGTAGAAGTATGATCAATGATAATTTATGTGTATAAACATTAAATAGTTACTTACGTATTTCTTTGCTGACAATATTTTCTTGAATTAAATTTACTACTCCATCAAATTGTAAGTCGTATGTACGCAAGTATATAACATCTTTCAAGAAGTTTAATTTATTATTAAAAAATCATAAATTTACTTAAACCAACGATGAATGCATCACTCCCTCACAACAAAGACAAACCCCTCCAGAGATACTAATCCATCCCAGACACACATCTCTTTACCACAAAATACACAGGCTCTAAATATCATATTAGTCATATCACAATATACATTATTTTTTTACTATAATAGACACGTGTTTACTTAATATGATTTACGGTGCCTGAAGTAAGATTTAAAACTAAAGACACTCAATTGCTTCTTAAATTTTTTATGTTCGATCTCTCTTCTTTTCTGTAATGGCAAATTAATCGTACTGTATCGTCAGTTGATGTAATGAATTAATATTTATTTATTTATATTCATAACACAAGTTGACGATATCCATATTAAACGATGGAAAAACATTAAAATAATAATTGCGCAAATATATCAATGATTATAATAATTCCGTAAATTTGATTCATCTTTCGGCGATTACTTCTGTGTAGAAATTGGATAATTGTATCTCACATCCACTGAATTAAAATCGACGTAAATGGACATGTGAGAGTTTTTTCTTGTTTTTAAATAAAATTTGACTGTACCAAGAGCACTGAATCAAGACTTGTTGATGACGTAAACGCAGCTAAAGACGTCATGATTTGTAAGTGCTTTTTTTATGCGAAGCAACTCAGTTGCGACTGACGAATAATTTGAGTTAGAGGATTAAAGCTTGCCGGACATTCACCCTAACAACAAAAAAGTGAGATGTATGTATGTGTGTGTGTGTGTGAATTGGTGCGGTCCTGTGAGCGAGGTAAGTCCGTGTTTATCCTGTGTCCACTGGCTGTATTTGCTGAGCGAGATTGATCCGTGCCGAAACTGCGCGTCTCATCAGGCCGTGGTGTGAGTAGCAAACAGAGAGCAGCTTCCACGGCAGTCTGCTGCTCGCAAGGCGCTTCATTATCATGCACAAATGCAAAATTAGATAATTCATTCGTCGGATTCTCAGTTTCGTGTTTCTGTCGCCCTCGGCGCCGCTCTCTGTGACGTCTTCTCGGATCCTAAATCTTGTCTCAATAACTCATTCGTCTCTTATCTTATTTCAATTTACGATTGCAGTTGCTCATTATTCTCAACAGCCCATGTCATATAAGAGAATAGCATTGTGATAGACTAATTAATATGAATAAAACCATCCGTTCTGTAACGTCCAACTTTACGTAAACATGTTTACCATAATTACGAAAAAAAACTTTCTATATTAGTCACCCTCAATTATTATTTTTATATATAAGAACATTTATCGTATTCGCATATCAAACATTATAATTATATATGTATATAAATTTACATAAATAAGAATTTTACCTGAAAATCTACAAACTGATAACACTATCAAATTTCTGTTCACTGGTCACCTAAGAGAAGGTTGAATTACATTCCAATATACGCGTGCGAATAGGTGTTGGAAGAGGATATTTAACTAGATAACCCCAGCGATTTCGTTCGCGCTGAAATAGTTTTTTATTTTGACCTAAAAACGAAACAACAGGTACAGAATTTTTATAAAGTTGAATTAATTGAATATATATATGAAAAGTACGTTAACATCTATTAATTATCGCTTAAGGGTAAACCGTATAATTCGCAGTTGGTGCGAATGTTTTTATATATAATAAAACCTTTATTGACTCAACAGATTTACTTTAATTACGGATTATTAGCAATATCAAGAATAGGGTGGAATATTTATCATAAAGTAATGTGTATGAAGTAGGCTGTTGGCTTACGAACGACGTCAGGAAATGAGGAGCAACAGATAAAAAAGAAAAATCTTTGAATAATAAAGTGATTAATTTAACTTGAAAACGGTATGTAGAATGAAAGAAAGTCTTTGGCTAAATTTAGAATATTTATTAAATTGATTTGAAAGCTGTATAGAATGAAGGAAAAATCTTTAGCCAAATGATAAATATTTGAATAATAAAACCTTTAAATTACCAAATAACAAATATGTCAATAATTAAATATTATGCAGCGAGTGCTTTTTGATGCCAAGCAACTCAGTTGAGACTGACGAATAATTTGAGTTAGAGGATTTAAGATTGTCGGACATTCATCCTAACAACAAAAAAGTGAGACGAGCAATTACTAAATATTAAAATTAACCTGACGCGACAGGTAAAACCAATTTAGGTATACATCGTATCGACGAACCAAAGAAGATTATTATTTCTCCAGGAGTTATCTCTCAGCCAGCAATAGGTTATTAACGGCGCGAATCCTACTTCAACAATAGATGGAGTGCTTCGGAGCATAAACTGATCTGCGTTCACTTTGGAGACTTTAATGAGCGTTTAAGAAATATAATAATATGTATTATATTAATAGATCTCCTGCAATACATTAAAATGAAATACGCACGAATAATTAAGTTAAATCTCCTGTTTTTAAACAATCAAATTTTCATTGAAATCAGTCGAGCCGTTTCGGAGCCTATTTAAGACAAACATACAGATATACAGAGAGCCAGACAGACAGATGGACACTTCAATTTTATTTTTTGGTATAGATTAGTGGTTATATTCAATCCTTAGACTAAAAATTTACAGGAATACTTTAGACATTTATATGAACATGAAGAGGATTACAAACACTTTCAGCTGCAACTATTTTTGCAATCGCAAGTATGCTATAAATTAGAGAAATTTCAGATTTGAAATATTAGTAATGAAGTTTAATGGGCAGCGAAAACATGCACTCGGAATTAAATTTTAGGGGTTGATAGTGACAGCCAGAGCTTGACATTTTTTGCGCATTTTATTTTCAATGTATCTGTTTTATAGACTTAGGAGTTAAATTATTTTGAATTAAACGAATTTAAAATAAGAAGTCCCTCTCGACCTCCAGTTAGGTTGTTGTTTCAAGGACAACCCCCACCGTCCTGTCAAGGTCTTTCTCCCCACAAAATACACACCTAGAAGCCGACTAGCGTCTCGATTAATTGAAGATAAATATTGTCATTCGACCACGCAATTACCGCATGTCTCGCAAAAATGACAGAGCCACAATCGGCACTGTAAGGAAATAAAAAAATGGTGAAATTTTAATAATTGACGTCTCCTCATTATTGATTAATTTCGTCAGCGTAGCTGCTAAATACCACACTAACGCGGTGCAATATTTGCGTTTAGTGCCACAATTCAAATCTATTCTAGTTTGGTAGTTGTTTCTCCTAATCTATTCTGGTATTAAGTTCAATTACAGAGCTCAACCGCTGCTATGTTCTACTCGCTATGGAATTTCTCATTTGCTCTCTCTTGGGTTCCAGGAAATCGTTTCATTTGCTTATAGAAGGACCACCGATTCGCACGCACGTCCATCTCGCTAATATGATAAGTACGAATGAGGTACTGAAATAAAATTTAGAAAGATTTGTTTGTGTGGCGAAAGAATCAATGACTGAGAAGTTGATTTTGCCTGTTAATTTGCTATTCCTTTATCTATTTGCTAACATTGGATTTATTGAGGAATTTTATGGAGACTTTGGCAACTTGCGAATTCTCTCTTTACGGCTGTATTAACCCTTATTAATTGTATGTTAAGGTTTGGTTGGGAAAAGTTTTGGCTGTCGGTTAATGAAAATGGGGCGAGGGCGCTTACGGAGGAAAGGGGGAGGGGGTTATGTTAGCCGGAGTAAGCGGTGCATTTACATAATTACATAATTTGAATTAAATGAATGTTACAAGTTTGTATTTATATTTTCATATTATTCATTGAAATACTTTCTGTATTTGATTCCCGTTAGTGTATTTCACCATTAGGACTGTAAAAATTTTCGAAGTATTAAATTCAGCATCTGTTGGAATTGTACAAATCATGTAGTCTGAATCATAAGTAGATGTAGCCATGAACATAAAGAAAGTAGGTTAGTAAGAAGTTACTACATTCACCGTCATCTTATTAAAGTTTCACAATTACATTGAATTACAAAACGACCCTGATACAAGTGTAGCACACCGCGTTGTTGGAAAATAAAAAATTATTTTATTTATTATAAATATACATTTATTAAAAAATAAAGGTATATAAAAATGAAATAGACTGAGTTAAAACATTTATTTCCGGCTCCTCAACATGATACTCTTTTCCCAGGCTACCGAGTTTTAAAATGGAAACTCGAAAATAGAATTTTGATCAAAAAACAAAACTAAAATTATTGTCGGAACACTCCCAGGAAGGAAACTTCCTACGGCTTACCAGAAAGGAATTTTGCCCAAGGACTTGGAGCAACGCCCGGTTCTTTCAGCCACGTGGTCTATCTACGTTCTTCTCCTGATCTTCCCTGTGTCAAGAATGTATTTCTGACTTTCTTAAAAAAAATTCTACTTGTTCTCTCCACTTTTATTTTCTTAGAGCTTCCCCAATTGGTGGAAACTGGCCTCAGTATCACCAGCCAAATCTATGTTTCTTGGTTGGTTGACGAAAATGTTGCTTGGTTCTCTGAGGGTAAGGGCGGTTGCCGGGAAATTGTAGCCTATTCATGGTTGGAAGCTCCTTCCTGGAATTGTTTACCTGTACCTGTCCAGGTTTTATCGGCCGCTCATTTGACAAAGAAATTTACGCTAGATGAAATTTTAAAAAATTAATAAAATATGAATTCAACAACTGGGTGGAGTAATGCATTTCAGAAGACAAACACACAATGCATTTAAGTTATATTGAAACGACAAATTAAATTAAATCAAATAAACTAAGATGTGCTAAGAGTCCGCGACGTCATGGCGACTTAATCTGAACGAATTGTGACTTTGTCGAATAAGTAAGCCGCTGGCGTCCTCACTGCATAGCTACATGAAGGACGTTCCCTAAGTGAAAGGATGGATTTATAAGCCACGTTTTGAGACGCAAGAGGGTCTTGTAAAATTAGCATTAGAGGGAAGTGTGTGGGGTAAGAAGAGAAGAGGGAAACAGAGGATGGAATACGCCAAGCAGATTAGAAAGAATGTGGGATGTGATGGTTATACAGAAATGAAAAATCTTGAGGAAAATAGGCTAGTATGGAGGGTTGCAATTAACCAGTCTTAGGCTTGAATATCACAACAACACACATGACTGAGTTTAGAATTTCGTTATTAATGTGTTATAATTTCGGAGAATTTGAAAATTTTTATAGTAATTATTATTTTGTTTTGTGTATGAATATGTCTAAAATACATGCCTACAGCTCATTACCGATATTAAATTAATAATCGTCGATGAATAAATAAATCAATTGATGATCGTGTGAGATTTCTATAGCGAGCTAATGTAAATTAATTCCTGGGCATCGCCGGGCACCCAGATAGTGTGTAAGCAAGAATCTTTTTAAATGTCCAACGAAACCAATCAACACGATAACTAATAGGCCTGTATAATCTAAATAGATGGCAGTTCTTGGAATTGATATGCTGGGGGCTGATCTTCAGGGAGAAGTCCGATGACGAGTTATGGCGGTTGTGAGCTGCGAGGAGCTTAAGGGCTTATCTAGAGATGCACACGCGCCAAGTTTTAAATTTCTTAACATGGAAAGTGGCATCGCGTAGCGCTCGTAAAGTGGGAGGTAATCCTCGGGAGAGGTAACGGCCGCCAAGCAGGGCCTGGACTTGGAAGGCCGGTGGACAAGCCATTACCATAAGCGCCGTCCCCCCTCCCCCAAGGGCGCGACGGCCTTAAATGGATATTGATATTTGAGCCTGCGCCGTATATACCGAGACATCGCGTTCATTTCAATATGCGCGAAACGTTGCCGACCCTCTCGGCCCATTGCATTTCGGATATTCGGAGATATAAAAACGCCGTCTGAGGTGAATACAGATGGGCATCGTGCGAGGTCGCGTGGAAACAAAAGTACTGTGTTTTCCCGGGGACAATCAACTTAGGCGGCCCGGGGTCACGACTGCGCCTTTCACTCCAGACCTGGTTGCCTTCTCTTCACAGCAAAATACACGTTTCATTAACCTTCCTATGCTGTTAAAGAGGATCTGATAGCTTCTCAATAACACTCATACAGCCTATTATCCCAAAAAATGTATGGGTTTGCTTAAAGACGTTACCACTGAATGCAGGGATGATAACTGTTGACAACTATTCATATAAAGCATAAATTATAAAATAATTCCATAATTACAATTCATAAACGTACCTAATTATATACACAATTTACCTATAGGGGGTTTCAATACGGACAGGTCGATGTTGAAATAAAAAGCTCCATGTTTGTTAGATGATGACGAAATTATTTTTTCTCATTTGAAAGGCCCATGCACGTAATTTCAAATAAAAACAGAATTTCGTTAATACCCGACACACAGCATATTTTATTCTATTTCAACAACGGTCCAACCTTATTGAAATACCCTATAGTAGGAGGATTTTTCTTGACGGGAATATTACTTGCTTAAAATATTTCCTTTCTGGAGTTTCCTGTGGTTTTCTAGCGGTTCACTGCCTGCAACGCTTGTAACGGTCAAACACATCTGCTCGAACTTTGGCGGTGCGGAGTCAAAAGAAAGGGGACAGTATTTGAGGTAGGGGCAATAAAATCCAGACATCACGGCGCTGTTGGGGTGTTCCCCAAGATATGGTCAGATCTGGCGGCATCGGGTGGTGTTTTTTCCTAAAATGTCTTGAAGGAGAGGTGCAAGCTGTGACTTACAGGGAAAACTAGCCATAAATGTTATTGGTCAATATCCATCCTTGCCACCTTGCTGATATGAACTAAAGATGTGGGGAGTAAATACTAAAAAGACTTGCAGACAGATTTCGAGAGTGATTTGGAGAGAGATTGGACTTTAGAGAAGGGAGATTGTGGAGATGGGTAGATATCGGCAGGTAGTCAAAGGAGACGAGGGTAAACGAAAATTCTTCATGAAGCAGGACGGCTGTGGTTTGGATCGAATACGACCCAAATAGGAGGAAGTTGCAGAAAGGTCCATTATGACGACCTTGTAATTACACCTGTGACTTTTTGCTGATTTCGTATAATGCCAAGTCCGAGTAGATTTTGTGTGATAATATTCAGATCTATTAATATAAGACCCTGAGTTTACAGATAGGGAATTGCTATTTTTAAGGAATTTATTTGTATAATTTTTTATGTAAATTTATATGTAGTGTTAATTAAGAAACAATTGTTGGCTTAAAGTTTGAAAATATCAACATTGTAATATTGATGTAAATTAGTTTTTGATCAATTAATTGCTTTCTTTTTTATTATAAAAGCTCATTATTAATATATTATTATTACATTAAAATAATTAATATCCCCCTATTCTTTTTACGCTGTTTATATAATTAATAGTTCTGATTGTGGTTTTTCTTTACATCGGACAAGCAGAAAGAAGTTGAATACGATGATTAAAGAACATTAATCTAGTTTTAAGGCTGTAAATCTTGTAAACACATTCATATCACTAAGTACTGTATTAAATTAAATTTTAGATTTTGATAACGCAAATATTTTAGACACAACCCTATTCTTCCTAAATATTTATTTCTAAATTTTTTACACTGTAAATCGTCTCCAAATACTGCTAATAAAATACAAACAATGACCAAAAGTCAGAAATACAAGAATTAAATTTGAAAAAGTTTCGTCCCCAACTTTCGGGACATCTTCAGTTCATCAATTAAAATATTTTATAGGTTTTTCAATAAGGGCGCGTCGATGTTTGAAATGTAATAAAACAAGCTGTGAGTGTGAGGCATTAACGAAATTATTTTTTAATTTGAATGCCACACGTATGCCCTTTCATATAAAAAAATAATTTCGTTAGTACTTGACAAAGGTTTTTTTTATTCCATTTCAACACCGAACCGTCCTTATTGAAAAACCCCTATAAAAATATATCGGGGCCGAAGTGGCTTTTGTCACTTTCAACAATATAATTAGAGCACATATATTGTCACCCTGTAAACAAAACCCTATCAGCGTTGGATTAAATTTAATGGACGGCGAAAACGATAGCAGCGCCACAGGCAGGCGCAAACAGAAAACAAGTACTGTTGATATTATGTGTGACAAAATTTTAACAACTTATGTGTTGTTCCAATTTAATTTGTTTGGTATTTAACATTGAATTTAGTTGTATATAGTAAATCAGTTGACGTTGGTTTTTCACAATAATTAAATCTAATAAATTGGGGAACAAATTACATGTCAATTAAAAAAAATTAAACTGAGGTTTCATCAACATTACGGTTTATTTGCCCTTGTAGGCAGCCCAGTTTCAATTAGTATGCATTTCGGTTTTGGTATTATTATCGTATTCTATTTCGTTGTAAGTTGTTATATACAAAACTATTAGTTGGTGTTATATTTGTGTCTGTGAAGAGATTGATGGAGGCCTGAGCGCTCACATTCACCAGTGTTCGTCATTGTGCGAGTCCAGAACAGCGCAGGAGCAAATCCTATTGTATCCAGGAATCACACGGCCGCTCAATGTCTACGAGATGGAGCCGCCAACTACAAGGCGAAGGGGACAATAGAAACGTTTTAAATCCTTCCGCGTCTAACTCAACCACAAATTCCAATTAGTACATGAATTCGAGAGACTCGCCTCGTCACTCAAATATGTCGTTTAGGGAGGCAGAGGATCAGCACAGTGCTTATCTATTTAAAGATAAACTAAAGGGACAAATTAGCAGACGACAAATAGGTTATATTCAAATTTTTAATCGTTGCATTTAACACTTCAAAGGAAAATAAATTTATTCAAATTTTATTTCGTAGGATCTGTGTGATCTTCGAGGAATCCAGAAGAAGATGATTTCGACTTGAAAATTACGGAAAAGGGTTGCCATTTAAATAAATGTATATGATTAACAGTCCTTCCTTGTTGTTGTGGTGTTCAGTCCTAAGCCTGGTCTGATACAGCCCTCCATGCTAACCTATCTTGAGCAAGCCTTTTCATTTCCCCATTTCTACCACATCCCACATCCTCCCTAATCTGTTATCTCATTCCATCCTTGCCCTCCCTCTTCTCTTCTTACCCCATAAACATCCCTCTAATGCTAATTTTACAAGACCGTCATGTTTCAAAACGTGGCCTATTAATCTATCCCTTCTCTTGGTCAACGTCCTCCACATTGTTTGCTTTTCCCCTAATTCTGTTTATAACTTCCTCCTTAGTGATTCTATCCACCCATCTCATTCTCCTATAACACCACATCTCAAAGGCTTCTATGTTTTCCTTTCCGCAATTACTATCGTCCACGTTTCGCACCCATATAACGCAGTACTGTACTCCATACTACCATTTTTAGCAACGATTTCCTAAAATTCACACATATATTACATCTTTTTCGCGAAAGTCTTCCTTTCCTGTTCTATCCTACTCTTTATGTCGATTATACTTCTACATCCCTAGTATTACGCTTCCCAAGTAGCAGAATTCCTTAACTTCCTGTCTACATTCATTATTTTGCCAATTTATGGTTCATATATATACAATGTATGGTCTCTATAGGATCTACGGAATATCATATTATTGATATTTAAATAAACATTAATAATGAAATATAAACAAATGTTCCAACATCAAGTTGCCGCCCTGAATTTTTGAAATTAGGCCATCGTTATACGAATTATCTTTGGTTTACTAAATTGCCGATTCATAGCGTATGATTATATTTATATTTTTGGAAATAGAAATTCTATATCTTTGGCATTTCGCGTATATGTCATCATGCACAGGCGGGCTGGAATCACCACAACTTTCCCTCCATTAAAAGAGGTTAAAGTGAAAAAGGTCTTTGAGTTCTGTCTCGTTTCCTATGGGTTTTACTGCCCTGGCTCAATTACTGTCTCCTTTCTTTTGACTCCGCACCGCCAAAGTCAGAGAAGATGTGTTTGACCGTTACAGGTCCTTGCCAATATTTAAGTCAGACTGGACAAATAATTTCCAAAACAAAGGGAAACCCAAAGATATGACTAACTAACTATCATACATTGAATTAAACTGAGAAGCATCTTGTTTCATATTTGAAGATAAGTTATTGGATAAGATATAAAGCATTTTGCTATTTACCTCCTTATCTAAAATAAAAGCATTATCAAAATTAAAAAAAAGTTGATTAACAATGCCAATATTATTAATAGATGCCAGATTTTTTTCTGAATGAAAAACTAAACACACTATACTATAGCATAAAATAATAAAAATAAATATTTAAAAGAAAATTGCTCAACTACTCATAACATAGGCGAGGAAAACTATGACTGAATTAAAAGAAGATTTCACAACACATCTAAAGCAGGAATTTCTTCAGGTATTTAAAATTCTGACGTATTTAATTAAACATTAGGATTAATTTTCTTTAGCTCTGGACAGTATCCACGGACAGTGACACCATAAATTTAATTTCTTTGATTGGCCTTCAATTGTTTTCAAGGGTTTAAATGATCTTTTGAATTTAGACGTCATCGTACTCGAATTATCGTCTCTTTACCGAGTTGGTGTTTCTCTGATAATTCTGAAAATAAAAATTTTATAACATCGGAATTTCGTGTAAATGTACTATCGTGACGCTTCAACGGTCTCGGCTTATATGACCTGTCCCTACATTAAAACATGTTTTATTGTCACGCTTCCCTTTTGGAAGTTGACCAACATACAACCATACTTTAAGATTATACAGAATTAGAAGTATTAAAAAAATGGTGTGTTTTAATCATCAATTGATTTTATTTTATTTTGATCAGTTCACATTACAATTTGTACGGATAATATTTTATGACGATTGTGATTTCATCAGAATTATAATGACCTACGTTTAATAATGGCCGATGTTGTGTTGCGTTGGGAGGAAGCCAAAGCGCCGACAACACGATGGTGGTCTAAATCCCTGTTTACATCCCTGGAGGTGCTGTGATTCCAGCCAGCATTGAGCCTCACCGCAGCCTGGAGAAATCACGGGACTTTAGTCTCTCTCTCTCTCTGCTCTCAAATTAAACACATTACACGTCATGACACATCACGGTATTTGCATAATTCAGAATTTAAATTAAATTTATTCTGCATTAATAAAACCTCGACGTAAATTCCGATTTCTTCAATTATGAAAACCGTGCTATGAAGTTATTTACAGTGGTTCTACTGAATAATGAGAGCCTGGATGGTGAAGAGTAATTGATGCGACAATCTGATATAATATTGAAGATTAACCTTTAATAGTTAATGAGCTGTTCTTCAAATTTTCAACGCACCCGACGCTTTGCAAGGTTTATGGCTCCAATACCCGCTGTCATTATAAATATTAAGTGTAATTTAACAAGGTTTTTTCTAATAAATCAGCTATTTCAATACATTTTTACGTTCTAACAGTCACAAGCTGTTATTGGGCTACTGACGACTGATTTTACTATTTTTAATTTTGTAATTAAGTGTCTTGCATTTAATATTTATAAATTTCAGAGAGGAATTTCAATCATAAAGAAAATGGGGAATACAATATAAAATTAGAAGTGTTAATAAATGAAATAAAGTAACAGGAACATAAAAGCGATACAGTAAATGAGCTAGGCTGTAGAAGGCGACTGCCTACGGTGGTAAAGTTTAGGATCGGCAAATTCCACCTGAGCAAGAGCACAAAAAGACTCGTAAACGTGTTGACAAATGGCAATTTACCCGATATTAAAGATTTATAACTGACTGACGAATTATGCCTTTACTTTCTACAGGCAGCGTTTCGATTCTCCAGCAGAAATGATAGCCACTAGATCATAGCGGATCGGCTAATATATTGTAACGATAAAACACATCTACTCGGAATTTTGCGGTACGGAATCAAAGGCAAGCTACGTGAGGGTTACAGACAGTGGTAATTAAAGGCGGAAAAAACTACGCTACTGGTGTTTTCCCATGCCCCGGGAAGTTTAGTGACAGCGGGTGGTAGACAGGACAGACAATAATTTTTATTGGAGCATATCGAGCCCCTCCACCGACGGAATACGAAATAAGACAGTGAGGAGAAGTTATTAGAAACGAATTTTGGACATTAAGGAGACGAGGAGTTGTAAATTAAGGACGTTGAGGTGTTTGTTTTTCATATTAAGAAGATGGTGATTTGATGACGTTTGAGGTCGTGGAGGTTATGATCGTAGGTTAAGATTGGGCAGTTAAAGAATGGAAATTGTCCTGGCCACGGACATTAACAACGGCAGTAAAGCGTGATTTAGTCCGGAGAAAGGAGAGAGCTGCAACTGGAAGGTCCAGGCAAGCTGAGACCATTGTTTGTCACCTTTTGCCAGTTCCGAGTAGGATTATTGTGTTATTCTGCTCTATGAGAAGGCCCAGTCAAAACGACACTTAGCGTAGAGCTCTTGTATTGAGTTGTACGTGATTTAATTAGTATATTAATTGTATATATATACAGTTTATCATTAAAAAATTGCCAACTTATAACTTATAAATGAGGAAATTTACATTCGAGTAAATTTGAGAAATATAGAGTTAATTGTTTTTTATTATAAATAAATAGTTTTGTAATAATTTTTTAACATTGTAAAATAACATTACTCCCTATTCGTAACATAATATATGTATATACTTACCAACATGACACCTACCTGGCCAATTAATTATGCGTCAAATCAGCTGTTACCGATGGCCAATTAAATCACGTTGTTGGTGAAAGAAATAGGCTTAATTGAGGGGGTGGGAGGGTGACGTGGGTCAGCGATTTTTTCACCCCTTGGATTTGTAGCTGCATTTACTTTATGACGTGCGTGCCTGACGCGTGTGTCCAGAGATTAGTAAACGACTTCTTGGCGCCACAGAATACATCCAGACACAAGATACGAACTTTGAAATGCAATGTGTTATCAATGAATGAGTACATTAATGATGAATTTGTTAAACATGCGACAATCGCGGGAAAAGGCTTTCGTTCTCTACAAAAATTACTAAAACGTTTCTTTTTGCTACAATAACATTGCGTTAAATTGATGGTATAACAATCGTCTTTTAGATATGAATATGTGATTAAGACGTACACAAAATTTTCCCGTGATTCAATTGTTTCGTCGCACTTTGTTGTGGGAAACGTTGTTTATGCTGTTTTGAATAAGGCGGTAAGTGGAAACGCAATTGAATTCGTAAATTCCATCTGAATGTCCCGAGGCTGGCAAGGATCCCTGGAAAGGTTTCATATATTCACTTAACAGGCTTTCGGATAGGTTGGCGACGCCTGCGGCTTTTCTGACGCTCAGTTGGGAACAAAGACTCTGGTCCGTTGTAACTCACGTCCAAAGGACAGGCAGGCAGGCAGGCCTTTTCAAATAGAGGGAATTTTATTTAATAAAAAAAGCTTGCTGTACTTGAAGGTGGTTTCAGGAACTAAGTTAAGTTATTAAACCTGTTAAAACTCTATATAGTGAAAAACCATTGTATATATTCACTAGATAATGCATTTAATTCTCTTCAGAATATTATTAATTTAAAATACCATTGTTACAGATACATAAAGTATTATAATGTTATTAAATTAACATACGTCATAAATAAAATGCAGTAACTTTCGGTAGTTTTTGTCATATTCATTTGCAATTTAACACATCAATTGTGAAATATGTACTTATTTAATGTGTTGTTCAGACAAATTTCATTGTACAAACCTGTGTAATTTTAAATTTTCGCATGAGCCATTCTCTTGTTTTAATGGAGTTTTCAATTGTCATAAGCTACCATTTATGTTCCATGACCCGGTACCAAACTGGTCATGCTGTTTCCATCTCGTTAAATCGTAACATTCGAAAGGAGGCTATAGTTTTGAAATTGTTTCAACTCGAATTTAAATCTATAATAAAACTCAAATTTTTGCATAAACTAGATCTTCATTTTCATTTCTAGGGTTCACCGTGAATTTGTTATTTATGTATTTCTTTTGCCTTAAAATGGTAGAACGAAACTAATACGAAATTCAGTGGTACAAAATCAAGGGTAGTTGGCTGAAGAATGTTGCAGATAGAATAAAGATTTATAGACAGTTTGGCGCCGGTCTGGGTTTTCTAAATTCGTAGAGATTCCATGACATCCGTTTGTGACGAGGCCGGTATTTTCCCCAAACATAGGCAGCAAGTGGGATGAATGGTTGTTCCCAAAGAATAAAGGTAAATACTTGTGATTGGAGACTATTTTGTCCCCGCCACCAAAGGAAATTAAATAATGGAGCGGGGAAAAGTTGTTAAAAGGGGATGAAAATGGATATTAAGAAACTGGAGATAAAGAATTGGCGAATGGAAATTAGAAACAGGTTTTATAATTATGACGAAAAAATTTGTCAGGAGTGTACTTAAATGAAATAAAAAGAAGACGACGTACTAAGAAAATAATAATGTTTTAACATCTTAAGTTGCAAATATAAAACTTTTGCAGGCCTGAATATAATTAATTTCTTGAAATATAATTATAATTTTATGGAAAACATTTCGAGAATGGTTTCAGCTTCCTCGACACGTTACAGTCAAAATTTCTGGTGTCTGTTACAGCAAGTATTTTTCAAAATATGTACTATGAAAGTCTTTACAATAAGAACAAGGGATGGGATATTCAAATTTTTTGAGTTGGACAACGAGTGTGTTTACGTTTTAGACTACCGGTGATTGGTATGTATAGTATGACTACCAATGAAATATATCTTAGGAAACATAAAGAAATCCTCTTTGGTGGAGAGGTGTGTCATCTCTGGGGATCAGGTGGCTAATTTTTAAACATAGTTTTCTGATTTGAAACAAAAATATAAGGGGAGGGGTAGAGGGAGAGAGAGAGATGGAAAGAAAGAGAGAGACGAATCCTAAATAGAAGCTATTTAAGGAAATACTTTGATTGGAAAGCCTAGTACAGTAAATCCTTCAACGCGGGTAAAATATTTAGATTTTGTAAATTGTGTCGACTGTGGTGGACAATTATAAGTTGTTTAATTGTAGTTGCGAACATTTATGTAAACTGTATACATGCGGTAGTATATTAGTTTATTTTGTTGCAATTAAAACCGCGCTTTAACCCTGAGAGAAGTATATTTCACAAAATATCATCGAAAACGTGATTACGCCATCAGCATTTGTTTCTGGTAATTATGAGCCGGGCATATTTAAAGGTAAATTAATTTTGGAATAGGATAATACACATATATTTCTTCAACAGTCAATATGGCGGCTAGTGTATCCTCCAAATCAAATAAGTATTGACTTTAGTAACCTGGAAACGCCACTCAGTTTTTATGACGAGTTTTCATATTGTGACGTGGACTTTATATAATTTTTAAATATATTAAACAATTAGAGTTTATTTAAATGGTTGGATACCAATTTATGTGTCGTGAATTTTTAGTTTATATAAAAAATTAGTTATATTTATATGGGTGGTTGCCAACAAATCTCAACTTTGAAATTGAAAACATTTTTATTGTTAACAAAAGTAAAAGATTGAACAAAATTACAATTTTTAGGTATTTATTAATTTTAATGAAATTTATTTTGCTGAGCTGAGCCCTAACTGAAGAAATAACATTTCTCAGGGCTGTATGGCGCATAACAGAGCGAGAGATTATTATTTCCTTTTGTTCCTTACTTTACATTCAGCCTCCCCTAGGTTAGTTGGTTAACAGGAGTTCCAGCTCAGCACAGAAGCGGTAGGCCTAGGTAGTGGTGTCGTTTCCTTCTGATACTTGCAGCCAGATCGCCTCTCCACTCATACTCGAAGCCAGCCAGTCCGACTTTCCGTTTCCTCATGCTAAACTCTCATCTCCAACTCTTTTTTACCGAATGCCATTTTCGAGGTCCTCTCCACCTCGAACTCACCCCTCCTAAAACGTGATTGGTCTTCCCGATTTTTACATCTTCCCCAGGTCCTCCAATGGGGTTGGCGTCCCTATCTTTCCTCTCCAAAAATTCAAAATTTGGGAGAGGCCACACCTAGCAATCTTTTGGGTCAACCACCTTGCTAACTTCGGCTGACTTTGGGTTTTCCGCCGGGCGGCAAAAATACTTTCAGAAAAAGGTTGCGCCTGTCAGGCTTCAAGTTATATGACTGTGTCTGTCTTGCCGGGTTTTCCCCTGGAGGGTGCCTTGCGAATACCTCAGGACTATTCTCTGCGGAATTCTGTACAAAATGCTTAATATTGTAAAGTTAAATTATATGAATAAAACAAACTATATGCGTCACAATATGGATTCAAAAAATAATTAATTTTTTTCTGACGCATGATAAGATAGAATATATATATAATATTTGTATTTTTAATACAAGTAAAAATTAAGCAAGGTACCACAAGTTTCCGATACTTAAGTTAAAAATCTTTCAGAGTGGTATTAAGTTACAATTCCTAAATGAAAATGAATTCAAATTTAATTAAGCTGATCGAAAATTATTTTTGACGTCGTTTATAATTAAAAAATTAATAAGTTTTTAAATTGAAAATTCCGATGCTTAATGAACGTAAAAGGAAGGGAAGCACAGTATAACTGCCCTTGACAAGACGTAGGAAACAACAAAAGTATCGTTTCGAATTTTTGCACTTTGGGCTTTAAATATCAAAGTCGGTTTCATAGCTGTAAAAGGTGCAGATTCTCTGAGATTTTCCATTAAATGCACAATTTTATCTACAGAGGCCGTACGTTATAATCGGCTTTTTGTAGTAGCCGTCCCTTTTTTCCGCGCGATTACTCTAATGTAATTACCAAATTCCTTGATTTTAATTAATTTTGCTGCCCCATCCCCCTGCTATACTTGTCACTAGCTTCGCTTCCTTTTTCCTCTCTTCTACGGTGCAAAAGTTTCGCAATGTCTACCTCTGACTTATAACGAAAGACTTGTTCCGTTTCTTTTGGGGGTTGGAAATAATAAACAGCGCCGCCTTGAGCTACTGAACTCTTAATAAAAGAATTTAATACTAGCAACTTTTTAAGTTTTTGTTAATAAAGTATTATCCAGTGATATTAATTATTATTATTATTGTGATTTGTTCATAATGACTTTGACTGCTGCTCTAAATTTTTTTAAATAGTAAATGCATCAAGAACACTTATCTCATAGTTTCTTGTTATTTCATGAAAGTGATTTTGTTATTTAAATCAATCCATTAATAGGAGGACTGTTAGAATGCAATTGTTGTTAGAGTAACCATGGCAATCTTTGCAATAAAACGTTTATCTGTAGTTGAACGCTTCAGCATTTTATTTAATTTACAATAGGTTGAAAGTGACATAAGCATTACAAATCTTCCGACAACAATAAAGTTTCATTACGAAGACTCTCTTGGTTGATTTATAAATTTTTAATTTAAATATATATATATAGCGGATTATAAATTTAAAGTAACAATGAGGAGAATTAATGACTGGTTTAAAAATGACATTTCTTGATGTGAATTTACAGTTTCTCGTGGATGAATTATGACGTCACCGGTGTTACTAAACTCATCTTAAACGAAATATAGTTGTTTCAGATCAAAAGTTTGGAGTTGCATTTATATTACAATCCATTTCGGAAAGT
This sequence comes from Eucriotettix oculatus, assembly GCA_034510155.1. Classification (NCBI taxonomy): domain Eukaryota; kingdom Metazoa; phylum Arthropoda; class Insecta; order Orthoptera; family Tetrigidae; genus Eucriotettix; species Eucriotettix oculatus. Next base: position 102,123,289 of record CM067378.1, read on the forward strand.
ACATTCTAAAACTGATGAGTAACGAAACAGTCTTTGGAGGTTTTCTACTTATTTAACATTATAAATATGTAACACCACGTTTTTATAATATTCAGCATGGAACGAGTAAGGATTAAAGTATCATTTTAAATAGGCTGTGTTAATTGTCAATTTATGACCTGGATGATACCAGACGGAGAAGACGAATTGTGAAATGGAAAAGACTGGAAGTATATAGAAAAGAATTTAAAATCGGTTTAAAAAAGGCATTTCGTGATATGAATTTACCGTATCTCTGCGAGGGAGTATTACGTCACTGGTGTTACTAAACTCGTCTTTAACAAAATTAAGTTTCAGTTCAAAGATTTTAAGATTTTTTTTATATTTCAAATAATTATGACACTACATTCTAAAACTGACGAGTAGCGAAACAGTTTTTCTTGATGATTTCATACTCATTTATCATTATAAATATTTATCCCCACGTTTGATAATATTCAGCGTTTTACTTATAAATAAAATACGCTGTTATACGGTGGTACGAGTAAAGTATGAAGCATAATATTTTAATACAATTGTGTTAATCGTAAATTTGTATACTGGATGATACGAGACGGAGGAGACGGGTAATAAATTGGAAAAGACTCGGACAAAGTAAATGAAGTAATTATTTCCTAATATTACGCGACTCGTTTCTTTCAGATTGTAATGAATATCAGGCCGAACGTTACCGACGACTCTTTTTAAGCCCTTTTACTGCCAATTAATTGTGTCCTTTGAAGTAGTGTACCTGAAAGAGACATGTCACGTACTCTGCAAAAAGGAAAAGGCTCCATTTTTATCAAGGCAGAACACCGAGCGAGCGGCCAGTGAGTGAACTAGCCTCGCCTTCGCCCCCACTCGTGAGCAATTGATAAAGGGACTTTCATAATGTTATTCTGCCGGATAAAATAATATAGTCCTTCTCGGAATAGATTATGGCATTTGGGATATTTAAAAAACGATTTGTGCGTCGATATTATTCTGTGAAGGATGTAAACCAATTTAACTTTTAAATTATGCAAACTTGAATAATTTAATTAGCAGTGAAGAACTAATGGTTTGCCATGTAGAGCAGTTTTAATATGAAGAATCAGTATCGTTGTGGGTTTCTTTCCATATTTACGTTAATATGGTTCACAGGATTATTTTTCGTAAGTATAACACGTAAATTACTTTTAAAATTAATATTTTCAAATTTTTACATAAAGTTTCGATTTAAGACCGTGACGTATCAATTTATTTTATGGCATAAATTCCGAAATTTACTGTTATTTTATTGATGACTTTGAAATAAGTACTTTGTGTACTGAGTTGGTTTTGATTGAAGACTTCTTTGTCTCCTATATTTTTTAATAATAGCATCTGTGTGCCTATCATTAAAACTACTCTTTAAAGACTAACCATTAAATACGTCCTAAATGAAACATCTTATTTTCAGCGTTCATTTGTGTGATTTCGATGATAGGGTGTGTGAAAAGGTAAATTCTCAAAAATATTACGAGTTATCTGCTAGGTTAATCACTTGTTGACAAAGACATTACTGTCGAATTAAAAACTCCGGCGGGCTAATATAAGTTAATTACGTGTCTCTACTTGTTTCACCACGGTATTCAATTTGTAATGATAAAGCACGAGTACTAGTGGAATTTGGCGGTATCGAAATCAAAGTCAAAGTCGTAAGTTACAGACAGGGGTGATAAAACCCAGACACCACCTGTTTTTTTCCAAACAATGGTCATATTTGGCGGCATCAGGTGGTGTTTTTCCCCAGAAACGTTGGTGGAGAGGGGCAAACGGCTCTTCCCAGGGAGGACAGATAAGAATTTTTATTGAAGAATATTGAGCCCCGCCGCAGACGGAATATGAAGTAAGAAAGTGGGTACAAATTATTAAACTCTCGAGAAAATGGGGTTTTGGACATTATTATTGGAAGACGTGGATTTTCGATAGTTATTGAGAACGTTAAGATATTATTAAGGAGATGATGAATTTGGACGTTAAGGACGTTGAGGGTATTATGCTTTGAATATTGAGGACATCATGATTTGATGATTAAATTCAACGAGAGGGAGCAAGAAATTGGAGATTGTTCTGACCGTGGACATATAAATAACGACGGAAGGAAAGCGTGATCCAGTCCGGTGTTCCAAACTGCTCATAATCGGTCAACACGGAAGTTTCAGGCAAGCTGATAAAAGGCTATATGAGTGTGATCCAGAAAGTGGGGCAACACCACTTAGTAGCATAGGAAGGGATTTTTGAAGGGTGATTGTGGAAGAGAAGCCAATGTAGTTGATAAGTGTCGGTTAATTGTGGCGAAGGAAGGTTATTTGGGCAAAGCAAGTGCCCATTTAGATTCGTGAGAAGACAAGATATAATTTAGGATTTGGCGAGGTGCGGTGATACTTTTATTTCCACATGAATATGAGTTAGGTGGGGCGTGGCCGTTACGTCGGTGAGTGGGGTATAATTTCTTGCACATTGCGATCACGTAACGCGATATCTCTTGCGGCTTAATGAACAAGGAAATTAGCTTAGCTGGTTGCACCTAATGACCAGGCCATAGAGCTATGCGCGTCGAGAGGCGGCGGTTAAGTGCAATTACTCCGCTGTGTACTCTGGGGTCTGCGGAGACACCTGCCGCGCATAGCGATTACTTCCTTCACGTGGCCAGGAATTTATTACATTATCTTACAAGACTGACTTTTATTTATTATGAGAATAATTTTTCTTATTTTTATCGGTCACTTAAATAACCAAAATTATATTTTAATTGTGATTTCAAAATTTATTAAGAAGAAGCTTTCTGCATTTCCATAATCATCTACTAAATAAATTTCAAATTTTTGAAACATTACAAAATTTTATTATGGACATAAAACGATTTGGTTTTTGTCTAATAATTTAATGTTTAAAAATATTATACATACTCTGATGTAATTTAGTATGTAGATAAAATTTCTAATTTTCTTCGTGGTTTTGAAAGCGATTCCACACTATATTCACATAGGTACACTTTTAAATAGAGACTGAATAAAAATCTGAGGCATGTAAAGAATGAATAGAACGATTTATTTTTGTAAAATAATAATAGTTAAGTTGCATTTTCGTTTTTCAGAAAATTAAGAATGTCGCCACTTATGATCTGTAATGGGTAGGAGTTCGGAGAGGAATTTCCAAAGACACATTTAATATATGTAATTTAATTAAAAATCATAATTTTGTAGAGATAGATAAAGGTTATCAGCTACTTCAAGGGGTATATATATATATATATATATATATATATATATACGTAGAGAGAGAGAGAGAGAGTAAACACAGGCAGCGCGAAATGTGCACAAGAGCGTGAAGGTGTGTTTTATATACACCCTAACCTATTCAGAATGTTATTTCTCGGGGGAAGGGGGGGAGGGAAAGTGGTTAAGTGCCGTAATATAGTAAAGGAATGTACATAAAAATATTTTGTCTCTATTGTATATTACGTATTTTACTTCTAGGTTGTTATTAAGTGATTAAGCTGTTACGTGGGAATGAATCTGTTTTGTGGGCCGTAGACAAGGGAACGTGGCGATAATACGTGGGTAATTGTCTTTTTGTGATAGGTAATTATACTTTATCACTTTCTTGTTTGTTTATTTTGGACTACTGCGTAATTGGTTAAATTTTTTATGGGCTGCTATGTCTGTTTGTTTACTTAGTACTTTTTAATTGCTACAGTCACTCGTCATAATTGTCGGATTATTCGTCCTCAAACAAGAAGAGTTTTGGTAACCGTTAATTATTTGCGTGTGAATGTAAATATCCATTTATTTTAATTTATAGAGCATCGTACGGTGTAAATTGTAATCCTCTGGTCAGTTGAATCTGAAGGGTTGGTAAAATATATATTTAGTAGCTCTACCAGAGTGAGGTTAAATTAGGTGGCTATTTTAATATTATAATTTGGTCATGTATTCTGGTGAGGTTTCGAGCAACTATCTAATTTATATTGAGCTGGAGACAGTGGATCGTGGTTTGCCGGAAAGTTGACACCAGCAAGTGTAGTGGCGGTTCACTGAAAATCCCTGAACCAGCAAACATCATCACGAAAATTTGGAGCGTGAGAAGAAAGGTCAGGGAATGTCGTCAAAAAGCGAGAACTTCGGCACTTGGAACGGTGGGTTACGTAGGGCTGGTGACCGATCATCAGCTTCGAGGACGACGAATTTTGAGACTTCAATCTGATACTGAATGCTGATCAGGAAGCTTCAACTGGGGCCACGTCCGCATGTTGTAATAGCTGTGGTTGATCTCTTCAAGTGTTGGAGGGTTCAGCTGCCACTGGTAAGCCTCCGGGAAACGCGCAGGTTACAACCATAATTCACACCATGGTTAATCAGTCAGGATTATCTTTGAGAAAGCTGGAAAATACAACCATTTTATTGTTGGTGCGTAGTAAATTATTTTCATTATTATACTATTTATATAATTAATTTTTCAACACGTAAGAAATCCAACTAATAGTATTCTACAATTTTGGGTTCTAAATTGTTGGGGCTGGACAAAATTTTCTCAATAATTTATTTTTACAGTTTTATCTTACTAGTGTAGCACAATGGTGTAGTACTGGGTTCCAGAACGTCCGGACATCCAGGCTGTGTCCTGGATTTTTTTTTCCAAGACGTGCCAAACTGTTGATTTTGACCGCGACAGCAGGAAAGATCACTTGAGAGTCGTGACTTTACAGTGTGCAGCTGGGTAAGGGAAAACCAAAGAGTTCGGTCTAGTAAATAAAATTATAAATGTATATCACCAAAGAAAATCGACAAATCGAGAAGTCAGCAAAAACCGTGACGATATTGAGTATTTATTTTAATTAAGTAATATTTAACTAACTGTAAAATTTCAGTAAAGTCATTCTGGAAAATTTTCTTTATTCGTACGCAAAACGAATTTTGTTTATGAAAATTGGGTTTACAGAAGAGCGGAAATTATCAATCGGAGCCACCACGATAGTTCCCTCTTTTTATTAAAATGTTTGCATGTTAGTCTGACGCCTACAAAGGCGAATATTGCGGTTCTTCGCTGCATAGATATGAAATGAAATACCCTGCAGCTGCCGCCGGCTCGTCCATAGCTCCATACGGCTTCTGGACATCGCATGGCTTCACGCGATATGAAGAAAGTTGCACAGAGTAACAGCTAGGACAAAGCCGACTTTCATTTAATAACAACATCCAATTAATCCTCCCATTCTGGGAGTGTTACGCGATAAATTAACTCTCAAAATCCAGGCCTTCAGTTAAGAAAAATATGTAAATATATAATCATATCCGGTCCTTAGCGAACGTGTAAAAGGATCGTAGCATTGTACTTTCATGGTGTAACATTTTAAATATTGACATACACTGAAATAATGTTACATTATTTGATTTAATATGTTTGGACATAAAGGTTTTTGCGCTGAAGTTATTCTATGGCGAGAAATAAATAATCTCGCAGGAAGTTGTCAAGACAACAAAACAGTTAGACGACGAAAATATTCAAGACCAGTGTGAGACAAATGTATCAATCACATATTATGTGCCGTAAATAGTTTATTTTTCACTTATTATTAAAAATGACATTTTATTAAAGTTAATCTTTCATATGCGATATGACGGCGATATTCGAAATATTTTGTGTGGTAAAGTTAGGGGATGGAAAGAAATAAACAAATCGGAGTCAGTTCACCTATGGAAACTATAAGATATTATAGCTCTATACGCGTGAGTATACAAATACAAATGATTTACTGATTAAGGTTAAAGTCGAGTTTAATAACACCCGTGACGTCATAGCCCTTCCTATAAAAATTTACATCACTAATGTTTATTCATGTTTCGTATTTATTGACTCCAATATTAATAATTAGAGTTCACATTTTCGTCTGCACATTTTAAAATAATGTTTTTTAGTTTACATTGTATGTAGGCTTATCAGTTCATTGGCTTGAAGAATGTATGACGTCGATGTGTTCTCTTAATTAATCTCTCACACAAGACCACAAAGAAAGCTTTTGCCATAATACGTGTAAAGCAAACGTTGAGAATTTTTTTTGTCACTGTTTTTTTTTGTAACATTTCTTCTTCTTTTTGGTTACGTCTGCATGAATGTTCACTTATGAATTATCCAATACAAATTTCGTATTTTAAATACTTTTCCAATTTATTTATTTATTACTTATTTAATTGGGGATTAGTCTTGATTAAGTTGGTATTGCATTCTCTTTGTTATTGATGGGTTTTTACAATGTGTACTCTTCATTAATATATATTTTAAAACACCTATGTATGTAACAATGCACCGACGTGCCCTATATCCTCTGAAACGTACTATCTGTATTAAAATTTAAATATCTCGTAATTTAAACCACAGGAATGGCAAAAGAACGTTTTTCTTTATTTTATAACGTTTGAAAGTTGTTTGTTCCAAAGAAAATTTAAAACGCGCGAAACGCAATGTGGATTGTAAATAAGTGCCTAGAGAGGAATAGAAAATGGATATTAATAATCTATTGAGAGTGAGATGCTTTGACTGCCTTCACATGTTTAACCTCTTTCCACTGCTCCAAGAGCTCGGAGGGAAGTTCTTCTTTTCTGAGGCTTCCGCAAACTTGACAGAAAATGTAAACTTGTACAGTAAACAGCTAATTACACATTTCCACTCTTGCCTCCTCTATGAGCATTTCGTGAGATAGGATAATTTTAGCTACAGTGGCGCTCCTCTGCAGACTAATATTGCGTGTATTAGCAGTCCTGCAGCACTATTACCAGGGCTGTCTATTGCAACTGCTTCCATTTCCTCCTACAAACGATTGCAATTTCAATGCATTAGGGAGTCTCCCTCCCTCAGAGACACATTAATGCAAATTCCAATCAGTTTGTCACTGGGGTCCCAAAATAATAATATGACCACGAACCAAGTTATAGGCTTTTATGGAATCTATAAGAAAATTTTTAAAAGCTGGTTTTAAGATCTCTATTTCCTGTCCAAATCCTCCTTCCTTTACAAACCGTCCTCAGATGTGATCCTTCGAACCATTATTATTAGAAGGAGAAATACCTTCACGTTAGAGATGTTTTGTCAACTTTCCGCTTTTAAAAATTAGTAAGTAACGGCAACTATTTAGTGTGAATTAGAAATGTAGAATATTAAGGATGGAGATATTTGGGCAGAGTATTGGTAACACTGTCGTCATTGTGGTACTATTAATATTTGACGTAATTAACCTCGTAGCCTGGGGCGACGTAGTTCATAGCTCACGAGTCGCTTCTGGGTTGAACTTAACGATGTGAATGTTCGTCATTAGGGAGCAAAAAAAAAGAGACTCCAGTGATTTTTACCGAGAATTGTCTGTTTTCAAGAGAAAGCAACTTGTTTGCATGAAAATAAAGACACTACACTTTTACGCACAATATTTTTCCCCCTTTCCTTTGTAAACGTCTTTAGTACAGGCGAGTCTTGTCTCCCGAGAGAATAAGCAGCGCAACATAATTAAAAACCACGTTCCAGTGCTCGTTAGAAACAGAGTTGCAACTTTTAACGAGAAGAGTTTCGGGAATTGAGGATAATGATTAACTTGTAACTAACGCCACCGATCCAAGTTTTTCTCGAGCACAACTTTCTCATGACTTTTTACTTGCTTCGGGAGAGGAACGAACGCCATAAGCAATTTAATTTTATCAACAGTGTTACTTTGTCGGGTTTTCCTTAACTGTTTCAAGTTAAAATTATATTGAGGCACTACGGAAAAAATATAAATTGTTGTAGACTATATATTACTATTTAAATTTAATATTTTCTTTAAAAGAAAAGAACAATCATGTATTTGTGTTTTATTTGTATTTTCTTTGTATATAACTGCCACCGGGCAAATGCCCAATAGCAGCTTAGTAGTAGTAATAATAAAAAATAAATAAACAAGTTTGATATTATAAAATTATTTCCATATTATACCGTTAAGAGGGTATTCACATGTAATACTTTTTTAAAAAATCAGAGTAATAACTTTTTATTGGTTGGACCTATATAGTTAATTTTATATTTATCAGTTTATGTTCAGCTCTAAGGTCGGACAAGCATCGCCTTGCTCTACACCAGAAAAGTATTCACAATACCGGGATAATTTTATACAACAGCCTTCCTTCCGCCAGAGGTTAAAAATAGTACCTACAAAAGCTTCGTGAAGCAGAGTAAAACTATTCTTTTAAATGGCGCGTTTCACTCGGTACAGGATTTTCTTAATCGTCCTTCTAGTATTTAAAATAAAGGTTCCTGTTGAATGAGTTGCCTTGGAAAATAGCACATCACATATCTTTAAAATTTCTATTCAGTTTTTTCTGCTCTTTTGTTTGTTTGTTTCATGTATTGCCTGGAGCAACGACAGAGGGAAGGACAGTTTCCTGGTCCAAGTAGTTAAAACTCCATTGCGTGTTCCTCAGTGTGTGCTTGTTTGTGTTTCCCAGTGTGTGTCCGTGTTGTGTTTATATTGACTTTTGTCTATATACACTTTCTTTTACTAATTTATTTTAAGTTTATTTGTCTTTAATTATGTTCTTTATTTTGTTCACTTTTAATTTTTATTGTATGACGTATCCTATTTCCTCAATCGAGATTTAATGGAAACAACAATAAATCTAAATCTCTAATGTAACATTAATTTAATAATATTTTATAGTAATACAAAAGTTGAGATTTATCAAATACCGTTTTTAATTCTTATTTATAGTCGCACCAACTGCTAAGGATCTCTGAAGTGCGATTCTTGCCAATAGCCCACAGGAGGGTACTATTTTTTAATATTACCATAATTCACACCTTAAATTGCATGTAGAGTAGAATAAGTCATTTTTAATAGACCTCCATGACGGCCATACGTTTGACACGCGTCTATAGTTTATAGCTTACTTAAATATAATTTGTAAAATATTTCATTAATGAAACACAAGTAATAATTCGTGATAACTATTTATAAGTGACTGAGTGCCCGGCCATATCCCGCGTACTTATTTGCAGTATCCCGGTTCAGTAATTAATTCGACACTAATGTAATTTAAGCGGTATTAGAGCGCGTTGTCAGGCATCCCTGGCCTCTGGTTCTAAGAACGATTTTAGGAAGTCTGAATAACAGAGGGAATTATGTGAATCTATTCTTATTTGCCGTTTGTAGATACTCATCACGATTCCAATACCCGTATATATATATTTTTTCAATTTCTACCAGTAATTACGGAGACATCTCACTGTGACGTCACCACTCACTCCGACACAATCTGTAACCACTTACATGATGCACACTCAACCAAAAAGATAACTTCTGACCTCAAAATTGTGTTTTAAAAAACTTTTCAGTTTTATTGTAATGTACAAAGCATAATATTAAAAAAGGAAAATTTAAAATACACATATAACCAAGTGTATCGAAAATTCTCACTTATGCAACTGACAAAAATTTTGTTAAATTATCATTATTTAAAAATTTTAAGTATCCTTTGAAATCTGCCGTGGTTATTTGAATCGTGAGAAATATTTAAGAAAATATTTGGTATTTATCATCATCATCCACGTGTTCGTATTTTGGTTTGCAATGTTAAGTTACTTTATAATACTAACTACTTTGAACTCTAGTTTAATCCTCTGTACCCTTGCTTCTTTGACAAAGTTAAAGCTAAAGCCGAGCGCATCCCAATGTTTCCCGAACGTTTTACGAAGAGCTTTCCTCAGGACTATTATGCATGTCCGGATGCTGTATTGAGGTTCTCCGTTTATATAACTTTATATAGTTCGCTATAGTTTACGTCAAACGTCAATAAATCAATGTCACACTAGATTGCTGTTGACTTCATCTATAAATAAATTCATGAATAATTCACAGTCGTAAAAATATCTTTTTAATATTTACTGCATGATTGAAAGATCAATTACGCACAGAATCGTTCAACCCACTCGGTCATAGTCAATGGTGTGGCGAATATGAAATATTATTGAAACGCCGAAATGGAAGAAACCGATATTACAACATGAACATTTTTAAAATACTAGTATTTGTCTTATAGAAGGCTATTCTAATGGATTAAAAGCCTCTTTACGTGATTGATTTTTAACGGTGGAATAAAGGCTGAAATATTTTTATGAGGCTCAGTTGCGGGTTTGATTATACATACTTATAAAAATGTAGTTTTAATTATAAGGCATTAAGTTGTAGAACACTCTGCATCCTATATATATTTTAATTTAAATATACAAACAAATATATTCAATATTTTGAATCAAAATTGTTGTATATAATGTAAAGAATGAATTATATATTTCTCCAATTGATTATTACATACAAATTTAAAGTGTGTATAGTAAATGTATTGAACATTTAATTTTGACAGTTACTAACGTTTACATGATATAAAATTAACTTGAAATAAACTGATAACCGTAGAATTACGACCAGCTAGATTACCTGTGTGTCTCACCCTGAGGCGACAATAGTTCGTACCAGCCGTAAAAATAAGGGAGGATACTCACCGAGAAGGGTCACTGGGCTCTGGACCAGCGGATCGCACAGGCTCTTTGTTATGAGAAGATCATAATAGAAATTTGTTAAGCAATTTATATTCCAAGATATGCTGTATATGTAACTGATAAATAATATGTTTTGCCTCTACTCGACAAATAAAAACTTACAAAAATAATATGAAACGAGTATCTAAATAATTCCAGAAGGCAAAATCTAAACAATTGTCTTGGCTGCTCGATAATACACGCATAAAGTTATTTAAAAGACAAAATATTTTTAATAACAAAACAATTTTACACAAGGGAATATGTTTCACAGATAAATATATATTTTTCATTTATAGAACAAATAATTACATTGAAGGTACTTGCTAACATTCGCCGTTTTCTTACAGCATGAATATATATAAATTATTTATCTGTGCCGTAATTATTTGTTCGGCTGTTTATTCATTGTCTTCAATTTGGAATAAATCAACTCAATATATGAAAGAGAATGCGGATTTTCGTATAAATAAAGGGCCATCTTTCTATTTAATACAGTAATATGTCACTGTTATGAATGTTGAACATCTCTGGTCTTGCCGCTCCTCTCTGTCCAGCGATAATAGACGTTCACGTCGCCTTAAAGTAACACACATATAGTTTCATTTAACTCCAAAAATATTCACCGGCAATTATACTTAGCGGACACAGTTAAATTCGTACACTGAAAAGAAGGACTGGTCATATCAACATTTCGATCCTCGCACGCCACGTTCGTATTCACTTTGCCTGCCAAATCCTGTCACTTATTTACAAAATGTTACACGGAGACACTGAGAAAACATGGAGAGGAAACGCCCCCGCAGCAGTCGCAAAATTCCCTGACGTCCTGTAGGGGGAAGCTGCGCTTACGATGGCCGCTACCTGCTCCTTAAGACGAGCCACGCCAGGATCACGCAGAGAGCCGCGGAGCCGGAGGCTGAGGCTGAGGCGCTTGGTCCAGATCTGCTCGCCGTCCCGGGAGCTGGAAATGGCCACAACATGTAACTTACAACCACACGAGTCTTGTACTATTAAAAAATGCCTATATTATAGGGAAATAGAATAACATGTCAGGTCAACTCAAGGAAGTAAATTCTCTCATTAATGCTCTTTGAGGTTAACAGTAAAAACTTTTTTACATTATCAGCTCAGATGTACACAGAATTAACACCACTAATACAAAGTGGAAGAGATTATCAATAAACACACAAAGGAGTATAGTATAAGGGAGGTTATCAACCCTCAGCTTCCCAACACATCAGGCGTGAACCAAAATAAATTCAAAGCTGAACTGGTCCCTTGTCCACTTGTCCTTGAATTCTGTAAAGGAAATTATAGGTGTTTGTAATTATTTACGACAGTCTGCAGTCGACCCGGTAGGCCCAGGCCCTCAATGGGATGCAGTGCCGAAGAAGAAGATGTCATTATTTATTACAATACAATAAATAAATGCAAATAGTCAACATTTTGCTTGTTGTGGTTTTCAGGTCTAAGACTGGTCCATGTTAACCTACCTTGAGCAAGCCTTCCACATAACTAGCACATCCCACAACCTCCCTAATCTTCTTGGCCTCAGTCTTCTGTTTTTACCCCGCACACTTCCCTAATCCTACAAGACCAATGTCTTAAAACGTGGCCTAGATAGATTTATTCCTCTCTTGGTCAAAGTCCTCCATTTTGTTCGCTCTTCCCCTATTCTGTTTAGAACTTCCTCGTTAGTGATTCTATCCACCCCTCTGATTTTCAACATTTGCCTATAGCACCACATCTCAAAGGCTTCTTTTCTTTTCCTTTCCGTAACTCCTATCGTCCACGTTTCGCACCCATATAACGCCACACTCCATACGAATATTTTTAGCAACGATTTCCTAATATTCAGACCTATATTACTGGTAAGTAAATTCTTCTTTTTCGCGAAAACCTTCCTTGCCTGTGCTATCCTACTCTAGTTATTACGTTTCCCAAGTAGCAGAACTCTTTAACTTCCGTCAAAATATCCCTTCCCAATCTAACACCCCGTGTTATTCCACTTTTTCCCATACTAAACTTCATTACCTTGGTTTTCCCTCTATTAATCGTCATGTACTTTTTCTCCAGGACCCCGTTCATGCCATTTATTATGGTTTCCAAGTCTTCTTTTGATATCCCTAATACTACAATATCGTTGGAAAAGCGTAAGGTTTTTATTTATTCCCCTTGAAGTATGATTCATTTTCCATATTCCGTTTTTACTTTCTTCATCGCCTGTTCTATATATAAGTTAAACTGCTTGGGCGACAGACTGCATCCTTGTCTTACTCCTTTCTTGATTGCGGCTTTCTTCTATTCTAATTACTGCCTACCGGGTCTGCCATCTTCATGCCACATTCCGAATTTGGAGTCCCACGTGGCCAGTGTATCCAGCAGTCTTAATCCCAGTCTCCGTGACCATAACGTCACAAACATTCAAGCCCGTGCCGGGATTCGAACCACGTGTGTTGTGAGCCACTAGACAACAGGATTAATAATTTTAATTACTACATCGACAACTAGTGACATGGTCCGTGACCACGGAAATTCTCGTAAATGAACTATCGTGACGCATGGTTGGCCACGGTCACGATTTATTCCACATTATCCTACGATGAAACAGATTCACGTAAACTAATAAATAAACAGACATACATTAATTTCTTCAAATCACGTCACTTGCACACAAAAATAAAATAAATTTAGTATAGTGGAGTTGCACAAGTAGTAATATCTAAAACGCCATTTTTTTTATAAGAAAACATGCAGCTTGTACCTTCAATAATTCTTTAGTCTCAATAATATGTTGTTTTTTGGAGAGATTCTTTGATTGAAAATAGATGAGAATTACTAGGAATAAAGAATCAGGATTATGGATGAAAGACTGCTAGGAGGCATATTTAAACCAACTAATAGTTAAATTACCGTAATCAAACCAGAGAGTCTCCAACTATCTGACGGCGTTATAGAAACCGAGTCAAGTATCCGCCTTTCGTATTTGAAGTTGACACACTCTATTGGACACGTGAATTAAATGGGACTTTAAATTATATTAGTGAGATTCGCAAATCTCATATATCTGTAGCTCAGCACTAAGGGATCAAAGCAGACGGAGGAAATTGGGAATCTGCCTTTCTAGGACAAACGTCGCGGAAGTGGACGACTTTCTCAACGAATTCAGGTATAGATTGTTGGAGGATTTATGAAAGTATGCCACAGGGTCTTTAGAGGTCCTCGTGTTTAAAGGTTGATAGTTGAAATATTTATAATTATATTACACAAGATAGCTCAATTCCTCATGGGGTAATAGGTTTGTAAAAGAGAAAAGGAAACCGTTTAAATAAAGCGTGTACCGACAGTCGAATATTTTCTGTATTTTATTATACAAACGTTATAATAAAGAAAAATATATTAACATTGCGCTATTCATGTCTGTGATACAAATACGTCCCCTAAATCTAAAACGCTAAAACGATATTATTGTTATGAAGTTTAGGTGGACAAAATTAAATATACATGTAAATAACAGGTGGAGTCAAAATTACGTTTGTTATTTCCACGATACAGAATTAAGCATTATGCGTTATAATCTTGTCAACGATCACAATTTTGCGATGATTAAGTAAGGCAATTTACAGTCGGTGAATCTTGTAACCAACTGGCATTTAACTTGTTATTAAAGACTGAAATATTGTGCCTAATAGCCTCAAAAGGGGGTTACATTAATTGTCAGGTATAGTATACTCCAAAACAAGACTTGGCTGGTAATGACCAATAATAATAATTCGTAGTGCATTGTTTTCGGTCAGTTTATTTATTAATTTTATTGCTTATAAATAGATCAATGAGGCCATGTACGTGTCAGACGATACGTGAAGGACTGGGGAAATCCTAAGCTGAGCAGCAGGTTTCATTTTTACCCCACTTGTAGCCCAGGTTACGACCTACTGTAGCTGGACACACTGAGGTGATGTGATTGACTCCTGAAATGCCGTCATGCATCCCTTGGAATAGTGATTTAAGATGTCCCTTTAACCCGATAGGACGGTACTGAGATAGCGATCGTGAGAATTATTTCGCTTGCTGTAAAGGTTGGGCCTCGGAGGTGAAGTCACATCAAGTGTTCCGGCCAACGATACAGTCTCTCCTGGTAAGCGCTTGGTGTCGGTGCCCTGTGACGAGACACGCATTTTCATCCACATCACCGAGTTTTATTCAGTAAATCGGCGATTTCCGTCTAGCTTACAACTGTTGGAAATACTACGGTAGTGAAGGTGAACTAACAAATATGCAGGATATATATTTTTATTCCTCATAATAATTTTTTCTAGACGTAATCTTCAGGCGTCGTCCATACAGTAACGACGAAATATTTTCTGTTTTTATTATCATATTATTTTTATTCATCTACTTCGTTTTGTAACTTTGCCATATTCAGGCGATTTTAGTGATATATTGGGAGGCATTGCGCTGAATAGAGACCACAGAGCAGCGTGATGAGGAATTTGTTGATCTCCTCGTGGGACTGCTTTGTCCAGAACCTAACGAATGGTTGCGTTCTTCTTGGAAACATGTTAGGGTAGGTAGCTCCTGACGTTCACGAGTCCTTCTGCTATTCTTCTTGCAATTAATAAACTTTTATCTCTATAACTTCTTGTACTTTTGGAGAGTTGAACGCCGATACGCAGTGCAACTTGTCTGGAAGATCTAGTGTGATCATAGAGTCTTACTGACTTCCTTTACTTTCCTGTTCCATTGTTTGATTGAGGAAGCGGAAGCTTTAACCCTTTACTTTTCTTGTGGTAGATCACGCGATGTTACTTTAATATATGTGATTAATATTGACTCAACTCGTATAAAAGTTCGGGGAAATAAAACACACAAAGTCTCATGTCCTTACTTACTCTACAACGCAACAGCCTTGGGTCTCCAGACTTCGCTCTTCTAAATGTTCCCCCTCCTTTCTTTCAATTTCATAATTCTCAAATTTTCCATTAGACAGTCCATCGACATCAATCTCGGTTTCCCTATTTTCCTCGTCGAATACAGTCTTTCTTTGAGCAATTTCATCCTTCCGTATGACCTCACCATCTCAGTATTTATGATTTTATAAATCTCACTATAGCTTATCCCTGAATTATTTAATTAATTTCACTATTACTAAAATATCGTTGGAAAAGCGTAGGGGTTTTATTTCTTCTCCTTGCAGTACGATTTTTTTTCCATATTCCGTTTTAACTTACTCCATCGCCTGTTCTTTATATAAGTTAAACAGCCTGGGCGACGGTCCGTATAGCGTTTCTTGATTTTTACTTTATTTTCTTGATCTTTAATTGCTGCTGACTGCCTTCTGTAGAGATTATGCCTTTTTTCTCGAAATTTTATTCCTGTGCTCTTCGAAATTCTTAACAGTGTGATCCAGTTCACATTATCAAAAGCTTTTTCTTGTAAAATTAATATTTAATGAGGCGTCTAATCCGGCCTTTTAAGTGCCTTAATGTTAAAAGACAACCAAGTGGCTCATAGGTTTTGGGACAAGGTTCATCAAAATAGTGTGAAATTATAATAGTTATCTGGCATATAATTAAAACGAAAGAAAATACAAAACTACAAAATAAATTCAAATAAACTATATTGCTGACAAATGGACTGTATTTTTATTTTTAATAAAAAACTGAAATGTATCCGACAAGGCTGATCGATTTTAGTAAATGTATTTGGCAGTGGCAAAGAAAATATTGGACAAAAATAGGTACACTGAATGAAATTTGAAAGACCCATATTTATGAACAGTTGGAATGGTTACTTTTTTAAGCATCTCAATTCTAGATTTATGGTCAGTATCGATAGTATATTGTACTGATTCGAAATTATGTGAACTATGATTGATCCTTGCACGTAAATGGAGGAGGAGAGGTGATGTTAAGCTCTTGCAGGCGGAACGTTCCTAATGTGTAGTTTTGCAGCCATTGCAGTGCTGCTGTGTTAACCAATGAGTGACCCCTGTTTCGGCCACTTAGGGCTCTCCGCTGCAGGGAGGGCCGCATTTGCACTTCAAAGTCTTCCCGGGAGTTCGCCGTCCTTCAGGGGAACCTGAGCTACCTTTGAAGTCCACCTTTCGCTTCCGAATGTGAGGGTCTCACTTACGCAGCTCTTCTTGCTCGAATTCCCTGTGTCTACTGTGTCATGTCCGAAAACGTGGACCGGTTCAGGTTCAGGAGTTAGCGTTTCAAACGTGACTCTGTCCAATCTACATGCGTTTATTTTGAGCGTGTCTGGAATGTACATGCACTTTACAAAATTAAAATATACAACAAAACATCATTGGCAAATGAATTTCAAATATTATAAATGCCAAATATGCCACATCATATTGGTAATATAAAAAATTAGAATATATTAATGCAGTATAATAAAAAATTGCACGACGTATCCTCTTATTTTTGCAACCTCAAATAAAAATTTTTTCGAGGAATACAAATTTAATAAGAATGTTTTATAATTTTGATACTCGTAAATCGGATCACCGTGGATATTTATCAGTCTCAATAATACTCAAAACTCTATTAATGTTTATTTATTATTAATAATAAATAATATCCAACACTTTCAGACTATATTTAACAATTTTCAAAGAGGATAAAAAACGTTTTGGTACTTATTTGTACCTCTGTGAGGATATATCCTAATTACCAATCATCAAGTGTCAATTATAAATAAACGAAATTTGTGGTTTCGACTTGGTTTAGCTCAGTTGGTAGAGCGCCCGGCCGGAAATCGGGAGGTCCGGGGTCGAGTCTTTGGTCCGGTCGACGTTTTTCCATTATTAAAAGTCCTAATGTACCTTATTGACTAGTATAATGATAGATAGATTAAAAAAGAAATTAAGTAATTTTTAGACGCTTTTACTCGGAAATCATTGGCAACAATGTGGTTGAGAATCAAAATAACCACAGTGAGGCTGGAGATGGAAGTCGGACTTGAGAAAAGAGTCAAGAAATTATTATATTTAAAACTCGCTGACGAGTTTTTTAATTTAAAAAAAAATGTTTTTGCAATGGTATTTTCTCAAAGCAATTTAAATACATTTATTCGCTCATTGGTTAAGGGACTCCCTATCTAGAGACAGGCTCGTAAATATTTATCTTCGACAAAGGCTGAGATTAATTAGAGTTTTCTTGGTGTTATCCAGTGGGCGGCGGCCATTGTGGCGCCGCTCGTATCTGTAGTTCGACGGGGGCCGTGATGGACGAGTGGTCCCCGCAATGGCCACTGCTGGCTGGCTTTGTTCCCCCTCGCCCGCCATAGCTTCATTTTTCCGATTGTGTAGCTGAGCCGTCTCCAATTTCCGGCGCGAGGCATTCGAAATTTATGGACGCCATAGGATGGGCGCACACCTTTATTGTCCGGCTGCAAAGTAGTGGCCGGGACGCGGCTCTAATTTACGTTCTCCTTCCATGACACGAGCTTTGCAACATTTAAAAACGTGCCCGCGACCCATAAATCTCCTCAGCTATACAATTAATTCAAATGTGGGGGAGGAACAAATGCGGGGGCGGTCGCAGCTAGACAAATAGAGGTCATAAAGTCTTATAGTTTCAAAGCTTATTTTAAGCCGGACGATTCCTATCTTTCTCCTTTAATAAAATTTCATATTTTAAAATGAAATTTGAAGCAGACAACTGTCGATACTATATTATATATACTCTATATTATATATACTCTAAAAAACAACGAGGAAATATATGAAATGCAAGTTTCTTATAGTAATTATGATACAGTTACATGACTATATATTACATGATATATTTAAAAAAAATTAATATAATAAGAAGAATTAATAGAGAGAAAACCAAGGTAATAGGGCGTGGTATGCGAAACATTGGAATAACAGAGGGTGTTGGATTGGGGAGGGATATTTTGAAAGAAGTTAAGGAATTCTGTTATTTGAGATGCATAACAGCTAGTGATAGTAGAAATATAATGGATAGCACAGGTAAAGAAGGCTTTCGCTAAAAACAGTAATTTATTTACGGGTAATATAAGTGTGAATATAAGGAAATCATTGTTAAAAATGTTCGTATGGAGTGTGGAGTTATATCGGTGCGAAACGTGGATGATAGGATTTGCAGAAAGGAAAAGAATAGAAGGCTTTGAAATGTGTTGCTATGGAGAATGAGATGAGTGGATTGAGCAACTAACGAGGAAGATCTAAACAGAATAGGGTATGAGCGAACAAAATGGAGAACTTTCACCAAAAGAAGGGATAAATTAACAGGCCACGTTTCGAGACATGAGGGTCTTGTAAAATTAGTATTAGAGGGAAGTGTGTGGGGTAAGAGGAAGTTATGCGGAAATGAAAAGGTTTGCGCAAGATACGTTAGTATGGAGGTTTGCATCAGACCAGTCTTAGAACTGAATACCACAACAATTTAAAACAATATAAGCAGTAAGATTATCAGCCATACAAGTCTTTTAGCAACAAAATAATATGACAGACTGTATTTTGAACATAATGGCGGGTAATAATAATGCGATTTTATATATTACCTCCTGTTATACTGTACGAAAAATTTTACTTAAGTCCTTCATATTTTACCGGTATAATATTATTAATTTAGTTTATTCGAGAAAGGCAATATTGTAACATGAAGTTTCGGCATGGTAGTCAAGCAGCCTCCAGACAGAGTTGTTGGCGACACGTTCGAGACGAGCCGACAGTACGTTGTAGTATACCGCGAGGGGCTCGAGACAGTGCAAGAGCGCGCAAATCTTTTGGAGTCGACGTTCAACCATGGTGGCGCAAGTTTGGTGTAGTGGAGTTCCAGTTGGGTCGCGGATGTAAGGAGGAAGTGTCGGGTCTCGAACTAGCTACCAAAATTAGTGGAAATGAAACGCCATACTGAATTGTGATTTATAATTTGGCAGTCCATGGAGAGACACGGCGGAGAATGGATGTTGTATTTAATTGACGATTACGCCCTGAAAAATTTATGTAATCCTTTGCTCGAGAATGAAGTGGTTGTTATTAAAGAAAATTTGGTAATTTTTATTTAAAATTACTTTACTCTGAGTTAACAAGAACTAAATAATTAATCGACGGCAGAGCACAACTGAGATGTAAGAGTAATTTAACGTAGTTTTTACCTTGGACCTTGTCCGCCCTGGAGACGCTGGGCGGCCGCGTCGCGCGGCTTTCCAGCACGGGCGCCCTCTGCAGCTTGTCGCTCTCGACGCTCTCCTCGTTACTGCGCCAGTACACTGTTGCCACCGTTGCCAGACATTTCAGTTTCATATCTCCTCGGCGAAAGTGACGAGGTCTGACCTTGAACTCCAGCCCCAGCACGGAGGTCTGCAGTTCCTCCTCTGACCCACCGCCAGAGGGAACGATCACAGGACCCCACGTGAGACTTGAGTTTGCCTGCAGAAAATAATTTTTTTTGACCGGGTCTTGTCTCTGTCACGTCATACATCATCAAAATCTTAGAAAAAGATGCCAAAAAAAATCAGAATAAGACGGACAGTAATCCACGAACTAGGAGCAGTGTATGTTCAGTGGCTTAAAAACGACATGCGTCAGTCTGTGATCCCGGGAAATTGTTTTCCAGAAATTCTGCTGCTGTAACGGAAATAAGGTCTACCAATTTTTCACACTAGGATAAGAGTGAAATGATGGCGTAATTTCCGTCCTTCCTCGCGCAGGAAGCTGACCAACTTTTGTAGACTATCCGAGAACTGTGCAGCATGCTGTTTATTTGAATAAGTTTGTGGTGTGTTTAGTTTACATCCAATTATTTTTCAATTTGAAGACATGTAAATAATACAGTCTAATAGCTATCAAGACCCCAATTTACTACAAAAATTGAAACATTTCTGTCTGTCCATACAGTTTCTTAAAACAGAAGCCTTCGGTGATATTATGACCATAATTATCTGTGTAATATAATGCTTACTCAATAAATCAATTCTCTCATAATATAATGCATTAATTCTGCTCTTACTAGCATAAGGAAATGATGAGAATGGTAAACAATAAAATTCACTAGTTAAAACATTTTTTTATTCTAATACACTCTACTGGTCCTGGGAAACTACATGAACCTCTACAACGTCTGAACGTCGTAATTTGTGTTGTCTTCTTGTATAAAGTGGCGATTATCTACCATTTTAAATTCTATGCCTTATTATTATTTCAAACAAAAGGAAAATTATTTTTGCAGTCTTTTTTCTTAAAAAAAATCCTGAAACAAAATCACATACAGCGGACAAAAAAAGTACAGCTTTACACAAATATTCATCTGTCATCTTGATCTTTACGTCAACGTAAAACCTAATAACTTTCTGAAACTATACAAATTTTCTGATTCCGTTTCTGACTGTCCTTGATTTTTTGTTACCTTTTTTTGTCACTGGCATCCAGTTGCTAGTCTGCGGAAACATTAAAAGATACACCGTGCTACCACGAAAACCCCATATCTGCAAACATAAACCCTGTCTGTCTGTCTGATTTATTTCATTGCGTGTGGCGGCTCCGAATCGGCTCACCAAAGAATTCCTCACTTTTTCTTTACACGTCTTGCTCGGATTTATAACGTGATGCAATACGCTAAGAACGTAGTAAGATGAGAATAAATACTTCACAGGCAAATTTTGAAAATGAAGGAATAAAAGGAAGTTCTGATATTGGTGACCGTTTATTTTATTTTTTTCCTAAGAATAAAAACGGGTAGGTACGTTTGCTGTACCGGAATATTTCACAGTTGTGTAATATAATAATAGTAATTTGTTACTGCAATTTAGCATATTGCTGGATCAGAGACCCATATGTTGTCTGATAGTTACTCAGCTGAGTAAATATCTTCCGAAACATTAATTTGTTTCAAACAAATGGCGAGTTTCATGAATACGCGACTAGAAATCGTTCAGCTCTAAGGTCGGACAAGCATCGCCTTGCTCTACACCAGAAAAGTATTCACAATACCGGGATAATTTTATACAACAGCCTTCCGCCAGAGGTTAAAAATAGTAAAACTATTCTTTTAAATGGCGCGTTTTACTCGGTACAGGATTTTCTTAATCGTCCTTCTAGTATTTAAATCAAGGTTCCCGCAAAAAGTGTTGAATGAGCTGCCTTATAAAATGACACATCACATATCTTTATTGCAATTCAACTAAAAACCTTTTCCTTCATGAAATCGGAACGTTACATGAACGATAGATATAGTGTAAGGAAATAGTAGGATCAGAAATTTTGAAAAGGCCGTCACGATATTTTTTATTGTTTCTGTGAAAAAATTGAAAAAAAATCGGGGGCATTAACTTTTTTACTTAAATTTAAATTATATAACATGCCAGGCCTTCAAATCGTTCCTAATGTTTATCGAATCTACTGTCAAAATGATTTATAATCCTGGAGGTGAAATTTGACGGGGAAATGTATTTAATTTTACTAACCTGTTCGCCGTTGATGAACCAAGCAAGCTGAGCCGCTGGCTTCGACCTGCCGGATGTGCAATTCACTCGCACTGTGTCGCCAATTTGGTAGCGAGGACGTCCTCCAGAAATGCGAGGTCCTTCTTCAGGGAGAGCTGCAACATCAATACCCAAGGATCTCAGTTATATCTTATTTTATTATGATCTTGATGTTATTCTGGTAGTAGGGGAGCAAGGAAAAGACTAGGAAACAATAATAAACGACATGTACGTTTTTATATACATAGGCAAATTTAAATTCATGAGACAAATTTTACTACCCTTTTAAGACACGTTATTGTCATTCTAAAAAATATTGTTCCAATAAATATAGTAAATAAAATATTAGTTGCCGATTAATAAAATAATCGTTAAATTGATTTTAGTTCATAACTGTCATGTGGAATACATCGTGTTGAAACGTTATTTTTTTTTATTTTTACAGCAGAAGTGTAGTTCCGTCTACGGAGATGAAATTTATTACTATAATCATTAAATTAAAATTTATCACACCCAGGAGTTATTAAAATAGAGTATTTCCAAACTGAAGAATGTGTATGTTTTATTTCAGGAATTGATATGAATGAGATATTATTTTACAAATGGGACGAGATTCTTCATTAACACAATTAACTGAGTATGTTATTATACACATGTTATTAGCTAAAATATAATGTAATGGGTTTTTATAGAATGCAATAAAGCTATTTTTAACATTTGTCGAGTAGTGAACAAAAGCAAAATTAATTATTTTGGACTAAATTATTTATGTTTTCCGAAAATGTGTTCATTATTCTTGGCATGCAAGAAGGAGAGTCTTTGATTGTTGTTCTTTGAGAAGAGAGTATTATCTTTGTCTTGAGTTTGTAACTGCAGAATGGAGATAAATGATTTAAAAATGTGTGGAATGTAATTATTGCATTCCTCAGTGAATTATGGGAACAGGAATAACTTATCATGAGAGACGTGAGTGCAATTTCTACGCTGCATTAATCAATTAGGATGAATAAATATGTGGGAGTTTAGCGGCAGGTTTCCGGACCACGGTGAAATCTAATCGGGAGTGAAAGGGTGAGTAATACATTTTTTGTTGAATAAAGTTTCACATAAAATTAGAGGAGTAATTTTACAGTTTGAGCCGTTGTAAGTGTAAATGAAAATAAGCGACTGAATATTCTTTTTCTGCAAGCATCTGCAGTAATGAGACTTAAGTTTTCACAGCGACATATAACTTGGTAGCTTATCTTTGGAGGATGGCCCAGGATTTCGTAATCTAGTAGAAAGAAGTGCTGTGCAAATACAGAAAGTATTAGCCCAGGGAAGGTGTTATCTCACTCATTTACTAAATACGTTTAATGCAATACTCAAGTTATTTGCAGAAAGCCTTTTACGCTCGGCGCTTTTGGAAATTTTAAGGGTTAATTAGCTTAATGCAGAAGCGGATTTACGGCGGCTCTCGCTGCTTTGCTTGTCATTCTCTGCAATGCGTCTAGCGAGAGCAAAATATTACATAAAGCTACATCCGTGCATTAAACTGACCGCGGAAGCGCAAACATTCCACCTTTGCCCGCGTTTTCCTTTTCCTACATCGCATTGTGGGCTCAGCCGGTCTTCACTACGTGTTCCTATTATAACGGAACGAAAATAAAACAACACACATTTCGCTCGCTCTTTCTCTCTGGAAAACGTTACACGCGTTCCTGTCAGGAAATGGCTCTTTGCTAATATACAAAAATCCTTAAAGTCAATGGCGTAGTTAATTCAACCAAAAACAATAAATTGTAAAATTGATTCCCGTCGATAAAAAGCATTTTGCCGTTTGTAAATCTCTGAATTTAAGGCTTATTAGAATGTTTATTAAATACAAAAAATATGTTTCCGTTCAAAAAATTTTTTCTCAACTGACTATTACTATTAATGTACCACGTTTTTTTAAAAGATGCACATAATAATTTCTATGTTATTCCACACATGAGCTACCTTACAACGTTTCGTACACAAATTTTGAGATAAGAAGAGACAATAAATTTTCTTCTGATATTAACTACAGATTTTTATTTTACGTCGCGCCAACAGCTAAGGTCATTAGTGACTAGTTTAGCATTTAGGAGACCTTATCTTCCTGGTAAGGGTTGTGGAAACACAAAGACGCAAAGAAACGCCCAAGCCCTTTGTCAGGAATCTAAACCTGGGACCTCAGTGGTACGAGGCAGTGACGCTAGCCACTACACCACAGAGGCCGGCTACAGCATTTATTTTTAGAACAAATTAGAAATTTTAATTGAGAATCATTTCGTACATTATTCGTTTTTCGTGTTTCAGAAGGGGCGATTGTACACAAATTTCCTTATAAATAAGAATAGAAAGTCCCCTTTGCTAGTTATTTTCCTGTGTAGAGAAGACTTGTGGCCTATGAGGCTGAAAGATTTTTGCAAA
The DNA here is from genome assembly GCA_034510155.1 of Eucriotettix oculatus. Lineage (NCBI taxonomy): Eukaryota > Metazoa > Arthropoda > Insecta > Orthoptera > Tetrigidae > Eucriotettix > Eucriotettix oculatus. The sequence goes on from CM067378.1 coordinate 102,147,787, forward strand.
TTATATGACTTGATATAATACGCATTTTATATAAGTAGAAAAATGGGCTTTATGCTTTCTTCCCATTTTTATAATTATTCCTCTTATATTTAATTTATTTAAGATATTTGGGCCATTCCAAGTGTCCTAGGGGGGCCTTCACTCGACCACCTCAGATTTTGTTCAATTTTTTTGCGTCTATGCACAGTCAAGTGTTACAGGCTACTGTGCAAAATATTTCGTATATCAAAAATATATGTTATATGAAAAGGATATACTAACTAAATTAATTAAAAACTGAATGATTTATATTTTTACATAATTTTCAATTTAAATTTTTTGTATTTTTTTGTCTTCACTTACCACCGGAAGTAATTTTATTTTGTATCTTTTCATCTGTAGTTGCTTTGATGTCAATTTTATAAACGTCATATATAATTTATAAAGGCACTATATGGTAAATCGATGACTTCAAAAGTAAAATGAGCTTTATCATTTAACCCTTTGCTAAATAAAATAGTCCTTTACATAACATTTTAAGAAAGGGTTGACTTACGCAGATCTTATTACTGTTATAAATGCTTTCGAATTCAATCAGGTAACTGAAATATCATAAATGTTGAAAAACATTATTTTCTGTTGACCCGTTGAAATTATATGTAATCAAAGCTTTTCTGTTTGCAGAAAATATTTTTAGCTGTATTTTATTTTTTTACATAAGCATAAAATTGTCATATTATCTGTGGAAAAATAAAGCAAATCAGTTTCAAGTTAAAATCAATAAAATAGCATATATAATCTAGTTTTTAATTTATATTCACGTAAAAATGCCAAGTATCTGTAGAGGTAAGACTTACTCGTTTCTTTTTAGTATAATGTATAATATATCGATTTTTACACTGCAGTAAGGACAATATATTTTAGTAGAATGTTTTCTCGGGCTACCACCCGGTTGCAAAACGAATTACGACGCAACTTTTCGTTGACCAACAACTCCGCAACCATCATCCAATTTTGTCTGGAAGTGTTTCTGCCGTTACCTTCCCTCCTTGACACGTGACTGACAGCCTGCGCGGTTGCTAGCGTCTGGTGGGCTCAGGACAACCATGACGGATATGAACAAACATTGTGTATAGCGTTATTTGTTTAATCCAGAACAAAGAAATGTAATATTGTAGTACACGGGCCGTAATAAAGTTGACGACGGTCTTTGATCTTTTCACTAATAAAATAAATACAGACTGTATTCGTCAACACTATTTGTGGAAAATATTGTAATAGTTTACTAAACGTTACTAATGGAAGTTCACGAGGTTTGTTTTACTTCCTTGAGAGACGATCACTTGACCGACTAAATTAACGTGTTTGCCTTACTTACCGACGACCAACATGTCTCCGTGTTCCGACACAGTTTGGAACGACGGAGCTTCTCCAGAAACTTCGCAGCGATATCTGCCGGAACTGCTGAGAGTTACATCCCTCAACTCTATCTGACTGGCGCTGGAATTCTGGATCTGAAAAAGAGGGAAATGAACAGTCGTTGCGTTCAAGTAAAGAAACACTTGTATATTTATAAAAAAATCATTTTCAACTCAAATGGAATTGTTTAAAAAAACTAGAATATGAAGGCGATTATGGGAACGTCGAAAGGCTTTTAGAAATGTAAATAAATTTATTTTGGAATATAGTTTTTGATTTTATTGTGTCGATTTAAAAAAAGTACTCCAAAATTAATAAGTTAATGTCTTCTCATTGTATTTGTTTTCATGGGCTTACTATTATATATTTTTTTGAAAATAATCTCACTTAAATGAGGTATGTCAATCGCTACGCTAACGTCGACTGGCAGAAAGCAAACAGTATCAAACAGATTAGCCACTAAACGATATTACGACGAACTCTAGAATAATGAACATTGCGTCTGTAAATTCCCATATATAATATAAAAATAGATAAATATGATTGATGGTAATAATAGTTTTCTTATGCACGCTACTTATTGCGAGTCGTGCAGTGGACGATAAAAGAATCGTCAGGGGATAGAGAGTGTGAGAGTGAGAGAGAGAGAAAGAGCGTCCCCGCCAAGGATGAATTGATAAGATAATATTGAGTGCACTCTGTTGCCGTTGTTTCATTCCCCTAAGTTACTACTGTATCTCTCAGTCTTTGTGAGACGGCGGGATGAGCAAATAAAAGGGATCTCTCTCTCTCTCTCCCTCTCTGCAATCGTATCGAAATGCGATCTGTACAAAGAGGTCGATAATGCACGGCTCACTCTTGCGTATATTACTGCGTCTAGAGACACGTTCCCCTTCAACTCTTAATGAATGTCTTGATATACAACGACTTTCTCATCGTATTACCTGAATCGCGGATTATGTCCCACGCAAATTCCAAACACAAAGAGTTGTGGAGATAATTAAATGATAATTAGTAACCCGAACCTCCTACGCTGACGACGCAAGAATTAATTCTTGGGAAAGTCGAGGACTTATCGAAAATATTATTTAATTTTTTCGTGCGTCACGTCTGTTTGCTTTTATAAATCTCCCCGGAATAGTACACTACGTACGTCAATTACTTTAATATTAGTTAGGTATAAATAGACTGAATATTAAAATATATATTATAAACGATTAAAAATCCTCTTTCTTTCAGAGACTATTAAAATTTACAACGTTCTCAAAGGGTACCTTTCGGAACTGCTGTCGCATAATCATCTGTAAGTAACAAAATTTATGATTTTTAGTTTTAAGTTCCTATCAACTGAGACCCGATAAGCACAAAACATATCTCACACTAATTTTTCAGATATTCTCTGATCGTTATATGAAATTATTAATAATGACCAAGTTAAGTATATAAAAAAAGGGTACATCCCCTTCCACACTGTTCGTATCCCGAGCCTTCCTCTTCAAACGTTCCACTAATTACAACCAATTAGTATCCAAAATTTTTTTCCCTTCATTCGCTTGCAAATATTTATTTTCCATTACAGTATACACTTTGACGTGGCCCTCTCAACAAGGTGTGTATTTTCGTTTTATTTAAAAATGATTTATTTTTGTATAATTTGCCCTGTTGTGGCCACATTGCGTTCAAGTTTCACAACGCATGAAATCACTGCAATGTAGTAAATTATACACAATGAATTAGATAGATCAGTAAGGGACTTTTTAAAAAAAATATTCGCTCCCCCCCCTCACCGAGCTACCGTGTCATTAAATTGCAAAACACAAATTTTTATTTTAAACCGGCAAATTGTATCTCTATAAAGCTACTGGAAACTTTCACTGTCGGATTAATCAAATATTTATAATTTATGGGAAAATGTATTACCTCGAATACACGAAGAATTGAAAAATAAAATGGCTTTAAATTTTGTAGGCTTTAAAATATTTAAATTAAATAACAACGCTACTAAATTAGTCATAAACAAATTTCTAATGAAATTGAATGACGTACGCACTCTTCTTGGGAACATATTCAGGCGAAAATAATCATTAAAGTCATGAGATAAAGCAAGTAACGTTCCATATATTATCACATTATTATTATTATGTTTATAATTGATTTTTTATTCGTATTTTTATGTCTGAAACTTAATATAACTTGTTAACAAAGAAAATAAAAGTATCACGGCCAAAAACCGTCATTTATCAGTATCAGGTTGATTTATTAAAATTTTATTTCTTCTAAATATGGAAAGATAATGTAACACTATAAATTTAATTGTTTTACTATTTGTGGTTATGATTGAATTTTTATATATGTCTGCTTCTAATAAGATTGCTTAAGAAACTGGGAGGTAAAAAGTTTAATAAACTCTGAATTTTTGGTAATATCCAACGAAAGGAATGATGTACACCGTGCTATTTATAATACTTTCTAAATGTTTTACATTTAATATTTTGGACATTTGACTCTGTTATTCACTATTTCACTGTAGCCAGGTAAATGAGAACACTGAAATATTCGTTTAATTTAACATTTTAAATGTCAAAATATATTCACCGACATTTAAAATGAGTTTACTTTGAGGTTTATCACAGTTTTCGGGGACATCAACAGGAAGGCAAAAACGACTTCAAAATAATCTGCTTAAATTTCTATAAATTTATTAATTTGGTCAGTGTCTTTTTATTATATTTTAATATATTAGACTGATATTTGCCTCAATGAAAAAACAGCATAACTTTCCTCTGAAATACAATCTATCGCTAACGATTTGTATTACTCTAAGAATTGAAATGATATATATATAAAGTCAATTAAAATTAACTAAGATTAGGTGAAATATATTTATTATGATATAGACATTAAAACATGTTCCTAAGTCTTGAGTTTTTTTGAGTTCTTCGTTGCTGATAATGCATTAAAAAAGAGAGAATTCACGGTTCTCAAATGAATAATTTTATATTAATATGTCAATAACAATTTTTATAAAAAATAAATTTCAATGTAAAGCAGTAGTACATGGAACACATGAAAGAGATTTCTGCAAAATTGTGTGTTTGCTTTATCTACACGCAACCCCCCCGAGGAATTTGACGTTCTCTGTTGTTCTTTTCCTTCGAAATGTAAGTTTCTTTTATGGTTATCATTTATGAGTAATGCTTTTATAATTTTTCTCGTTCGCTTTGTTACCCGCGAATCTCGTGAAAAACGTTTATACACTACTCTGAAAATATCGGGATTATGTTGTGGGAATTAGGTTGGCATCGGATGTTTATTTTGCTTGTGAAAATTTTTATGCTCTGTGAATAAATATAATTCTATGCTGACCGTATTGGAATTTTTATTATTCTCTCCTCGTAGTTTTGGTATGTGCGGCTTTTCACAATAGGGATGTTCATGAATGCGTTGTTTTAGAAATATCTCGGTCCACTCAGTAATTAATTAGGAGTCTAGCGTGACGTCACCTGGTGACGTCATACTTGTAAACTAACTTTGTTCCTGCTATTACCCCACACTCCTATAGGCCGTGTTCTTGTGTATGATTTGAAGATGTTGAAACCAATTAACATTTTAGGGAGTGGCTAACTTTGGGATTTAAAATTTTTAATTAGGATAAAATCGACATCGTATTAGTAAGCGCTGATTTTATAGTCGATGCTATCGATGTTGACGGCTGATCTCATTCTCTCATAACCGAGTAAGAAGATTTTTTTTAAGAGGAGGAAGATTCCGAGTCCCTTTGCAGAGGGTTGCTGTCAGTAGGTTTTACGTCCCTCTAGACTGTCGCCTCACTGAAAGTGTTAATGATATTTCCGACCCCAGGGGACTCGTAATGAGGATCCTCGTCCAGACAGCCTATTTGGGGGAGGTTTCCATAATTTCCCTAATCACGCTGCACGTGGCTCTGCAAGAAATTGGTAATCAGGAAAAAAGGAATTAAGTTTAACACGAAGCGAAATTACTTGTGACGTAAAATTTTTAGCCAATATGCTTTATGAATTTTTCTAATCATAAATAATTTGCCGCGGTAATTATGAATGTCTGTGGCGATATCCTCCTTAATGACAGTAATTTCCAGACCGCAGTATTATTTAACCACTGAAAATCGAGTAGCCGTCATTAAATGTTGAAGCACTGTAGTATTTGAATGGTAATATTAAATGTAAAATCGTTTAATCCCTAGAAAACAATAAAACGGATATTAAATGAGTTAAAACAACCTCTTATCACTTTTTATTTGATTAAATATTGAAATATACTACGTTTCGACTCTCATTGAATTGGGAATCAGTTATACTATGATAAAATAAACTGACAAAGAGGCTGTTTTAACTCATTTAATGTATATATAATTGTCACGATAAAAAGGATAAATTAATTTGCGAATTACAAGCACTAAATGAAATGGTATTTTTTGTTTTATGTTTCATTTTTCTTCACTTATTACTGTGACGGATGAATTTGCGCACAGAGGATGGTTTGCTGGAGGGCGACAGCGAGAAAAAAAGGAAAGAAGTCGTTTTATATAATCTGATCAATATAATAGAATGTACATGAGAAGAATTAATTACGTTCCTACAGGTTAAGATTAGGAAAATAGAGATAATCTGAGTCTTAGTTTCTTTATAATTAAAAGATTGATGAAATTCAAGCCCAATTAGTAGTCCACGAGACTGCTGAATAATTTCTCAATGTAATATTGAAGGTTAATTATGACTAATTTTACTACCAATAGAACCATTGAACTAATCGTAGTTATCTATTTTACATATTACGGTAAACGAGGATCTCAATTGAGCGTATAGCGTGACGTTACCTGATGACGTCTTACTTGTAAATCAACTTTGATTCCTGGCCCATTTACCCCCCCAAGGGGTCGGATTCTCCCGGTACCATTATTGTATATCGTAAATACCTGTGTGATTTGAAGAAGTTGAAACCAAGAAAATTTTACCAGAATGTCGTAAAACACTTGATGAGAAAAGGATGAAGGGAACTCTGTTGTGGAACCACAAGGATCAAAGAGACAGCCGTTTGTTATGAACAACATGAAATTATTAAATAATTGTAGTAACTAATTGTACGCAAACAGTCGAACGTAAGGAGGAGAAGAGATACGGTTTGACGAGTAATGAAAGCTCTAGAACCGTGGTTACAACCTGGAAAATCTGAGCCTTGTATTAACTCAGAATCGAAACAGAATTTATGACTAGTTAAATTGTATATGTAGTACGTTGTCTGTCTGTTCGCATTTTTCTCCATATTCCCGTTGCTACATTATCGTTACTTTTCCAGCACGAATATAATGTACCAGGGCAATAAACCAAGCAATTTTCCACTCCAGTAAGCGCGTCGTCACCAGCAGTTACGCACAGTAATATATTTTTTGGAAGTTCTAATACCGTAAAATTCATTGCCTTCGTCTCTAATTTATGCATGAGGTCTGCTGTGAAAAATAAAATAGAAGAAAATAGAAACTGCTTCTCGAATAACAGAAAAATTAATGCGTCAAGCTAGAATTTAAATAACATGGTGTCTGGACGCGTTTCGTTTGGTTTACTATTATTTTCCATTATTCTTTTAAAAAACCTTCATGCTCCCCAGTGGAATAATGGTTAATTATTTACGTTAGTAGAATTTAAATTGAATAAACATATAATCATAATTTTAAAACTAAAATTTGATCAATGAAACGACTCAAGTTTAGTAACACTAGTGACGTCATACCGACTCTCGGAAGAATTGAAAACGGACGTCAAGAACATATGTCATCATTTTTCGTATTTATCAATGCAAGTATTTACAATTTGGTATTTTTATTTTTCTTCATTTTCAGCTACACATTTAAGAATAAATAAGAACAATTAAGTTATAAACACTGAATGATAGCCTATCGCTTCAGTGGCTTGGAAAGGGTGTGACGTCAGTGGTATTATTAAACTCTACTTAGAACAACAACTTAAATAAAAAGAAAATTGTAAATATAATTTGACAATGGTAAAAAAATTACAAATCAGTATCAACCCCCTCCCTCTCCGAATCAATAACCGTCCTATTCACACTAGCCAAAGTCCACCTCTATCTAAAAACTTCATTAATCACTCCTAAAACCTATCTAGGAATCAAGTTCGATTCAAAACCCTCGTGGAAACCTCATATTAATCTTCTCCTCTCAAAAATCAAGCCCGTATCCCCTACTAAACAGTAAAGCCTCCTATATCTCTCCATTCAATACTCCTTCGTAAATAGAACCGTAAAAAACTGCAATGGTTTGCCTGCAAGTAAACTAACAACTTCTCCGAAGGGTGTAAAATCATTTAGGGACCGAATTACGGACATGGTTTGACTTAATATATTTTAGCTTAAAATTAGTGTTAACATATTCGTATATCCAATATTAATAGTAGTATTAACTTTTTTTAACTTATATTCCTTTATTAGAATATTAAATGTATGTTGCCATCGGGCTCAGTCTATCGTAACGAAATATATCTATATCACCTAGTCCTATGCCTCGTCCATATTGGGAACAACAGCCGAAATACACTCAGCCAAATTTTAAAAAAATAATCATTCCTGCACTCCATTACAAACTCTCCCTGGTACCTTAGAAATTCCGTCATTTACCATAACATCAAACTTCCCACAGTAAACTACGTAATCATCAAATCTATAACCTCCCTAATTAAAAGCGCCCTTAACGAACCGAACCCCACGATCCAACAACACCATGACAATCCTCCCCCATATTTACGAATCCCTCGGCTCGAAAAAAGGAAAACTCCCAATCGACCTCGAGGATGATTCTGAACAGTCAGGCTCATCCTAACCCATCATTCCCGCAGACTACGTCATCAAATATTTTCCAGTAATAAATACACCACTTGTCAACACTTGCTCACCCACCCACATCGAGTGCTTCTCAGATGCACACGGAGGGAAAATAAAATAAACCAACCAAAGTGTGATAATCAATTGACTAACCTACCTTCATGCTTACATGTGAATTATATACGTTATAATAATTTTGTAAATACATTATTTTAATCTTGTGTATACTGGAACAATTGTTGTACCAAACTAATAATCGCAAGATAAAAGTTTTACATGAAATAAGCGAATATATATAATTTGAGGATTGAAATTGGTAGGATGTGTTTGTTTCCGAGTAACGTATAGTGGCTGAACATAAGCTTCGTATGATCCCAAAGAACTTAGACGGTGAAGCAAGGCAGTTAGAAGTTGTAATAAGTGTGTGTGGCGAGGAGAGAGCCCAGGAGGAACATCTACAATTGCACACGGCAATTCGGTTCTAGCGTTAAACTGTACGGGGCACAAGAAAGGCAACATTGGAGTTTCTTTTCCTTCCCCTGCATCACACACAGCAGAAGGGAGTAATGTACCAACTGCATACGAAGGTAGTTTTCCTCTTTTAACAAGCAAACAACGTTGATGAAACTTGGGAGTTCACTATTCCGAGAAGTATCCACTCCATTGCGCGCCGAATTTCAACAACACGGCTGCTGTATCATCACATAAACGTCCCTTAATTTTTTTGGGGGTAAAAAGTTATGAACCATCCTACTCTCGCAGCCACCGCAGTCTCAGGTTCGACTTTATGGAAGGCTAAGTCATTATTCTGCCGCGTACGACTCTCTATTGATTAACGAATGAAGATATACCAGTAGAAAGTTTTTAATTTCATGCAACAAATAAGTCGGTATTCTTATTTACATGTTAGTTTTTATATCAATTAATCATTTTTAGAAGATAGACAAGAATGGAAAAATGTCAATCATTTTTATGTATTTTATGTATCCACCTGAAAATTTCATTATCATCAAGATCTACGCGAGAAACTTGGGAGCTGTATTAAAACAATGGAAAAGTTAGCGTCTATGGAAATAAAAACTATAGTTACGACCTTATTTAATACACAAAATATACAATATAGAGTGAACTAATTAGCGAGCTTAACATCTTTTAACAAATGGCTCTGAAACAAAAGCTGACAAAAATTTGAACATGACGAAACCAAATATAAAATATAGACCTCATAGGTGCAAAATATTAAAATAACACATGGCATTGCAGTGTTTAATATTAACAGCTTCTGGATGAGTTTTAATTATTTATTAATAAAACATATTCAACATGAAAGCTCCCCCAATAGACTCTCAAAATAATTGGCTCATCAACGTGGGGCGAAACAAAAAGTAGTTAAGAAATATATAACAGTGCAGCTTTTAGGAGACGCATGCCTGTTTTATTGTTTTGTACAGAATGACACGTATTTTATTTGGGTATAATTTTCCATTTTGCTGCAGATGATTATCACATAAAAACGATCTAAGGCTGCTTTAAATATTTGTGACAACGGTTAAGTTGACAGTTTTTTTAACTGTATAATTGCGAACCTTTAATTGCTATAGTTCTGACCTTGTTCGTTCCTGAAAAATATATCATTTTTTAATATAAAAAATCATCATAATCATTCATTACATATTAAATTCCAGACAATTTGATACTATTTTCCTTATCGAAAGTACATACTCTGTCCTTTGAAATAGTTTATTAACAAAATAACGTACATTGATCTCAGCGTTCGTCAGTCAGCTGTTCAGAGAACTTGTTTCCCTGGTCGTAAATAAATAAATAATTATTAAGGAACTATTCACAGCTAGGTAAAGGACGGGTTATATCCTGATGCATCCACTGCAGGAGCACGTGTGTTGAAATCAGAACACCAACATTAAAGAAAACTGAATTCGAGCACCTTCAACGTCACACAGACAGACAGACAGTCTCAACGACAAAAGTTATTGAATGTGAACGTAAAAGTACACTAATCTTGGAGTCTCAACAGTAGACGAGATCACGTGGTCTCCCGGGGGATGCTTAAATTACAGTCTCTTAAATAAACGCTAGATCCGTCCGTGTCTTATTACGCGAAGGTAAACTCCGGCCTTAAAGTAAACGCAGAACTTTTCAATACCGAAGAAAATTTTCGTCGTGCGTCTCTGTGGGAGTAATTGTGTAATCGAAACGACGACTCAAGTATTTCCACTATATAATTATCACTTTGACGTCCTTAACTTTACCTGAAGCATGTAGAGATCTTGGATAATATTTTAATAGAATAATAACAAATAGGTACGACCTTATTTAACAGAAAAACATACTAAAATTCTGATACAATTCTTTATAGGGAAAACATTCATGTAGCGTATTGTTTCAGTATCTGCTTTACCAATCTGCATGTTGGCATTTTCGTTTAAACGCTTATTTTCATCAAAACGGTCTCCTCTGTCGAAAAGTTTTAAATAATTCCCCTCGAATACCATACTATTACCACCGTAAGCTTTATATTTGGCAGATACATAATTAAATATACATAATTATAAACTAAAGAAAGATAAACATGTTCTGTGGATGCCCTGAAAGAGAAAAGAGAAACACTTCACTTCACTTCACTTTAGTTTTTTATATTCGGAAACACATTTATATTAAAAAATATCCACTTCACTTCACACGTTTTTTCAGATTTGACCTAAATTTATTTTCTTGAAGAGGATTTCCTCCAAACACCCCCACAGGTAAATTATTCCAGTCGTTGATAGTCCTATTTAGGAATGAGAATTTGCCAACATCTGTTTTTGTTTTCTATATTTCACTTTGAATTGGTGATCCCATCTACCTATATAACTGGGCTTTTGCATTTTGTAGCTAATTCCAATCCATGGTTTTTGCCCCGTATAAGCTTTGAATAGCAAATGCAGTCTTGCTTTCTCCCTCCTTTCTGACAATACCTCCCAACCTAGCTGTTTTACTTTTTTCCTTCCTATGACCTGGCCCTACTTGCACAAAATTAGCAGCCCTTTTCTGAACTTTCTCTTGTTGTAGTATTCAGTCCGAAGACTGGTCTGATGCAACCCTTAATCGCTAAATTATCTTGCGCAAGCCTACCACATCCTACATCCTCAGTAATCTGTTTAGCGAATTCCATCCTTTATCTCCCTCTCCTGTTCTTACTCCACACACTTCCATGTAATGCTAATTTTACAAGACCCTCGTGTCTCAAAACGTGGCCTTTTAATCTATCTCTTCACTTGGCCAACCTCGCTCTTCCCCTATTCTGATTAGAACTTCCTCGTTACTTACTCTACCCATCTATCTCATTCTTCTATAGCACTAAATTTCAAAGGCTTCTATTCTTTTCCTTTCTTCATCTCCTATCGTCGAACCATATAACACCACGCTCCATACGAACATTTTTAGCAATGATTTCGTAATCTTCACACTTACATTACCCGTAAGAAAATTCCTCTTTTTTGCGAAAGTCATCAGTGTCTGTGCTACATACCCTAGTCATTACGCGTCCGAAGTAGCGGAATTCCTTAACTTCCTCCAAGATATTCCTTCTCAATCTAACAGTTTTTTTTAATTTAACTATGTTCCATACTACACTCCAGTATTGAACTTTTTCTCCAGGACCTTCTTAATACAGCTCATTAATATTGTATTGTTATTACACACGCGTCCCATTGTTACTCTCGTACCGTCCAATTAATTACTCTCAAATAAAATGATTTATTTTGGTCCTTTTAAGTATAACTCTGTTGAGTCCCTAAATCGTAAGTTATATGACACTAACGACCTACTGAGAACACTGTTTTAGGCAACTCCATATAATGTACTCCCCGCTCTTGAGGGATCCTCCGCAGCTACTGTCTCATATCTGCGACACAGACGTAGTAAATTCCCGCTGTTGTGGAAGCATCACTCAACCGCGCTTCTTTCTCGTCCTGCCTCAAAGTCCTAATAATGCATGGCGAAATATTAAATTTACCATGCATATAAGAATTTTATTACAGACCGGGGCATTCAAACGTTTTGTCCCGTCACAAATACGAACAATGAAAGTCAGCCTGAAGTGGACGACGTTTCCAAGGCAGACGCTTTTAATAAACGTGAGTGGTTTAGAGGAAGTAGGTAAAGTAATTGATAATGCTCCATGGACCAACCTCTGCGGTCTACGAACTAAAGCTGCATCGTGCAGATGAGACAAACCCTACAATTTAATGTGGGGTGATCCCTTCACTTTGGTGGAGCAGATGTCTGGAATACGGGTCTCGACGGTGCGGAGTCTCTTCACGTCTCGTGTACGTGTTCCAAGTTCCAATACCCTTAAAAGCGCAGCTCAACATTCAAAACCGTTTGCTAAGCAGCGGCGCTCCACATGCGGTTTTACAGACCTTCAACTTTCCTATTTACTACAAAACTTCTGGTACAATTTCTCTGTCCGCAGCCACATCGTTTATGCGTAAATATCTTTCACGTGAACCTGTTCATCAAGACCAATTACACAAATTAACTGGGAAGACCTTTGTTTCTCATTTAAAAGTTACTATTGTGACGTGTCACAGGGTCACGCATGTTTCCACGCAGTTCCATAACTATACTGCTAACTTTGGCAAACAACTTATTTGAAATATCGTAAATTAGGTAATGTTGTTCGTGTGACATTCAGTCCTGAGACTGGTCTGATGCAACTCTCCAAGCTAACCTATCTTGCTCAAACCTTTTCGATTCCGCATAACTAGCACATCACACATCCTCCCTAACCTGCTTAGCGCATTCCATCATTGGCCACCCTCTTCTCTACTTACCACACACACTTTCCTCTAATTCTAAACCCTCGTGTCCCGAAACGTGGCCAATGAATAATCTATCCCTTCTCTTGGTCAACGTCCTCCAAATTGTTCGCTCTTCCCCTATTCCGTTTATAACTTCCTCGTTAGTGATTCTATCCACCCATCTCATTTTCCTATAGCACCCACATTTCAAAGGCTTCTTATCTTTTCCTTCCTGCAACTCTTATCGTCCACGTTTCGCTCCCATATAACACCACACTCCATACGAACATTTTTAGGAATGATTTCCTAATATTCACACTAATGTTCCCCGTAAGTAAATTCCACTTTTTTTCTCAAGACTTTCATGCATGAGCTATCCCAATCTTTATTTCTACTATACTTCTACAATTCCTAGTTATTATGCTTCCCAAGCAGCAGAATTTCTTAACTTCCTTCAAAATATCCCTTCAAACCTTACAGCAGTTGTTTCTCCACTTTTTCCCATACTACACTCCTGATCCTCATGTTGTACTCATGTTATGGCATTTATCATGTTTTACAAGTATTAATCTGACTGCCCTAATATTACAATGTCACCGGGAAACCGTAGGGTTTTCATTTCTTCTTCTTACAGTATGGTTCCTTTTCCATATTCCGTTTTAACCTTATACAGTAAAAATGTATAAGCTCGTTTGTATATTCTTGGTAGAAGTTGGTACGCGTGCGGTAATTGCACTAACAGTGAGAACGTATATTATTAAAACCCCGTAGATAAGTACTGGAGAGGTTGTGGTTGAGAAACCCCTAACATAAATGCGGAAAGAATTATATTTCTCTCTTTCTTCATCTTGTCCTCTTATACCTTCTGTTGCCGAGGTTTTTGGCAGTTTAATCAGTTAGCGTTTCAAATGTGCTGGGGATTGGCCAAGAGTACTCAAAAACGACTCAAACATCAAAGCCCTTGCCAGGAATCGAACCCGGGACTTGTGTGGAACGAGGCACTGAAGCTAGCCAGTATACCTTAGAGGCGGGATGGATAGAATTATAATTGAAAAAAAAATGCTACTAAGTCAGCATACGTAAATCTCTGACGTCAGTGTGATAGAATACAGGGGAACGACGCCATATTTAATTTCCGCAATATGCCGGTTGTTTTTTTTTGCATTCTGCTACGCTCAGATTTTATTTTTTGTAATACGAATACCAGAACAAAAAAAACAGATTGTAAAAAATCAATACCAAAGGCTTCTTTAAATAAGTTGGTATAGTTTCGTATTATTTTTAACGGCCTTTTGTCGTGACATATTTCACGGTAAAACGGCAATTTTGCCCAATTACGTTCTGCAATACGAACTTCAGGAAAATTTAGTAGATTTGTCGCCAAGTTCAAATAATGAGGAAGTGAATTCGGGTTAATCTAATATTGTGTCTGTATTTTGATTTTCAAAGACTATCGAGACTTATTGAGACCAATAACAACATCACACATAATTAACATTTTGTTTATATTGAAGATACCTGAAGAAGAAAATTCTACCGAATTCCTTCCAGCTGAAGTAGTAGAATTTTGGAAGTAGTCCCGGCGTGCGTGCGCCCCACCCTAGTTGGTAGTCCCTCTGCTTTTCAATTTCCTGCGGGAGGACCTCAGACTTTACGGCTCCTCTGCACGCAGGACCTTCGACGCTCCCCCCAATTACGAACACTTAAACATTGTCCGACGGCTCCTTCGGGAACTCATTGCCAACATTTAAATACCAAAGAAGTCGAGCATTGGTGACCCTTAGCTGGTATTTATGTACAAGGATCGATGTCTACGAAACAGTTGAATAAATATCCCTGCAGTTTCAGTTCGTTTCTTTAGCTAAATTTTACATAAGGAATTATTTTACATTTAGGAATAAAAGTCGACTAAATTGGTTTTTTTTTGATACATATTATTAAAAATTCTCTAAATACTGTAAACGATGGGTAAAATATATAACGATTAAGCACGCGGTAAATAATCCTGACCTACGTGAATAGAGTATCACTTTGTTAAGATTATAAATGAAGAGAGAAATACATTTTTATTTTTCCAACTATTATATAAGGCGGAAAATTATATAAAGGAAAAGAAAGTTTAATCCTCACGACACGTTTAAAGCAGACGCTATAAATGGCGAGTAAAACCATACAATGCAGGTATCAGGTTTCCTCGAGCTCTTAAACAAATTTTACTCTTTAGCATCATAAACCGCTTAAGTCATTTTATTGTCTTCGAGCTTTTTGTAATGTCTCAATAAGTCGGTTAACAGAACTCCTTTCTCTCTCTCTCTTTCTTTTTTTCTCCCTCCCTCCCCCATCTCTATCTTTCCCTCTCTATGTAATATGTTACTATTATCGATGGAAAGGTATTGTTAAAGTTAATATTACGTCAGTTTACCTGTGAGGAGGGACAGAATAACTTTTTCTACGGACATTTAACGATACATGTTTGTGTTTTGTAAGTATATCCTAAATTTGGACCATAACAGATAAATAGTTATAGTATAGGTTTTTTTCTAAAAGGACGGATCGATGCTGAAATGGAATAAAACAAGCCGTGTGTATGAGGTATTAACGAAATGCGTTTTCACATTTAAAGGGTTATTCACGGGGGTTTAAAATAGAAAGGAATTTTGTTAACAGCACACACACTACTTTTTTTAAAAATTAATTTCAACGTCAACTTCAATTATTATAGTTTTTAAAATTATGGAAAATCATTGACACACATTTTTGTTACAATGCTCTGTGTGTGATTAGTAATCTGAAAGTTTTAGCTTGTTAAGTTAACATACTCAGGTAAAACTCTTTAACTACGTGTAGTTATGAATATAAATTTTTATTTACGAATACGATGAATAGTTTTGTATAGTATATGCCAGATGAGGATGACGATAGACGTCGAACGCTCATGATTTACTTAATATTTTGGATGAAAACATTTTAAAAATAAAGTGGTTCGGTTTTTCGTAACATTATAATATATTGTGACGTTACCGCCGCGTCACGAGTTCACCTGACCCTCATTATCGGCCTTATTATTCGTTCCTACGCACCTCGGATCATTTCGCCCGTCGTTAAGATATTTCATGGGCTATTCCATAAACTATAGAGGAGATGACTATGTTCCGAGTGGCTGAAAGCCTCTAATGTATAAATTCAAGATGTGATAATAAATAAACTATTAGTGTTGAATTATATACCATTGGAAGGGATGTGGAACGAGTCAGAGATTGTACTGTAACGGCCTAACACATCTGCTCGGACTTTTGCGGTGCGGAATCAAAAGAAAGGAGACAGTATTTGAGCCAGGAGTAATAAAACCCAGACTTCACCGGGGTGTTTCCCAACTATGATGAGATTTGGAGGCGTCGGGTGGTGTTTTTCCCCTAAACCTTGGGGGAAGAGGGGCAAACTGTTACTCCCAGAGACGAGTAACCATGAATGTGATTGGTTAATATCCATCCCTGCCAACTTCGGGATATGAACTAAAGAAGTGGGGAGGAGGTGTTAAAAAGGCTTGCAGGGTGATTTTTGACTCGGATTTCGAGAGAGATGATTGGAATTGAGGCAAGGGAGATTGTGGAGACGAGAGCGGTGGTCAGAGGAGATTAGAGGCAGATTGTGGAATCGAGCAGATGATCACATTATCGGACAGGTAGTACAAGGAGACGAGGATAAACTGGAAAGTGTCCTAATTCAGAAAGAATAGGTTTGGATCGAGCGCGACACAAATTAAGAGGAAATTGCAACGAGGAAGACGAAGGAAGGTCCATTATGATAACACGGTAATTACCCCTGTAGCTTTTTACTGATTTCATATACTGCCAGGTCCAGTAGATTTTGTATGAAATATTTTTTCTACATGAAAAGGTCCATCATATACGACCCGGAGTTTACAGATCGAGAATTGTTAGTTTTAAGAAATTAATTTGTATAATTTTTATGTATATATATGTAGTGTTTAAATAAGAAGGAAATGCTGGATTAAAGTTTAAATATGAAATATATGTAATATTGATGTAAATTTGGTTAAGATAAAGCAAATTGTTTCCTTTTTTATAATAAAAGTTCATTCTTAATATATTCACTAAAATAAATAATATCCCCCATTTCATCTCAGTACATAAGTTGCTTACTTACTATTAACTCTGTGATACTGTTTAGATTCGTATATACTGAAGTGCTACAGAGAAAAGAAGACAAATATGCCTAGAATTGTGTGGACATAAAATTTGCAATTAATATTTTGTTCCGTATTTTACTAAGTGCAGTACATATTGAAGCAAATTAACTGTTATCGTAACCCGATATTGTATCATCAGCGGACATTTTGGCCACTAAGAGAGCGGGGATGTTTCCCTTGCTAATGATATCTAAACACATTTTCGGGGATTTCCATTCGTGTTTACTATGTATTGATATACAACGTAATAGTCTGTTGTATTGCTGTGCAGATTTCCTGCACTGGAAACCGGCGCCATACTGATTTAATTAATCACCGCCACAGATAGTTTCATTTATTTTCCATATGTTTATGCAATATGCCAACAGGCTTATGTTGAAACAGACAGAAGGGGAATTATTACTTTAACGAAAACAATTATAAAAATTAATGAATTAAGCTAACAATCATCCAGCTGTGGGCGCTGTATATAATCATATTATTTTTTTTGTAACACAATTATTTTATTTTAAAATTACTTGTAACTATAATTATTATAGTCATCAGAATAAATGGAAAATCTTTGACACACAATTTATTTATAATGTACGTAGTCTTTTTCCGTGTGTGAACAGAAAACTGAAAGTTTTGGTTTGTAAAATACATATTTTCAGGGGAAAATTTTATTTAGGTACATTTATGAGGGTAAATTTATTGAGCTTCTACTATATTGACGAAGTATTAATAAAGTAAATATACCAACAATTGTGTGGATTTGCGTTTAATATTCAATAAATTTTTTAATTTATAAAAATGTCATTTTAAGTTGGATAAAAATAATTTTGTGCCCCAAAGCTGACTTGGATCTCGAAAATACCCAAATACTCGGTCGGCTAGCGTTTGAGTTGTTAACACTTCATAAATTTGCCACTTGTATGCTATAGAAGCGTTTGAAGTGTAATTTAGAACTATTTTTTTATTTGTGCTACATACTTTTAAAAAGTAACCAGGGATGTCAGTGATATTTTGATTTGGATGGCTGTACTAAAAGTGGAAAGAACTATTTTATTTCAGCGATAATTAGAGTCAAATTAATGTATTCGACCTAAGGGTGCATTGCTGGTTGTATAGAGAAAGGGATGCTGAGTTTTTTCTTCTTGGATAAATGATACAGGGTACGGGAATAATAGATTTAGTTTATTGACAGAAGGCTTTTGCCTGGTGACATTTATAATTACCAGTGGGGCATGAAGGATTCAGGTTACCTCGTCAAAATAGAATCAATACAGGATTGTAAGGTAACTGGATGAATGTTGTGGTCGTTGATGTAGGTCCATGTCGTCACGTATGGGAAGATGAAATTGACCTTTAGTGGAAATTGTATAGTATATTTGTTTTGACGACCGTTGCATATTGTTATTGGCACATTGATGGAAAGTTGTAATGAGGATATTAAAGAAATTGTAGAATATTACTCACGTCAATGCTGACTCCTGGGAGAGGGAAGAGCTGTGCCGGAGGATTATCCCTGGGCACGAACCTGTAGAATTCACGTCCGTCCTTGTACCACTTGACGGAGTAGAGCGCCTCGCCCTCCAGGTCGAAGTGGCATTCCAGACGCGCACTCTGGTGCAGGACCGTGTGCATGGGGATGCGAACCTCCACCAGGCGCAGGCACCAACCACCTAAACACAAACACAATTCATTATTTATTAATTATAATGACATCATTTACATAATCATCATTATCTTAACGCCACCAGCCCTTGGGCAAGGCAGCGTCACTCTCGTCGTTGCGGGCGGAGTGCATTTCCAACAGGTCAAAAACTCGGGTGTGGGAGCCGTTAGCAAATTGAGCATATAAATTTCCGCAACTCGCGAGCCGGTCGGGTGGCTAACCCCACTCGGCCGGTTTTCAACAGTCGCCTGAGCACCTTCGGTGAGGAGACCCTCGGGGCTCTGTACACCATTTGAAGCGCATTCGCCCTGTAAAGCCAACTTGGCATACATGGGGTCAGGTGCTGGGCCCTCTCCCAGTCTTCCTGTGAATCCAAACTACCAACCTGTTCCCATCGTTGATAAGCGATCACAAAAGCTGACTCATCCCATAGTCTATTAACGGTTTAAAGTCCGTCTCTCTTCCCAGATACCGGAAACGCTTAACAGTCCACACATTGACGCAAACCTTTTCATTCATACATAACTACGATATCCCACATCCCCCTCAATCTGCTCAGGCTATTCTATCCTAGGCCTCCCTCTTCTGTTCTTCCCCGACCCTCTCTAATGCTAATTTTACAAGACCCTCATGTCTGAAAACGTGGCTTATTAATCTATCCCTTCTCTTGGTCAAAGCCCTCCAAATTGTTTTCTCTTCCCCTATTCTACTTAGAACAAATATAAACATCTCTATCGTTTCGATAAATAACGACATACATTATAAGTTTTAGGACAAGTGACTCCAGCGTTGACTCCCACATGCACAATTTCGAAAAATTAAAATAAACAAATTAATAATTTAAGGAAAATATAATGTAGGAGTAGGACGTAAACGAAATACACATACCGTAAACGTAATATCATTTATGTATAAAATCTTTCTATAATTTAGGTTAATAATCTAAACAACAGTAGTAGTTAAGAAAATGTAGAATTTTTTCATTTTAAAGTTTTTTCAAGTAATATATCAGGAGATTTAACTGTGAATAAAATATAGTTTCTGTATTGCGCTCGAATTAAATTACATCTTCATTATCATTTATCTTGAAGTTTTAAAAAGAAATTAAATCTTATATAATAATATGGAAGTAAGACTCACAGGCCTATTAAGTATTACTCTCAACATGATGCTCTAGGACATCCGCTGTCACCTGCTGTCCTTCAACACATACAACATATATTTTAGATTTAAACTTTTATTTCATTTCGGGGGCAGTGTTACCGCATAACACCATCAAAATTTTTTTGTAGCACGAGAGAAATTTTCCATCAGGAAATACTATCAATCGACGGATTTATTAGGTCTAGTTATCAAGGAACTGAATAAATTACTTCAGCTGTACATTTTACGTGCTTTTTAAATATTTTTGGCATATAAAAAATTTAAATTATTAATTAGATTGAACTAATTATTCTGACATATCTCAGTCTATGGAAGATTATTCAATATCTGTGGATGGTTGTTATGAGGTATCTGTGAAAGATTTTCTTTGGGATAAATGATAAATCTGCAAGCTGACTGGCTGTGAGTTTACAAAAGTAGCCAATTACATTACGAATATTGGTGACGTATGTAAGTAAATAATGTTTAAGTCAATAAGGACCCAAATTAACCTTTTGTTACAATATTGAAAATATAAAACTTTAGATTTCACCCTTAAAAATTCTTTATAATAGTTAATTTGTGACGTCATGCCACTTCCAAAAAAATTGTAAATTGGAATATAGAATATACCCCTTAAAGTTTGGTATTAATTAATTCAATTATTTATAATTTGCCTTTGTTATTTTCCCTCATTTACAACTAAATAAGAATTTAAAAAATATTTCTTCACTCACTTGGGGAACTATGACGTCAGTAGTGCTATTAAACTAGATATTTTCCCACATATTTAATTTTGTTACTTATTTGCCCGGGAAAAAAATTCAAATGTTACCAGATCAATTCACCTGCAGCTGTGACATCTTACGAACGGAGAGCAACCTTGTTAAAATTAAAGGCGAGGAAAATTATTTCCGTTACTGCCCTCCTGATGCTCGTACACTTTAAGAGGCTTTGTAAATATATTAGGAAGGATGAAAGGTCCATTTGGCTGAAGAGGCGCGTGTGGACTTGCGTGCACGACTCGAAAATAAGTTAAAAGTTTCAGCCAGGGGAGAATATAAAGTCTTGCAGTAAAACGCAATTGTGACGGTGCGTCCATATTGGACGGACCAGGTTCTTCAAAAAAGGCATAGCGGAACTCTGCAAAGACGAATCGCTACCAATATTGATGGAGTAAATTCAGATTATCTTACATAAAACTAATTACTTCAAGTTAGTTGAATATATACGTAAATAAAGGCTATAAAAATTGTGTGAATTTCTAGAACGTAAACCTTAGCTACGTGTTGGACTGCGCTTAAAAAATTTCGGAAAGCCTCTAATTCAGTAGATCATATATATATATATATATCACAATTTTATATTTTAAGCAATGTTAAACCATTTACCTATACCAACTTTTTGAAATTTTTTAATGTACTTTATAATTGCCCCCTAAGTTTCAGCATGTATTGCATTTTCTGTTGATCTGAATTAGGATTTACTGCTACATTTGGTATGTTGGGTTGTGATTTGATATTTTTTATAAATAAAATAATGAAATAATTTTTTTAACTCAAAATGGAACTGTTTGGACGTAACAATAAAATTAAATCTCAGGAATCGCTTTCAAAATGTCGTGTTTAATGCGTTCACAAATATTGCACTCTTCATCCGAGTTCCCGTTTACCTATGCAGAGTTTCGTTGCTATTGTTTTCATTACCGCTGTCAGTCAGCAATGAGTGGCGCTGTTGTCTGTCACAAATTTCCCGCCCACTGGGCCTCGCATTGACAGCCCATCATTTTCTGATCGGATGGCTGTTCTGTTTTATTCTAAATATTTGAGACTCCAGCTGCTGTCAGGCATAAGAGTTTGTTACATTCAGAAACGTTTCCACAGGAAATATTTCTCTGAAAATGAATTACTCCTCCGGTATCAAATTTGTGATGTTTACAGGTTGTTGTCAAGACAATGAATTATAATTTAAAATTAGAAACCTCTGTAGTTAAACTGTAATCATTACAAAAAGAAATATCCAAAATACAATTAGTAAAGTAGTGATTAAATAATTATCACATTCGGTATTTATCTTTCCACTAATTTGTTGTTTGTATTTTGGTTGTTTATTTTTATTTTGTGAAAAAGAAAATTGAAAGACAGTTCGGGGTTCAAAGGAAATGCGTACAGGCTGAAAAAAATTTAAATATAATAAAAATGTAAGAGTTGACACTGTAGGTCATTGGGAGAGCAAAGTAAAGCAATAGCAAGCTATAGGCCACCACCGGTTGATGCACATCATGAAGAAAAGTTATAGTGCGACCAGATAAAAAAGTGAAGTGAAATACTGGTGATTCTATAAAGCGGAGTATAGTGATTAATTTTGAAGGAGGTGAAGTGATCGTGAGAAGATAAATTCGGCGAGAAGCACGGAGACATCACCGTGGCCACATTATTTTTGAATAACACTGATATTCATCCCTTCAATACAAGGAACAAAAATAATCTGTTTAAATAATGTAAAACATTGTCAATTGCACAGGAAGGTGTGCATTATCCATCTTCAACACGTGACTGCAGTCAGCACGAATTAAACAGTTGCCGATAATCAAGGTAAATTAGACTGAATTATGTCATTATTGCTAGCCACCTTCTATCATAAAGGAATTTATAGAATCGAAAGAGTAATTATAATAGTTATATACAAAAATTGTATAAGTATATTTACTAACCGTGAAAAATAATGATAATGACAGTTAGTGCATGATTTATAAGTATCGAAATTTAAAATATAAACAAATTTGTTCAGTACAAGTGTTATAAACTCTATATATTCTACTGAAATCAATCGAATTAATTTTTAATTCTTGTTTTGTACCAAACCGCTCAATGTTTAAACGGTAAGCGGTGTTTATGTATTCTACGGAAATAAAGGAGATGTTAAATTACCTTATTTTTAAATCCTCAAATTTTCATTGAAATCCATCGAGCCATTTCTGAGCCTATTCAAGACAAACATACAGACAGACACTTTAATTTTATTTATTGTTATAGAATATTTGTTGATTTATTGGAAGCTAATTATAGTTTCAGTTGCATCGAGAATGTTTTTAAAATGTAAATAAGATACATCATCAATCATGCAATAACATCTGAATTTTGGAGCTTGTTCCTCTTTAATCCATTAAGTACGTAATTGAGTTTCAATTAATTAATTTAAATTACATTTACACATATCCTGTCGGAAACAATTGGACGAGTGTAGATAGGAGGCGAAATGTTGAACGCATTGGTGTAATTAAATGAAGTCAGCGCTCGGCCGGCCGACGGACTCCTCCATTATACATCAATCCATTGGCACGGACAGGTCGTATCGACACGTCAGGCACCATCAGCTCCAACACTTCACTGCTTTACTTTACAAAAGCATACAGCCTCTAATGGCATTACAAATTGCTTTTTGCGGACAAGTTGTTGTCCCCTACCAACCCTTCCCCCCAATCCCCCCCACCAACGGGTTTTCAAAAAATAAAAATCTTCCTCTCCTTCTTGTCGTACAACATCATTTAACAATAGTCACTATTTAACAAGCAGAAATAGTTCTCGGGTACAGGCGAGATTAAAACGCGACGTTTCGACGACCATGTTCTCTGTCGTCATCTTCAGCCTAGGAAAGCCTTAGTTCACTTACTGTTTAACAAAATTTACAAGTTTTTCATCTTCAAATTGTCCCTAGATTTTAAAGTTTTGCTACCATTTCATTCTTAAGTTAATAAATTTTATTTTACAGTCACATAAATTGTACTTCTCTACGATTCGTCAACGTATTTTTTATTGAAAAAATAATATTCCTGTGGACATGTAGACCTTTCTAATAAAGTGTCACTCTTCTTCCCGAACCATCGTCCTTGACTTCCGAAGCAGCGTCGCTGTTAAAATAAATGGTGTAAAATAAGTGAAATAAAAATAAAAATTAAATAAACAATTTTAGAGACGTTAAAAAATATTTTATTCAATTAAACTCAACGACGTTTCAGTAGATTTTCGTACGCTTAACAGGTTGTTTTCTGTGGTAATAGAATTTAGTCTTCAACAAATTTCCTTCCTCTTGAAATTAATTGATGGGATTTGTTTTACTAATTACACGCATTCATTTCAACACTAAATTTCAAACAGAGAAGAAATGCTTTTCCCCATTCTGGTCTTTCAACATTTTAAAATGCAATTCGTACAAAATAGAAGCAAAACAGTCTATTCATAATTGGTGTAAAAGTGAACAATGTCCTGTAATCAAGTTAAATAATTAACCTTCACGTTTAAAGAAACCTTTTATCAAAATTTATGTTAAAAGACGTTCCGTCACCACATTAGACTTCTTGAGGGGCAACAATTTATATATTTAAAAAAATTAATTTACCTAATATTTAAATCAGCCAATCTTAAATGATGTAAGTAACAATAAAGTGTGAAACAAATAATTTAAAATAAAATCATAAATTGTTAATATAACAGATATTTTAAATTTTGAACCAAATTTTTTATAGTTCCAATGGATAAACTGATATTTATGAATATTTGTTATCTTTACACAATATAAAAACATAGACGTTAAGTAAAATAATGCTATTGATAGGAAGGCAGGTTGTGTGCGTAGTATTACATACAATGTAGAACAAGCAAACAAAACGTGACTAGTAGATAACAATTTATTTACGAAACTGTGGTCAATTATTATTAATGTAATGCATAAACACGACTCCAATGAATTTATTTTCATATTTTCTGATATGATATGTGAGACGAATCTTTCTACCAAATTACACGGAAATTATCGGTTGCGATGGAACCGAAACCATGATTTTACCCTAAATTCTTTTACGTAATATTAGAAAAGTTCAGGGAACTGATTACTGAAAAATTAAGTCTCTACAATAAAAATTATTAGAACACTAAATATCTTTAAAGAATTTTTATATATGAACAAAGTGTCGTACAATTGGTGGTGATGATGAATTATCAATCTATAAGGTTTCATCTTCATTTTCTAGTTCACGTGATGATGTTACAAATTACCGGAATAAACACTGTATTCACCACATTGTTTATAAAGAAATATATTCTGACTGACTGCTCTTTACGGTTATTTATTGTAAACAGAATTGTGTTTCTCTTCTGTCTTCTGCTTCCGCAGGGAATCAAGCGGAAAAAGCAATCTTCCATTGCATATTAATTCGAGAGTTAGATTGTGGTACATTACTGTATTTTAGAATATATTTTACTCATAATTGGCGATTATAAATTGAACGGATTTGTCGATAAATTTGCTTATACATTTCTTGCAAATAATAGAATGATTTTGCATGATTTAGACACTGAAATTATTTCATAAAAGATCTTTTATGTAACGTGATATTCGAAACTGTTATTTTTTGTTGTAAATTTTCTGAGTCCTGTCGTGGGCTTCTTCCTTGATCATCAACTACATTTCATCATCTCACCTGACTGTACTGGCAGTGCCTCGTCATTCTCTTTCTGTTTTTTGTTCTTCAAAATTCTCACATACACAGGCACCTTCACGTATTTTGGGAGGTGTATTTACTAGAGTCGTAGACCTTGGACATAACTATAAGTTGTCCGCTGATACCATTGGATCATTCGGCCAACTGCCTCCTGAAACTGTTGGGGACACGGAGAAGGGAATGCTGCGACCTACCTGATGCAAGGTTTTCTAGGGTTTTCCCTGTATCTCGTTAGGTGAAACGCCGGGTAGGATCCTAAAACCACAGCCCGGGCGCCATAGTCAACCCTTGGCTACCTTGCTTTACCATCCACATTCCCCTTCATTTCAATTCCTTTTCTATGCTATTAAAGGGGAGGTGCCTGTTTCAGGATCACCCTCGTGTATCCTGTTACCGTCCAAAAAGAAGATGCTCTATTTTGGAACGCCATCCACGTGTCCTTTCTTCTTGCCATTTTCAGTGTTTTACAAGGAGCTGAGTTCTTGGCCCCCTTCAGCGGGTGATTTGGGCTGGAGATTCTCTTATAATTATTTTGATAGAGAAATGAAGATGTGCCGACATTATAAGTAATATTTAACATTATTTGAGTTTTTGAGGAGTTTGGTGCAGTCATTTTTTTTGGGAAGGGGGAAGTAATCAAAATTACATTTTTCAGTTTAGACATCTACTTTCAAATGATCTGGGATGAGACGATCTTAGTGTTGTGGTGAGAAATTGGGGAGTCGAGGGATTTGGAATTCATTTTTTTCTGGCATTGTATTTCTGTGTTTAACCTCAATATAAATAAATAGACGGCCAATAAGTCAGCATATAAATTTATCACTTTTTTTTTCAAAAAAAGAAGTTTCGGCTCCTTTTGAGATTTCCTCAAACGTAAAATTAGCTACTCATCATATTTACTCCTTGACTCCCTCAGTTGAAAAGATTATTGAACGTACATGTGAAGAATTTAGTGTCTTGCATGGACCATTTCCAGCCGCTGACGGATACTGCGGGAATGATGAATATATACTTCCGTCCGAGGTTTAAAGGATGCTAAAAGGACAGGGATGAGAGAGGTCTTGGTGGAAACAGCGGAAATTAATAAGATGATGATGATGGATGGGTGAAGTGAAAGACTGAAGCGGAGGATTTTTATTTCCAGAGCCCTTAGAGATTCAAAGTGTCATGACGGGAAGGTTCAGCCTTCGTTGGTGTGCAGTAATTAATTTTTCTTTAGGATATTTATGAGCCAGTTTGGATTTATGTCTGAAGAAAAAGTATAGTCTCTCTTCTCATCTAGTGTTCTTAATTATTTAATTTCTCTAGTTCCGTCCAATTTACAATTATTTCAGTTTTTCGTGCAAAAGTTAGCAGCTGTGAGCCGGATACTAATTACGTGGAGATGTTGAGCATCAAAGGTATAGACACAGTTATTTTGGGGGTGTTTTGAGAGAGAAGAGTTGCTCTCGGTGTCAGCGTGTCTGTCCTTAACATAAAAGTGGAATTAACGAGAGAGCCGCAAGCATTGTGTCGGGTAATTAGAAATCGGTCCTGAAGAAGCTATTTTGCAACGAGCTTTGTTTGCTTTAGTGAATCGTTTTCTGCAGCTGCGAGATAACTTGGCCGGATTCGTTCCATCTTCAGCTTCGTGAGGGGAACAATGCTTCAGTCGACTGTCAAGCGTTTCGCCACGTCTGCGCTAAGCCGGAGGATATGCAGGCTGGATTTCCCATTTATGGCAGGGCCTGGCCCTTTGTACCCTCCGGCAGATTCCTTCCTCAATTTTGGTCCTGTTTCAAGACTCTTTGTCGCTCCATCACCATGCAATGCTGGACTTTAGGAGACCATGGCTATGCTTATCCCCCGCTTTATTGAATCTTTAACAAATTTATAATCAGGATTGTAAACGAACCATTTTAACCAGGCATTTGGACTATCTCAATAATTCTAATAGAAAAAAAAATTGTTTGATGAAAATCAAAAGTTTTAAATTTTTAACACACTACATGAAATGAACTTAAACAATAAAATTAGTTCTCACTATTTTCAGCGATAATTTAAATATCTACTTAAATAACTAAACAAAACCGCAACCAAGCAGTATGTCAACCTTCCATAAGTGGTGGCAGAACAGGCCTGTAGTCTAGTAGAATTCCTTAACTTCCCTCAAAATATCCTTTCCCAATCTAACAGCTTCCACTGTTTGCCGTACTACATTCCATCATCTTGGTTTCCCTCTATTAATCCTCATGTTCTACTCTACCTCCAGGTCACGTTCATGCAATTTATTATAGTTTCGAAGTCTTCTGACTCCCCTTGTAATTTCTTCTCCTTGCAGTTTTCCATATTGATTTTTTTAACTTTCTTCATCGCCTGTTATATATATATATATAAGTTAAAGAGCACGGACGACAGATTGCATCTTTGTCTTACTCCTTTCTTGATCTCTGCTTTCTTTTCTTGTCCTTTCTTGTCCATCCCAGCGTGAATTTTAATTACTGCTGACTGCCTTCTGTAGAGGTTACGAATAAGCCTATTTTTTTTATACTTTATTCTTCTCCTCTTCTAAATCCCAAGTACTGTGTCCCAGTTTACATTATCAAAGGCTTTTTCTTAAACGTATTTATGGAGGCAAAAGTATAAGGTATTACTTGTTGAGCCACCGTGGTATAATTATTGTATAAAAGTCATCTGTACTACTCTTAAAGACGCTGACGTAAGTTTTTCCAATGACAGAGAAATAAAATCTAGAAAAAATATGCTAACAGGTCTAAAGTGATTTTTATAATATATATTTTTTTGGGAATGACACGCTTATGAGGACTTTATTTTTGTAAAGCATTAACGTATCTTATTATTTGTATTTAAATATGTTTAGGCTTATAAAAACACCAAAACCTGATTGAAATTAGTTTTTGAATTTAAAACAATTTGACATTGGGATTATAGTTATAGTGCCTGCAAGTGACGTAGGATAACGGAGAGTGCCTGTAATTAGGTAATCCTCACGCACGTCCCCTAAGAAGAGAGAGAGAGGGAGGGAGAGAGAGAGGGCTTACGCATCTCTGCAAAATCACTGGTCCTGTCTGGAGGAGGGAATTTGGAGCAGGTAATCCCCGGCCAGTGATGACACTTTTATCCTAATAAAGTGACGGGAGCACACAGGCTGAAAGCCATCCCAGCGTGAAGTAATCCCTCACTGCTACGTTGCGGACTCCTCCATTACGCCGACTGAAATATTTACAAAGTTGAGCCGGCGTTTCTGGCCACGTGGGATATAGCCATCTACTTACGAATGTATTAGTATCTCTTATTTAGAACCCTTACAGGATCACGTTCCTTGTTATCTTGCTGCCCCACTTTAAGTATGCAATTTCATCTTGTTTGTACTTCTCTAACAAGTTTTCGGTCAGCTAACTCGTCAGACAGAGACACTTTCGGAGACTGCGACTGTAGAACGTTTACAATAAAAATCACAGGAAATAAAAAAATCCATTTAACCTTACAATAGTCTTGGCCATAATTATACATGTGTCGTTACGTTGCTTCCCTTAGATGCGGGGCGAGTGGCATTTCACCCTACAGACACCCTACGGACAATTGAAAACTATATTTTACTGTTGGCAGCACTGTTTTTTTTATCTCTATATAGGTTATCTGAGCCTCACATCCAGGTCAAGTTTATTATTTATATGAAAGGTCAACGGTACTGCTGAGCGCCAAAGATTCTTCAATTGTGGTCCACGGCTCACCAGAACGTTCTGATGAGAGTCCTTTATTAGCCTAAATACATACGTGCGTGGTGGAAACGTTTCTCACCCTCTTTAACATTAAATGCTATATTAACTGCAGTGGTGATGTTAGTTTTGCTTCTAATAATTATGAGAAGATACATATATGAAAAAATGTTTCGTATCTAATCCAACTAATTTACGACCAATTACATAGGTTTTACTAAATTTGAGATTTAAATTTTAGTATTTAGGTTCATACGTAAAATATTATTTACATGTCATCTAGATAATTGTCACTAACCGAAAGCTTCTTAATTTAAAATTATTATTAGTAATGAAGGTTTAGTGTAAACTATCTTTCTGGACGGATCAATCGGGGAATTATAGTCATTTAAATAAAAAAATTAGTAACACGTAAAAATGCTTTGTTGTTGTGGTATTGAGTCCTAAGACTAGTCTCGTGCAACCCTCCATGCCAACCTATCTTGCGCAAGCCTTTTCATTACCACATGACTAGCACAACCCACATGCTCTCTAAACTGCTTAGCGTATTCCATTCTCTTCTTACCCCACACACTTCCGTCTACTGCTAATTTTACTAGACCCTCTTGCGTCTCAAAACGTGGCCTATTAATCTATCCCTTCTCTTGGCTAAATTCATCCATATTGTTCTCTCTCCCTATTCTGACTACAACTTCCTGGCAAATGATTATATCCACCCTTCTCATTCTCCTATAGTTCCACATTTCAAAGCCTTCTATTCTTTTCTCAATATCAACACTTCTAGCAATGATTTCCTAATATTCATACTCTTATTAGTCGTAAGTAAATTCCTCTTTTTTTTACAAAAATCTTCCTTGCCTGTGCTATTCTACTCTTTATGTCTACTATACTTATATCTTCCCTAGTTATTACGCTGCCAAAGTAGCAGAATTAATTAACTTCCTTCAAATTATCCCTTCGCAATCTAACATCCTTTATTATTCCACTGGTTCCCATACTACACTCCATCATCTTTGTTTTCCATCTATTAATCCTCATATTGAACTCTTTCTCCACGACCTCGTTCATACAATTTATCATGGTTTCCAATTTTTCTGACTCCCCTAATACAACAATATCATCGGCAAAGCGTAGGGTTTATATTTCTGTTCCTTGCAGTACGATTCATTTCCATATTCCGTATTAACTTTCTTCATCGTCTGTTAAGTTAAACAGTATTGCCATCCTTGTGTAACTCACTTCCTGATTTTCGCTTAAAAATTATATTATAGAAACTAGATTTAATTTGTACTTTTCAATATACAGATTCTGATGTTTGATTGAATTTACTTTAGTAAGAATCACTGAAATAATTTATTTTCTTTCGTTTTCATATTTATTTCACGCACTTCTCCTTTCTAATGGCGACCTTCCGTGTGCCTTACAAGATGGTGGTCACCTTACATCACAACAGCTGTCTCCGTCACTTAAAGGTCGACTGTCATAAATATCAATCCATACCCGTGACGTCATAGTCTGGCAGTGTTGGCAGTCCTCTGCTGTCCATCAGCTGTTGGCTTAGTGCACGCGCTGACGTCACCGCTCACTCACTTAATGGTCACTGCACAGATATTCACTATTCATAGAGTTCACACTCGCCAGCAAGGCTGTTCAAAATTACAGTGCGAATTTATGTAGCTATCGCACATTTATCAAGTTCAGGAAATTTAACGTAGCGTCTAAATTTTTAAACTTAAAATCCTCTGCACGCAGGATAATTGAAGAAAAAAATTGTCAATTATGCTAATTAAGGTTCTGCGGAAACTCTACTACTGAGCTACGCAAGTAGCCTTATCTGGTCACCATAATTTACTTCCCCTGTTCTAACAGTTTCTTTTTTTCTAAAAATTGCGAATTATGGTTCACTGTATAAAACAAAAGTATAAAAATAGCCATCTCGATGGGGAAAAATATTAATTATATGTAATGTCGAGAATTGTTTCGAATTATCTCTTGAAATTCCTTGGACAGACGTTACATATCGTCAAATCTATTAAATTATGGTGCTTGAAATTTTTTTCATATTTATATAAATACACACACAGTTCAAAAATAAACTCATTGCCTAAGCATCTCAACAATCCTAACTAAAAATTATTTAGCCAGTCATTGAAATTTACAATAAATATGACATTGATGATATAAACTTATTCATTTGTTTTTATCACCTTAATGTTCGTATTGCAGGATATCATTGATAAAAAATGTGTGAGTAGTATAATGTAAATATATACGCAAATATATACGCATACTGTACGCAATTAAATGTGAAGGATTTCCTTGTATTCTGACTCTATGACGTCACATGCAGACGCACTGGTATATTCTTTTAAGTATTATTCCCTACAAACTTGAAACTTAATGTCTGTTTTACATATATAAAACACAATATTTGACTTCTCAGAGACTTTATTTTTTAAAAAACAAATTAACATCAACGTTTCGGTATATTTTCATGCCGTCTCTATAGCAAGATAACCTAAGGAATACACGAAAATGTCAAAAAATGTTGTCATTAATTTAATTTAAAAGAAGGTAATAAATTTTTTATTCAGCATATAATTTTATTTCTATTTGATTAATACATATTCCTGATAAAGTCTCGAAAGTGAGACGAAATTTCGCATTTATGTAAATCAAATAAGAATAAAATTATATGCTCCTTTACATGCCGCATTTGTATTTTTTATTTATCGTTAACTAATTGTCAGAAAACTTTTTGTTACATTATAACTTACACTTTTCCGCAATGAGTTTCTCGTCCCATAGTGTTTTTTTGCCAGGGCTTTCAAGAAATTACTTACAGATTTTTTTGTAATTAGGTTACGCATTTAAATTTTTTTAAAAATATATAAAAAGTTATAGACATTAAAGTATTTATACATCCCTCACTAAGTATATTTAAATGAGGTTTCATTAATTATTATTTAATGTAAAGCGGAAATACTGAAATAAATATATGTAATGATACTTTACGGCACATATTTATTTCCTGTTTGAATAAATATAAACACTGTTCATGATCCCATTGGATCAGTCGGACAACTGCCTTCTAAAGCTTATGGAGACTCGGAGAGGGGAATGCTGCGACCCCAACCACAGCAGAATAGTCTCCCGTCATTCGGAAGGGCGTGAGAATAGTACCCAAAAAAACCCGACCTACCTGATGAACATTTTGCAGGGTTTTCCCTGCATCTCCTTAGGTGAAACACCGGGTAGGATCCTTAAACTGTAGCTCGGGGGCCCTAGTTTAACCCCGGCTATATGCCTTCCGCATCCCTTTTTCAATTCCCTTCCTATGCTATTAAAGGGAAGTTGCCTTTTTCAGGATCACCCTCATGTAGCCTGTTAACCACCCCACACACCAAAAAAAATTAGCCTTAAATAACGTACTTAGTTTATATTAATATACGCATGAAATGGATAGTAGCCGTAATATATTTTCATTAAATATAAGTAATAATTTGAAATTATATTAAAAGCTACGCTCACCCTTTGTCGGAATTCATTTAATTATAACTGTGTTTAATTTGCTTGATTGAGTATTTGTATTTATCCATACTAAGCTCTGCGTTTGCGCCGCTACGTTTATCCCCATATTTAAAATGCAATTATTAAACGAATTGATTAAAAACAGAGTAGAGGTCCGATCACAACATTACGGTATGACATTCGTCTGGTTTAAAAATAATTTATGCAACAATTTCAATGTTGTAATATCATATGTTAATT
Source organism: Eucriotettix oculatus (assembly GCA_034510155.1). NCBI lineage: Eukaryota > Metazoa > Arthropoda > Insecta > Orthoptera > Tetrigidae > Eucriotettix > Eucriotettix oculatus. The sequence continues at coordinate 102,180,860 of CM067378.1, forward strand.
AAAATTCCAAAAAACAGTAAATAATTAAATGAACTATTTCGTTGACATGAAAAGTTATGCTTTTAAGTAATTATTGGACGAGGTCAAGGGAGACAATATGTGGAGTAATAGCTTACACATGTCTGTAGCGACCACATGACACAATTAGAGCGGACCTTAAGTGATGCACCGATTTTAATGGGTGTCGTGCACCGGCAGGGAATTCATATTTACAGTTGCAAACAATCGGAGCTGTGAGAGACTAATCAGCAAGCGATACGTTTGCCAGTTAATTGCCAATATAATTGAGTTGGCGAGTGCAGTTGTACAACAGCTTTTGGCGTGTTTACACCAGATCCGTGATGAATATCATTTTCTACTTTGGGGTAAGCGGCACACACACACACACGGAATCAAAGCAAATTTGTGGTTGTCAATTTGGGTAGCAGTTGGTAAACACTTTAAATAATAATGTTATTACTGACATGGAATCCAACACAAGATCATTTGAAATTCAAGGGGAGGCGCATTATAATACTAAAATGCACTTTTTCGTGGGATATTTTGATTTTGGACTTGTCGTGGAGTGCAAGGCGTGAATAATTCACACCAAATTAGAGGAAACTCACTGGGATCAGGTGGAACACCCACCATTTGTTAGGACCGTTGAAGGAAGCTCTAGGACGTCAGAGGTTTAATAGAACTATTTGTGCTTTCTAAACGCTGGGAAAATGTGTTCCATTTCAAAGAAACTGTGGAGGAAAATAAAACGATGCATTTTGAATTTCTAATGTTGTCAGAAAAATTGTTGTTGTTGTGGTATTCAGTCCTAAGACTGGTCTGATGCAACCCTCCATGCTAACCTATTTTCCATTTCCATTACTAGCACATCCCACATCCTCCCCAATATCCTTAGCGTATTCCATTCTTGGCCTTCCTTTTCTGTTCTTACCCCACACACTTTCCTCTAATGCTAATTTTACAAGACCCTCGTGTCACTTCTCTTGGTCATATTGTTCTCTCTTCCCCATATTCTGTTTATAACTTTCTCGTTAGTGATTCTATCCACCCATCTCATTCTCTTATATCATCACATTTTCAGATGCTTCTATTTTTTTTCCTTTCCGGAGCTCCTATTGTCCACGTTTCGCACCCATATAACGCCACGCTCCATATGAATATTTTTAGCAACGACTTCCTGATATTCACACTTATATAACCCGTGAGTAATTTCCTCTTTTCTGCGAAAGCCTTCCCTTGCCTGTTCTATCCTACTCTTTATGTCTACTAAACTTGTACCATCCTTAGTTATTACGCTTCCCAAGTAGTAGCATTCCTTAACTTTCTTAAAAATATCCCTTCCCAATCTAACAGGCTTTGTTATTCCACTGTTTCCCAACACTAATTATTTAAAAAATTTCCCTGTTTATCTTTGACTGATTCTCGAATATGCTCGGAGGGAGAAACAATTATCCGGGAAGTTTGCCGATGTAAATTTATCGTGTAGGTGTTTTCATAATTTATGACCTGAAACAGGTGTCAGCCATTTTGTTTGAAGTGAAACTGATATAGGAAGTAGAACGTTCATTCTCTAAGTGTGGTTAAACGGAATGAGAATGTTCGTCTTTTACTTTGTTTCTCGCAGTTGAACACAGCAGTTTGTCTCGTTATATTTTCCTCTTGTAAGCCCCATTATATATATTTAATTTTTACTTTTCAATAAATGTCTACTTGCAGCTAATATATAGTTAACTTGATTTTTCATTCCGATTAAATACATGTCGGGGATGCCTCGCACTCTCTCTGGGTACTTTTTATCAAAGTTCTCATATGCCGAGGCACCTTCACCTATTTTAGGAGGTATATCTACTGGGGTCAAAGACCTTGGGTATATGGCAGGAGCTGTCCGCTGATCCCTTTGGAAAATTCGGCAAACTGCCTACTGAAACTGGTAGAGACACGGAGAAGGGAATGCTGCGACCCCACAGTAGGCTCGTCTCCCGTCATTCGGAAGGGCGTGAGAATAGTACCCAATGCCCGACCTACCTAATGCAGGTTTTATAGGGTTTTCACTGCATCTCTTTAGGTGAAACACCGGGTAGGATCCTTAAACCATAGCCCGGGGGCCCTAGTTAACCCTTGGCTACCTTGCTCTACCTTCCGCATCCCCCCTTTTCAAATCCCTTCCTATGCTATTAAAGGGGAGTTGCCTGTTTCAGGATCACCCTCAAGTAGCCTGTTAACCAAAAAAAAAACTGAATGAGAATGATCGTCTTCTACTTTGAAACAGGTGTCAGCCATTTTGTTTGAAGTAAAACTGATATAGGAAGTACAATGTTCATTCTCTAAGTGTGGTTAAACGGAATGAGAATGTTCGTCTTTTACTTTGTTTCTCGCAGTTGAACACAGCAGTTTGTCTCGTTATATTTTCCTCTTGTAAGCCCCATCTTGCATATTTAATTTTTACTTTTCAATAAATGTCTACTACTTGCAGCTAATATATAGACTAGTTTTTTTTCATTCCGATTAAATTAAAAAAAAACTGAGATTCCATTAATCACTAACTGAAGTGATTTAGGGCCCATAGTAGAATGCCAAGTCTTATTGTTTTGGAGTGCAATTTTGCCGTGTGGGTAAATTTATCGACACGCACGTAAGGTGCAATGCCATGTGTCAGGAACCGCCATAAATTGGGCAAAGTAGAAGCGGAGGCGTACCGCTGACGCAGGCAGGCAGGCAGGCCAGTGCGTGCGCGCGTGACCTATCGGCAATATATCCCTCCTGCACCTTTGTTTTGTGGCTCTGAGGGTGTACAGTTTCACACTGCTGCTGCGTGACTCCAGACTCTCCAGATTACACGTTTCCTTTCCACAATTGAGAGTGACGTTCCTCTGTCTTAAATACTCCAATCATCACTAACTCACTCTGAACTACGCTTCACCGCCTGGACGCTGAAGCGTAGTTCAGACATCAATAGACAAGGACGTGTAGAGTGACTGGTAAATCATCTACAATCAATAACTCGAATATATATTTATGATATTTGATAAAATGCATTGTATCGTATTCATACAGTCATGTCATCCAACTAAAATAAACAAACTGCGTCGCTATGGAACCTGTGATGCTCTTAGGAGAAAAAATATCTCTGCCAGCGATCAAACACACGCCAGAGACCAAATTGCCAAAAATATATTCAAAAAACAATATTTAATATTTTACTTTAATCATACTTTTTTAAATATTGAAGATAAATCATGCTCATATTGAAACTGCAGCGGATACAAACGAAATATAAATAAATTTTTCATTTTTACAACAGACAAAAAAATAGAAAATAATAGTGATCAAATATAATTAGAATATAAATGATTCTAATTTCTAGTTTTGAAATTATTTTCTTAAAATATAAATTATATAAATAATACAAACACCTATTTTTGAAATTATGCACTTATCTTCATGTAATTTTGTATTATATACATCCAAACAAATTCAAAAGTATAAATTTGAATAATTTATATTCAAACGAAACATTATCACTTCAAATATAATTAAAAAATTTATTTGACAATTAAATGCTAAATGAATGAGTTAATCAGCCTCTTTGTCATTTTTTTAAATAATTTAAATATTACAAAGTTTCGTCTCTGATTTGAGACTTCTTCGGTTAAAAATTTATCTATGCATGAAACCTCAATCGATGACTCCTTAAAACGAAACATTATCACTTCAAATATAATAAAATAATTTATCTGACAAATAATATACAATAAATAGAGACGCGAAACTTTGTAATATTTAAATTATAAAAAAATTAAGAGGCTAATTAACTCATGTTTTAGCACTTCAAATTTTCATTTTTTTGTTTTTTAGCTTTAAGGTTCAAGAAATATATTTTTCTTCTTTACACCTGATGTTGTCCGAAATTTGAGGAATTGTCAGTTTGATTTATCTTTAAAAAAATAACAAGACGTTTCATCCTGAATCTTGGGACTCCATATCGTTTGAAATTGTTATAGATAAAATATAAAAACATATATCACATTTAATTGACTGTTATTCAGAAAATGAATTTAGCAGAATATGGAAATTAATTATAATATTCCAAATCAACTGATGAAGGATTTAGATTGCGGACGAACCGTTGGGTTAATTATTGTATTAAAAATTTGGCTGTTTTCATTCGTCAAATCTTATATTGTAAACAGATAAGTATAATTACGTTTACATGAATGAAATAGGGAGTTACATAGTCTAATAAAGTGACCTGAAGTCAAAAATAGGAAATGAATACAAAATAGAAAAGAAATTACAAAGAAAACGTTATATTAAGTTTAGTGATGTCTTCAGTTTGTAATAATTTAATATTTCTGGTCTTTTGTTTTGTGGTAGAAGTAACACTTTTCTGTTATAAGCTTTTAATTCAACATTTTAATTACAAACATCCGAAGAGGTCCCAAAATTTGGGGATGAAACTTTTTACTTCAAAATTATTTCTTTACGGATTGAATTTCAATATCTTACATTCGCTCTGTTTATTGCAAATGGCCAATCCGTTAGACAGAATTTAATACGAAATTTAACGATGTTCCTCTCAGATAAAAGATAAAATAATTGGTATTAATGAATTCCATTTATTTAATACAATAAATAATAATATTTAGTAAATAAATTTTTTAATTATTTACGTTGCATGTTTAATTATACTTTTCAACTTTTATCATTTACTGGAAGTACGTAATTTTTCAGATTATATGTTAATGTAGTTATTATTATTCAGCCTTTGTTTTTTGTTTTTCATTCATCTTCATTGCTTAGCTGCTGCTTTAACGTTGCCAAACTTTAATATTCTTCTGTTATCAACCAAATTATCGTTTCTTGAAAAAACGCGACATTCTCTTCTAATCTTTATATGGAAATTAGCCTTATTATTATTTAGTCTCACGTAATATATTTCCATATATACTCGGGATAGCTCTCATTATCATTTAAAAATCCTGTGGTCTAGTGGCTAGCGTCGCTGGCTTGGAATCCTGAATGGTCACGGAGATCGGGATTAAGACTGCTGGAGAATCGATACGCTGAGAAACGTGTCACTACAAATTCGGAATGTGTCATGTAAGCTGACAGTCCGCAGTGTAACCGGTAGGCCAAGGCCCTCAATAGGCTGGAGAGTGAAGAAAGAAGAAGGAGAAGCTTATATCTCATTCCCGTTTTGGGATGATCTAAAGTAGCTATGACGTCATCCCCAGGTTGCGGCCATCCCAATTCTCTTTACCCCTGAAGCAATGAACTGCAATTGACTGAAAAATCATTCCCTTATTATCAGCCACTTTCGTAAAGTTACTTGGTATGAGACAGGTACAAACAAGTTATTTTAATTTGAAATCTCCGGGTCTAGTAAACAAAAGGTAAGCAGATCAGTGAGCAATCAGGTAATGGGAAATTATTAGCCGATTGGTTTTCACGTGGATAGTTTCCTATGAAGTATGGCATCGGAGAGATGAATATTACGCCACTCCATTTGCATGCTATTGGTACCTAGTGATATCAGCAGCATTGGAGGAAGCTGGTTAATTACACAGCAGGGCGCATACCTTCCCGCTAATTATAGGGAAGCCTATGAGGCAGTTCACATTCCCATGGTCTAGTCCTAGATCTATGCCCACACAAATCATTTATTACCTTTATTACTTTGTTTAAGTCAATATTGTTTTATAAATTGACGAATCAGGCTATTTCTTTATTTATATTGCAGTGCAATGACACCATTGATGTCACAAACAGGGCATTCTTTTACATCACCACGTTAAGAATACACAACAACATGAAAGATAAAATAAAAATAAATAAATAAAAAGTTAAAAATCACTAATAAGTGTAATGTTTCTTGTCTAATCTGAGGTGAATATCGGAATGTTTGTCCAATTTGTTTGGAACCTGCCGAATCTCCTTTTCCACGAAGGGCACCAATCTCATTTCCGTCCTTTTCTATTGGACCATTTCTCCAATACAATCACACCATCCCCCTCCCTCCACTACTTTGAGAATCCTTCATCTCCTCTTCTCGCACTTCTACCTAAACTTCTCCTTCAGCTTTACCCTACAAAATTTCAGTCTGTTTTCCTGAAGTGTTCAAAATAGTGCCGTTCTCCCTGGGTACATGATGTAATCGATTTTCCGAACAGTTTCTTTCTCCGTATTTAAAAAAGAAGTACGTTCGAGGAGCCTTCAATATTTTTTATCACTCCATATCGTCTTAAGTCTGTAATCCACGCATTATATAATGGCTGAAGTCTTGAAAATTCATGGATTACATGTCACTGATTAAAATTAGTTTATTGACGCTTTTTATAATAACTTTCATGTTTTAAAATTTTTTACGAGTATGTAAATTAAGGTATCAGATCAGATGGTCCGCAACCCAACGACACATTTTAAACTCATCTGCGTAAGTACATTATTGAACGGTGTTAATGGATAACTTTGTAAAGTTTATCCCTACGCTGCCACCATGTATCGTAATCAAACATAATTTGATAAATTGAAGTGGGCTTCCAAACAGTTACACTATTAATATTACAAACTTGTATAAGTGAAAACACTTGATAAAGATGGCAGTGAACACCAGCGAAACGTCGTTGTGTTAACCAATAATGACCCGGGTGTAAGGTCAAGAATTATTTATATATAACATATTTACCACTCACTGCGCCAAGATTTACCGGATGAAGGAAATGTGTTTTAAAGGACATATTAAAACCCTATTAGTTGACAATATCACAGTGATTTTCCTACCTTTAGATTGTTTTTAAAAATTTTAGAAATGAGACTAATATCGTATTGAAATATAATTCATAAAATTTCACAGATTATGAATGCAGAATTAAAAGAAGAAATACTGAGGGTTTTAGAATACATTTAGATCTTTAAAAGATGAGAGGAATCATATAACAAAAAGGAAAAAAGTTGATCAAGTACAGCGCATGGATACTTAGAAAATAGGTCTTAAAATTACTCGTACAGGTCCTTTCGTTAATTAAAGATTATTTCTTACAGTTCACGTGCACTTAGTTGAGTTTAGCTTAATTAATGTGCACTATTCGTTTTATCAGAGATCCAGGATGGGAATGTAACGGATTTAGACAAGTTACTGACACGTCTGACTGACGGGGGAAAGAAGTCACGTCGGAGTAAGGAAACGACAAGTGCCGAGATAGCTACGAGTAAAACTGCCGGATTGGGAATACAGTCGCCGAGGGGACTCCAGAGGGAAGTATGAGATTCACTGTTATGGCCTGTAGAAGAGTCTACGAATATCTTAAGGAGTCTTACGGTTAAATGAGGGTGATAAATCTCGCTGCTCTGATATTGACTAGTAGCTTCTTCACGGCGCTTAAGGAAAAGCTCTTTCAAGGCAAAGTCGATAGTTTACAGATCTTCCTCGTTATTTCAGAGACTGTAATTTCGGTAAACCCACAAAGAGGGAAGAAACCGATATGACTCTATTTAGTATCGAAGAGTTTGGGGAGTTAAATACTTATTGGAGAGACTGTAAGGAATATCTTGAGACATTGCGTGTAATGATAGTATCACTTTTAATCACATCATAATTTTACGTGGTAAACTAAAATGTCAACAGTGTGACCTCCTTGCAGGTCGCAAACGGAAATTTTGTGCCGCTATAATCATCGTAATATTTAAATAGACGTCACGAATAAATATTAAAAATATTATGTATATATATATAAACATTTATTTCCTTGAAAGGGGAAAAAGATAGAGGCACCAGATATTTTTACCAGAAATAACACCAAAACTTTTAGTCCCCAGGAAAACAAAAATAAGGCTGTATAAGACACTAATAAGATCTATAATAATGTATGGAGCGGAATCGTGGACGCTTACTCAGAACGTGTGTGAAAGACTAACCATATTCAATATAAAAGTACTAAGAAGGATATACGGAGATATTAATATAGATCGACAATAGAGAATAAGATACAATGATGAACCGAAAGAAATGTATCAAGACATGGACATTGTTACATATATAAGAATATGTAGATTAGGATGGTTAAGACATGCCAATAGAATGAGGGAAGAGAGAAACGTTTAACTGGTAGTATTTAAACAAGTGGATAGAGTAAGTACAAGGGAAAGCCCAAGGACGAGGTGGTGGGACGATGTACAGATGAACGTAAGAAGGGATGGAAGAAAGTATTCTTGGACAGGTCAAGATGAAGATGTTGGAGGAGGCGAAGGTCCTGCTTGAACTGTAGAGCCAACTGATGATGAATACCAAAAGTTTAAACACAAACAGTTCAATTAAAATCACAGACACGAGAAAAAATTATCAATCGCCTGCTTCTAGCTCACGCCATCTTGCTACAGTACGGTCATCTGACCTCAACCGCCAATCGTACGTATGCGGTTTCCCGCTCTGAGTCGGCCATTTGTAGCACCCAGTCACGTGTACACTGTGTGTCTAGACGTTAGCTGCTCCGATTTACGATTTCTCTCGCAGGAGGTTAAAAAATAAAATGTACGACATCTCTCGCAATCTAGTTTCTTCCTCCTTTTATCTCGCCAATCTTCATCTGGAACGTTCGTCAAGTATGTTTATCAATTTACATTGTCATTTTATATCTTCGTGAAAATTATTCGTAAATATAACAGCGGAATAACAATGTGTGTTAGTTTGGGAAGGGATATTTTGAAGGAATTTAACGAATAAGTCAATTATTCACGTGGATTAAATTCATGACATTTTATGATTTAGTATTTATTATTTTATAAATCAATGAATAAGTAGAAAAAATGTTATAGTCGCTTTTTAATCAATCAATATTTAACGGGAGTTAATACGAGATTTTGTATGAATATTAGGAAATCGTTGCTAAAAATGTAGCGTGGCGTTGTATGGGTGCGAAACGTGGACGACAGGAGCTGCAGAAACGTAAAGAATAGAAGCCTTTGGAACGTGGTCCTATAGGAGAATGTTACAAATCAGATGGATGGGTAAAATAACTAACGAGTAAGTTCTAAGGAGAATAGGAGAAGAGCGAACAATATGGAGTAAGTTGACCAAGAGGAGGGATAGATTAGTAGGCCATGATACGTGGGTCTTTTAAAATTAGCATTAGAGGGAAGTATGTGGAGTAAGAACAGAAGAGAGAGGCCAAGGATGGAATACGCTAAGCAGGTTAGGGAGGATGTGGGATGTAGGTAGTCATGCGGAAATGAAAAGGCTTGCGCAAGATAGGTTAGCATGGAGGGTTGCGTTAGACCAGTCTTGGGACTGAATACCACAACATTATTGGGATGAGATTTTTAAGGAAAGAACAGTGTAAATTATTTTTCAAGACGTGCGTAATTAATTACGGTAGTTGGGAGTGAGCCGTTGTTTACAGCAAGTTCTCAATAGCTGCGCAGTTTGTGTTGGTTGTAGCATGTTCTTGTACCGAGCTTGTTCCCCGTCCCTATAGATTCTTTCCCTTCTCTAGATATGCCAATAAGAATTTGAGGTATTTGCTAAACTTTGTTTCAGCGAAGTTGGGATGCTCGCACAGTGAACTACAAGGTTTGGCCGAAGGAAGAAAGTTTAATACGCGTCTCAGGAACTCCTCCTCCTAGAACAATATGCACAACTTTTGATCCGCGGAGGCAGCTGTTGGTTTGAAGTGCGCGCATCATTATGGAATCAGGTTTGCATTATCTTGTTAGATGGGAGCGAAGGCTTATTGCGCCGCCGTGGAAGGGTTGGGAGGGGGGGGGGGGTTGCGTTCCATTGTTCCAACTGCAGACTGCCTGGAGCAAGCCGCGTTCTGATTAAGAAAGGCTGGATGCGGCTCTGCTGCCTCCTCTCCTGTTGCGCATTGTACGCTCCAATCGCTCACACACGCCACCTACTGCCTAATTTCTCCAATATTCAAAACATACGTTACTTTGATAGCACGAGGACCTGACCCAGACATGGCTTACTCATCGTTTAAGGATTTTGAAGAGCGCTGGAATAAAATATTCAGAAAAGAGGCAATTACATAACCTCTACAGAAGAAAGGCAGCAATAATTAGAATAGAACACAAAAAAAGGCCTTAATCAAGAAAGGAGTAAGACAAGGATGCAGTCTGTCACCCATGCTGTTCAACTTATATATATAGAACAGGCGATAAAGAAAGTTAAAACGGAATATGGAAAATTAATCTTATGCAAGTAGAAGAAATAAAAACCTTACGCTTTGCTAATGAAGTTTTAAGGGAGTCAGAAGAAGACTTGGAAACCATGATAAATGACATTAACGTAGTCCTGGAAAAAGAGTTCAATATGAGGTTTAATAGAGAAAAATTCAAGGTAATGGAGTGTAGTAAGGGAAATAGTGGAATAACAAATGGTGTTAGATTGGGAAGGGACATTTTGACTGAAAATAAGGAATTCTGCTACTTGGGAAGCGTAATAACTAGGAATGGTAGAAGTATAGTAGACATAAAGAGTAGGATAGCACAGGCAAGGAAGGCTTTCGCGAAAAAGACGGATTTACTTACGGGTAATATATATCTGAATATTTAGGAAATCATTACTAAAAATGTTCGTATGGAGCGTGGCGTTATATGGGTGCGAGACTTGGACGATAGGAGTTGGGGAAAGGAAAATAATAGAAGCCTTTGAAATATGGTGCTATAGGATAATGCTGAAAATCAGATCGGTGGAAAGAATCACAAACGAGAAAGTTCTAGGGGAAAAGCGAACAATATGGAGGACGTTTACCAAGAGTAGGGATAGATTAATTAGCCACGTTTTAAGACACGAGGGTCTTGTAAAATTAGCAACAGAGGGAAGTGTGTGGAGTAAGAACAGAAGAGGGAGGCCATGGACGGAAGACGTTAATCTGATTACGGAGGATGAGTGCTGTGTTACTTATAAAGAAATGAAAAGGCTTGCGCAAGATGGTAGGATGGAGGGAGGAAGAAGGAGGGATGAAAAGTGAGAGTGTGGTATGGAAAGGGAGAGTGAGGGAGATGTAGAGCCAGAGGAATGGAGTGGGGAGGAATATACCCTTTTACAAATAGAAGGTCTGTAAATATAATACAAACGTCGTCATTTTAAAGAGACGTTTTATTTATATAAAATATGTATCTAGATGATATTAAAAATATTTTTATAAAAATTATAATTTATTTTTGGACATTTATCGCCCCTATTAAAAGACCGTCGTCGTTATAAAACACAAGTACGGAATTGAAGAATCAGCATAATAAATGTACAATTCTTGAAGAATAAAAACTTATAATTCATTTTAATCTTAATTTTTTTAGTCAATCCGAAAAAATTAGTTACGTAACTGGAACGTGTCAGGCTTTTAGACTTTTTAAAACTGGGAACTATTTCGGCGTAGTGATCGCTATTGGAGTGGTATTAAACTTCTTCAACAACGGTCTTGTTTGTTGCTATATATATATTTTAACTACATAACATTTAGTAGGCCTAATTAAGGCTGAAAGGCTAAGAGAAAACTCATACTTCGAGAGGCCCTTATTTATTTTTAATAGAGTTCCCACTTCACTTTTCATTACTAATTAATTATTGAAGCTTAAACACGTAAAAATAGTAAATAAAAAATGTGCTACCTCGTGAAGAACCTGAAAATGTGCTAAATTGATGGAGGTTAAATATAAAACATCTATATGTTTAAATAAAATTGCCGAACTGCACGTTTCAGAGAAAAATACTAAAATTCACTGAGATTTATGTTTGTTACTTTTATTGCGTAAAATACTGCAATTGACCAGAGCAGTTTACTCGAATGACGAAAGCATAATATTGCCCGAAGTGTTATAGTCACTATATCCAGGACTCCCATATAAAAATATTAATAAAGTGGTATGGGAAATCCTGTCAAAGATGTTACGTCATTTTCCGTATCTGACGTCATCGTGATGAACAGGATTTGCCTCGTAGGATGAAAAATTTTGGGAATACGGAAAAATCCATTTCCCTGTAATTCCCTACTGGCAAGAGAAGAGTACAGTTGGCAAGACTTGCTACTGGAAGGTGTAATGTGCGGAATCACCCTCGTCATCTGCGACAGACTCCAGTCGAGGAGTCGGGGGTGTGGGGGGGGGGAGGGGGGAAGAGCTGGAGAACGTACCTTCCAGTCATTGGAGCGGAAATGAGGCGGGAAATGGACCCAGGACCTGAATTAGGTAGGCCGCTGATAGGGTACAGTCTCTTGAATGACGCTGGAATCTACTAATTGGATATTATCCACGGGCACAGACAAAAGAATTACTCTCGTTATTAAATCCGAGTGCCTCAATTATATAGGGTGGACTAACTATGTACCTCATATAAAGTGAAATATTAATGACAGTAGAAAAATTTCGTTTCTCCTTGAGAGATAAATTTGTTGCATTGAACTCCTATTGGTTGCTTTTCGTCACTGTGTTTTTCCGTTTGCGGAGGAAACCATTGACAAGTCAACAGTTGGTTGTCAGCCATAGCCATCGCCCAATATATACAGATGACTCTTATTTCATTGCATCTTTATCCATACTTTTAGAGAAGTTTATTTTGCACCGTTTTTATATATTTTAAGTTAATTAACTGTTTTATAGCACTCTATCACGGGGTTTTATTCATTCAATTGGTATTCTTATATGTCGTACATAAATACGTTTCTTAAAAAAAATTATTTGTACTGATTACATGCAAACTTTTAGTTCCTAAGAAAAATACCTACCGATACAAAAGCCATTAGCAACGAGTGTGGTATTTGGGAGGCGAAGAAAAAAATCCTGGAAACACAAATCTGAGAACCAGAATGCAAAGTCGAAGGTTGAGCCGAGGTTGGCATTGAAAACGAAACTAATGTAGAAAAGAAAAACTCCTAATATTAATACGTATCAGATGCTGCTGTTGTAGTTAAGAGTCCTAAGACTGGTCTGATGCAACTCTCCATGCTAACCTATCTTGAGCAAGCCTTTTCATTTAATCTATCCCTTCTCTTGGTCAAAGTCCTCCAAATTGTTCTCTATTCCCCTTTTCTGATTACAACTTCGAGGTTAGTTACCCTATCAACCCACCTGATTTTCAGCATTCTCCTGTAGGACCACATTTCGAAATTTTTTTATTCTTTTCCTTCTTTTGGTAAAGTCTTTCTTGCCTGTATTATCCTACTCCTGTTATTATGCTACCGAAGTAGCAGAATTCCTTAACTTCCTTCAAAATATCCCTTCCCAATCTAACAGTCTTATACTACACTCCATCACCTTGGCTTACCCTCCATTAATGCTCATGTTGTACTATTCTTCCAGGACCCTTTTCATACCATTTATGATGTTTTCTAAGTCTCCTTGAGGCTCAACTAATTCCACAATATCATCAATAAACCTTGCGGTTTCTATTTCTTCTCCGTGAAGTATGATTCCCTTTCCATATTCCCTTTCAACTTTCTCCATCGCCCGTTCGCATGGGCGACAAACTGCATCCTTGTCTTACTCCTTTCTGCTTTATATTTTTAATATAAAACAAACTATACAAATTATCTGAGTTTTATATTTTGAACAATTGAAATTGATCTGATTTACTGTTACGTGTTGATAGAAAATAAGTCCGTATGATATAAAAGGAACGGAGTAACTGTTTACTAAAAGAAAACTGCTTTTGGAAAACTATAACATGAGGACGTGTCTGTCAGATAATAATAATCCATGTGAATCATTTAGGGAAGAAACGGTTTCTGAAAATAGTTGGTCATGAAGAAAAGGTCCAATTTGAAATTTCGATTTGGACAGTAACTGAATATCCAAACATTATAGTCATCAAGCCATAATATTTTTTTATAATTAAACACATTACATACAACGCTTCGAACACAATTTTGGGAATTATTCACGTTAATAGATATTTATTGAAATTGAACGGATGAAAATATTAGGAAATAGAGGTCTGTTTCTGGGAATGCGTGTAATGACGTTGTCCATTAAAAAATTAAATACGGTAACAGAATTTCCTATAGGCTACACCATAGAATTTCCGTGTAACGTCTCTAAATTACTTTCAGCGTCGTGGAACTAATCAACGACCTTCTAATACTCAAATTTCTATCAGCAAATTAACTAACACACGTACGCGCCTGTTTACATTATTGCGATTTAATCTTGAAGGGTCTTTAAACTGTCTCGAAAGGTTCCCCAAATTATCGACATTAATTATCTCTTGCAGCCTCGCTTCGTAATACAGAGAATCTTCCTCACTTCTTTGCACAGTGACATCTGGTGAAGTGCAAACAAACCCGTGAACATTTGCGGCGGCGTGTCAATGTTATTTTATTAAGCTAAGCGGCTGAATAACGAACTGAAGATGAGGTTGTTTTATCTCTGACTGAGGCGATCTGTCGCCCACTTCTTCCCTATTGTCGCGCTGGAATTCAACTCAAAAAACTTAATCTCCGTTATTAAAAACTTCTATTTGTTTCAGAATTTCAGGTCTTTATCCTTACCCGACAACATTTTCGCTAATGAATGATATTTTCCTTGTAATTAAAAAGTATAGTTTGAGGTCAAAGAGTAGTAGTAGTGGTCAGAAAATTAATTTCGATTCACACGTTTTATTAATTAAAATCAAAAAATTGTTATAAAATAAATGATTACACATTTGAAAGGAGCTACTGTTACAGCCAAGTTAAAGAATTGGTTGGGTGTAGTTAGTACATCTCCAGTCACTAATTTGTAGGTAAACGGCTATTCACTAAAATTGAGCAACCCTTCCTCTATGCAATAAGCAATACACTATAAAGAGGTTTGAATATATAATTGTTACATTTGCTATTATATTAGCACATATTAAAATTTTTGTTGTCGTGGTATTCTGGTCTGATTCAACCCTCCATGCTAACCTATCTTACGCAAGCCTTATCATATCCTCATAACTATCACAACTCACATCTTCTTTACCTATTCCATCCTTGGCCTCCCTCTTCTGTTCTTACCCCACACTCTTCCCTCTAATGCTAATTTTACGAGATCCTCGTGTCTTAAAACGTGGCCTATTAATCTATCCTCCATTCTCTTAGTCAACGTCCTCCATATTGTTCGCTTTTCCCCTACTAAAATTATAAGTAACATATTTATATATATAGTAACACTAGCTATTATACTGTCTTTAGAAAGGCTTTGACTTGAAAAGAAATCAGGAACAACGCAACATTTCACTTCACTATTTTCGTGCTTTTCTTGGAAATTTTCGTCATTACTCACTTCATTGGTTACAGCTACAGCTTTGTTTACGCTGAACAGATCAAGAAATACAATAATTAATTATATAAAAAAATCGAATAAATTTACAATCAAATTACGGGAAAAGTTATCATATAATTAAACCACATTTGGGACTTCACGACGTAGTTTCTTCAAATATTAAATTACGACGTACAAATAGAAGCCTAATTGTATAAAAATCTCAAGTAGTCTACCCTGAGAAAGTCTCAAATGTGGTGACGAAACGTCGGATTAATTTGAATGAAAACTTTGTTTCAGAGTTTGTAATAAATTTATTTGATTTAAGTATGGTTAAAAACAGGCTTTAATTTATTTAGTTTTAATATAAAACACTGAAATGTTCACTGTAGCTTTTCATAGCCTTCCTCTAAACTTGTAAGAAATGTATATGAGAAGAGATTCTACTTGAATAAAGTTTTTAAGAGACTGTAACGGGAAAAACGTAAGGATATAATTTATTTATTACAAGACATTACTGGAGGAATAATAAATGGAGTTCTAAGTCTACGATAAGTGGGGAGAAAGAGGAAGACATGGGACGGTTAAAGAAAAATTTCAGGACAGGATAAGGCGGAAAAAGAAAATTTAGAGACCAAGTTCATAGACTAGACTGGCAGACAACAGGACATGTTTTCAAATATTTAAGCTGATATAATTGGAAAATCTGCGAAGTTTCTTATTGTAATTGCTTCAACGTGTCTAAATATAGGAACGAGATTGTAAATTTTGTACTCTGAACAGTTATGAAATACTTATCAAAAGAAGCCAAACGGACCGAGTATTTTTATTTTCTCTTCTGTAATGAAAACTGGTCCAGTAAGAACCTGTAATGATTGACAACTCGTATAGGTAGAGCTTCAGTAATAAACGCATCAAATCAATTAAGCAACTAATTTATAATAACCGAGACCTGGAGCTGCCTCCAGTCCACGAAACCTTCGCAACTAAACCGATAAGATGCAGAAAAATACTTTTTACTCCTGTGGAGGAGATATATGGCGTCTGTTTTTTTACCCAGTCGGGGGGTTTTCTTTGATGTTATTATTGCACGTTAAAATGTAGCAGTTTCAAGTTTCCAAATTTTAGAGCCCGCCCACTCCTGGCGTCACTAATAACCACGTTACGGTTCACCACGGCTTTAAATAAGAAACTATCGTAAAATTTGTGCTTCCATAAACATGAAAAACAAAACTTGGAGACTCGTATCTTAGAACTAAGGAAACTTGAGACAAATAGTCTGGGTGGCTGTTACAATTATTCAGGAAAATTGTCTCTCTAACAGATTTTATTGCTAATAATCGGAACGCGTTGAAATTCACAGTGTTTACCAACATACGAAAGAATGCAATTCAAATTGCACGTCTCAAAAATATTATGTAATACACTCTAACATGAAATCGGGTCTCAGCCCTTGAGGTAGGCGAACTGATACGGATGCATTGTTATCGGCGGCACATTGGTAGCCTTTGACAAAAGGAAAATATTGTTGAGAGCGCCGCAGACGCGGGCAAGAAACGTCAGAATCTTACAGAAACATTCAGGCGGTTGTAGGAAGGAGAACTATTTACTCAAAAACAATTGCCGCTACAACGGCAATGAGTAGACGGAACAGTAATTAAATCTAAGTTTACGTGGAGAAGGAGTGAGTGAGGAAACGGTATTATTAAAATAGTGAAAGTGGAACAAAACCACAACCTGACGTACTTCATTATCAGCACTCGTAAATAAAGTTTTTTTTTAAAATTATTTTTCGTAACTTTTATTCAACAAATTATTTGGGTGCTCAGTAAATAAAAACTCATGAATCAATCGACGGCAGAGTTTAGCCGAGGAGAATTGGAGCAGCTTGTAATTCGTCCAGAAACATATACTTGCTAAATTATTTCCTCGGACAATATAACAGCATGGTTAAAGTTGTTTTCAACCTTGCAGATTTTTATAACTCTTCGGAACATTAATTGTGGTACCTCAGAGTGACGCGAAACGTCCTGGCCGGCCAGTTAAAGTGGCAAGTCCTTCACTTGAAACCCACACGAACGACATTTTTCATCAGACCAACTTACTACTGTTGAACAATTAGCAGAAAATGTTGAATTAAATGTGGGCACCATTCGTAATGTGCAGCAAAACATATTTTTAAAAAATGTATTTAAAAACTAGCTAACCCCCGCGACTTCGTTCGCGCCGAAATAGTTCTTTTTATTTTGCTCTAAAAACGAAACAACAGGTACAGAATTTTGTTAAAGTTGAATTAATTGAATATATAAAAACTACGGTATCATCTATTTATGATCGCTTCAGGGCAAACCTTATAACTCGCAGTTGGTTTATAACAAGTCCCGCTATCATACGTTTCGGGGCCAATAAAAATTTATTAATAAAATTAACCTGACGCGTCAAATAAAACCAATTAACGTATGCATATTTTTGACGATCCAAAGAAGTTTATTATTTCTCAGGGAGTTAGATCTCTGCCAACAATAGGTTAATATCGGCGCCAATGCTACTTCAACAATGGATGGACTGTTTTGGAGCATAAACAGATCAAGAGTAGAGGCAACCCGAATTCCGATTGGAGACTTTAATGCGCGTATAAGAAATATATATATTGAAATGAAATATGCCCGAATATTTCAGATAAATCTCTTGTTTTTAAACCCTCAATTTTTCATTGAAATCAGTTGAGATTTTTCGGAACCTATTTCAGAGACAGGTTGTCATGGACAGACATAAACTTCAGTTTAATTTATTATTGTTTCGTAACACTTAACCAGTGTTATTATTTTATATTGACGCGAATATTTAGCAAAACAGACAGCTAGGTTTGGGAGATCAGATAGAGAGGAAAGGAATAATCATCAGATATAAAAAGAAGGAGAGGGAGAAAATCAGAGAAGGCCGCCCAGAAACGTAACCACACGAGCTGACACCACACGCTTAATTCACAACATCTTAACGTTTACTTGAGATATAAAGTATCTGCGTACAGTATCACTTATTACGTTACCAATTTTGTTTTAAATGATTCATGAAGTATATAATTATCCTGTATAACCCTTTTACAACCTGATCTAACTTCACCGTTGTAATAATTTTTTTTATGAAGCCGTAGGGTTGGCACGGAATGAGGTTAAAAATTGTTTTTTATTAGATAGTATGAGCGAGTGGAGTGACTGTTTATTGCCGCAGGAGAAGGCTAATTATTCGCGAAGAAGCCTTGGAGCACGACAGCAGGCAAGTGTGTCTTTATACGGCTGCGAGGGGCGACGCTCCAGGCTGCACCAATTACCCTTCCTACTTTAAGGTTATCTTGTCTGCCTGCCTGCCACAAGTATCTAATTATTTACTACGAAACAGTGTCCTACCAATATCCTTACGAACAACGAACACGATATTATAATTCATCCTTGTCCGCTCCGTTGACGAACTTACGATTTTGTGTGAAATATTTTGCTCATACGACCCTGAGTTTAGAGAACGAGAATTGTTAGTTTTAAGAAATTAATTTGGATAATTTTTTATGTTTATTTATGTGTAGTGTTTAAATAAGAAAGAATTGCCAGCTTAAAGTTTATAAATGACAAATTTGTATTATTGTCGTAAATTTATTTAGGATGAAGTAAATATTTATCTTTTTTATTATAAAAGTTCATTCTTAAAATATTAATACTACACTAAAATAAATAATATTCCCCCTATTCATTTCAAGTTATTGGTATCACTTCTTACGTTGACACAACGAATTTTTTTCCTAATGTGAGGCATTTCGCTCATAGTTCTCGAGAAGAAGAAAAAAATTGGTTCTGCATCTAGAATTTCGATATGGTTCCACTCAATTTGACTGTTATTCATTTATTATGTGCTTAAATAAAACGGAATAATTTTATAAACTGCTTTTACTGTTCTTCATGTGCTCCGAAATGGGTATTTTTAATGTTGTTTTTTTTTTGCATGCTGATTCTATATTTAAATGTCTGATAAAATATTTAGTTTATAAATTATTGTTATGAACGACGTTACAGTAAAAATTAAAGTTTAAATAAGGCCAAAAACAGACAAAAAATTGGTGAAACATAACAAATCGTTCAGCTCTAAGGTCGGACAAGCATCGCCTTGCTCTACACCAGAAAAGTATTCACAATACCGGGATAATTTTATACAACAGCCTTCCTTCCGCCAGAGGTTAAAAATAGTAACTACAAAAGCTTCGTGAAGCAGAGTAAAACTATTCTTTTAAATGGCGCGTTTTACTCGGTACAGGATTTTCTTAATCGTCCTTCTGGTATTTAAATCAAGGTTCCTGCAAAAAGTGTTGAATGAGCTGCCTTATAAAATAGCACATCACATATCTTAAAATTTCTATTCAGTTTTTTCTGCTCTTTTGTTTGTTTGTTTCATGTATTGCCTGGAGCTACGACAGAGGGAAGGACAGTTTCCTGGTCCAAGTAGTTAAAACTCCATTGCGTGTTCCTCAGTGTGTGCTTGTTTGTGTTTCCCAGTGTGTGTCCGTGTTGTGTTTATATTGACTTTTGTCTATATACACTTTCTTTTACTAATTTATTTTAAGTTTATTTGTCTTTAATTATTTACTTTATTTTGTTCATTTTTAATTTTTAATGTATGACGTATCCTATTTCCTCAATCGAGGATTAATGGAAACAACAATAAATCTAAATATAAACTATAATATAAAATCGACTACCTGATGTGGACCGTCTTCAGGTTGAACTGTTCAACCTAAATAGGGTCCACATCAGGACCGAAACATGTAGTCGATTTTACAGTTCATGTTTTAATAAACTTTAATTTAAACTTAGAGGCATTAATGACGCTATAGTATAGTTTTGTACTCTCATCAGGTTATTAAGTCTTCTCGGTAAAAGTTCTATTTATTTGTTGATTCTAGGTTCGGAAATAGAAGTTTTGAAATGTCAAGAAAATTCACATTTTAATTGTTACCGTCGTACAGTGATACAAAAATGTTTTTTTTGTTTCGATACATGAAGTGTTTCGTGTGATCTTATACGTCGAGACACTCGCAACATGGTAAAACAGTTGCGCCACACATTGCGGAATTTTGTTAAAAGTAGGGCACAGCTTAATGTGGGGGGTGGGGGGGCAATAAAAACGTCATGCGAATTTAATTCATGCAAATAGGCACTCGATCTTACTTTAGTTTAAAGAATATGAATTTTGTGGAACATCGTGGAAGCCTTGTAACAATTCAGAGCGTGCGTCGCTGACACGAATTCAGCAGCGAAGCAGGCAGAGGGAAAAGAAATAAATTCCGTTCAAGAACGAGTGTTACAGGATAGTTCATTGTTTATTCATTGGCCTCTTTCGTATTGACGCCACGTCCCTACTAATTGCAACGGCCAAGTCAGCAGCAAGCATCTAAATAGAAATGAAGCGGGCTTAGCAGAGCGGATTTACATAACGAAGTCATCCCGGCAAAGAGAACCGTTTTCTCTTCGGCAGTTCCTACCAATGAACGTAGACGCTCCTGCAACCTAGGTGAAATACAATGACATTCATCATCATTTAGGCAGAGGCTATCCTTCAAACCTTGCTCATATTATAATAATTAGAAAAAAAGTAGCCAAACTGATATAATAAATGCCGCTCATCGTTTCTGCAACCCTTGTTGCTTTTGCCAGGTGATTTAGAAAGCGCAACGGTGCCAAGAATGAAGACCGAATACACCAAGTGACGAAGAGAAACAAAATTCTTTCCATGAAGCGTTGTGTGCTATTCATTTCATCACTTGATTTTGTCTGTAATTTGGTTATTTCTTTGTCAATTTATTAAACTTTCAAATAAACATAAAAAAGCGACCAATTTTCAGTCATAATGGAAATAAAATTTATTCAGTTACCACTTTCTCTACTCATCACATTTGGGACTTAATTTATACCTATAGATTAAATTGAAGTGTGTCTGTCTATCTGTCCGTCCGTCTGTCCGAAATGGCTCAACTGATTTCAATGAAAATTGAAGGGTTTGTAAAACGGAAATTTAACTTAAATATTAGTGAATATTTCATTACGATAATGATATTGTAATAAAATATAAATAAATATCTATATATTAATTGTACTTGAAGCTTTCTTTTCTATACGTGCGTTAAAATCTCTGAAATGGATGCGAATTTCCATTAGTTTGATCTAATTATTCTCCGAAACGACTTGACGGATTTCAATAAAAATTTCAGGGTTTGAACCAGGAATTTTAACTTAAATTTTCGTGTATGTTTCATTTAGATATATCTTGAAGAGTTTCGAAGATATTTATATAAATATTTATAAATCTATTGAATTGCCGCCCGAATTGTTCATTTTTATTGGTTCCGAAACGTATGATGAAACGTTCTAAACCAACTGCGTAATATTTTTACACGACCCATCATCTTTTCCCGAAAGTATTTTTTTTTCCATTCACGTTTTAATTTTCAACCTTGGAACTTCTAATTCAAATTTAATTGGATTTCCTAGTAAAAGGGGAAGTAATTAACGTTACGCTGAAAATAATTTCGTCCATCAGTTTTAGAGTTAAACACTGTTAACGATATCCAAGATAATTATAGTTTAATTAAATTGATATATTATATTATAAAGTTCTAATTGTTTCTAAATAAAAATAATGATAATGGTGAAAATTAAACTTAAAATTAAGACATCATTATGCTACGAGCGTAATGTCGGTTTTTTTGATTTCCTAAAAAGTAATTAGGAAGAATTAAAGTTTCGGTGGTTGAGTAAACAAGTTTCTCTTCTCCTCTACTGTCATTGATTTCTGAGCAGTTGTTTTAGGCGGATTACAGTAACACGATAAAACATTTATCTGTGTTAGTAAAGGCCTAAAGCCTGACTGCTGCAGATTTTTGAGGATATATCTGATCTTTTTCGCGTATTTTGTTTTTAAAAATAGTAAAATTACCCTATTTTTCTCATCCCGAGTAACTGCAGAGTAAAAGAACTTCTTAATTTAATAAATTGGCTTTTATAGGGTAATTTTTTATTTATAAAAATTAAATATCCAACGTTAAGTATAACAAATAAAGAAGTCAATTTTGAGCAAAAAATTAATATTATTATGATACAATTAATATAATTATCCACGAATGTGAGCGAAACGTTGTAATTATGTTAATTAAGTGTTAACTAAAATAATTTTGGATGTGTTTTTTTATTTTAATTATATTGGTGAAAGCATTAGTTGAATTGTTTCGTTAATTCTTCTTATCTGAGGTAATATATTGATAAAAAATGACTTAAATATTTCCCGCAAGTATTCCATTTTAAACTAGAAAAATGGCGTGCCTGCATAATATGAACGGAAATAAAGTCTCATAATAATATAAACGTATATGTTTAGGCTTCGAAGTGGAAAGAACTATATTATTCCACGGTGAGTTTGAAACAGTTACTTAAAAGAAAATTTCGATGGAATTTTTAAAAGAGACAGTTATTTGATGCATCAGAGTTCATCCAGTAAAAACAATATTGTAATTAATACTCATCGTATGATTCAGCAGTGTAATCTCTCCGGGTCAGAGTGGACCAGCCTCTGGGAACTTGTCAAATTATAATTCCAGCCACTTCCATACTTATTCATCCCTATTAAATAATACTACTTATAAACTACAGTAATGTCTCCTAGTTGACGCGGACATAAGAATGTTATTTATATTTGTGTAATACATAGAATAAACCAATAATTACACTCAATATATTTAATTAACTTACTCATCTCCAATCTGCAGCTACATACGACAAAACTCAAAGGCAAAGACAATTCTCTCTTCTCTAAGAACAACAATCAAAAAGACTCCCGCTCACACGTTGTTTAGTTAAATTAAAAAAAATTGGTCAAACCGGTTTTATTTAATTATTTGGACAACAGACGTTAGTTGATTTGATACTGTTAATTTTATTATTCAAGGGTAAATGTGAAATTATTACTTATATTTGGTAACCCCGGTTAGATTCATTATTTTTCTTTATATAGTGTAATTCAATACATATTCATATAGGATTCAGATATTCGTAAAGGAAAAAATCTTTTTGGAAGAATGTTTCCCGAGGTTTTATCTCCCCACTTGTGACCCTCTCGACGACGAGTCCAATATTGCTTAATGGAGGAAAAAGTTCCCCTTAAATCGAATCTCGCGTGGAACGTGTTAAGATTTATTTGTAAATGAAATATTAGTGACATTATTTCCTATTAACACGATCCATGACTTCGGTGGAAAATAAAATACATTTCCCTCTTAACGCTTGAAAAAGACAAATTTACATCGTTTTACTTTTATCCCCACTTAGAAAACCGGGAATTTGGATTCAGAACCTAAACGAACAGACGATAAAACTACATTTTATTATCATTATAAGGGGGTTGGCGTGGAAACGGGATTCGTCTAAATAATCTGTTCCATTTAAAATAATAAATCACAGTTATATTTAGTTTTACGGTTCAAAACCAACCTGGTATTCCCACAGTTTGGTTAACAAGTCCTGAGTAACTAAAAACACGATCTTTTATAAAGCAAAACATGGAAGTAATTATAAAAATTTAGGAAAAATATCCATGATTTGACGTAGGTTTCACCTGGCGAGGAATAAGGTTATATCTCCTATTAGAAACGATTCTTTCCTCCGCGAGTGAAAAAAATTTAGATTATAACGACAGAAAATTTATTGGTGTTCGTAATGCAGGAGAAATGCCAATAAACGAACAAGCTGACAATTAAGTGCAGTAAATAAATAATAATTGAGCCAAATTTGTCAGCAAAAAAAATATTTTAATATATTTGAGACGTTTCGTCCTTATTTGTGGCCTTCATCAGGTAGATAGGCAAAATAAGAGGACTAATATCCTTTTGAGAGGAAACATTCCCGTACAACTATCCTTTTTCGTATGGAGGAGAAATGTCAATAAACGAATAATCTGACGATTAAGTGTAATAAATAAATAAATAAAATAGAGCTAATTTGTCAGGAAAAAAAATATTTGGTTGATATATTTGGAGACGTTTCGTTGACTTTGGCAACTTCATCAGGTAACTAGACAAAAAAGGAGGACTAATATCCTTTTGAGAGGAGAAATTTCTGTACAACTATCGTTTTTCGAGTGGAGGAGAAATGTCAATAAACGAACAATCTGAACATTTAAGTGCTAAAAAATAGAACCAATTTGCTGCAAAAAAATTAGTTAATATACTAGCGACGTTTCGTCCAGATTTGTGTAGTAGTTCGTCAGGTAACTGGACAATAGAAAATGAGGACTAATATCCTTTTGTGAGGAGAAATAATTTCTGTAAAACTTTTGTCGCATTCTTAAAATATCGTCAGTCATGCGGAATGACTTGAAGAATTAAAATTTTTTAATCTATATAGAACTAAGCTAGATGGAACGGTGGGAGTTGTTATTTATAATAACGTATATAAGGCTTTTTTTGGTATTTACTATTAGTAGAGTTGGGCTGGCATTTGCCCGGTGGTAGAAGTGATAAAGCTAGAGTACAAATGTAAATTGATAAATTAAAGGAACAAAGATAAATTTCAGAAAAATATAAAAAATAGAATTTTAAAATACTTTACGTCCCTTTTTATTTTACAAAAAATAAGTTCCTGTCTTTTCAGTGTTTCTAACTTATTTTTGAAAAGATTTGTATTCTTAGGAAAATCTTATAATAGCCTTTCAGCCAAAGCATTCCAGTGCCTTATTCCTCTGTTTACGAAGGACACATTCGTTTTTTGGTCCCTTTCCTTTATTTTGTAATTATGGTCACTTTTAGAGGAAAAAAAATAGATATACTTAGCCGCTTCCTCATTTCTGCCCATGCCCGAGTAAGCTTTTTAGAGTGGCCCAAGAGCGTCGTTGTCTGTAACTAGAGAAGTGTAATGATGGAGTTGTCGTGACTCACATGGCCAGACGAGAGCAGCCGCCAGGACGAGAGCGAGGTGCATGGTGGAGTCGTCACATTGGCATGGGGATTCGCGCACCGCACCGCACACGCAGCGTCGCGCCTTCCCGCAGACTGCTGTGCGCCGACAACGCGGCCGATTCTCCCGCGCGATCCCGAGGAGGGGCGGCGACAGCGCAGGTCCGCTCGATATCTCCAAATCGAGGGCATTACTTCACATTAAACTCGTACAAATTATGGCCTTCCTTCCTTACTCACTTGCAATTACACTCTATTTTTAATTTATTTCGTGCCACCAACTCCCTGTCACGTGTTAATGAGTTCACCACCCTTCTTTCGTTCTTCCTTCCTTCTTCGACAAAACAAGAGTTCCCTTCGCCAACCAACCCTTGGCGCTGCTGCGGTGCACTCGCTTCTCTCGGCTACGGGGGGGGGGATTATTATTATACTCATCTTTCAAACGTGTACAGTGCCCATTAAAAATAATGTCAACCGTCAGCGTTATAGAGTGTTATTTCGAGATCACAATTAAAGAGTAATTCAAACACTTTTAGATAAGCACGTGCGCTCTGCTGTCCCAAGTAGAAAGCCACTAAGTCTAAAAAAATGCTTTTCAGAAATCAAGTGGTGAATATTTAGCTTCGGCATTTACATAAACCACTTATCCTTTTGAAATTGTTTTAACCGTACCAATAAATGTGAATTTGGTTTTATAAATTAATTATAATACATTTGTCCGTGAAATATTTTCAAAAAACGAAAATTTTTTACTTACTGCATTTCTACTTTGAACGGCAGCGCTAGGGGCAAAATCACCATTCTTTAGTTATTTTTCGCATCGTTAACTTTTGGAGAGGTCTACGTCAAAGTTGGTTTCCCAAAGTTGTTATGATTACATCCTTTTTTTTTTGCTTTATAAAATTTTGTGTTTCCGTTCCGCTACTACTTGATGATTTGCCAGAGTTGAGAGACAGAATTAAAAAGGCTACAACTTCAGTTATTCAGGACTTGGTAACCAAAGTGTGGGAAGACCTGGTTAGGTTTGTGCCGTAAAACTGAAGATAACTGTAATTATTACTGTCCACTGTGAGCGGACTGTTATTTTGAGATGATCACAATTGAAGAGTAATTCAGACTCATGCGCTAGTGGGAAACTTGGCTTTCTTTTAGTTATTTATCGCACCGTGGACTTTTGAAGAGGTGAGGACTAGGCCAAACCACTAACATCAAGGTTGATGTCCAAAAATAACTATAATTACATCATTTTTTTTTACTTTTTAAAAGATCGTGTTTCCGTTCCGCCACTATCTGCTGATTTGCCAGAGTTGAGACTCAGAATTGAAAAGGCTTTAGCTTCAATTACTCGGGGCTTTAGAGAATGTAGGCTTCGCGGGTGTATGCATTGAATATAAACTTCTCGGATTTTCACCCGCGTTATACCATTTCTGAAACACAACGTTTCGACAGCTATGTCCGCCATCGTCTTCAGGTAACTCGCGGCTTGTTAAGAGAACTGTGGGAAGATCTGGTTGGATAATTGCCGTAGTATCGTTCAACCAACTCATAACCAGGAGCTCAGTCTGGATCGAATTGACTCTCGTATTCCGTGTGTAGCTTCGTACTCGTAATTGGTCGGGAAGTCTGCAGAATCCGTCAGCCGCGGTTATGAGCGCCACACGAAACAAGGAGAAAACTCTTCCGTGAAAATTTTAAATAGTTTTAACAGCGACCCACCAAACCATAAATTATCATTCGTCGTCCACTCGCGAGATGGTCTTAATACCTCCCACCGTCTGCTGAATACGTAACCATGATGACGTCACGAGTCACTCCTTACACGCATTACTGGACGAATATGCACAAGGCGAGAATGTAATTGGGTATCAATGGAGCAAAGTCTTCCAATTTTTAATATTTATAAGTAAACACTTATTTTAAATTAATCGTGTAATTCATATCCCATAGCAACGATGTGTTGATTCCGTTGACTTTTACAAATTTATATCAAAAATGACTTCTACATGCAACGGATCAGAACTAGTCTTCAATTTTAACATTCTTTGGTCCGTTATACGTCACAGCTCCATCTCAATTTACTAACATTTTTCACCCGCCACGCCTTTATCGTCGTCCTTCAGCGATATAACTCTCTGCTCCAGCGATTATATACATCCTACATTTCAGAGACCTTTACACAATACTCGCGATACTTTTGAAACTCTAACAGAATCGGACCACTACAACAACACATCACACGCCACGCTATTTCCCGGGAAACTGTATTTGCCTTTCTATTGTCTAGTGCCTATATTAATTTATTATTTCTTGGAGAAAATTTTAAACCATAAAACAGTCAAAACACAATTATTTATTTGTTTTAAATACAGGAGCTTTCAGACTACTTGTCCATAATCATTTTTAAAAGACTGATTTTCAATTTAGTATGATGATAATTTTTTCTTATTTTAATCAGTCATTTAAACAACCGAAACTATAATTTTATCTTGATTTCAAAATTTATTTAGAAGAAGCTTTCTGGATTGCCATAGTCATCTACAAAATAATTTTTTTGGAAACATTACAATTTTTTATGGAATTTGTTTAAAATTATGACGTAAAACAATTTTCTCTCTCTATGAGTTCATGTTTAAAAATATTTTATATACCCTCATGTAATTTAGTATGTATATAAAATTTCTAACTTACAATAAATTTTGAAATCAAAATTAAATTATAGTTTTGGTTATTTAAGTGACTGATTAAAATAAGGAAAAATTATTATCATAACAAATAAATAATTTTTTTTATATTTTGGACTGTTTTAGGGTTTAATTTTTTTCCAATTACTATTTGATGAATACAGTTGTTTACAGTGTCTAATGAATTTAATACAGAAAAAAATATATTTGAAAAGCAACTATATGTTTCGGTCCTGATCTGAACCCTCTTCAGGTTGAACTGAATTACTAAGCATGAAATTATAACATTACAAAGATATTGCAAGAGAGACAAAAAATACAGTAAATGAAGAAACAAAAAGACTAAAATATTAAAAAAAACAAAGATAATAAATATACTTTGATAAATTACCATTCATATATGAACTACTGAGCAAATCAGTGTCAATTTTTACATTCAAAGTATTAATGTTGTGTTTTATGTGAAGCATTTCTGAAACCAATCGGGATTTGTAGTTACTGTCTTGGTCTAATTTTAGTCTGTTTTTGACCTTATTTAAATTTACGTGTTATTAATTATTATAGTTAGTCTTAAGAAATGTATACTCTTCTTTTTGTTGATTGCAATTTTTTTGTCTTTGAACTTTCTAATTGTAACCTTATATTTTGACGTATCCTCTGTTCTCGGCCTAGGAATAATGCGTTAAATAATAAATGTAAATTGATGTGAGTGAGTGTAGAATTTTTAATGAATTAATATGACTAGTGTTGAGTATCTCTTATTCTCTTAAATTGTTTATGATTCATTTTTACATATTTATATATTATTTAATGTGGCTCTTACTGTAAAGTGAGACGTTTTGAAGTGTGTGATAAGCGCTTGCTTTTCATTGTGTTACACTGATAACGGCTGACCTTTATTGAAACACTTGTTAAGACGTTCATCTTATCTGAACAGGGTTTTCCCTTCCCCGCAGAATTCATGAATATTTTGTGGGACAAAACAGGGCTTTCAATTCCCCGATTCCGTTAGTCTCCAGTCTCGATTCGCGGCCTTCTGCTCGATGCCGGAAGAGGATTTCTTCCGTCCCTTCACTCCACATTAGTGCATCTGAGGCCAAAAATGTTAATGTTCCTGATTGGGACGTTGGCTTCGGGGGAAAGTTTCCATTAAAGTCAGTGGCGTGTTTGAGCGGACATCTCCACCGCTAATTGCTCTCCCGCCACCTCGTTACCCGGGTTCGCGACGCCATCGCCAATTACGCCTGTCCCTCAACAGGCCCCGGATTTTATAAATTACCACCACGAGCGGGCGAAGCGTCGAATAACAGGATGTCTTCACCGTCGCAACTTGTCACACATCATCCCTCTCACTTGACGTCAGTTACCCTGGCTATAACCTCATCATTTCCACATCACCAGTTTTCAATTCCCTTCCTATGCTGTTAAAGTTTGTGAGGGTAAGGACAGAAGAGGGAAGCCAAGAATGGAATACACTGACCAGATTAGTGATGATCTGGGATAAGGCAGTAGTATTGAAATTAAAAGGCTTGCGCAGCATAGGTTAACATGGAGATTGGCATATGACCAGTCTAATGATTTAAACTACAACAAAAAATATTAATTTAATTATTTTATTTATAAAAAATTATAAATTCAAAAGAAAATTCATAAATCAACAATAATTATATATTTGTCAGAAAATTGACAACATAAATATTCTCTGAAAAATCACCTCTTTCCACCTTTAGCTCTACAGATCTTCAATTAGTAAAATACATTGGTTTCTCACGTAGTCATCAATACTTCTGTATGAACCATCTGCAACATCGGTTATCTAAAGCTATAAATACAAAGGTACGTGGTGAAAATGAGCCCTGTTTCAACTAACATTTTTTACGTTTTCAATTTAAGTTATTGTTTCTGTTTCAAATTGAAAGCTTTCCTCGACGATGAATCGACCGACCTGGACAAAATGATTCAGTTTTACGCCGCCAGCGCCACCGCATGTAAAATTGTTTTCCTGTGACGGCTTATGAGAGACCCAACTTCCAGCAATACTGTTAGAACTGCTGAACCGTATAACAACAACGTCGGAAGCTGTAACTCAGCACATGCTCGCTACTTAGAGACGTATTCCGTGCATATCAAAAGGGGGATATATTGAGAAATTTTGATTTTTTTGCGTAAACAATCCTCAGTTACCAAGTAAATATTAATTTTAGTTGTTCGTTACTATTTAAAATGTATAGATATCAAATCGGATAATTTTTTTTTGGAAAATCCTGTGTAGTAAGGTGATGGCATTACAAAACCAGAAAATATTCTCAATAAAAATGATTAATTTATGAAAATAAACTCGACATTTCGTCCGTTGTTTCCGAGCCTTGTCAAGTATATAAATGCGATAATTATGATTGTAAATGTTAATTGCTATAATGTTTATAAACGTGAAGCAACCGTTTTAAACTACAGAAGATGTTAAACTAATCCAGTGTTCATAGATATGAGTATGAAAATTTATGAGTGTGTTGTGAGTGTTCCAGAACACGTGTGAGAGGCTAAGTTTTACGAGTGAAGAAACTGGAGCTTCTGAGGAGAGGGAGAGAGAGACAGAAAGAGAGAGAGAGAAGAGAGAGAGAGAGACCCCCAGCTCGCCTAGTCAGCCACTACACACGAACAGTCTCAATCGATTCATTCCGAAAAAAAAAGAAAGGAGAAGAGCCTTAAACGGAATTCGGGAGATTCCACTGCAAATAAGATTCAAGGCTATTGGCTGCATCTCCCTTGTCCCAGATACGGCAAGGTATTTAATTGGTTACCGAGGAATTATTCAGTGCTGGTTGGTCGGAAAATCGACCGTAATTCATTAAATTTTTAAATTTGAAAGTTATTACAAAAACTACATTGTAAATCCATCAATATACAATCAAAAGTATTAAAAATTTCTGTGATGACATTCGGCGCGCATTAAATGCATCTCTCAAAACAATTTCATCATTTTCTATACTATTAAAATTTATATTTAGGCTCTTATTATGCTTACGTGAATAAATATCTCCGTCAACGTTCAGTGTCGAGGAAATGGACGTAAATAAGAATATCTGAATGCAATCACTTTTTTATTCCAATAATATGTAATAAGAAATATATAACGCACAAATATATATAATGTATGCTTGTTTCACTTAATTTAGTTTAATGTATTGGTAATACTTGTACGATTTTTCTACTCTGACCAGAGACAATTATACAATGCATGCATGCACGTTTTATTTAATTTAGTTTAGTTTATTGGAAATATTTGAGTAATATCTCACCCTAGCAAACTTCTTTGACCAGAGACATTTATACAATTCATGCATGCACGTTTTATGTAATCTAGTTTAATGTATTCGTAATAATTCAGCGATATCTCTACTCCAATTTTCCTGTACTGTTCGCATCTATCAACCCCTGTCTTTTCGGTATGGATATAATTATGTTTTTATTAAAATATTCTGGTATTATTCCTATTTAGTAGATTTCTGAAACTATTCTGAACAGCCATGATATTGTTTCTTATCAACTCTGCTTGAATGTTATCAGTTCCTGGCGCTTTACAATTGCTGAAGCCTGTCAAGCTCCGACCTTAAAATTTTGTCAACCCAACTCTTTACCATCCACCTCCTCTTTTTCTCCTCCTACTATCTTATCTAGATTTCCACCGTGATTCGGTTCTTCTAAATATTCCTTCTATCTTTCTGTTTTCTCTTCTCTATCGAGAATTGGCTTCCCATCCTCTCTACTGATGATCATGCTAATTTTTTTCTTGTGTCCGAATGTTTCTTTGATTTTATTATAAGCTCCGTCTATTTTCCCTTTCACTGCTTTGTATTTCTGTTGTATCCAAGCCTCTTTGGTTCCATTCCACTTCCTATCTATCTCATTCTTCAAGCGCCTGTATTGTTCTTTAGCATTTTCATCTTACGCGTTTTTATATTCACGCCTTTCCATAATCACTTTGAATATTTCTTGTGTTATCCATGTTCTCGTAAAGGTCTGAGCTATTCCTTCTATTTTTTATTTATATTTTGCTTCTTTCTCCTTTCTGTATTAATCTACTCATTATTATCTTCTTTGAAGCTCTGAAGCACCCAGTTTTGTTGCAGGTTTTCTAATTCCCATCTTTTTGTTTCAGTCCCTTTCTTAATTTTCGTCGTTTTCAGCCTGCCTTTCATAACGAGCAGATTATGGTCGCATTTTATATTTTATCCTTGTAACGTCTTGCAGTTTAGCACCTGATTTCTGTATACCCCTGGTACAAGTATAGTAGTCATAGCACAGGCAAGGAAGGCTTTCACGAAAAAGAGGAATTTACTTACGGGTGATATAAGTCTCAATATTAGGAAATCGTTGTTATAAATGTTTATTTGGAATCTGGCTTTATATGGGTGCGAAACGATGACGATAGGAGTTGCGGAAAGGAAAAAGGAGAGAAGATTTTGAAATGTGTTGGTATAGGAGAATGAGATGGGTGGATAGGATCACTAACGTGGAAGTTATAAACAGTATAGGGGAAGAGCGAAAAATATGGAGTACGTTGACCGAGAGAAGGGATAAATTAATAGACCACGTTTTAAGAAACGAGGCTCTTGTAAAATTAGCATTAGAAGGAAGGGTAGAAAACAGGAGAGGGAGGCGATGTATGGAATACGCTGAGCAGGTTAGGGAGGATATAGTAGTGATACGGAAATGAAAAGGTTGCTCAAGCACAACAGGTGATATTAAAGCGGGTAAGTGTGGAAAGTATGGTAGGCCGCAGATGAGGACAGAGGTAATGGTAATGGCCGTTGCATTGTGCCCTGATACCATGTCGCCCTTGGCGCTGGCAGCTGGGATCACCAGAGTTTATCGTGGCCCGCAATGGCTATAAACACAGAACTCATCTGAATACACAAGTCAAGATGGATTGCGGGCATTAATTCTGTTCGAGGCTTTGTTGGGTTGCTAGCAAGTTTCCCTTGTCGGAGCTCAACGATGCTGTAATTCATGCTCTGTCCCGACAGCCGCCCGCGTAATTATTTCACCGCCGCCATACTTGCTCCTTCCATCTCAATACAAAATATCTCTTTAAATTAATTTGGAAGAACGTCTTCCTCCTAAATAATGCTTCGTTCACTACCTTTCTATATGATTTTTTTTCAAATTATGAAAAACGAGATTAATATCTGGTAAAAAGCAAACTTTATTTTCCTAAGCAATTTCCGAACCATAATACGGAAATCGTAATGCACAGAAATCCACAATACTACAAATAATGAAATATTTAAAAAATTATTAACAATGTTAGTTCATTAAAAGCACAAGTAGTATCAAAAATGCTTTAAATTTTTAAGAGCATTGATTCATTTTTTAAAGAAGCATTGTAAAATTATATTTTAGAACGAACATGTACCAAAAAAAGTATGAAATAAGCTAATTATATATATACATATTGTAGAAGATCCAGCGTACCTCCGTATTCGAGGATTTAAATGCTTTTTGGGCGCCAGGTATTTTTTTATAAAAATACCAAAAAAGTGGATTTTAATAACTTTAATCCATTTCAGAACACGAGAAAAATTATCACTACAGGGCGTGGTCTTTCTCCGTCCGCAACTGCCGACACATCCTTCTCCTTTCCCTACCCCATGACGACTGCTCGAGTCTCGCCAGACTCCATTGTTGGCCCGAGTTGCGACAATTGCAACTCGCAAGCTGGCCCGCATTGTTGCGTGTAACTTTTCATGTTACAATATATTTCAATTCTATATAATCGTCTCTACCCTCGCCTATAAGTTGTAAATTTAATTTTTTAAGTATACGTTCCAGGCTGCTAATAACTATAAATGGATTGCAATAAAGCCGGTGTGATCGTCTTTCTCTGCTTAAAAGGGTCTTATTTTTTTCACTCATTGCAGAGTCTTTTTCGTAATTTCTATGTTATTTATTGTTTCTTTTTGTAATCATTTTTGTAGTCCCCAAGCGCGTCCACTGTAGACGAGACTATAATTTCAATTTTGAAAAAAATTAACGACCACAAATAGACATTTATTTGAATCAGTAGTTTCGTCAAACAAGTTTTCGACTTCCTGAGGGAGAATGAGATGGGTGGATAGAATCACTAACGAGTAAGTTCTAAACAGTATAGGGGAAGAGCGAACAATATGAAGGACGTTGACCATGAGGGTCTTGTAAAGTTAGCATTAGAGGGAAGTGTGTGGGGTAAGAACAGAAGAGGGAGGACAAGGATGGAATACGCTAAGGAAATCACGGAGGATGTGGGTCGGGGTAGTTATGCGGAATTGAAATGCTTGGAGGGTTGCATGAGTCCAGTCTTAGGACTGAATACCACAACAATAACAACTACAGGGTACTTACAAAATAAAATTCAAAAAAATTGATGAATATGGAAAAGTGTCTCAAAACTACATTAAAATAATAAGGATTTATTGGTATAGATAACGGTTAACGTATGATGTAGTGCAGAAAAGTGCTGCGATGTTAAGAGGATTAGTATTTCTGATGGTTATCTAATTACCATACGAAGTTCCTCATTGTGTGAATTTTAATTAAGAAATGTGTGCGAAATGAAGAGAATGGGAATGAGTTTAATTCAAAATTCTCGGCATAACTGCCGGGGCAAACGTTGCGAATGCATTTTCCACATTTAAAAGAGTGAATGGGGAAGTCGACCATAGGAAACCCTTGAAATAGCTCCTCACATTGGATTCGGTGTCGGCAACTCAAACAACGGATTGTCTCACTCTCAGAGCGTGACGGAGGATTGATTCACCCGTGCTCCGGCTGCTTTAGGACCGGCGGGTTCTAGAAATAAGGGAACTGACTGTGCTTCGGTTTCACTCCGCCCAAATCAGAACCTAATTTTTTGAGTTGAGATGGTAACTGGATTTGAATAGTAACCAACTTTTTTCAAATAGTTCTTTAAATTTTAGAAGTACTAAATTTCAGATCAGTAGTTACATTTGTCTATGGTCACGAAGACTGGTATTAAGACTGCTGGAGTCTTCTTGCTGACACATTTTGTTTCAGTTTTGAACTGAAAGTATCGCAATGTCATCTGCATATGTTGCCATCTCGGTTCAATCCAGTTTTGGGATATCATTCGTTTATAATAAGTATAGAATAGGACCCAGTACGCTGCCTTGGAGTACTCCTACTCTTAAGAGGATTCGTCTACTTCTTTGACTCTGAATAGTCGGTCTCTGTTGTATGATGTTAAAATATCTACATATTTCCTTGGCACCATTTTGTTAAGTTTATGCATGAAGCCCACATGCCGTACTTTATCTAGAGCTTGTGACACATGTAAGAATCTGACTTGTTTTTCTTCCAGTGCTAATTAAATAACATCGGTTATTCTTTGCACTTGATCTATTGTTGAGTGATTTTGTCTGAACCAGAATTAAAATTCCGGTGTCAGATTATTATTTTATACTAGCTATGCCCGCGACTTCGTTCCTTTGGAATTTTCTCTTTTTATATTTTGCCTCAAAAACGAAGCAAGAGGTACAGAATTTTGATAAAGTTGAATTAATTGAATATATAAAAATTACGGTATCATTTATTTATGATCGCTTCAGGGCAAACCTTATAACTTGCAGTTGGTTTAGAACAGGGGACCCGCTATCATACGTTTCGGAGCCACCTCCTCAAAGTGGGGGAGACACGGAGAAGGGAATGCTGCGACCGCACAGCATACTCGTCTCCCGTCATTCGGAAGGGCGTGAGAATAATACTCAATGCCCGACCTACCTGATGCAGGTTTCCTAGGGGTTTCCCTGCATCTCTTTTAGGTGAAAAACCGGATAGTATCCTTAAACTATAGCCCGGGGGCCCTACTCAATCCTTGGCTACCTTGCTCTACCTTCTGCACCCCCCTTTCAATTTCCTTTCTATGCCAGAAGCTCCCTGTTTCTGGATCACCCTCATGAAACCTGTTCACCAAAAAAAATTACGTGTATATAGTATCGACGATCCAAATAAGTTTCTTATTTCTCAACAATAGGTTAATTATGACACGAATCGTGCTGCAACAATTTATGCAGTGGAAAGACTTGTAACTCGCAGTTGGTTTTCACACTGCCTTTCGCCCGGGAACTCAATGGATTTACAAATATTTACAATAATATCTTCTGAACTCTACAAGTTACCGAACTGAAACATACACGAAAATTTAAGTTAAAATTCCTGTTTCAATCCCTGGAATTTGCATTGACCCAT
Source organism: Eucriotettix oculatus (assembly GCA_034510155.1). Lineage (NCBI taxonomy): Eukaryota > Metazoa > Arthropoda > Insecta > Orthoptera > Tetrigidae > Eucriotettix > Eucriotettix oculatus. The sequence goes on from CM067378.1 coordinate 102,216,989, forward strand.
TTAACCTTTTTGGGCCATTAACAGATAATAGAATAGTGTATAGGCATCCCGCGTCCTCTTTTAGGAGATTCGAATGCACGTTAACTGAAGAAAATGATCATAGATTGTAATATACTAATATTTATATTAAATTAATATCTTATTAAATATATCGAAATGAAATATGCACGAATATTTAAGTTAAAATTCCTGTTTTATTCCCTGAAATTTACATTGAGATCCGTTGACCCGTTCCGGAGCCTATTCGACACAAACATACGGACAGACAGAGGGACAGACACTTCAATTTTATTTATTGGTATAGCTTATTGGCCGCATCCTCTTGAGTAATAGTTGCTGAAATCGCTTAGGCGACAGATAAATTGATTTATATAGGATTTCACATCACTGGGTTGTTTTTCTGGTTTCAGCACCACGATCACTTCTGCTACTTTCCAACAGCAATATATATATATTTTTAAGATAAAGCATGTATGCAATTAGTAGGTCCTGCAGTATGTGGTTGAGGAAGACGACAGAAGAGGCATTAGGAGGAGGGTTGGGTAAAAAGTTGCTTGCAGTGTGTTATCACCAGCAGCCACGAACTTGGGCGAACAGCGGAGAGCAGCTATAGATTAATCCTCCGGCCAGGGCTGGGGCTGGCTAGCTTGACGAGGTTAAGCTGTTTTGTCTGAGAGCAGGATATATGGGTCGCCTAAAATCGTTCGCTCTCGGCTTTCGGGACGCCTCCCCTGATATATCGCACTTTCGAAGCAGATTAATGTCACATCTGTCTGCGTTACACTGCGTATCTATGACGTTTTACCAACTACGTTTTCACATTCATTTATCCCGAGCCATTCTCTTCACACATTCATTAACTTACGTTTCAAAATTCCCTTCACGTTTCCTGTCGTATTACGAAGGCGTCCTTCACTCATAAAAATTACGTAAACAACGCATACGATTCAACATACGAAATAATTTCACCGTCAACGGACGCAATTCATGTCGCTATTATATATTTTAATCTATACTTTTAAAACACACCATTAAGGATTTTCAAAAGGGCAGGAATAAAATATAGAGAATGAATTTATAACATTCCAGCCTAGTTGATAAGATCATCGGGCGGTGAACCAAACTCATGGCTGTTCAGGATAGTTTGCGAAATCTGCGAAACAGGAAGAATACCAGAAGATTTATGTAAAAAACATAATTAGACCCATACCGAAGGAGACTGGGAATGATAGATGCGAACAGCACAGGACAATCAGTTTAGTATCTCAGGCATGCAAAATATTAACGAAAAATGTCTATAGGATGATGGAACGTCAAATAGAATGCGAGTTAGGAGAAGATCAGTTTCGTTTTAGGAAGAATTTTAGGGACAAGAGATGCGATATTGACTTTGCGCCATAATAAATGGCGAATTAGTTCAATATGTGGATTAATAGAGGGAAAACCAAGCGACGTGTCTTCGCTAATCGTAATTAAGTTTCGACGACCGCGGAATAAGGGTTTGGTTTGGGAGAAATTTCATAGATCATTGCACTCTGGTGGCCGAAAATCATTATACCACAGACCTCGCTAGCAGGTATGAATCTCCGCGACTCTATGGCGCCTCTGCAATCCGGGATCTCCTCCACCTTTTTCTCATTAACTTGTTCAATTTGAATCTAATTCGTTCTAAAATCTTAATTAAATTGGGGAGGGTTCTTCTGTGATACAATAGCGGGTTTCAGTCTGTTTTTCTGCCAAATTTGTAAAAATGAATTAATAATAATAACGAATTTATTTACATTATTCTATTTATCATAGTTTACATTTTATCTACTTAGATGAATAAATAAAATATTCTTAAATACATTAATAGTGTTACACAAGAGACAACAATGACTGGTCTAAACGTCTATATTTTAATAATTTTTTAATTTGTTTAAAAATTTCTTGTGTTGTGTCGTTGATACTCATGTTACGCATGTTTTATACAGACGTGAATTGTTTATATAACATTTTAGTAAACAATTCCAAAGATAATACTTGTAGAATTACTTCATTTACACTTACTTTGGCCAAGACTGCTTTAAATAATTCCATAATTAGGCCAATGCCTGATTTGAAATTTTATGAATTATTAAACTTTACGAAGAATACTTTTTTTATTTTTCGAATCGTGTATAAAGAATATTTTACTGTGTGTTATTCATGTAAATTTGTTTCTTTGAGATGAATATTGTTTTCCAATTGTTTGGTAAATATATAATGTGGATAGTAGTTTATATATGACAAATAAACAAAATTGTATCAAGTTTTCTTTCACGTGATTGAATTTACTATGAAGAATAAACAAGCATAAACGCATAGATCGCTTTTTATTGTAGAGGTAAATAATCCACTGAAATTCCAGGCGGCTTTTATTGTACTGTAACGTATCGAGAATTATAGAACCGAGTCTGTTTCAAGAATCGTAATGGTCTGCGTGACCAAGAAGCAGCTTAACCTTTACCGGATTACGGGGATCTCAAATTTCTTGAAAAACGAGTTCCTCGCACGATGAAACCTCCAACGGAGGAAATAGTGCAGGCAATATTGGGACGCGTCTCGCGAAATACCGTGAAATACGGGAACAAACCACGAGAAGCAGACGAAATAGCAGCGTGCGTGGGGGAATAAAAAAAATCTGGTTTGGGAAGGAAGAGGCATCCAACATGCATTCCGAATCTTTTACAAAAAAATTCTTACCTGCCACTTGAATTCCGCCGTCCAAAGGAAAAGGCAGTAAGTCTAAAATAAAATGTTTTTGAGAAATCAAGGGGTAAAGTTTTTTTGAGCTTCGACATTTATATAAACCCCTTATGTCTTTGAAAATGGTTTTATACTCATCATAAAATATGAATTTATTTTTATAAATTAATTATAATAAATTTATTTGTGAAATATTTTCAAAAGTATAAATTTTTTACTTACTGGCTGCTTTCTACTTTGGACCGCAGAATTAGTCTTTGTAGCCGACATTCCTTGTAATTTAGCGCCACAGAGCATAGAGTGCAGAGACGAACGATATCGCTGGGATTGCCATAGTAACGGCAAGATAAACAACGTGTGTACATATCCAAAGAAGTTTAAATAAACAATTTAAAATACATTTCTGTGTCTTACTTATAGCCTTTGTGATAATTAAATTTCAATATTTCCATAGTTACAAATACCGCATGTATTTATGTTATCCTTTGTAATAATTTTATAAAATAGGGAAGGAAATACATTTCCGTAGTGTTCAGAAATTATTTTTATCCGTGTTGCTGGACTATGGAGACAATTTTTTTTCTAATGATTCCTTTATTGGTACACCGTTATTCATCTGTGGGATGGATTTATCCAGAGGGTTCCCTCAATCATCTCTCAGACCTCGCCCTCACCTACCAAATTGACTCTTGCGCCTTTTACAGTTCAGAGACCTCATTTCCCATGGGCATCGTATCGACAGTTTATATGTTCAACTACTGTCATAACTTTTCTCACGGTGTCATTTTACAAGCCTCTTGGTTTAACTCTGGAGAGTTTCTCTTAAAATGCTCACAGCTTACTTCTTTCTGTTACAACCATTTTGTTTTGGTAGGTAACGCAGAAATATTTTCACCTTAAATGGAATCTATAAACAACGGCATCCGATTTTAACGACCTTTTTTATTCTTAAAAGGAGATAAATTTACTATGACTGATGTTGAATTTGATATTTATATAATTATATTCCAATTGGGTATAAAAATCAATCTTGATAACTTTCACAAAACAATTAAAAATTATTTTTATGTATCTAAAATTTTTTAGAATCAGTTTTTTGTAATTTTAAAGACTCTTTCAATAATTAAATCCTATATTTTCGTTTATATTTAATGTATCCCAACCAAATATATTAAAAAACGAAATAAAAATGACATTTACTTAAAACATTATAGAAATTTGATCAAGTTGTAACGTTAGATTTGATTGCTTGGAACTGTAGTCGGACCATAGTAACGAAGTCGTTTTATTTTTTCCAATAATTCCCTGAGAAGAAGACACCTTTTCTGCAGGAACCTAGGAACTGAGAGGGAAGCAAAGTTCTACGTGAAAACCATTTATAAAGATATTCCAGAGAAAAAGGGGTTCTCAACCGGTGGGTCGCGAGATGTGGAAGGAAAAAATGAAAAAAAAAAGTTAGTTTAACATCAATGTATTTGAAAACAAAATTACATAGTTTTTGGACTACTTTTACAACTCTCTTAGATAAATCAATGAGAAACTTTAGATTGTTTGTATTTTACTAAATTTTTAATGTCTGGATTTATTTGACTGACATACAATGCAATGTCGTTTTCCAAAGTCAAACGGTTTCTTGATTTCGTTTTCAAATTTACCATAGTGGAAAATCCTTGTTCACAATTGTAGGATGTTGCAAATTTTTTTATTGCAAACTTTTATCCGAAGATATTACAGTTTTTCTGACATGTTATACAGAAATTTATTCGCAGAATAAATAATTGACACGAATGCTTGTTATGTTGCAAATGGCATCAACACTTTCAACGCTGCTATTGACAGGTCTGGATATTTCTTTTTTTTATACTCATCCAAAATTTATCGGCACATGCATTATTGAAACTTAATTGAATCGCCTGATCAGTAGATCAGCTTGTGAAGTGCCGGTTCGTTTTTGAAGGCTTTTTACTTTCAGCTGACGTCGCTTAACAAATTAAGGGTTTTATACATCCCCAGTTAGGAGCAATTTTTTTTCTCTCCATAGCTCTACAGCTCATTGAGGGCCTGGGCCTACCGAGTCGACTGTGGACTATCATCTTGCACGACACATTCCGAATTTGGATGGAAACGTGCAGTTAAGAGCAATAATCGTCTTAAATACATGCTACACGTTAAATTTATTGTAATTATAAATAATTAAAAGTAACTCAGTAAATATAGACATTTATCAATTGTAGATATAATTAATATGGTTGATTTAACTTTGCAATTCGTATGGGGTCGCCAAGATATTTCACGTATAAAGGGGGTCGTTGAGAACCGCTGCATTAGAGGAAGTAGAGTAATAATAAGGTTGTATTAATTGTTGGAAGGGCAAGGGCCGCTTCACCTTAGGTTGTTCAGTCACGTCCGCCTTAGTCTCGCTGCTGCAATTACGAGCAGGCAGCAGGCAGGTAACCTCCATCCCTGGCGGAAAGAGTTGAGGGAAATGGCGTGAATTATGCAAAGTGGCCATTCAAAGGCTATTCCCCGCGGAGTGGTATGCGCAATTGTGTCGGCGGTCGAAATGTTTTGCAGCATCTGGACAATAGCTCTTCGGAATATATCGCAGAGGCAGATGAGAACGATTTCCCGCCCTATGCCTCCTCATTATGGCGAATATTACGGAATATTACCTAGCTATAGGTCCACAGACGCTCACGGAGCTCACCTCAGCTCAGCACAGCTCTAATTTCCATCCTCCTAAGAAAGCTAGCGGTTACTTATTTCAAAGTGGTATCATTTTTAAACATTAAATTAATTATATTGTAACTGTGGAATTTAAATTTATTATTTATTAATGGTACGGTACCAAGAAAATACAATTTTTTCATTTCCTTGTCACTCAGCAAAGACATTCTCCCTCTCTCCCAATCACGGTCTTAGTGGCCCATCCTCTGGAATCTCCTCTGCTAGAATAAATTGCTCTCACATTCCAAAAAACTTGAAAATTACTTCAAAGAACCACGGGTTTTAATGGGATAGTAAACGTTAAATCATTACTAGAAACACCTATTTTTTATATATGTTTAACCTTCAATGGTAATGGATGCATAATTTTATTACTAGTAGAAACACACGCAAAGACCTGGATCAAGACTGTTGGAGGATCGATACGCTGACCAGGTGTCACTCTAAATTCGGAATGTGTCATGCAAGATGACAGTCCGCAGTCGATTTGGTAGGCCCAGGCCCTCAATGGGCTGTATAGTCATGGTGGAAGGAGGGAAGAAGTAGAAACACAACTAAATTACGTCGCCTAACCTCCGAACACAGCGCATAGTTGAATAGGCTAAATAATTTGACAAATTGTAATTAGTAGATTTTGTATTATCGACTATGAGGCGTAAGGGATAATATTATTTATGTAAATTGATTAAGTAATTTATCCTATGGTAATTGCAAAAATTATTAATTAATTCCTGTTTAACTTATTTATAGAGCAGGCGATGAAAAAAGTTGAAACGTAATATGGAAAAGCAATCACACTGCAAGGAGAAGAAATAAAAACCCTACGCTTTGCCGTTGATATTGTAGTAGTGGAGGAATCAGAAGAAGACTTGGAAACCATAATAAACGGCATGAACGTGGTCATGGAACGTGGAATCTGTTAAATATGAGGATTAATAGAGGGAAAACCAAAGTAATGGAGTGTATTATAGGAAAAGGTGGAATAACAAAGGGTGTTAGATTGGAAAGGGATATTTTGGGAAGCGTAATAATTAGGGAGGTACAAGAATAGTAGACATGACGCAAAAAAAGGAGGTAGTATAAATGCGAATATTAGGAAATCACTGCTAAGAATGGTCGTATGGACTGGTGCGTTATGAGTGCGAAACGTGGACGGCAGAATAGTGGTGCTATAGGAGAATGAGATTGGGAGGATGGAATAACTAACGAGGAATTTATAAACAGAATAGGGGAAGAGCGAACAATATGGAGGAGCGTTGGCCAAGAGAAAGGGATAGATTAACAGGCCACGTTCTTGAGACATGAGGGTCTTGTAAAATTAACATTAGAGGAAAGTGTGTGGAGTAAGAACAGAAGAGAGAGGCAAAGGCTGGAATACGCAAGCAGATTAGAGAGGATGTGTGGTAGCCATGTATAAATGAAAAGACTGGCGCAGGATTGGTTACCATGGAGGTTTGCATCAGACCAGTTTTAGGACTGAATACCACAACAACAAGTAAAAAAGAAAGCAGAAATCAAGAAAGGAGTTAGACGTCATTTTCTTACATCGCGGGTTTTACGGTATTAATGACATGGCTTACAATATGTTATAATAATACATGTTTGTATTTTATTAACAGCTGATATTGGCGTAGAATACTATTTTGCTTAACGATGGAACAAAACTGTTCTGACAAGGAAATTAAAAATGGAGTTTAAACGTTTCCATGAAGATGAATTAATGATATGAAGATTGAAGCTGTACAAAGAGACAAAAGTTAAAAAAGAAAAGAAAAGCCCTGTTGGTGTAGGGAGGAGGAAGTGGCGAGTGAGCGTGTCACTTATTGAGGACGCGCGGGCTCTAATTAGTGGACAGTGAATACGAGCTCGTTTCCCTTGAAGCCGGCCACACAACGCGGAAACTGCACACACGAGACTCAATTACGGGGCCTGTGTTGTTAGTTTTATCTCTTGCCACTAAATCAGGCTCACGACAACGAAACTGCTCCATTTTCACCCCGAGACGCTCTTTCATATTGATAATTGCCTGCTTACACTCTCCTCCAGGGTCACATACTTTGTGATGCCCGAAACACGAAACAGGTAACCACCTACTTTCCACTATAACCTTTATAATTATATACTTACCTATTAATATTAAAACGCTCCACAGCTTAAGAAGTGTTATATCACCCAATTAAGTAGCAAATAAATTCTTGTTGTTGATGTTGATCAACCTTCCTTGCTAACCTATCTTGCGCAAGCCTTACCATTTCCGCATAACAACTACATCCCCCAATTCCTCCCTAATCTATTTAGGGTATTCCACTCTTCGCCTCCCTCTTCCGTTCACTTCCCCCTCTGATACTAATTTTAATAGACCCTCATGTCTCGAAACGTGGCCTATTAATCTATTCCTTATCTTGGTCAACGGCCTCCATATTGTTCGCTCTTCCCCTATTGTGTTCAGAACTTCCTCGTTCCTCATTCTCCTATAGCACTAAATCTCAAAGGCTTCTATTATACCGTCCACGTTTCGCACTCATATAACGCCACACTCCATACGACCATTCTTAGCAGTGATTACTGCTGCCTGGAGAGGTCCTTTCCGGAAACGTTGAATAGTATATTATTTAAATAAAATAAAAACTGACAAAGAGGCTGTTACAACTCATTTGATAATTATCAAAATTTGTCACAATTTTGCAATGTTCAAGAAAAAGGGTTTTATAATTTGTAACCAAGAATTTTATGCGAAATATTGCAACAAACTGAGTAGTAACCGTGCTTCCAGCGTCCTCGTCCACATTTATTTTAATTTTTTTGGTTAACAGGCTACATGAGGGTGATCCTAAAACAGGCAACTCCCCTTTAATAGCTTAGGAAGGGAAATGAAAATGGGGGGATGCGTTTCTCACTAAATATGTAAATCTAATCTCACTCGAGAGCTGCGAGAAGTACTTGTTGAATTAAACAAAATCTCAATTAGGGAAATTCATATGGTGTTACAGAGGCCTGAGATGATTTATTCCCGTGACACTGGGGGGAGGAGGAATACCACCCCCGCCTCCCACCCCCTGAAATAACCGGCGCGGCGTCATAAAACGCGTATGACGAGATGCGTGAAAGATACACGAGTTACCATTCAGCATTGTCGCCGCTCTGAATCACTCCTATAACAAGTGTCGTAACAAACACGCGTCCGGTGATAACTTTTTACCCTGGCGCGGCGCGGAGGAGCGCTTTTATGCGTCAACAAAAACGACCTGTAATAGCTCATCAACAAAAAAAATCACGCGATTTTTCAATATGTAAAAGAGCTTGGAAACGTTAAAACGTGCTACAAGAGGCTAGATTCACTAGATTTTAAAGATAATATAATATATAAATACTTTTAAAATATAAAAATTAATGATGAAGTCGTCTTTTTTTTAAAAAAATTAGCTTCGGTAGTGAATATGTCGTCAGAAAAAAATTGGAATAATATTTCTTAAAACAACGGCATCTAAGAATCACATTCAGTATACAGGCAGTTTCAAAAGGAATAATCCAATTTGAAATCTATAAAATTGGAAAATAATAAACGGATAAAATTAATGCTGATTTTGTAATGAAGGAAAATATATTCACTTCTTTTACGTGACAAGTGAAAGGTGATAATTATGTCCCTCAACCCTTTAGGTTCACGGTATGTGTCTATATGGGGTTTAAATTTATCCCAGACTCTCGGGGAGTTTCCACGGCTGTTGTTATGCGGTTCCACAATTCGACCATTATTACTGGAAGTGGAGGCACGGAAATTGGAAGTCAGTGACTTAAGAATGAATCATTTTGTCCAGTACGGTCGATCCTCTGTCGAGGATAACCATAGTTTAACTAAAGAACTTTCCTCTGTGTTAGTTAATTCTTTAATCTTAAAACTGAATCTATGTAATTTTTTTAAGAATCCATCATGCCTTTTGAAACACTTTGTATTTTATAAATGAATAATTTATTGCATAATTTTTTTAAAAAATCAGAGGTTATTTTAAGCCTATGGAATATCTTTTGCATTCATCGTTTTCTTGATTTCCTAAGACTACTCTTATTCAACCCTCCATGCGAACCTATTTTGCGTATCCCAAATCCCACATCCTTCATAATTTGCTTTCTCATTCCATCCTTGGCCTCCCTCTACTGTTCACTTCCCTCTAATGATAATTTTACAAGACCATCATGTCTCAAAACATGGCCTATTAATCTATCCCTTCTGTTGACCAACGTCCTACGTATTATTCTCTCTTCCACTATTATACTTAGAAATTCCTCGTTTGTTATTATATCCTCCCATCTCTTTCTCTTACAGCACCACATTTCAAAGCATGGGCGACAGATTGCATCCTTGTCTTAATCCGATCTTCATTGCTGCTTTATTTTCTTGCCGTTCAATCCTGTCTCATAAATTGGCAAAAACTGTTGATTTGTAAACTTGGGTATTGAGACATGGAAAACTATAAAGTTGTTATACATATGTTATGTTAACTTTAGTTATTTGTAGATTGAATAAATTATTTGATGTCCAGTAAAACCACGAATTTGAACCCTGAGAGAAGTTTTCTTTACGTGACTCTTTATGACGTAATATGACGTCATCGATGTTTTGTTGTCTCGTGACCAGGAGCCGGACATGTTTAAAGTGTCGTTGATTTGGGTTAGGATTGTTACAGTATGTTCATGCGAGGCACGTGCCACAGCAAACAACCTTCCACGACGAAATCCTCTAAGAAGACTCAAACGCAAATAGTCACTAATCTATCATCACATTCAACTAAAATTCTGTAATTTGTTTTCCATTAAAATAATACTGTCTTCGTAAAGACAATCTATATGCCGGGTCGTGTTATTGAGGAGTTTCCCCATCTCACGTGTGTCAGACGACATTTTTTTTATCAAATCATATCATCATTACTATTAAAATACGAGGTCTTTCCCTGTGAATGGCAGGTATAATTTCCTCTCGGGTTTACAACCGGGTCAACGAGATTATCAGCGACGTTTCAATGGCCATCATCTTTAGACTGAAGTATCGAATTTGGTAAGTGTAAGCATTCAGCCAAAGCACAGGCGGTCTGTGCTTGCTCAGACTTGGCTCGGAATTTGATACTTCAGTCTGAAGATGATGGCAGAGCAAGCTATTGAAACGTCACTGGTAATTTCTTTGACCTGGTTGGAATTTATACACTCATCATAACTAGTGTACAGATAAAGATTATGGTCTTTTTAAAAGAAACTAGATGAATATTTGATGAAAGTAGTGCATCGGTTCAAGGTCCGCAGAAGGGTGATAAATACTGGTGCTCACACACACACACGTAGAGGTATATAAATGTATATATATTTTTGTAAAGGCACCGCCGCGTTTGTATTTGAGGCAGTGGCGTCGTCGTCGTCGGTCTGTTTAAAATAAATTCACGTTGTGTGAATCCCCCAAAGCCCTGAAGAGTGCGCGAATATCCCCGGGCAACTTCATTTACGATGGCCACGCAGGACCATTGTGTAGTGCGTGCGGGGGAGGCGGCTCTGCTGAATGTCGCAATTAAACGGAGCGAGCGTTTCCGTCCTTCACAACTCATTCAACTGAAACCAAACTTTCCCGCCCAATTGAACAATTAAACGGATTCTCTTCCTGCTGGCCACTCACTCCGATAAATCAGTACTGACTGCGTCTGCGGCGACTCGCTCCAGCGCACAATTCATAACTCTGCCTTCATTTGGGCGGACGTATTAATGGCGGCAAAATGAGATTACACTTATGGACGCGGATAACTCGAAACGCTGTTTAAGTTCCTTTTTTTTTCATTTCTAACCGGGGAAACCAGCAGCAGACACGGGAAACCGCTCAAACGAAAACATAATGTGTGTATTTCAGTTGATACGATAATAAACACCAACCACTCACATTACTCATTTTATTAAAGTGGGAAGGGATATTTTGACGGAAATTAAGGAATTATGCTACTTGGGAAGCATAATAACTGGGGATGGTACAAGTACGGTAGACATAAGCAGTAGGATAGCATAGACAACGGTACGGTACCAAGAAAAAAACAATTTTTTTCATTTCCTTGTCACTTAGAAAAGACATTCTCCCTCTCCCCCATTTCCCTCTCTCTCTCCATCACGGTCTTAGTGGTCCACCCTCTGGAATCTCCTCTGCTAGAATAAATTGCACTCACATTCCAGAAATCTTTAAAAATTACTTCAAAGAACCACCGGTGTTAATGGGATCATAAACATTAAATACTATCGATAGCCGTTTTTACTAGAAACACCTATTTTTTATATATGTTTATCTTTAAATGGCAATAGATTCATAATTTAATTACTATTTTAAAACACTAGTAGAAACACACGCGAAACCAGGATTAAGACTGTTGGAGGATCAATACGCTGACCACATGTCACTCCAAATTCGGAATCTGTCACGCAAGGTGACAGTCCGCAGTCGATTTGGTAGGCCCAGGCCCTTCAGAGCCAAGGAGGAAGGAAGTAGAAACAACTAAATTACGCCACATAACCTCCGAACACAGCGCATAGTTGCAATAGTTTGACAAATTGTAAATAGCAGATTTTGTATTATCGACTATGGGGCGTAAGGGATAATATTATTTATGTAATTTGATTAAGTAATTTATTGTATGGTTATTGCAAAAATGATTAATTCCTGTTTAACTTACATATAGAACAGCCGATGAAGAAAGTTAAAACGATATATGGAAAAGTAATCATATTGCAAAGAGGATAAATAAAAACCCTACGCTGTGCCGATGATATTGTAGTATTAGGGGAGTCACAAGAAGACTTGGAAACCATAATAAATGTGATGAAAGAGGTGCTGGACAAAGAGTTAAATATGAGGATTAATAGAAAGAAAAACAAAGTAATGGACTGTAGTATAGGAAAGAGGGGAATAAAAAGGGTGTTAGAATGGGAAGGGATATTTTGACGGAAATTATGGGATTCTGCTACTTGGGAAGTGTAGTAAGTAGGAATGGTAGAAGGAGGAATTTACTTACGGGTAATATAAGTGTGAATATTAGGATAAAAATGTTCGTACGGAGCGTGGCGTTATATAGTCACGAAACGTGGACGATAGGAGCTCCGGAAAGGAAAAGAATAGAAGCCTTTGAAATGTGGTGCTATAGGATAATACTGAAAATCAGATTGGGTGGATAGAGATAATAACGAGGAAGTTCTAAACAGAATGGGGGAAAAGCGAACAATATGGAGGACGTTGACTAAGAGAAGGGATAGATTAATAAGCCACGTTTTGAGACAAGAAAGTGTTGGTAAAGTCAGCATTAGAGGGAAGTGTGTGGGGTAAGTAAAGACGAGTCAAGGATGGACTACGCAAGCAGATTAGGGAGGATGTGGGAAGTTATAGCTATAAGGAAATGGAAAGGTCAGACCAGTCTTAGGACTGAATACAACAACAACAGAAAAAATGGAATGGTTTTTTGCTCAATAAAATTGAAAAGTGAAGAGGGAAGCAGGAAGGGAGGCCGGGGCGTGAAGCGTGGAAGGAGTTTTATAATTTTTTTTGGATTAACAGGCTACATGAGGGTGATCCTGAAAAAGGGAACCCCCCTTTAATAGCATAGGAAGGGAATTGAAAAGGGGGGATGCGGAAGGTAGAGCAAGGTAGCCAAGGGTTAACTAGGGCCCCCGGGCTATGGTTTTTGGTTGTGCAGTGTTATTAAATAATTCTTTGGCGACTCGCCTGCTAGTGATTGGTTAAGATGAAAGTGCGAGGGTGTTGATTGGAGGAATGAAGTGTTGCTGGGCAGTGAAAGCCGCCCCGGCAATCTTGTTATCACACGGAAGAGGCAGGTCGGGCTCCCTTAAGGGAAACTCCTTACAACTTTGAAGAGGTTGGCAGCAGCTACCTGTTCTTGGAACCGACTACAGCTATTAGGCCCTCTAAATTAATCAGAACCGCATCCTCAAGCTCGTCTCAAAGGGAACCCCCCATTGATTTTCAACATAACAGACGCTAAGCCTCATTACACAGTCTGTCAAGTGTCTTTGTGTCCATGGTGATTCCACCAAAACGGAGTAGAAGGCCAAGTGCTCGCTATCGGTGTCGTTACGTTTGTGTGAGGGCGTTATTGGAGTTGCCCTAATAACCCTCCTAACAGGCTACCAGCCATTTATAACTGAAATTAAACCCGCTTCACTGCAGCGTCTCATTTCATCATGTTACCACGACTAACTTTAAATCACGTACCAGTAAAATGATAGTCTGCTTCTGGAAAGGTTTGCTATAGGCATTAAAATAGTTAATAATAACATCATAGTTTTCTTAATTAAATATTTACAATAAATAAAATACTTTACTTTTTTGTGGGGTTAACAGGCTACATGAGGGTGATTCTGAAACAGGCAACTCCACTTCAATAGTATAGGAAGGAAAATGAAAAAAAGGGGGGCTGCGGAAGGTAGAGCAAAGTAGCCAAGGGTTGACTACGGCCCCCGGGCTATGGTTTAAGGATCCTACCCAGTGTTTCACGTAAAGAGATGCAGGGAAAACCCTAGAAAACCTGCATCAGGTAGGTCTGGCATTGGGTACTATTCTCTCGCCCTTCCGAATGACGAGAGACGAGTTTTCTGTGGGGTCTCAGCATTCATTCTCCGTGTCTCCACCAGTTTCAGGAGGCAGTTAGACGGCTGATCCAATGGGATCAGCGGAAACTCTTGCCTTATGCTCAAGGTCTTCGACCCCAGTACATATACCTCCTACAATAGGTGAAGGTGTCTCTGCGCGTGAGAACTTTAAAAAAGCCCAGATAGAGTGCGAGGCATTCCTGACTTAATCAGGTGAACCCCGCAGTCACTCTGGAGTGAAAACTCCCGCAGGTCTTTTCAAATAATACGTGACTTAAATACTTAATTACATCCCTTCCTATGCTATTAAAGGGAAGTGGCCTGTTTCAGGATCATGGAGCCTGTTAACCGAAAAAAAGGGTTAATGACACTGAAACAGTTGCAAGCTTTAATGATACAAACAATATTTTCTTGTTGTTGTGGTATTCAGACTGGTCTGATGCAACACAACCCTCCATGCTAACCTAAATTTAAAAATAGCTTTCTGAGGTATAGGTGGCGAAGATATTTTTTTTACATTGCAGATAAAATTATTTTTTGGTAAATAATGACAATGAAACAGAAAAGAAAGGAAATTCCCTGTCTTTATTTGAAAGGTGATTCCAGTCAAGTAGTATATATTTAGAAAAATTATTTAAAAAAAGGAATGTATTAATGTGAAACCGAGCTTCGCTTTAAATAATTATTTATGCTCAATGAATTATTGTACATTTTTAAAACGAATGCCTTCCTTTCTTTATGATTTGTGTAGTTGTATTTTCAGCACCGCCGACGACTATGGTTTCCCATGCATTCTTTTCCCCCTCCCTCACCCTTTATAACTTATCTAGACGGCGCCTTCTATTCGCTAGACGATTTTCTCTTTTGTAGTGTTTTAGCGTATATACATCCAGAGGCTGTGAATCTTATTAGCTGAAATTGGCACGAGCTGTACGAGCTTAGCCGTGAATAGGCGGCGACTCTAAGGCGCTAATCTCTGCGTCTCCGCTTATCTTCCCTGATTACTGCATCCGAGAAGCGTCGGACGAGTAATCTACAGCTTTGAAACAGACCTTTCTCATTTAGTCCCATCCCCCACCACCTCCCCATTTCCTCAAATCTTCTTAAGTTGAGGCTAATTAATCTTGAATATTTTATTACTCTTTTTTTTTGTAATCGGGTATTTCGGCTTCACAACCTTAGGTCGCTTACCCCTTTGTATTTAGCTTAAAAAATCAGACAACTAAAAACTTTAAATATTCCTCGTTGTGAAGCGGGTACAAATATATAGAAACAGTAATAGTTACAGTTATATGAGCTAATTTGAATTGTCGTTGTTGTGGTAATCAGTCCTAAGACAGGTGCCATGTGACCCTCCATGCTGATACAAGCATGCGAGATGAAGATTGGAAAGATATGGTGTAGTTCCCACTCGCATTTATATATATATATATATGGGTTGTATAATATTTAAAATTTCTCGTACTTTCTCTGGTTTTCTTCAAAGTTCTCACATGCCGAGACACCTTCACCTATTTAAGGAGGTATATTTACTGGGGTCGAAGACCTTGGGCGTGAAGCAAGACTTGTCCACTGGTCCCATTGGATCAGTCGTCCAGCTGCCCCCTAAAACTGGTGCAGGCACGGAGAAGGGAATGCTGCGACTCCACAGCAAAATCGACTCCTGTCGTTCGACCTGCCTGATGGAGGTTTGATAGGGGTTTTCCTGCGTCTCTTTAGGTGAAACACAGGGTAGGATCCTTAAACTATTACTCAGGGTCCCCCGTCGACCCTTTGCTACTTTGCTCTACATTCCGCATCCCCCCTTTTCAATTCCCTTCCTAATGCTAATAAAGAAGAGTTGCCTATTTCAGCCTGTTAACCCCCAAAAAAAGTGTTTTCAAAGAGAATGATTAAAATAGGATCAATGTAGTGTTGTGACGCTGGATTTTGTCGATCCAAAAAGGGAGACAAGATGGTTGTCTGTAAATGTGCGGTTTTGCCGGTCAATATATCCATTGGGACTCGTCCGATGTACAGAGGCAATAGAATTAAATCGCCCGGCGCACTAATGGCGCAACAACGCATTATGCTGCCACTGAGTTTTGTTGTACGGATTTCCACGATAATTGGCGTGAGTGATTAATCGCTGGCTGTCGCGGTCTAGTTATATAGTTATGGCCGCCTGCCTACTTGGAGCGCCGCATCAACAAGTCACCTGCCTCATTTCCCTACAAATAAATCTTATCGGATTACGGATATGTACTGGAGATCGTTCCACGGCAAAGCCCGGGATATTAGAGCGTGTTTTTTCATCTTTATTCTAATGCCTCCTTCCTGTAAGGCTGAAGCTTGCTATGCAATCATCAAGAGATTTACAGATGAATAAATAATAACATATCGAAGACCTTTTTCGATTGATCGATGTTGTTGTCGTGGTATTCAGTCCTGACACTGCTCTGATGTAACCCTGCATGCACAAGCCTTTTCATTCACGCATCCGAAATCCTCTCTGATCTTCCTAGCTAGATGGTAACCTATTTTGCGCAAGCCTTTTCACTTCTACATAACTACCACATTCCACACTCTCCGTAATCTGCATAGCGTATTAAACAAGATATTTATTAAATTAACATCACCCTAAAACCTTTCCTCTCCGGCGCACTCATAGCAGTTTTTTATTCCTCACCACAGTGATTTAGATTTATTGTTGTTTCCATTAATCCTCGATTGAGAAAATAGGGTACGTCATACATTAAAAATGAAAAATGAACAAAATAAAGTACATAATTAAAGACAAATAAACTTAAAATAAATTAGTAAAAGAAAGTGTATATAGACAAAAGTCAATATAAACACAACACACACTGGGAAACACCAACAAGCACACACTGAGGAACACGCAATGGAGTTTTAACTACTTGGACCAGGAAACTGTCCTTCCCTCTGTCGTAGCTCCAGCAGCTATATACATGAAACAAACAAACAAAAGAGCAGAAAAAACTGAATAGAAATTTTAAGATATGTGATGTGCTATTTTATAAGGCAGCTCATTCAACACTTTTTGCAGGAACCTTGATTTAAATACTAGAAGGACGATTAAGAAAATCCTGTACCGAGTAAAACGCGCCATTTAAAAGAATAGTTTTACTCTGCTTCACGAAGCTTTTGTAGGTACTATTTTTAACCTCTGGCGGAAGGAAGGCTGTTGTATAAAATTATCCCGGTATTGTGAATACTTTTCTGGTGTAGAGCAAGGCGATGCTTGTCCGACCTTAGAGCTGAACCTCTGATTTCTAGTCGCGTATTCATGAAACTCGCCATTTGTTTGAAACAAATTAGTGTTTCGCTTTACAAACTTTAATATTTCATAAATATATACGCTTGGTAAAGTAAGTATTTGCAAACTTTTGAAGAAAGGTTTGCAACTCGATCTAGAATTCGTGCTAGAAAGTATTCTAATTGCACGCTTTTGCAACTTAAATATTTCATTACTCCTGGAGCAGTTTCCCCAATTAGAGATGCCATAGGCTCATAATTGAATGAAAATACGCGAAATAAACCATTTTGGCTTGTTGTTGTAGGAGTATTCAGTCCTAAGACTATTCTGATGCAACCCTCCATGATAATCTATCTTGCGCAAGCATTTTCATTTCCTTATAAATAGCACAACCCTAATCTGCTCACCGTATTTCATCCTTCGCCTCCCTCTTCCGTTCTTGTCCAACACACTTCCCTCTATTGCTAATTTTACAAGACCCTCACGTCTCAAAATGTGGCCTATTAATATTTATTTTCTCTAAATTGTGAGGTGAAGGTAGTGGGATTAATTGTATACTGGTATAATCATGTTTTGTGGTGGTTGTTGCAAATATTCATGGATGTAAAAACAGCAGTATCGGAATTAGTTCCGTTAATACAGATAGATTAAATAAAATTTCTAAAATTCTGAGGAAGCACTTTGTGGTTTCGACATAAGTTTCAGGGTGGGAGAGAGAATGTGGATTCCTAATCCACCCCCTTCATTAGAGATTACGCTAGTTTCCCCAAACTACTTAGGGGAAGAGTTGCGCCCAGGCCCAAAGCCCATCCCATCTTAAACGTTTCCAAATAAGCCAAGCAAGGAAAATATGATAAGCTGTTATCTAACACATCCCAAGCGATCACATAACACACAGGAATACGATTTCAATAGGACTTATATTCTGACTGACACCACAAAAGAACCATTTAGTTCCAAAATATAATTTTTGTTAATTTCGTATTGACCGTTGCCAGAGTAAGATAATCGACATGACTACTGTTTAAGGATGTGGTGGGATCTCGAGAAACGTAGCGTTTACTTACAGAATTTCGGTAAAATCTTCAACAGCTTCAGTCAGTCTCTGAAAAGTAAAGGAAAAAAGAAAGATTCTCGATATAAGTTTCTTTAAAGAGAATAATTAGTTTTGACAAAGAAAAATAAAATAAAAATATTCTGATGCGGCAAAAGCAGTTTCTTTGAAACAAACGCTCAGATAATTATTCGTATGCATAATTTAATTCTAGCCTTATCGGCTACAGACGGATTATTTCTAGGTTGACAACTTTGTCTCTATGAGGTATAAACAATAAAATATTCTCAAACATTCATTTCTTATATAATCCTGAGCTTTGTGTTTGTTGATTCCTTAATATCTGAAAATTAAAATTTCTCATTAAATGTGAGTTTACAGAAGACAGGCAGCGGTAATTAGAAGATTTAAAAAAACTATAGCCGTAATCAAAAAAGAAGTAAGACAATTATTCTCTTGAAAGAAACTTATGTCGAGAATGTTTATTTTTTTCTTAACATTTCAGAGACTTACTGAAGCGAAAGAAAACGAATTTTAAAACTCTGCTGCTTCCTCATGCGACGGTCAATACGAAATTGACAACGATTATATTTTTGGAACTAAATTATGCAGTCTGCCGCCCATGCTCTTTAACTTATATAGAGAACGGGCGACTAAGAAAGTTAAAGCCCAGAGTGACTGCGGGGCTCACCTGATCATGTCGGAATGCCTCGCACTCTCTCTGGGTATTTTTTTATTAAAGTTCTCATATGCCGAGGTACCTTCACCTATTTTAGGAGGTATATGTACCGGGGTCAAAGACCTTGGGCATATGGCAAGAGCTGTCCGCTGATCCCATTGGATCAGTCGGCCAACTGCCTCCTGAAACTGGTGGAGATACGGAGAAGGGAATGCTGCGTCCCCACAGCAAACTCGTCTCCCGTCATTTGGAAGGGCGTGAGAATAGTACCCAATGCCCGACCTACCTGATGCAGGTTTTCTAGGGTTTTCCCTGCATCTCTTTAGGCGAAACACCGGGTAGGATCCTTAAACCATAGCCCGGGGACCCTAGTCAACCCTTGGCTACCTTGCTCTACCTTCCGCATCCCCCCTTTTCAATTCCCTTCCTATGCTATTAAAGGGGAGTTGCCTGTTTCAGGATCACCCTCATGTAGCCTGTTAATCCAAAAAAATGCAATATGGAAAAGGAATTATACTGCAAGGAGAAGAACTAAAAACTCTACGCTTTGCCGATGATGTTTTAGTATTAGGAGACTGAGGAGAATACTTGGAAACAATAATGAATGGCATGAACATGATCCTGGAGACCGAGTTAAATTGAGGATTAATAGAGGCAAAGCCAAAGTAATGAGTGTAGTATGGGAAACAGCGGAATAACAAAGGCTGATAGATTGGGAAGGGATATTTTGACGAAATTTAATGAATTCTGCTACTTGGGAAGCGTAATAACTAGGGATGGTAGAAGTATAGTAGTCATAAAGAGTAGGATAGCACAGGCAAGGACGACTTTCGCTAAAAAAGAGGAATTTACTTATGGTTAATATAAGTCTGAAAATTAGGAAATCGTTGCTGAACATGTTCATATGGAGTGTAACCTTATATAGGAACGAAACGTGGAAATGGAAAATAGTAGAAGCCTTTGAAATGCGGTAGTATAGGAGAATGTGTTGGGTGGATAGAATCACTAACGAGTAGTTTATTAACAGAATAGAGGATGAGAGAACAATATGGAGGACGTTGACCAAGAAAAGGGATAGCATTAGAAGGAGCTGTGTGAGTAAAACAGAAGAGGTAGGCGAGGATGGAATACGCTAAGCAGATTGGGGAGGATTTGGGATGGGCTAGGTACTTGTGGAAATGAAGAGACTTGCGCAAAATATGCCAGAGCGGGCAACGTTTATTTATATAGGTAGATTAACGACCGTTTCAATTTTGTAATTGGGATTTAAGGCTGTTTATGTTTACAGTCGCTTTCTGCAGTTTACTTTAATAGTTATTATGTTGTCATTAGTGTGTTATATTGGACCGCCGTAGATGAAGTTTTTTTTGTGAGATGAGCGTCAACTCCCATTACCTAAAAAAACTAATTTGTTTGTGAATAACGCGCTAATGAGAAGAGTGGCAACAGACGTCCTCTCTTTTTCTGCTGCCCTGGAATCTAATTTGCCACAATCAAATTGAGAGCGCAAGCGCATGACTTCTTTGTTTTATCTGAAAGCTTTGTGCTGAGATGGCAAAGCGGCATGCATTTTTTATGAGACGTGTGTGCGTGTGTGTGTGCTCGAAAAGCGCGTTGGCCCTGTCCTACGAGGGATGTTTTTATTGCCCCGTTGTTGCAATCCACGGAAACGCTTGCATTTGTATTTCTCCCGCTCAGTATTCGGTTACTTTAATTAGGAGACGTTGCCTGTTGACTGTCGTTAGTTCCAACAACAATCGAACCCTCAGGTCGAAGATTAAATTTGATACCAGAGCATTCATTTTGAGAAAAAAGAAAAAGCTCGTTTGCCCTTTTAAGGTTCTCAAGAAACGGTCTAAAATATCACGACCCCAGAGGAAATTCTTCCAGCTAAAGTAAACACTCTCCAACATGCAATTATACCCTTTTTATTATTATTTTCCCTCTGAAAACCCCCCACCAACAATTTTCTTTTATGATTAATTTTTCATAGTAGAGACAAATAAATTTTACAAAAGAAAAGTCCAATAAATACGGACGTTGTGTAAACAAAAAAAACCCACTCTACACACACACATACACATAAAAATAATAGCTTAACCGAAACAAAGGGATGAAGAATACCTAATAAGAATAATATTTGTGAACAGAGGAAGCAAACTGAAAAAAAGGGGGGGGCGGCTATAAATGTGTTAAGAGAAAAGGAATGGGTAATTTCTGTATGCAAATTCAAGGAAATATACGAGCTACTTTTCTTTGCCCCTCAGACACAACAGTCGAAAGCATTGCCCGGGAAAACTTTATCTCAGAGAGAGAGAAAAGGGGGTGCAAAACTGAGGCTATTAACAACGGTTTCTGTAACACGAGAAAATTTGAGCTTGAGAAAACACAAAATTTAAAACAATTGTAATAATTTGAATGGTTGAAATATCCTGAAATGAAGTAAAATCTGTAGCTGGTTACTCATTTGCTTCAATATTTTGTATTTATTAAACGTGCAACACTGTCAATTTTCACTGTTACATAGAACTATTAACGCCGTAATATAAAAATTACCTTGGAAAATATTTGAAAGAAATGCAAATTCATTTACTATATTATATACTAAGAATTACAGCGGGGGAAAATAATGGAAGGAAGGAGGAAAATAATAATTGTCAAAAAATCTAAAATTAAATAAGATGATAACCAGAGACAGAAAAAGTTTTATTTAGTTGAGTCGACGTTTCGTCACCATATTTGCGACTTCCTCAGGCAATGTCTAATTGTAATGAAAATTAGACGTAATTTATAAAAATCAAAACTTGACTGCTTAAAAGGGCAGCTTCAACTGAAATGTCATATATTATGTTTATTCAGTTTGGAAGCCATTTTACAGCTGGAAATAGGGACAGTTATATATATAAAATTTAATATCAATGAAGAGAAATTTACCAGGAATTTACTAATGCAACAAATGTGGAAATAAATTTATATAAATTAGTTCAGCAGCATAATTCCCCCCAAAAAGTTAATTATACGACAAACATTTTGAACATAACAATGACGTTTATTGGTAATATCTCTGTCGGTCTGATAATTAATTATAAATAATTGAGCACTAATATTGCAATCGAAATGGAGGAATTAAAAAAAATGTAGCCGTTTAGACCTGATTAAATAATTGATTTAGTATTTTTCTAATGATAAACTAATATACAAATTAAATTATTTGTAATTAATAATTATTTCTTGGAAAATTTAAAATGAAAACTAAAATACGACGTACTGTTTTCAGTACTATTTGCTATATATTTGATATTAAAATTTAGTTTTATTTCTAAATAATTACACTATTCTACATCTATAGTGAATGAAGCCAGATTATTTATGAATTAATAAATCTATGAGACATGTATTTATTTATTGAATAAATATTTATTACGGTCACCTATTTTTTATGATTCGTATAAAAAAACTTTTGTCTTATGATTATCAGTTATTACAACAATTGATCTAGTACATACAATATTTCAATAATGAATGGAAAACTAAAATAGTGTATATAACTCACTTGTAAACGGAAGGTATTCCTTTGACTAGTCTACTTTGGCAGATGGGTTAGGTTTTTGTGTGTGTGTATCTGAGAGGCATGAAGATAAGGTGGGTTATAATGTTCCTGAATGTTCAGGGGAAAGGATGAGGTCACCTATTTAAAAAAAGTAAAATAATAAATAGACAAAAACAGAAAAATTCGTCGAATGGGAGAATGCAAAAAAAATTATCTGTTAAATAATTATATAGGGACTAGCTACCAAAAAAATTTTAACGCACTTTTATCAATATATTGCTTCAAATAATATTATAGAGACAAGGATTTTATTGGATTGGAAATTTTTCCAACTTAACAACCCGAGTCGACTCTCCGTCACGTGCGAGATTTTCGAATATCTTGTATAATTAATATATGTTATGAACACAAATCTCAACCGTACATCAGGTTATAAATTAATAAAATTATTCAAAATTTCATATTACTTTATACAATTTTATAACTGGCTAAAGTGACAGGGATGGGGTGAAACGTTGAGTTTCCAGTTAATAATATGTATTATACTTCATTGTTCTGACTTATTGTCTACTTTATTTATGTGATTATAATTAATTATCATATAGATATTTTGTGCACAGTAATCGCTACCAAATAGCTCCATCTATTTTCCCGTTAAACGTAGATCTAGTAATACCTCAGCTCCTGCTTTGTAGACAGTCCCGCGATACAACTCCTGCCGATGTTAACTAAATTCTCTCTCACTCATAGTTCATGTGATTTATCTTTATAGCATTATTGTCAAAAATTGACGTAAATTGTGAGTAGTCTGCATTGCGCACTCATAATTACAGCCAGTCAAAATCTCCGATACATGTTTTCCTATTATTTGACGCCTTGTTTATCCAGAATCATTACGTGATTCTTCTTAATTGACAATAATCTATAAAGAAATATTTTTTCCCACTGACCGATATACAGTTTATTTACAATACATTATTTTTTATTAATTTCTTTGAAGAAATACCCAATTACGGAACAAAAAATCCTGTAAACAAGAAACACTTTTATATGCTGACAAAGGTGCGTCTCACTTTGATTGATCGAATTAAGCAGTTCCTTGTGTCAATAAAAAATTACAGAAAGAAATCTTTTCTAACAGTCGAGAATGATAAAAAATAAATTCTACTGATTATTGTATTACAGTACTCTACTTAAATTATTTAATTAATAAATGTAAAAAATTAATTTTATTTCAAATGATATTTAAACGAAATAATGACGGATAAAATGATTTCGTAGACGATTGAAATCCCGAAAAATTTCTTTTAAAAATGTCTTATTTGAATTTCATATCCTCCTTGGCTGAGCTCAGTTAAAAATATTTCACCTGTTCTTGAGATGGAATTAAAGTTTTCATGAAGTCACGTTTTGTGTATATCCAATTAATTGAGTGAGAATGTGATTCAGTAAATTTACTGAGGTGAGGCTGTGTTCAAGTCTCGCACGTGACGGGGAGTCGACTCAGGTTGCTCAGGTGGTCCGGTAAAGTTTTCTCCGTCTTGTTCCTTTAATAGTATTTGAAGAAATATATTGATTGGAAGGGCTTTTTGATCCTTTTTGTAGCGACTCCCCTATATTATTCTTTTTATCTTACATTCTCCCCGTTTTGATGAGTAGATTGGTATTATGTAATTGATTAATAAATTTATTAATTTTAAAAATTATTTCTGTTATTAGGTTATGAAGGTAAATTTTAAATAATTTTGGAATCGTAACTAATTTTCTTTTAGTATACTCCATTATCCTTTGTTTTAGAAATAAAATGCTATACTATTTTTCGACCTGTATTTTTATTTTTTTTCTCATCCTGTGGTTTTACTGGTCAGTAAGTAAATAATTTTTAAAATAGAGCGGACTTGTTCCTGGGGTTTAAATCACTCTGCCCTCGGTTCCTCGGTAGGCAACGTTTAAGCTCCTTATATTTCCCGCGAGAGGTTGTTTCCTCGCACAGGACCAGCAGCCATTAATAGGATTTTCGGTCACCTTACGACGCGGTTAAACCCCCTCCTTATTTCGTCGTCTACTTTTATAAAGAACAGACATTCCTTCAACAGGTGAAATTTGCAGAAAGATTTTACCACTGACATGTTCAACCAAAGTCGCTCTCGTCTACTATCCAAGTACAGTCGGCGACAAAACTTAACACAACGAGACGTAACAAGTTCTTTATTTCGCATCACTATAAGTTTAGCGAGGATCCTAACTGGCAACGGAAACTACCCTGAGGAACATATAAAGAGCTCGTGACGTCATAGCGACGTGACGCGACAACTTGTGGACAGGTTGATAAACAGCCACTGGCGCCCCTTGCGGATCAACAGCATAACGTTGCCGTTTGCATTGAACGTAAGCAGATATTATTTAGAAATTTAGAAGCGAAGTATACTTCAAGTGGGGCTAACTAAGAAGAATATTACAATTCCGAATTCAAGATCAGAGTTTTTTTAAAATTTATTCATGAAGGTCGCATCGACTACAGTGACAATTATTAACATATTATTATACAATTATTTATTTACATATTATTTACAATTATGAATTTACAAACTACGATTCTGGTAGTGTCCATATTTCTGTTCGTTAACCACCAGTTAATTATTTATCTTCACTACATTTGATTTTTAAATTTAAAAATAGAAAATACAATACATTTAAATTGAATAAAAAATATTTCTGTCCTTACAAAATTTAATAATGTCTTTTTGATATTCATGGGAGTCCAAGATGGATTTTTTAATTTTTGCCCTGTAGTTATTTTAGCCAGTGTTGGTGGTGTTTTGGGGCATTGACTGATGACGTGGTCTATTTTCAAGGCAGTATTACACAGATCACAAGGCGGTTGGATGGACCTAACCAGTAGATAATTATAGCTTAATTTGCAGTGTCCATTTAGAATTCTGGTAATGGCTGCCAACCTGTTCCTTTACTCCTAAATATGTGTTAGATTATAGAAGTTTCTCACGTTTATGTGAAGATCACTGGATTTTTTTAAAGTTTTCCAGATATTGTGCCATTTTTTTATCATCTTGTTACAGGTATATTTGAACATATCGTTCAGGGTATGAGTTGTAGTCGCCTAACATATTCCTTTGTGTGCTATATTCGTTTATGGGGTTTTGAGCGGTGCTTATACTTCCTAGAATTCACGCCAATACCACAGTGTTTTACCTACGGTCGTCAAGCCATGGTGCATTTCTGACAATGTCTGACATTGATCATTTGCATGTTGATTTGCCTGTTATAGATGCTATGTATTACATTACGGAAATTCCAGAACATGATAAACTTGTTAAAATTTACTTTCATGTCTGTCATTATTCCAGATATTTCCGATGTTACAGTACTGGAATATCGGTGAAGTTGACCACGCGGTCTTCTGCTCCTTGTTCATTTCTCTTTATAGTAATGTATATTTGTCGAGGGTGGTCAAATTTGTTACTTAATTCAGCAAATTTATGGTCCCAATACTCTCAGAGAGTTTTGGTAAATAAAAAATTGAGATAAATCAACACTGGCGTGTAAGTCAGTTCTTCTTCGCCTGGAAGAACATTTTAAGATTTAGTATTATTTTATAAATCACTGAAGAAGAAAAATTGTTAGTGTCGTTTCTTTTTAAAAAATAAATCACTATTTTACGGGAGTTGAATATTAGGAAATCGTTGCTAAAAATGTTCGTAATGGAGTGTGGCGTTATATGCGTGCAAAGCGTGGACGATAGGAGTGGAGGACGTTGACTAAGAAAAGGAATAACTTAATGTTTTAAGACAAATTAGTATTAGAGGAAAGTGTGTGGGGTAAGATCAGATGAGGGAGGCCAAGAATGGAATGCGGTAAGTAGATTAGGGAGGATGTGGGTTGTGCTAGTTATAAGGAAATGAAAAAACTTGCACAAGATAAGTTAGCATGAAGTGTTGCACCAGACCAGTCTTAAGACTGAATACCACAACAACAACAAGAGGAGTTGCGGAAAGGGGAAAAAAATAGAAGCCTTTGAATTGTGGTGCTTTAAGCGAATGAGATGGCTGGATAGAATCACCAACTAGGAAGTGCTAAACAGAACAGGGGAAGATCGAACAATATGAGGTCGTTGATCAAGAGAAGGGACAGATTAATAGACAGCGTCTTAAGACATGAGGGTGTTGTAAAATTAGTATTAGTGTGTGTGGGGTAAGAACAGAAGAGGGAGGCCGATGATGGAAATTGATAAGCTGATTAGGGAGGATGTAAGATGTGGTAGTTGTGTGATATGAATAGTCTTGCGGAAGATATTTTAGCATGCAGGGTTGCATCAGACCAGTCTCAGGACTGAACACCACAACAACAACAATACCAGATTAATTATGGGAAGTTGTTTGATATGAGTTGGTTTAGAAGTTAATTAAAATCTGATGTCAAGCGGGTTATGTTGAGGTAGGATTTACGCAGTGTGAGGCAGAAAGCAGAGGACTGTGTGAGGTGAGAAGTTTGGAATGTTGTCCCGGGACTAGTACTAATGATGTACGGTGGCACGAATTTGTGGCCTGGAATACGTCTCCCGAAGGGGTAACTTAAGTTCAAGTTGGAAAACAACATACCACAAAAAAGAGGGGGAGTGAGGGGGAAGGGGCAAGGGGTTGTGGATATAACTGCTCCCCGAATACATACCTTGTTTTCCCACTACTACCTGCTGTGTTATATTTCACAGCAGTAAATACCTCGCACTTAGGACATAAAAAGTAATTTATCGCGCTCGCGGGACGTCTGGGGGTTGCGGGGGCGGGGGGAGGATTCGCTCGTAAAGCTGGGCCGTGGACGCAGCCTGCCTGTCTGTCTGTCTGTCCAACCGTCCGTCGATTTCTTGCCACAAACTACAGATAACAACTCGCTCTTTAATCTTTACGTCGGTCGGTCAGAAAGAGAAATTGAAACTTGAGACAGTCCTTCACTGGAGAGTTAACTTGCTTGGTACTCTGAGAATACGAATTTTTACTGTTCTGTAAAGAATAATGCTATGGTTGAGTGAGAGATGTCATATTTGAATGAATTGTTTTTTTATATACATTTAATGGATTTATAAAGAAAGGCTTATACATAACCACTACAGAAGACAGTCAGCAGTAATTAGAATTGAACATCAAGAAAAGAAACATAAAATCAAGAAAGAAGTAAAACAAGAATACAGACCATGCTCTTTAACTTATATATAAAATAGGCGATGAAGAAAGTAAAAACGGAATATAGGAAAGGAATCATACTGCAAGGAGAAGAAAGAAGACTTCAAGCTTTACCGACGATATTATAGTATTAGGAGATTCAGAAGAATACTTGGAAACTAAAATAAAGACCATGAACGTGGTCCTGAAGAAAGAGCACAATATGAGGATTAATAGAGAGAAAACCAGGGTAATGGAGTGTAGTATGGGAAACAGAGGAATAACAAAGGCTGTTAGATTGCCAAGGGATAGTTTGACGGACGTTAATGAATTCTGCTACTTGGGGATCGTAATAACTAGAGTAGGTGGCAAGGAAGGCTTTCGCAAAAACGAGGAATTTACTTACGGGTAATATAAGTGTGAATATTAGGAAATCGTTGCTAAAAATATTCGTATGGAGCGTGGCGTCATATTGGTGAGAAACGTGGGCGGTAGGAGGTACAGAAAGATAAAAATAATAGAATCATTTGAAATATGGTATAGGATAAAAACACCTAGGATGAAGTTCTAAACTAAATAGGGGAAGAGAGAACAATATGGAGAACGTTGGAGTAAAAGGCCACGTTTTGACACGCGAGGGTTTTGTAAAATTAGCATTAGATGGAAGTGTGTGGGGAAAGAACAGAAGAATTAATAATAAGATAGTGTGTCTCAATGCCACGGTAGATTGTTAGAGACCCGGCAGCTCCTCCTCTTCCTGTGACGTCACGCCGCGTACCATGTCTGGCCGTGGCCAAGTTTACGTGGAGTACGACAATGCAACCTACTGGTCGGCTTGTCTCAAAGCAACAGCCAACAATCGTGTCTGAGTTGACTTTGATGGGCGATGAGGGGGGATAGAGGGGAGAGATAGAAGGGAAGAAGGAGACAGAGTGAGAGGAGAATATTACTGTGAGTGGCGATGGTGCTGTGGAAATAGAAGCTTAAGACTGCCTGAGAATAGGAAGCGCACTAATGGAACATTTCTTTTTCCAAAAATGCTGGCGAGCTGACAGACAATGATATTCGATGTTGTATTCATTTATTTGTAATGATAATATGATCGATACGCTGACCACGTGTCACTCCAAATTCGGAATGTGTCATGCAAGATGATAGTCCGCAGTCGACTCGGCAGGCCCAGGCCCTTAGTGGGCTGTAGCTTTAAATATTCGGTTTTAAGAAGGTGAAGTATAAAGCTATACTGATTGATACATGCTTACTTGTTATTTAATTAGTTACCCTTTCTCAAAGAGGTAATTTCCCCCTCCCTGGACCCTGTAGTATATTTATTTCTCTCTACATTTATATAATTCATCCTTCCACTTTTCCAAGGAAAATAACTATCGAGTTTGTTACATTATCACTTTTAATATGCGATCTAACCATAAAGTGGGGGGGGGGATTTTTATTCTGTTATCTGTCGAGATACTGGGAGTATATTTGGGGATCATATTTTTGGTAATGTGTAATTTTAAGATGCGAGTGATATAATTTTATTGGTTGGGATTGCGAGTTGTGTGGCCCGGAGGAGAGGAGAGGAGAGAGAGTCTTGAGGGACGCGATACAGCGTTGCAGCAGCACGCCAGTTTTCAATTTCCGGAGCGGTCGCCTTCAACATGCCATCCGGCCTTCATTTCCTACACCTATCCGTGCCAACCGTGCGGAACAACGTCTTACTTCTCGCCTTCCGTGCCAACTCCCTTACTTTACACTTCACGTCGCAACATTACAAATTAATACATCCGTCCGTCAAAGGGCCGCAATTTTTACCCTCTTAAGACCGACATTCTCTGTCGACGTTGCAGAAATTTAAAAAAACAAAATTAATTAATTTGTCAATCATACCAGTCTGTATGCTATTGTAGTAGTGAAGTGATCAGTGCTGCGAAATCTCTATAAATATACTACAGGGAAATATATTTCCAGTGTTTGTTTTTTTCCGGGAAAAAATATTATTCTTTTTAAACATTCACCTTCTAATAGTATAATTCCACACTTATTTTATATTGAATATAATTATAGGTTAAATATGATCCTTATGACCTGATTACATTACACGTAGACCTCAATAGATATTGATTTAGCAGAGTGAAAAAAACTCTTAATTTTTAGGCAAATTTTAATACAATTTATGACTATTTTGTTTTAATTTTTAGTATGGAATATTTTCTTAGGCTGCTTCACAAATAAATAGAATAGGCCTAGCCTATGTAAATGAAACGAGATGCAATAAAAATATTTAATTCTGACAGAATGGAAAAACAAATCCAAAAAAAATGTGGGACGTGTATTTTATATATTCAGGATATATTTTAATAAATATAAATAATGTTTTTCGGACAGTTTTTATGCCAAACAATTTTTTTCCTTTTCTATACAATTTTAATCATAACAGTAATTTTCGAAAACCGATTTGAAAACGCATTGCTTAAGTTCTATGTATCTGCCCATTTGTACATTTAATAAATACGTACATACATCCCAGAGATTGATAAAATATAACCTTGTACTAATAATTCAATTGTGTATTGCGACATGTGGACCGTTCAACAAACGGTCTAAGCGGCAACACACACGAAATACAAATTAACGGCTTTTATTTTCAGGCCCGCAATGATAATACTAAAACAATTATTACGTAATAAAATAGGGATATGTATGGGAAACTATACTGTCAATAATTACATTCATAGGACAGTTGCCAAAAAAATTGTGAAGTGGTTATTTTGAATAATATAAATGAAAATTCGAATTTAAATGTTGAAGTCAAAGTGAAGTGAATTGTTAAGTTAATATATAATTCTTGTAGTGTTTCTCTTTCTTTCTTTAAACGGGTATAGAAATTTTAAAGGACTATGATTACTTTTTTTTTTATATTACGAGAATTTACGTTTAAGTAATTTCATTTTGTATCTACCACCGGACAATTGTAGGCCAACAATAAATACAATAACGTTTCAGGAGGCTTTGTTAACAGATTTTACATTCAAACAAGGAAAAGGAAATTAATAAATAAAAAAATACATTCACATTTGTCAGAAAAGGATGGATTATTAATATTTAGTTAATATAATTACGACGTTTCGTTCGTATTTGTCGACTTGATCATGCAAAATATTTAAACGGATAAAACTATTACAAGTGTGAATAATTTTTACGTTGTGAATTATTTTGCACCGTAACCGTCGCAGTCCGCGATGCAAAATTATTCCCATGTGTGACAGTTTTAACCATTTAAAAAATTACAGAGATGGATGGAACGTAATAACTACGATAAATTCTTATTATTATTTATTTATTTTTGCTGAAAAATTGGCTACATTTATCTTATTTATTATACTTAACTGAAAGATAATTGATTGATTGAAAAGGAAATTAGTTAAAACATAGGTTTCTGACTTTAAAATTTACAATAAGTAAAAAGTCGACCAAAAAGTCAGCATACAAATTTATCACTATTTATTGTAAAGCGAAGTTTCGTCTCCATTTTCAGACTTCCGTACGCGTAAAATTTAGCAATTCATCATATTTAATACTATCTCAAAATAGTGGATTAAAACATTATGGGTAATTAGTTTTGCCACGTCTCGTCTCAAGAGGTTTAAGCTATGACGTCAGTGTGACGTCATTGCAGTCTCCAGTGATTGGTCATATTTAGGTATATTTAAGTACGTTAAATAATGCTTTTTTAAGACAAAAAACGTTCCATTTTTATGTAAAAAATAAAGTAAAGTTACCTGATGAAGTCCACAAAGATGGACGGAACGTAATCACTACATTAAATAATATTATTTATTTATTTTTACTGATAAATTGGCTGTATTCATCTTTTTTATTATACCTACCTGAAAGATTTGTCCGAACGGATACGTATAAAAAAATTTCTTCCAATACTGTGAACGACTTTGAATCACAAATTATGAATCTCGTGAATTTGGTTATTCCATTGTCAAGTCTTCACGTAACGAGGACCATGGAGGAACCGTATTAATTTAATTTTCAAGTAAGTTTATTCTCAGTATTTGACTGTCAATATAACTTATCTAATGGAATACATCCAATTTTAATTATAAATACTTGATATATCGGGTCAAAGAACTAGGATCATAAGATAAAAAAGCAACGGTTGTCAAGAAATGAAATAGAATTATTATTTATAACTGTTCTGAGGATATTTGGAGTATTGTAATGTTATCGGGGGGAAAGTTGGTAACGAGCTAATCTTGCGTCACGTGTTGATTCATTGCAAAGTGCTCGGCGTGACAACATAAACCAAGGGAATAGCGGTCCGGATTAGAGATCCCAGCAGACGAGCCGTTATGGAGCGTACGACGAGACCTCATTACGACGTGTCAATTCCCAACACAATCACTTAGCTGGCGTCCAATCGCGGACCCCGAGATTGCAAGGCGGCCCGCCTCTAATTCCCAGCTCTACAATCACGACGTCAATCCCTCAAACAGGAAAAGACTCCATTCCTGCTCCCTCAAAAGCTCTCCTCAAATATCTTAGTCACCGGAGTTACTATCACAATCCATGCACGCCTGGCTCAGGAACCGTTTATTTAAAAAGGACAAATTTTGTACATCTTTCTGGGATAATCTAACTGCAAGCAAGTCTCTCAGGGAATACTTTTTTCATCGTCTGACAAAACCACCGTCTTGTGAACCTTAAATATAGACCCAAATACCACCGACACAGACAAAAATACCTACAGGGCAAATCTATTTTGGACGCCCAAGAATACCAAAATACATTATTAACTTTTGTAAGGACAGTAATTTTTTTGACTTAATTTAAATGTATTGTATTCTGTGTTTTATTTTCGGTTAAAATTTAAAAATCAAATGTAAAGAAGATAATTAGTTAGTTGTAACCAGCAGAAAAATGGACATTACCTATATTTTATTATGTAAATTCATAATTGTATAATAATATGTAAATAATTGTCACTGTGCTCGCTAATGACCAGGCAGTCGATGAGACCGTTATAAATACATTTTTAAAAAATCACTTAATCTTAAACAAAATAAAATTGACAGTTTCTTCAAGGATTTTTTTTAAAAAAAATGTTAAAAGACCGATTTTTTCTTTGCGCTATAATAGTGTATTTCCCTATGTTTTATTACTCACCATAATTAATTGAACAAAGGTATAGATTATTTTTGATTCAAAATATATTCCATTTTTTCCAGGAGATTTTTGGCATTACCATAGTCATCTACAAATTTTAATACAAATTATTTGCGTATTTCTGAAGTAGTTAACTTATATTACTAAATAAAAAAGGTGGTCATTAAATTTACAATTCATTTCGCGCTAAACAGACCAAACAAATGGATCAAATACCTCATTCTTAAAATGAAATTCATTGTTTACCTGTAAAAAGAACTCAAATTTCGCACGTGTGGTTGTTTTTGTGTAAAGAAATCTAAACGCCTGGAGAAATTTTAATCAAATTTTGCACTCTCCCTTTACGACTGGGAAATAAGCTCTGTCGGGTTAAGACACGGCTGGCTACCACTCCTTGGACCGGGGGTGGAGGGGGCGGAAATTGCTAAATATGCGAAAATCGGACGATATATTCGTTGAATTAATTCTTTTCGGGGTCAATTGTTTCCCGTGTTTCCCGTGACACTATTTCGGTCCGTCCTACCCTAATACATTATTCCCTGCCTGTATGCGTGCGGCGACGACGACGACGTTCGCGAGGAACAAAACTTATCATAACATAAGTTAAATGTTAGGTATATTTAAGCATTAATTATTCTGGACATCGCCGGGCGCCCAGGTAGTTATTTTAAATCAATGAACGTCTGATTTCAAAAAAAATTAAATCTAATGAATTTACGAGCAATTAACATTTACTCAATTTAATTATTGTGAAAAGCATACATTAATTGATTTACTATTTACAAGAACGACGTAAGTTGCCTGAATCTGTGACTAGTGGCGGGTAGGAAAAGAATAGAAGACTACAGGCGAATGAGGTGGGTGGATGGAATCACAAACGAGAAAGTTGTTAACAGAATAGGGAAAGAGAGAATAATGTGGAGGACGTTGGCCAAAAGTAGAGATGGATTAGTAGGCCACGTTTCAAGTCATGAGAGTCTTGTAGAATGAGCATTAGAGGGGGGTGTGTGGGGTAGTAACAAAAGAGGGTGGCCTGAGATGGAAAACGCTAAGTAGATTAGGGAGGATGTGGGATGTGGTAGTTATGTGGAAATGAAAAGGCTTTCGCTAGATAAGTTATCACGGAGGGTTGCATCAGACCAGTCTTAGGACTGTATACCACGAGCACCACAACAAAAACTACACTTCTTTTTAAAGAATGACGCAAAGAGAATATTAGGTGACATTAAGTGGAAGTGCGAAGGAAACCCTCAGAGGTGTTTGTTGTTTAAGAGAGCAGCAGAGATGAGAGAAGAGAAGAGAGGAGAGGAGAGGCGCAGTTAGTTTCCGGGGCGAGCGAGTAATAAGCGCTGTAATTCCTGCTACATGAGTTTTAATCCCCTTATCGGATTACTGACACGTGGGAAATATTAGCGAGCTCGTTCCCAGCGAGTGGGTGACTGTTGTTCAAACTATTAGGGCGTTGCTTTATGCCATGTTATCTCCAGCTTACACACCATTTCGTATTGCCAGAGTTTAGACACCGCAACGCCAATTCGCCGTAACAGAATTCCCTGTTAAATGTGATACCGTGAAATACATTAAGAGCCCGACAGACGTCCCCGGTCCTCGATTCCGAACCAGTGCGATTAATAATGTATATATAATTCAGTATTATTATAACAAACCACTTTTATTGGTTCAAATTTATAAACACATCACTTCGTTAGTTGTCTCCTTATTCAAATATTATTGGACGTGTTCTTAGTTGAGACGAAAATAACTGAAAATGATACAAGTAGTTTTTTTTTAAAGATTTTAAATAAAGTGACAAGTAACAAAGTGGTGCTGTGCTTATTAATTTGAATATTTAATACATTAGTTACATTTATTTGACTTCAGTGACTTATATGTGAGCAAACCAGAAATTATGTCAGAAATATATTGAAATAAAATAGCAAAATACAAAAATATAGTACGCAAAAAGAACCAAATTATAGCCACTCCTTTCACCCGGTAAAATAATATCTACAGTTCTCTGAATTTAAACTTTTTCCTCGAAACAGAAGAAAGTAATTCTAAATAACCTCAAAATAGATCTAGTTTGATCTGTTGACAGAAGCAGTTACTGTATCTATTTTTTCTTATATTATTTAGTTCAACCTGAAGAGGGTCAAGATCAGGACCGAAACATGTAGTTGATATTAAATTATATAGTTTGTTACGTTTCACTGTATTATTCACTATATTGAATTTAATACGTATTCAAGGATGGAATTCGCTAAGCAGATTAGGGAGGATGTGGGTTCTGTTAGTTAAAAGTAAATTTAAAGGCTTGAGAAATATAGGATAGCATGGAACGTTTCATCAGACCAGTTTTAGGACTGAATACCACAACAAAAACAACATGTTTCACTAATTTTTTTTCTGTTTTTGACCTTATTTAGATTTTAATTTAAATTTATATATATATATATATATGATAGCATATATCAGAATGGTTCGTAGTCTCTTAGCCAACAAAAGAAAGCCGTAATCAAGAAAAGAGTAAGCAAGGATGCAGTCTGTTGCCCATGCTGTTTAACTTATATATAGAACAGGCGATGAAGAAAGCTGAAACGGAATATGAAAAATGAATTATACTGAAAGGAGAAGAAATATAAGCCTTACGCTTTGCCGACGATATTGTAGTATTAGGGGAGTCAAGAGAAGACTTGGAAACCATAATAAATTGCATGAACCGGGGCCTGGAGAAAGAGTTCATCATGAGGATTAATAGAGGCAAAACCGAGGTAATGGAGTGAAGTATGGGAAAAAGTGAAATAAAAAAGGCTGTTAGATTGGGAAGCGATACTTTGATGGAAGTTAAGGAATTCTGCTGCTTGGGAACCGTAATAACTAGGGATGGTAGGAGTATAGTAGACATAAAGAGTAGGATAGCGCAGGCAAGGAAGGCTTTCGCTAAAAAGAGGGATTTACTTACGGTTAATATAAGTGTGAATATTAGGAAATAGTTCCTAAAAATGTTCGTATGGCGTTATATGGGTGCGAAACGTGGACGATAGGAGTCAGGGAAAGGAAAACAATAGAAGCCTTTGAAATGTGGTGGAGAAGGAGATGGGTGGATAGAATCATAAACGAGGAAGTTCTAAATAGAATCATTAATACGGAGGACGTTGACTAAGGGAAGGGATAGATTAATAGGCCACGCATTAGAGGGAAGTGTGTTGGGTAAGAATAGAAGAGGGAGGCGAAGAATGAAATACGCTAAGTATATTAGGTGATGCTCGTTATAAGGAAATAAAAAGATTGCATCAGACCAGTCTTAGGACTGAATACCACAACAACAACAAGCCACTGTGGTGAGGAATAAAAACTGCTATTAGTGCGCCGCAGTGGAAAGGTTTTAGCGTGATGTTAATTTAATAAGGAGCTTGTTTAATGGCGTCTTCAAGATGGCAAAATCATCAGAAATTGAAAAACGTGATACATTACCTCCCGGTGTCGGGGGTTGGGGGGTGGGGCATGATTTATACAGGGGAGCTGAAACAAGTGAAAATTTATTGAAGATTTATTCCTGTCAGCTGTCGGTAATTGATTTGAGAGCGACGCGGGTAAAGCCAGCCAAGGTTGGAAGCAGGTGGCATCGATTCTCAATCACGGGCGGAGCGACGTGCTGTGTACTCTTGCCGTGATAAGCTCCCTGTCATCCATCACGCAGAGTAAACAGAAGGCCCCGTGGCAGGATGCAAATGGAGCGGCGCCGCCGATAACTGGACGCTAACTACAGCCAGCCTGGCTACACACTCACGGCCTAATTCACTCAAAGTTCCCTTATCTCGCATCGTCGACGAGAGACGAACTTGCGGAGCAGTTCGTGAAGAAGGAGGGAAGGAAGGAAGGAAGGAAGCAAGCAAGCCTCCTCTCAACAAGAGATCACGTACACGCAGAAAACACTTCCTCAGACTCAGCCTCAGCTCAGCTCAGCTCTCCCCTGCTCCTAAAGATTAAACACAACACAGGAGGGCTTCGTCTAGATAATTAAATAACACTCCTCCATAAGATGGTTCACTTATATATCTCATCAGAACAACTTCTCAATATGTCTGGAGTTTGTACATGTTGGATGAAGTCTTCTCGGGATATCAACCATGTAGTATCGTTGAATAGGCACGGCGTTTCGGCAACTAGCACCGTTGCCATCTTCAGGTGAAGTACCTGCTGGGGTTCCTGCACTCCCTTATATAGCTCAGTCTAATTAGTGTCGTTTCCTAATTGGTTGGCCCTTCTTGATCTTAATTGGTACTGCGTGCGAGGAGATTGAATGCATCAGTGGGTAGAGGATCATCTCTGGAGTCGGGAGGAGAGTGTCGCTGGACTACGTCAGAGATTAACTACGAATTAAGAACCAGCCACGTGCCCAGCCGTACCCCGGGTACGGTATTTAATTCGAATTTAATGTGATGTAAGCATTACACAGCGCGCTGTTCATGGCTTCTCCATCCCCTGGTTCTATAGTCTTTACAGAGGATGATGTATGTAATGGAACTACGTGAATATTTCATATTTGTCATTTGTAGATACTCATCACCAATCCAATAACCATAAATATTTTCTTTTCAATTCCTACTCGTAATTACGGAGATATCTCACTGTGACGTCACCGCTCACTCCATTACAATCTATAGCCGTTTACTCGATGACTTCTAACCTCAAAATTACACTTTTAACAAAACTACGGTACAGAGAGTACACTTGAATTCCAAATAGTGTTACTTCTGCTTTTATAAATTATATAATTCTATAAATTAACTTATTTTATGAACTGAAACTTTACATTTCAAACCAAAACACATGAAAGGATGATGATTACAAAGAAACTATGAGAATAACCGAATTCTAGATACTCATCACGATTCCAATACCCGTAAATGTTTGTCCTTTGCTTTCCTACCTGTAATTACGGGGATATATTACTGTGACGTTACCGCTCACATCTGTTACAATTTCATTATTATACTTTGAAATATAAAAACTTAATATTCAACTAACCAAGTTTATATAAATTATCGACGGAAATTAAATCGAACACTACTCAAGTTGTTGTAGGATTCAGCCATGAGAGTAATGAAAACCTCTATGCTACCCTATCTTGTAGTTTCATTTTCTGCATAACTACCACATACTCATTAGCCTGCGTAGCGTATTCCATACTTGGCCTCACTCTTCTGTTCTTACCCCACACACTTCCCTCTAATGCTAATTTTACAAGACCCTCGTGTCTCAAGAACGTGACCTATTAATCTATCCCTTCTCTTGGTCAACGTATTCCAAATTGTTCTTTCTTCCCCCATTCTGTTTAGAACTTCCTCGTTAGTAATTCTATCCACCCGTTTCTATCTTCTATGACACCACATTTCAAAGGCTATTGTTAATCAATTAATCCTCATAATAAAAGGTATCTAGTACAATAAACATGGTGAACTGATTAGTAATGTCTGTCTCAGCAGATTTAGAAAACACCCTGGTGCTTCGCATAGTTCTTAATGGATTTTAATATAAATTCGGCATGATGGAAAATGAAATCTGAGCAACGTGGAGCCCAGTAATAGGAGTTTTAATCAAAAAAAGGGGGTCGTAGGCCCCGCCATTAAGGGTGTTTGGACGTTGGCTATTGGCTTTAATAAAAGTTGCACGTAAACATCCAGAGCCGTAGCCGCACTAGCTACAAATTGTGCGCAACAGATGCTAGTAATATTGGCCGTTAAAATATATTGCGATAAACGTTCAGGAGCGATTTAATCAATATTCAGCGTTGGCCGGCCATTGGGGGGCGATACATGTGGCGCGACTCGCCTGCCATGAATTCTGCTCCGGAGTGTGCCATAAAACCCTCCGGCGCTTTAAAAGCCATTCCATCCGTCTAAGTCAACTGTCGAAATGAGCGTGAGAATGATGTGTCTTTTCGGTTTCGTCCCTGATGGATGACCGCAGGCTGTTGCTCTTCTCCCGTCAGCCATTGCATTCCTCGTCAAACATAACTGTTCTCCAACCTAGAGCCAGGAAAAGTTATCCTATAATAAAAGCGTTGTTGACTTTAATTATTGGTTAAATATAGACTGTTGTTATGGTTCTATCCAGCCCTAACACTGCTGTTCTGATTCAACTCTCCATGCTATTCTCTACAACCGTTTTAATTTCGACATAACGAAAAGATCCCACATCCTCCCTTATCTACTCAGCGTATCGCATCCCTGACTTCCATCTCCTGTTCATTTCCCTCTAATGCTAATTTTACAAGAGCCCATGTCTTGAAACATGGCCTATTAATCTATCCTTTCTCTTACTCAAGTCCGCCACATTGTTCTCTCTTCCCTATTTTTTTAAATCGTGGCCTATTAATCTATCCTTTCTCTTGGTCAAATTCTCCATAATGTTCTCTTTTCCCCATTTATTATAACGTAGCCTATTAATCTATCCTTCTCTTGGTCAAGTCCCCCATATTGTCCTCTCTTCCTATTAATCTATCATTTCTCTTGGTCAAGTCCTCTATATTGTTCTCTCTTCCTATTTTTTTAAAACGTGGCATATTAATCTATCCTTTTTCTTGGTCAACTTCCTCCATATTTTTCTCTCTTCCCCCATTCGGCTTAGAACTTCCTGATTAGTTACTCAACCCACCCAACTCATTCTTCTATAGCACCACTTCTTACAAAAACCTCTCTACTTTCCTTTTCTGCAGCTCCAACCCTCCACGTTTCGCACCGATATAACGCCACGCTCCATACGGACATTTTTAATTATGATTTTCTAATATTCACACTTTTATGAGCCGTTTGGAGAGAGAGAGAGAGAGAGAGAGAGAGAGAGAGAGAGAGAGAGAGAGAGAGAGAGAGAGAGAGAGAGAAAGGACAGCAGAAATCAAGAAAGGAGTAAGACAAGGATGCAGTTTGTCGCCCATGCTCTTTAACTTATATATATATATATATATATATAAGTTAAAGAGCATGGGCGACAATTCTAATTACTGTTGTCTATCTTCTTGTAGCGGTTATGAATAAGTCTTCTTTCTGAATATTTTATTTTAGTCCTCTTAAAAATCCTTAATAGTTTGTTTCATTTTACATCATCAAAGCTTTTTTTTCTTTTCCTAAATCTACAAAAGCCTGTTTTCTAAACTGAGACGCAGAGTCAATAATGCCTCAGTTGTCCTAAAATATCATTATAAAACCATAGATAGTATAAAATATAGTAAATCATACAAAATATTGAAGTGAACAGTTCAATGAGTCTGAATGTTGACGATTGCCCTTTTATGAACGTGAGTTTTATCAAACGAAGCAGACATTTAACTTAGATGCTGAATTGATCACTGCCATCCATACGGGAGAGGCAATAAGTAAAAATTATCGACTTTTGAAAAAAAAAATCACGGATAAATGTATTATAATTGATTTATAAGGACAATTTTATATTTCTTGGTACGGATAAAACCATTTTGAAAGAGTTAATGGATTTATGTAAATGTCGAAGCTCAAAAAAAAAACTTTTATCACTTGATTTCTTGAGATCATTTGTTTGGACTTACTGTTACAGTTTTAAAAGTCCTTGGTAAAAGGGATAGAGTCGCTGGTTGTATACTAGTGACTGCTTTTTCTTTGGTTTTCAGTTTCCAATGCTCGTAGATTACGTAATGAAAATAAATAAATTTGAATCATGTGTCTCCTTCTTCTTCCATAGCCCTGCGGCCTATTGAGCGCCTTGGCCTACCGGGTCATCATCTTACCTGACGCATTCTGACTTTGGAGTGACACGCGCGTGGTCAGCGTATCGATTCTCCAGCAGGCTCTAGTGACCAAAAGCGTCTGTCTGTGGTTTCAAAATAAATAGAAAAAATGTAAGTTAATACTAGTATTTATACAATTCCTAATCGAAAGTGATTATTTTTAAAATTATGGGTGTGTCAGTCTTTTTTAAAGTTAATCTCTAATTGGTTTAACGAATTTCTAGGAAAATTTTAGGGATAAAAGAGGCATTTTAACTTAAATATCCGTGTGTGTAAGCTCGTGGAAAACTGAAATGTTGTAATTGTAGGATTGTAAACGGACTTGCGGACAATATATGTCATTACTGTGTTAGTGTGTTTAGCTGTCACCTTATGTTAATGAAACTTAGGATAGATTACTTTGACACAGTTTATCAACGATAACTCCATCTTCCTAGACAGACAGAGAGATAGATACTGCACGTATCAATACAAAGCGTCTCTGTTTTGCATATTATATATATACTTCATAATACATCACACACACATCCAACTGACGTTTCTAAAACCCAAGTAAGATTGATCGCTCCACGTTTATCCAATATTCATGCGTGAATAAACAAGTCAGTCAATCACGTACCTTTGGGAATTTCTAGGTTCACAGAGCCTCCGGCATTTGCTTTCACATATCCGTGTGTTGGCTGCCTGCAGACGGAATTCCCTTCCCCCGGGTTGACACGAGGCGGCGCCAAATTTTCAATTAACAATATTTGTGTAACGCTCTATGTATACAGTGCGAATTCAGACGACGCACCCGAAAAAGAATATTCGCAAACGTGTAAACTGTATCCGTTTATTAATACAACTCATATAGTTAGCACATTCTATACTCATATTTTAATTTAAAAATTAAAAATCTCTATAATAAAATTATACAAAACAAAAATTTTGTATGTGGTCAATAAGAGAAATTTAATATTTTCAAAAATCAGTTTTAAATGACAACTAGTTGGCTACAATTTTACCCTCCTCAACGCGTTATATTGGTTTTTATTCATATGTATTTTGGATAATTTTCATAACGGTCTCATCTTGTTTAATGCGATCGATCAACTCATTGACATACGTTAGTTCTCAATCTCGTTTCCACATGTGTCAAAGAATGTCGAGGACCATATTTAGGGTAATCCAGACACACACAAACACAAGTCACGTACCTGAGTAAATCCGTACTAATATATCAGGTAAATAGACAGTTTGGTAGTTTCATCTGTCCGCCCGCCTAAGACTGTAATCAGCACAGGAGTAATATACGATTGCATTATACAGCGTCCGTAGAACTGCTTGAAATTCAATTGAACGCTGCTAGGGGATGTAGTAGTTTACCAATGTAATAAATAGTCCTGATAGTGAGAAACTGTATTATAATCATAAATAAACATCTGTATAGAATCTGCGGAAGTTGCAGCAGTGTCTGCGGCTGGTTGTCAATCATCTGTGGGACAGAGAGAATCTTTGAAAACAAGGAAGAGACGATCGGTACGAAGATAAGCAACATGGTGGCACACGTGAGTAAACAACATTTAAATTAATAAATAATATCACTATATATATATTATGAAGTGTTTTTTACATTTTATAAATGTATTTAAAAAATAGTATATATATTGAAATGGGTGGACGCTAATAAATCTCAAATTTGTCATTTAAATCAGTTTTATTATTAACAAATGTAAAAGATTCAACAAATTACAATATTTAGAAATAAATTAATTTTATAGAATTTTATTTGCCCAGCTGAACCCTATATAAAGAAATATCATATGAAGAGACTTAAGTAAATTTAATCAACTTTACTCAGGGCTGTATGACGTGTTTATACGCATTATTGCGTATTGTTTCTTACTTTGCACTCATCCTCCCCTAGTTGACCGGCATTCCTGGATTCAACTCAAAGGCAGCATCCGGTTAGGCATAGGAGCAGCAGGTTTCTGGTGCAAGAAACGTGTCTTTACTCCTCTTGAACTTGGAGCCAGATCGCCTCTCCTCTCTGACTCTTTGCAGCCAGCCAGTTCGACTTTCCGTTTCGCTAGCTCCTCTATGACCCCTCACCTTCAACTCTCTTTTCCGAATGCCTCGTTTCGTGGTCCTGTCCACCTCCAACTCACCTCTCCTCATTGGTTTCTCCAAAAAATTCAAAATTTGGGCGGGCCCACCCATAGCCACCTTGTTGA
This sequence comes from Eucriotettix oculatus, assembly GCA_034510155.1. Classification (NCBI taxonomy): domain Eukaryota; kingdom Metazoa; phylum Arthropoda; class Insecta; order Orthoptera; family Tetrigidae; genus Eucriotettix; species Eucriotettix oculatus. The sequence continues at coordinate 102,259,934 of CM067378.1, forward strand.
CCTGGGTTTTTCGCCGAGCCGCATAAATACTTTTCAGATAAAGGACTGCGCCTGTCAGGCTTCAAGTTTTATGACTGTGTTTGTCTTGTTGGGTTTACACCGGAGGGTGCCTTGTGGTTATCTCAGGATCTGTTTTCTTTGGAAACTTCGTACAGAATGCTTAATGTTGTAAAATTTATTTAGATAAAATAAAATATAAGACGAAAATTTGTATGCGTCACAATATATATATATATTTATTTATTGAAGAGTTAAATTATCCACAGCACAACTGTAAACAGTTATGAAGCTCTTGTTTAGAGACATAATTGCCGATATCAGGTTATCGTCGGCCTAATGGAAGGGAATAGGGAAAGTTGTGGTGGACCTTAGCCATCGTCTCCAGTATCTGAAACGTGAGGTCTGATTTCTAGGCCAGTACAAATTTTCCTCTGAAGATACGGAGTCCCCTTACTGTCTAATTATCTAGCCACAAACGAGAAAATTGATAACATTAACTTACTGGTGATTTCAACCCTTTACAGTTTTGCTTAAATTATAAATAATGTGGAATAATTTCGATAGTATGGTTCATGAATTTAACGGGAATTATTTTTTATTAATTAATCAATAAATATAAAATTAGTGCGAGGTAGACAAATAAAATTTTAAATAGAATTATAAGAATATGGAATCGTTTGTCATCGGTACTTTTGCAGACTTTTACCCTCAAACGTTGGCAGCTTTAAAAAATGTCTTTAACGGGGTTGGTACAGTTATGCAGTGCTCTATTTGGGCAAAGTTTGAACTTTCATATCTCATGAACGTTAAACATTATTTGCAGAAAACCTTTTACAACGTTTTTGTAGTTTTTATCCTTTAAGGAAATTATTAATTTAAATATCAAACTCAATTGTATATTTGATTCTTTTTTTAAATTTAATAAATTAATAATAAGATTTTTTGTTATTCTATGGGTGAATAATTTTTTAAACAAATAATTAAAACCTTTTATTTAAGTAAACTATTAATAACACCAATTACGTGTGTTATGTAGTATTTAAGAGTAATATGCAATGGCCCTAATCTTAACAGACAACATATCTATACTTATTTGATGTCACAACGTTTCTTCTACCAATTTGTTTAAGAAACGTCGTGACGTCAGATAATTACAGATATGTTGTTTGTCAAAATTAAGGCCATTTCATATTATTCTAAAAAATATTCCAAACATGATTTACAAAATTCCGATATACATAACAATATATATAGAATAGTAATTTTTATATTAATCCAATACGGTTCCACGTTTCAGAGATTTACATGAGTATGATCCATTAAACATACACGTTTCATCACAATGACGCACTAATTTGGTTAAAACCTAATCACCTCATTAACTTAATTCATTCCAGAAGGAAGAAAGACAAAAATGGAAAAATGCCGACCAAGCCCAGGGACTCGAATGCCGGACCTTACGATTTGCGACCGTGCGCCCTACCAACTGAGCTAATCCCAGTCGACGTCCAAGGACCGATTCAACATCCCTCCATTCCCGTAAATCCAAGTCAGGCTCACCTACAATTTACTCATCACATTCTTCAATCCGTAATTCTAGGAAATACGTGAAGAATGGACATTGAGTAAATTGATCACGGGTGCATGAAAATCAAGTTCCCTGGTCCCGGTCGACATTTCTCCATTATTGTCTTTCTCCTGAAATATCAATACGCTCTACGTAAGATTCGGTTGAAATATTTCTACTTCCTTTGACTTTAGTTCATTCCTTTTTATATGTTTACTTCCTATTTTTCCGTTTAAAAATTCGTTTAATTTATTATGTTGGAGGGAAAAGGAAAGTATATAATCTGAAGTAGTGTTTGTTAAAACAAATTAGAAAAAGATACAGAATATTTGTAATTATGAAAAACACACTTGTGTTACATAGGTGAGGTCCATCAAGCGCGTTTCATAAAGTCACGTCACGTCACGTGACATATTGGGTAGTGTAACGCCATTGTAAGTCACACGAGGACCGGAGCTCGATTTCCCGTGCGGGGTTCGCAATTTATGTTAAACCCAACTTCCACAGTAACCGCGTGCATATGGATATGCATCAGTCAGCAATGGGTGCACAAACGCACGTGCGCCATGACGATGACGCGGTAATGGACTGAAAATAGGCAGCTTATCACGTACGAAATACAATTGTAATTTGTGTGACTGCTGCGGGTTTAGCGAAAATTACTTAAAAAAATTAATTTCAATTTGTAGGCTTTATTAATTAAAACATATGAAGAATTGTCGACCCGTATAATAGACTTATCAGAAAATTTAGAATTTTTTTAAACATAAAGTAGACGTTTCGACCATCGAATGAGGTCATTCTCAATTGTTATAAAATTTTCACAATTTTGCATAAGTCTGCTATGCGGGGCGTTAATTAGCCTCTTTGTCAGTTAATTATTAATGTCAATTAATTATTAATGTCAGTTTCTTATGAATTATGAAGACACCGCAGTGATTTAGAAGCCCAAAACTTTACTCAATTCACCTATTTTTTTCCTTTTTTTTCAAATTACATAAAAGGTTAGAGGATCTCCTTGGTCCAGCTGGTACGATATTTGCAATTGGAACCGACTTTCCCACATTTTCCACGCTCCGTTAGATACTTGAGAGGCCATTGAAACCGTGCATGTGCGCAGAATAAATAATTACCTATGAATTCAGAAATTATTTTTAAGCCGTTAAGGTGGCGTACATTTCAAGAAGCCTTAACCTAAAAATTTTAAAACCATAATAAGGCAACAAAACGTGAGATCCTTTCTAATATAAGCTCTGCTGATGTAAGAAATTATTTTCATAAATAATTTAAGTCATGAATTGAAAAAAGGGAAGAAATTGCTTTTAGAAAACATAAATTCAGTGTGACTAATTTTTTAATTTTCATACTCATATAAAGGATCTCAATCTATGAATTATTACTTGAATATTATTATGAATTCAATTTTGGGTCAATAATTTATCTATATTGATTACTATCAAACAGCTTCGATTAAAAACTATAAAATGTTTTTTAAACATTAAAATTTTATTCTTAACTAATCCAATATGTTATAAATAAAACCAGAATGACATATATTTTTAAAATAAATCATTTGAAGTGACGATTAAGGGCAAATTGATGACTGAAATCTCCTTTGTGAAACTTTTTTAACGAAGTTGAGAAATAAATGATAAGTAGTGAAAAATGTATATATTCTGACTTATTGACCGTCTTTTTATTTATAATTATATTTCATTAAATTTTTATAAAAATTATGTAGAGGATCTTTCGGAACATGCCATAAGTCATCTAAAAATAGAAGGACCAAATTAATGGAAACGTTACTAAAATTATTTTACAGTTATTTTTTATGTATGCCTAGAACCACGAGATAAATGTTAATGTAAATTTATACCTGAAGAAATCCCAAACTTACGGATGTTGAACCTGTTTGGATTATGTTTATTGAGCAAGCCACGTGATGGTATTTTAATTACAAAAATAAGTAACCAATAAACAGATAAATTTTAATATATTCTATTTCATCACATAATTTCTTCATTTTGAGTAGAACACAATTAACACACACGCACACATTTTATATATTTTCAATACCATGTTGTATTTACCTTTTGCTCCTGCTAAGCTTGAGGAGGATTAAGCTTTAATTTTCCGCTCAGCGTCCACGAGCGCCTGGAATGTGTAGCTTTAAAATATGATTATATATATTTTTTTATCAAAATAGGAGAGAGAAAAAAAAATTCGCAAAACAATCTCAAACTTTTAGTTGCACGGCTAAGCGATTTTAACTTCACCCCCCGGTTCACGACGGACCCAAACAAAAGGCTTTTTCCGCTGCAGTAATTTCTGTTCTCATATTTAAAAACACAGCGACAGGAGGAAATTTAAGATAAATTGAATGTAAAATAGCTCCTTCCAAAATGGACGTCGCTTTTAAATATGTAGCAAGTGGTTTCTGTAATTTGACTGTAATTATCATGGGCAATGTTTTACCTCTGCGTGTATCAACTAGTATTTCGGACGTGAACGGAAAATAAAACACAAATGTTGCGTTACATTAGTTCACCAAATGCTGCATGTCTTCTTTTAAATGCTCTGATTTAAGTCTTCACCATTCATCAGATGAACTAAATTAAATTGCTAAATACTGAAGATGAGTCACGGGATTGTGTTGTTTAGTAATTCTCTCACTATGGGCTTGTAGCTAGTCTGTTTTTATAATTACACCATCCGTACTATAAGTTTTTCCTTGTAGATTACATATAATATTTATAAGAAAAGACAACGGAACCTCTTATTCGCTTTCCTTTGCCCGCAGTCCTTGCACTTTAATATTGGCGTGGAACTCTGGTTTATTTGACTTCTTGTGGCTGGCAACATTCCAGAGCACTTGCATTGCAACCCTCTTTCCTCATTTCATTAATATCGGAAATCGAAGATTTAACCATTTGGACAAGATCTACCCATTTTATGTTTTAAATGACTTATTCACTGTATTTTAATTACCAGTTAATAACAAAAGATATATTATAATGAAACAATTAATGACCTTTCACAGACTTTGTTGTTGTAGTGGTATTCAGTCCTAAGACTTACTGTGTTATTATAATTATAATTTTGGCAGCATAAAAGAGAGAGAGCGAATATTCTGAATCCATCTATTGTTGCAGTAGGATACGCGCCGTAATTAACCTACTGTTAGCTGAGAGTTAACTCCCTGAGAAACAATCAACTTTTTTGGATCGTCGATCAGATTTATACGTAAATAATTTTGTTTGTCGCGTCAAGTAAATTAAAATATTTATTAATTGAATAAGTATTTCTCGGGATTTCATCAGTGTTATGTCATTTGAAAAATACAACGTATCGACGGCTAACTCCGGCATCGTCTTCAGGTATCTAATATTTAGTAATTGCTAATTTTTTTTGATACTCAGGTACATGAGGGCGATCCTAAAACAGGCAACTCCCCTTTCATAGCATAAGAATGGAATTGAAAAAGAGGAATGCGGAAGGTGGGTTGATTAAGGTCCCCGAGCTATATTTTAAGGATCCTACCCGGTGTTTCACCTAAAGATATGCGGGGAAACCCTAGAAAACCTGCATCAGGTAGGTCGGGCATTGGGTAATATTCTCACGCCCTTCCGATTGACGGGAGACGAGTTTGGTGTGCGGTCCCAGCATTCCCTTCTCCATGTCTCGACCAGTTTCAGGAGGCAGTTGGCCGACTGATCCAATGGGATCGCGGACAACTCTTGCCTTATGCCCAATGTCTTCGGCCACAATACATACACCTCCCAAAATAGCTGAAGCTGCCTCGGCATGTGAGAACTTTGAAAAACAAACGCGAGAGAGAGCGAGAGAAAGAGAGAGAGAGAGAGAGAGAGAGTACGAGGCATTCCCAACTTAGTCAGGTGAGCCTCGCAGTCACTCTGGGGAGAAATGCCTGCGCGAGAAATCTACATCCATTACTTTTTAGTTTCGGGTGATCCTGAAACAGGTAACTTCCCTTTAATAGCATAGGAATGTAATTGAAAAGAGGGGATGTGGAAGGTAGATCAAGGTAGCCAAGGGTTGACTAGGGGCCCCCGGACAATAGCCTTATGCCCAAGGTCTTCGACCCCAGTACATAAACCTCCTAAAATAGGTGAAGGTGTCTCAGCATGTCAGGTGAGCCCCACAGATCTCTGGAGGGAGGGGGGAATGTCTGCGAGAGTAGACTCTCACAAAGGTACCTCTTTTCTTAATTTTTATTGGCTCCCAATTGGATGATACCGGAATCTGTTAGACACCAAGTGCGAGTTATAAGGTTTGCGATGAAGCGATCATGATACCGTACTTTTTATATATTCAATGAATTCAACTTTATATCAAAATGTTGTACCTTTTGTTTTGTTTTTAAGACAAAATAAAAAGAAACAAGTCGCGGGTGTTAGCTAGTTAGTGTTATAAGTGAATCGCTACGTTTCTGCATCTAGTGAGCTGCAGGGTAGTTATTAAAACTTGCAAATAGAGGAGGAGTTTATTTTCCTTCTTTATGGTGATAAACACTTTCTTGAAACATTTCTAATTCTTGAAGAGAAGCAATAAAGTAGGTGAGGGAAGATAAAATATGAAATAAATATTTACCGAGCTCTCTCGAAAACAAAAGTAATAAACAGGCCGCGCGAGCTGCGTGCGTGATGAGGGATGCTGCACTTGAGGCGAGGCGCAATCAGTGCGCCGGTCCAGGGTCCGCATACAGATAGGCAGGCCAAGACGAGGCTGCCAACCCCCGCGACTCATGTCCTCACATACTCCTGGCAAAGTGAAACTTCAAGACCACTTACAGTTATAGTGAATGACATGCATTGAAACTTCAAAACGGTCAAGCTCGAAATTTGAACACTTCCACCTTCAAACGTGTCTGAACATGTAAAAAAAACTCATAGAATTTAACTGCATTTCGTCGTATAGTTATTCATTATTGTTGGTTATTCAATATGAGGATTAATAGAGGGAAAAACCCAGGTGATGGAGTGTAGTATGGGAAACAGCGGAATAACAAAGGCTGTTAGATTGGGAAGGGATATTTTAACGGAAGTTAAGGGAATTCTGCTACTTGGGAAGCGTAATAACTAGAGTAGGATAGCACAGGCAAGGAAGGCTATCGCGAGAAAGAAGGACTTCACTTACGAGTAATATAAGTGTAAATATTACAAAATCTTTGCTAAAAATGTTTGTATGGAGCGTGGCGTTATACGGGTGCGAAACGTGGACGATAGGAGTTGGGGAAAGGAAAATAATAGAAGCCTTTGAAATGTGGTGCTATGGGAAAATGCTGAAAATCAGATGGGTGGATAGAATCACAAACGAGGAAGTTCTACGGGAAAAACGAAAAATATGGAGGACGTTGACCAAGAGAAGGGATAGATTAATGGGCCACGTTTTAAGATATGAGGGCCCTGCAAAATTAGCATTAGAAGTGTGTGGGAAGAGGGAGGCCAAGGATGGAATACACTAAATATGTTAGGGAGGATGTGGAAAGTGCTAGTTATGAGGAAATTAAAAGGCTTGCGCAAGTTATGTTAGCATGGAGGGTTGCATCTGACCAGTCTTAGAACTGAATACCACAACAACAACACAACAGGATGTTATTCGTTCCTACTTCATTTCTTTTCTTCCATTCATTACTTTGCTTATGTTCTCGTGTATGTATATTACCTCGTTTTAATGTATGGCTTGTAATATTTTAACGTTATTCTAGTCTGTTACGAGTTTTTGTTTTCTGTTGTGTTTTGACATGGCTGTGTTAGTCGTTTCTTTTATATTAGTCTTGAGAAATTTTTTGTTACCATTTTTTTATTACACTTATTACACTAATAGCCTGTTTTCTTGAATATCTATTACAGGCCTTATTTTCATTTCTTACAAGCTTTGTGTTACAGATTTATTCTTTTTTATTTTATAAATATTTATTTTTTAACAATAATAAAACTAATAAACTAAAACTAAAGACAGAAGGGTATAGGGTGAAGGGTGAATGGGAGTAGGAGGATTGAAGGGAAAGTGCTGTGAGATCACAGCTGGCGGAATATGGAAGGGAAGAAAGAGCGGAAGGGAGAGGAAAACTATGTTAAGTCATAGCTGCTTCCATCTTCTTTTACATTACAGACTGAGATTTTTTAACACTTTTTTATAATACTTTTATATATATATATATATATGCATCAAATATGGAAGTATATTTTTTGCAGGGGGTCTGTAGAGCAGACTGTGTATTATGCAGACGCTCTCCCTGCATAAGTTCTACCAGTAAAGATGCGTGGAGACGCAGGAGGTCAGCCATTGCTCTACTCTTGTCTCCTGGGCTTCCTTTTGGAGGCAGGAGACAGTCTTTCAATGTTCGCTTCCTCCACCCTTCCTGCATCTCCACTTCTCTTGTGAAAGTACATTCTACAGTTTTAGATTCATTGAGGTGTGTCCAGAGTATATTTTTTGGACAGTCTCTGCACGTTATGCTGTATACCTAATGACAGATTACTGAACCCTTGAGAATGACTGTGGCGTAGTTGATTGTTACCCAGACGAAAAAAATTTACCGGCGTCAAATAAGGAATAATATAATTTCAACATAATTATTGACTTTAAAATTTACAATAAATAAAAAAAGTCGGCCAAAAATTCAGCATTAAATATATCACTATTTATTCTCAAAAGCGACGTTTCATCTTCATTTTGAGACTTCCTCAGACTTAAAATTTAGCAATACATCATATTATACAATATGATTGAAATTATACGCACTTAATAATAAATAAAACGACGGCCAAAAATTCAGCTTTAAATATATCGCTATTTATTCACAAAAGCGACGTTTCATGTCCATTTTGAGACTTCCTCAGGCTTAAAATTTAGCAATACATATTTACTCTTTTATAATACAATTTCTTATCGTTTGATGTAATTTGGGCCAGTGTTATCCAGGTATAAATATTTGATTGTTATTCTTCCTCATAAATGAACTCCTGTTCTCATACACGTTGTAGTGAAAAGAAAAAAATAATGCACTATTTTAGTTGTACGCAATAATACTTTCTTTTAAAGAATCAAAAATTATTCTGAAATCATCATGCATAGTTACGCATTACGTCCGGATCTTATTGAAGTGCACATGTGTGTGTGTGTGAAGATTTGGTGTGTGCTCTCGGTAAGTTGAGGTAATGTATCCGACGTGTTATGTAAATTTGTGTCCGTGATTTAGCGCGTGCATGCGCCAGGATACGCACTTGGAAGGGCGCCATTGTATACTATTTACCTGGTGTAGTTAAGTGCGTTGTAAACAAGACACATGGATCCGCCAGAGTGCGTGCTGCCTCCATAATTCAAAGCCGTACCACGGTTTAATAACGACTTTTGTCTTGTAAACTCCGACAGCTTCAATATGTGACACGGCGTCGTATTAACAAACTAATTTTCTTGTTGTCAAGTTCTTCCTTCATTACTTTCAATTATTTTTTTGGGTTAAGGGCCTACATTAGGGTGAATCTGAAACAGGCAACTCCCCTTTTATAGCATAGGAAGGAAAATGAAAAATGGGGGGATGCGGAATATAGTGAAAGATAGCAAAAGGTTGAATAAGGCCCCGGGCTATAGTTTAAGGATCCTACCCTGTGTTTCACCTAAGGAGATGCACGGAAAACCCTAGGAAACCTGCATCAGGTATGTCGGGCATTGGGTACTATTCTCACTCCCTTCCGAATGATGGGAGACGGGTTTGCTGTGGGGCCGCAGCATTCCCTTCTCCGTGTCTCCACCAGTTTTTATGGAGGCAGTTGGCCGACTGATCCAATGGGATCAGGGGACAACTCTTACTGTATGCTCAAGGCCTTCAGCCTCAGTACATACACCTCCCAAAATAGGTGAAGGTGCCTCGTCATGTGAGAATTTTAAAAAACAAACGAGGCAGAGTACTAGGCATTCCCAACGTAGTCAGGTGAGCCTCGCAGTCACTCTGGGGAGAAATACCTGCACGAGAAATCTACACCCATTACTTTCAATTATGTTTTGGGTATCAGGCTACATGAGGGTGATCCTGAAACCGGTAACTTCTCTTTAACAGCACAGGAATGGAATTGAAAAGGGGGGATGGGGAAGGTAGAAGAAAGAAGCAAAGGGTTGACTAGGGTCCCCGGGCAATAGTTTAAGTATCCTTTACATTTTTTTCAATTTATTCCTTCTTGAATAAGACCTGTAAATGAGACCCCAATATTATTTATACGTATTATGATCAAAATAAGTAAAACGTTAAGTCAAATATATAAAACTCTGAACTTGAAAAATTTATCATTACCTGAGGATGTCCCACATATGGTGACGAAACGTCACGTTCAATTAAACAAAATATTTTTCTGTAATTGGTCATAAATTTGTTTGATATAATTATTTTGAAAATCACACGTTAATAGGTTTGCTATTAATAAAATATTTGTTTTGTCCTAAACATGAGACGTGTAAGAGGTCGGGAATCCGCTTTTGAAATTGATTTTATTTAATACTCTTAACTGTAAAATAATTAATAAGATGTTATAACAACTAATGAAACCGTACAAGTAGCGCAAATTACGAACATTTCTCGGTTGAACTGTGAGCTGTACCGAAACAGAAATGTCGTTTGAATTTATAACAAGTCACGGCGGATCTCGAGCACGTAACAGTGTGTGAACTATTCAATAATGAATATGCCTCGGTTGTTGATCTCGTGCCCTGAATCCACTTACAGAGTTAATGTAATAAAATCGTTAAAGGACATAGTGATCACACCTGCCATCTTTCACCAGGAATATCATTATTTAGTATTGTGTATTTTTTAAATGAATTATTTCCTCACTTTGGGGTCTGAATGAAATCGCTAACCTGAAAAAAAACATTAATCGGGTGAATGGTATAGGAAATCATAAGGGATAAACATGAAGCCGGAGAGCAGTGGATCGACGTGGGAGTCTTTTTATTCTGAAAGAGATGGAGGAAGGAACCTAAATGTTCAAAATATCGACACAATCATTTTTAGGAATGATCAGACTTAACAAGGAAAAAAATTCATTGTAATCGGGTGAATGATATAGGAAATCATAAAGGACAAACATAAAGGCGAAGAGCAGATGATGGGCGTGGGACCTTTTTTGGTCTGTTAGTGGGGAAAGGAGGGAACGCAATTAATCAAAAGATAGTCAATTACCATTTTTTTGTGATCAGGGCTAAACAGAACTAAATCACTGCTGTTTGATGAATGCGTTGGACCTTTTCTGACCTGAGAGAGAGAGAGAGTTAGGGGGGGATAACGAAGGAACCATGATGGTAAAAATATTGACAAAAACCTCTTTTTGTATAATAAACACTAATCAGAAAAACTTTAAAGGTAATCGGGTGGTGAATGATATGGGACAAACATGAAGACACAGAGCGGATGATGGACGTGGGACCACTTTAGGTCTGAAACGGGGAAGGAGGAAGGAAACTAAACGGTCAAAATATCTAAAAAAAACTTTCTTGGTATAATCAGCGCTAAAATGACAAAATGGTAACCGGGTGAATGGTATGTGAAATCAGAAGGGGAAAAATGATGATCGTGGGAAATTTTTGTCTGAAAGGGGGTAAAGAAGGAATCTAAACGGTCAAAATGTCTAAAAAAACCTTTCTTGGTATAATCAGCGGTTAACTGACAAAGTTTGATGGTAGTCGGGTGAATAGTATAGGAAACCAAAGAGGAAAAAATGATGGGCGTGGGAAATTGTTGTCTGAAAGGGGGGAAGGAAGGAACCTAAACGGTCAAAATATCGACAAAAACCTATATTGGTTTAATCAGCACTAACCAGAAAAAATACTGCTAATCGGATGAATTGTATAGGAAATCATAAGGGACAAATATGAAGCCGCAGAGAAGATGATGGGCGTGGGACCATTTTTGGCTTGAAAAGGGAGGGGAAGGAAGGAACCTAAATGTTCAACATATCAACGGTATTGGTATAATCAGCGCTATCCAGGAAAAATTTAATGGAAATCGGGTGAGTGGTATAGGAAATCATAAGGGAAAAACATGAAACCGCAGAGCAGATGATACGCGTGGGACCTTTTTAGGTCTGAAAGGGGGCAAACGGGGGAACCTAATTAATCAAAAAAAGTCGATAACTTATTTTGGTGATCAGAGATAAAAAAGAAAAATTATCACTGCAATCGGATGAATAGTATAGGAACGCCTAAAGGGACAACCCTATGAATCAGAGCGTGTTTGAACAAATATTAGCATATAGGAGCTATAACCTGCCGCATGCATTGCCTTTTATTTAAATGTTTGACAGATGCAGGAGGGAATTTCTGAATTGCTGCACCGTGCGAGGGATTACGTAAACGGAACTTTGTTTAAATTGTCCGTGATACGTATTAATCGTAGCAGTATCCGTAAAGCAACACACACACACACAGGAGGAATATCGAAGTTAATATACAGTGTTTACGCTCTAAAACTGAACTCCGGTTGTTAATTACCGTTTCCTGAGCACGGTCTGCAATTTCGCAACTTTCCCGCGCTGTTACCAATATCCTGAAGCAGTGGCGATGGAATACAGGCTTATGGCGAGCACGTACCATGCATCAGAACGCTTTGGTGAATTACACTAGCTGCAGGCCATAAAGCTCTCATACGTGACCGGAACGAGAAGTCACGAAGCCAGGATATACGGCCGCTGCCGACTCCATTCCTAGGCGCCATTAATAGCGATTCCCTCCTTAAGGTTCCCTAAACAATTTACACCAAAAGACGACGACCTAGGCTCTTCTCTCTCTCTCCAAACATACAGGTGCACCGTGAAGGAAAACCCTCGGGTTTTAAATCAGTCGAAAAATTAAACAACCACCAAAATTATTCTTCAATTTTTCAAAAAGTAGTAAGAACCTTCCGGTAAATCAATTCAAACCTTACAAAAACATATTTCTATTACAAGTGTTCATTGTAAAAAATTAATTTTGATTATAATTTGTTTTAAATCTTTATTTTACTGTAAGACAAGGATGCAGTCTGTCGCCCATGCTGTTTAACTTATATATATAGAACAGGCGATGAAGACAGTTAAAACGGAATATGGAAAAGAAATCATACTGCAAGGAGAAGAAATAAAAACCTTACGCTTTTCCGACAATATTCTACTATTACACTTGGAAACCATAATAAATGGCATTAACTTAGTCCTGGAGAAAGAGTTCAATATGAGGATTAATAGAGGGAAAACCAAGGTACTGGGGTGTAGTAAGGGAAACAGTGGAATAACAAAGGGTGTTAGATTGGGAAGGGATATTTTGACGAAAGTTAAGGAATAACTAGGGATGGTAGAAGTACAGTAGACATAAAGAGGAGGATAGCACAGGCAAGTAAGACTTTCGCTAAAAAGCGGGATTTACTTACGGTTAATATAAGTGTGAATATTAGGAAATGGTTGCTAGAAATGTTCGTATGGCGTTATATGGGTGCGAGACGTGGACTATAGGAGTTGGGGAAAGGAAAAGAATAGAAGCTTTTGAAATGTGGTGCAAAAGGAGAATGAGATGTGTGGATAGAATCACAAAAGTTGAAGTTCTAAACAGAATAGGGGTAAAGCGAATAATACGGAGGACGTTGACTAAGAGAAGGGATAGATTAATGGGCCACGTTTTAAGACATTAGAGGGAAGTGTGTGGGTTAAGAACAGAAGTGCGCTAAGCATATTTGAGTGGTTGTGCCAGTTATAAGGAAATGAAAAGGCTTGCGCAAGATAGGTTAGCATGGAAAGTTGCAACAGACCAGTCTTAGGACTGAATACCACCACAACAACACAAATTTAGTGTTCATACATACATTTTGGCCTTTTATTTTTTATATATTGGTAAATCTATAACTATTAAAGAAAATCGTATATAAGAGTCTGAAACGTCAAATAGAATGTATGAGCAAGAGAAGTATTATTGACTTTGCGTCTAAATTTAGGAGACACGATTAAAAATAAGGCCTACGTTCCTGGCATTTGTAGATTTAGAAAAAGCGTTTCATAATGTGAACTGGAACACCCTATTAAAGATTTTGCAGAGCATTGGAATAAAATATCAAGCAATAAGGCTAATAGATAACCTCTACAGAAGGCAGTCAGCAGTAATTAGAATTGAAGACCAAAAAGAAGGAAGCAGAAAACAACAAAGGAGTAAGACAATAATACAGTATGTCGCCGTTGCTGTTTAACTTACATGTAGAACTGGCGATGAAGAAAGTTAAAACAGAAAAAAAAATCATACTGCAAGAATAAGAAATAAAAACCTTACGCTTTGCCGATTTCATTTCTTTATTAGGGGAGTCAGAAGAAGACTTGGAAACCATAATAAATGGCATGAACGTCATCCTGGAGTGCTTTATTTATTCTCCTTGCAGTACGATTCTTTCTCGATGTTCCCTTTTAACTTTCTTCATCTCCTGTTTGGCAATTAATTAATAATTATTGCAATAATCATAGGTTAAATTGTTTAATGAAATTACATAATACAAGCTCAGCTAATTACAATTTGTCAGATTTTAATAACTGCGGATAGGTTCTTTAAACCATAGCCCGGAGGCTCTAGTTAACCCTTGGCTACCTTGCCCTATCTTACGCATTGCCCGCTTTTTAATTCCCTTCCTATGCTATTAAAGGGGAGTTGTCTGTTTCAGGATCACCGTCATGGAGCCTGTTAAAAATAAAATAGAATAAAAACTATTCAACTATGCGCTGTGTCTGGAGGTTATTTAGTTGTGTTGCTACTAGTATTTTAAAATAGTAAGAAAATTAGATTAAGGAGATTAGTAACAGCCATTGCTTAGTTTGCAATGCACATTTTCTTCAATTTGTCTGTTATCGTCGCTGAGAAAAAAATAGGGGTACATTTCGCAAGAAAGTAGAACTGAAATTGAGATTTTGAAAGTGGTTCGTCGTAAACGATGCAACACTGGCTAGTGCTTAATTACTCCAGTCTCAAGTGCTCTGAATTAACTGGCTCGCCGAACCACTTAATCGAGGTAATTAAAGTGGTTGAAGCCATGGAGGCAGTGGAATGGACACGAAACTGATTTACGGTTCCACCATTAAACTCTTGAACAACGTACAAAAAAAAATTCTTGAGGATGCACTCCTTGCTTGGCATACTCTGAAGGAGTGGAGGAAACCGTCTTCATTAAGGACAACTTGAAAATAAAACCAAGACCGAATCAAGTTGTCTCCTGACTAATATCGAACATGTTTTATACGATAAAGGCGTGATGGTAATTTTTAAAAAGGTGACGCAACGAAGTGTATGAATAACAATTTGAGGGTGATTTGCCGTGTTCCTTTAGAGGGTTGATCACGACTGCACGTGTTCGTATCGATTCCTTTACGTTAAACCTGTACGGTAACTTTGGGAAGCGGTGCAGAAGAGCTGATTATAAGCAACGTCGGCTCAGCCGCTGAGATTTCCAGCTTTATAAGGAGAAACAAAAACAGAAGAACCGCTGATATTCAACGTTGCAAGGTGGGAGGCGTTGGAATGGAAAGATAAATTGCCTAGAATAGCAGCAGGGGTCTGCTCTGGACAGAATCTGCTTTTAAAAGGGAGTTCATAATATATCTCACGAGCAAGGGCGCCGTTCCTCTTCTCCTCAACATCTTACACAATAGGGATGTTAGAAATTATCTTTGGAATGAAGGGCGTAATTAAATAAATTTTCTTTAATTAGCCGATAAGTCCATCATTAAATTTATCTGCAGTAGCTTTCGACTTCCGTCCTCTTCATCTGCAACTGAACTTCATCGCTACATTTTATACTTAATACAGTATTATAATACACTACAATTTTGTACACGTCGCAACTGCACAAGGATGTATTAAGTTTAACGATAACGTTCAGTTGCAGATGAGAAAGCTACTGCAGATAAATTTATTAAAGTTTATTACCAGAACACAGTCCTTTGAATATCCTGATGTGTGAAATCTTGCAAAAAACTAACCGTGAAAAATAATGATAATAATGACAATTAGTGAATAACTTATAAGTATCGAAAATTTAAAATATAAACGAATTTGTTCAGTACAAATGTTATAAACTAATGAAATCAATCGAATTAATTTTTAATTCTTTTGTTTTGTACCAAACCGCTCAATGTTTAAACGGTAAGCGATGTTTATGTATTCTACGGAAATAAAGGAAAGGAATATCCAATTTAGTAAAGAAATTTTCATGACTTCATATTATAACCATATAATATGCTTACTTTTATTTGACTTACAATGGAAACAAGATGTTGTCCCGAATTATTAATAAATTTGTATCGATAACTTAACCATTTTAGTGTAACTGATGACATAATTACAACACCAATACAATCTCATTTATTCTCTGTAAACATACATTTTCTATAATAGTATTATAGAATGTTACGCCCATAAAATTTCGTTAATGCTCCTTAAGTTGTACTGTACAAATTCAATAAATTAAAAGGGGAATTTATTCAATTTAATTAAAATAAATAATTAGATGAAACACATTTTCCGAGCTCCGTAACTAGTGGGGTCATTTCAACCTTCATTTACCAAGGGCCGTGGCAGAACAAATATCTTTCAAGCGGTCTCCTGCAAAGAGTACTAAAATTGCCTCCACTGACCCAGCCCAGGGTTATAAATTTTTCCATGTGCTGACCTAGTACGTCTCAATATTTGGCACGCAGGTAACTATCACAAAAATAAGTGGGAATAACATACTTGAGCGTGAGGTTTTTCGGTTATTTAGTTTAACTTGCTGTACTTATGAAAATAATTTTAAACTACACCCATTTAAAAACATTACAATATTATATACGTTTATACGAAAAAAGTTTTTCAGACTTTATGCTTGCAGTTGTGGTGTTAAATCCTAAGACTGGTCTGATGCAACCCTCCATGTTAACCTGTATTACGTAAGGCTTTTCATTTCTGCATAACTACTACATCCGACATCCTCGATAATCTGCTTAGAGATTTCCATCCTCGCCTCTGTTCTAACCCCACATACTTCCGACTAATAATTTTATTAGATCCTCATATTTCTAAACGTGTCCTATTAATCTATCACTTCCCTTGGTTAACGTCCTCCAATATTGTTCGCTCTTCCCCTATTCTGCTTAAAACTTCCTCGTTATATAGACTATTCACCAATCTGGTCTCAGCATTCTTCTATAGTACCACGTTTCAAAGTCTTCTATTATTTTCCTTTCCGCAGGTCCTATCGTCTACGTTTCGTCACACTCCATACGAAAAATTTTAGTAATGATTACCTAATATTCACACTTACCCTACCCGTAAGTAAATTTCTCTTATTTTTTGCCTACGTTGCCAACGCTATTCTAACTTTTATGTCTTCTATACTTCTACCATTCCAAGTTATTATGCTGCTCAAGTTGCAGAGTTCCTTAACTTCCTTCAAAATACTACACTTCATTAACTTGGCTTTACTTGTATTAATCCTCATATTGAAGTCTTCTTCTTTGATCACGTTCATGCAATTTACCGTGATTTCCAAGTCGTCTTCTGATTCCCCTTCTTCTTCCAATGTCTCAACAGTCCTCTTGAGGGCCTAGGCCTATCGAGGCGGTTGCAGACTATCACCTGGCTTGACACATTCAGAATATGGGGTGATACGTGGTCAGTGTATCAATTCCCCATCACTTCTGACTCCCCTAATACCACAATATCATCGGCAAAGCATAGGGTTATTATTTATTCTCCTTGCAGTATGATTCCTTTCCCATATTCCATTTTAACTTTCTTCATCGCCTGTTCTACATATAAGTTAACTTAAATCTTAACAATAATTAAATAAAAATACGACCAAATAGAGTTAGGGAACATAAGTACGACGTTTCATCCGACTTTGAGGACTTCTTCAGGTAAATTGTTTGAATAGAGAAATTATTTCATGTCATGAATAGAATTGTCAGATGTTAACGTCGCGACACAATTAATATTTTGATTGACTATTTCTTTGGTGTGAATGTTACTCTATATAGCCTAAATAGTTTTAATGAATATTGTTTTTATTCTTCTATTATATAATGACTTTCCTTAAGTCATGGGAAGAATTTGAAAAGGCCGCTGAGAGGTTATATATTGCAAGACCCCATGAAGGTGCGGTACAGAATGAAGTATACTCACAGTGAAGGATGTTTGTCAGTTAAAATTACCGCTGTCATTATTTGTCTGCGGTATAAAACTGAAATTGTTCAAGACCTGAAAAAAATTGAAAAATTTATTAACAATCTCATGCGGCACATGGCATCTGGGGAGAGCAACGAAGTAGTGATGCAAATTAATGTGACTATTGTTTCAATTCATTCCTTTATTTCAAATTTGAGATTCAGTATTTTGTGTTGTGTTAATTATTAAAATATTTTAATTTGTCATTTAGGAGTTACTGTGAATAAGTGTATCTCAGTGCTTTAATTTCAAGAAGTAAAACATTGACTGTAAAAATGCAAAGACTTATTGTATTTTCATTATGATGGTGGTGGTGGAAATTTACATTATAAGTATTATTTAATTTTTCATAGTGAAGCAAGTGGGTAGGTGATGGTTGGTACGCCTGTGACCTCGTCTAATATTCCGGCAACTTCTCTCTTGTCCCTGGACAGCAATTATAAATGACCAGTGACAATACAAAAAAAGTTTTTTAAGCAAAAACCTAAAATGTGTAATTTTCGGAACATGAGCAATTTACTGAAAAAAAAAGAGGAGAGTGCGACAATTACAATCTGTATCGACTCACCCCCATCCGCTGGAGCCACCCTTGTGAGAAATTTACGACTAGTGTGACAGTTACAAACTAGACGAAACGCGTTTAAAAAATTTGCATGTGAATCGAGTGAAAACGACCTGCAGTTGCAGCGTTCCTCAAGGCCGAGCCATTAGAGGAGAGCTTATCTCGTGACCTTTATGCAAAGTCATTGTGACTGCCAGCCGAAAGTTAAGGAGATGTTCAATTTGCGATCCCCCGTTGTCATAATATATACGTGGGGCCTGGGGGGGACTTCATTTACCTGGCTGCCTGGCTGTCCTCCTACAGTTAGCAAACTTTCCTTGCTAATTTCCTCCTGCAACTTTGTATACAGAGCCTAATGGCAAACTTAATATTATTCGCGGGGAGACGCCATCACACGCACGTCACCACTCACCTACCAACCTTACACCTTTCCTTACCATGAAATAAATATCTTTAAAACCTCATAATATATATCTTTAGCTAGGAGTAGAATAAAGATCCTACGGTTTTCCGATGATATTGTAGTAGTAGGGGAGTCAGAAGAAAACTTGGAAACCATAATAAATGGCATGAACGAGGTCCAGGAGAAAGATTTAAATATATTGTTTAATTGAGGGAAAACGAAGGTAATGGAATGGGGAAATAGTGGAAGTATGTTAGATTGGAAAGGTAGTTAAGGAATTCTATGTGTCACGCCAGATGACAGTCCGCAGACGCCTCGGTAGGCCTAGGCCTTCAAGAGGTCTGCTGAGCCATTGGAAGAAGAAGATAAGGAATTCTGCTAGTTGGGCAACATAATAACTAGAGGAGGACAGCACAGGCAAGAAAGGTTTTCGCGAACAAGAGAAATTTACTTACGGCTAATATAGGATCCTACCCCTTAAAGAGATGCAGGGAAAACCGTATAAAACCTGCATCGAGTAGACAGGACAATGGGGTACTATTCTCACGCCCTTCCGAATGACGGGAGACGAGTTTGCTGTGGGGTCGCAGCATTCCCTTCTCCGCGTCTCTGAAAGATTTAGGAGGCAGTTGGTGACTGATCCAATGAGATCAGAGAACAACTCTTACTGTACGCCCAAGGTCTTAGACCCCAGTACACATATCTCCTAAAATAGAAAAAAACAGAGAGAGTACGAGGCATTCCCGACGGAGTCAATCTGGGGAGAAATGCCTGCGACGGTAATCTCCCACAGGGACTGTCCTTTTAAGGGTTTGCTATAATCGTTTATGAAAGATTCTTCTGCGAAAGAATTTAATTTGGGATGTCGTTGAACTTTTTTATCCTTATCCATATGGGTCTATTAAGAGCCTATGCGAGGAGGATGATTGTATGTGACTTGTAGTTGTTCCGAGGAATACGCAAAAGAATCACAGTGATTTGATGTCATTTGTAGGGGTGTTGTGTAGCTATTTTATCTCTCTAGGATAACATATCGCTGTACTGTTAAAAGATTTACATTTTTATGGGAAATGATCATTCATCGTGCATCGTGTTTCATTCTTCTGATTTAAGTTTTGGAAACAAAGGAAACGGTGGGTGCGTTTCGTCCCCGACTGTGCTCCAAAATCCTTCCAACGAACCCTTATTCAGGTCCTTATAAGGATGTCTCAGTAGTAATTTACTTAAGTAGAAAGGTTTTAATACAGAAGGTTGTAAAAACGAGAACGATTTCAATTTGGGCACAAACCAAGACGTAGTTGGTATTCACTCAGCAAATTGAGGGTTGGTTATTTTTCCACCCCCGAACCCTGCATAATTCATGTAGCGAATATCATCTTGGCGTCATGCATATTTGATGAGAGTAAAGAGACCGCGGCACAGCTGGAGCGAATCTTCGCGAGGAGGCAAGTGTGTGTGTGTGTGTGTGTGTTACGTCGTTCATGGACGGAACCTGCCTGCCTGCTCCACTCTCATCATTCTTTATCTTTGGACGAGGATGCTATCTCTGGTTTTAGAACAATAGTCAGCGATTGTTTACCATCATTGCATCAGTAGCAGTTTCCCCATTTTCTGTAACTTCCAAAGATGTTCACATTCGTTTGCTCTGCAGACTGCAAAACTGACCACTTGAACAGGAAAAATACATCTGAGGAAAAATTACCAAGTACTCGTCCCATTCCTTGAAGAACTTCTTTTGTACAATTTCCAACACCATCCTCTTCCCCGTACCCAGGAAAACATCCATCCGTATATTTCTTCTGGAACCAAGTAATAATCTTCCACCTACCTCCATCAACCACGTATTTTGGGATTCGGCTAAACCACAAACTCTCACCTTCAAAGCACACGTTCAAAAACAAGTCACCCAACGATTTACCCTTTTAACCCGGTTCCTATCACCATGAAACCCTCTTCCAGGCTGTACAAACACTTCATGCGCCCTTTAATAGACTGTTTAGACACCGTTTCTACTTTTTACCATTCTACGTCATCTTCCGCTTCTGGTTTTTTTTCGTTATACTTTTAATCTCTCAGTTCCTACACTATCCGCCCACCAGGGTGTTTCTCATCTCCGTGGAACAAACGGCCACAGATCCATATAAACGTCTCTTTAAGACTTTCCAGCAACCCATAAGTCTTAGACGGAAAGCTAAAATGAAAAATTTCATGAATTAATGATCTCACATAATTTTTACGTAGCTGGGTTCCCAGCCATGACCGGATAACTTATTTATATTCTGCCTGTACTATATTTAATTTCACACTGGTGTAATTTAAGAGATACTGAGCGCTGACGATATTAAGTTTAAGTTCATGAAACAGGTTACTTTATATAAGTGTATAATTTTTAAACTAGAAGTAACACTAACTAACCACTTTGATGTCAAGTTTACCCTCCGTACCGTTATTTCTCTGACGAATCTAAACCCGAGCGTATCCGATGTACTCCGAGCGTTACTCAGGGCTATTATATATACATAGTGTTTATAAATTAATAAAAAACATAATCAACTTGTCAGCAAACCTACATTAATATTTATTTAATTCATCTACGACGTTTTGTCCATATTTCTGGACTCCAGCAAAAGATTACGAAAAATAACTAAAAATTTTAATACAAAATATTTATTTAAAATTTCTAAAGTATCGGTTTCAATTATATAAATAAATTTAAAAACATTGACCTATCTATATTTATAAATATTTAAGTAAATTTAAAACGTGAGTCTGTTTAACTGCATATCATTGAAAACGATCCTTCTAATATTTTAACTAAACATTCCATATTACTATTTTTTTAAATAAAACACTAAGAATGATGAAAAGTCAGAAAGGGAATAATTTAATTTGACTACGTTTCGGCCCCTTGAAATTTTTCGTAATATTTTAATTCAAGAACTGAGGAGGTCCCTAATGTTGGGTGACGAAAGGTATTAAAAATTAAATGATAGCATTTCTGACTTTTGATCATTATTTTCGTTTTATTTAAAAACTATTAAGTCAGTTAATTTAATTACTTTCTTATAAATATTTTTTTAAATTTTGGTTTAGTTACCTGAAGTTTATAAATATGGATGATACGTCACAGATATATTAAATAAATATTGAAATTTGTTTATTGACTAATTGGCTACACTTTCTTATTTCATTTCTAATCAGTATTTGGTTAATATTTTCTGTAATGAGGCAATATTTCGTGGTATTTCCTATCTAATCCTGACTGTTTATTCAGGGTAAATACATAATTACATTAAAATGAATTGTTAAACTCGTCCATCTTTTTTCTGATAATTGACTGTATTGATTTATCATTTATACTTCCTTGTTATATTATTTATTCATTTAGATCATCAGTTATAAATAAAATATAATCCAGCCCCTTTGACAGGAAACAATATTGGTATTTATTCAATGCAATTTTTCGTCCATATTTGTGGGAGGGGAAAAACTAAAAACCCAGGAATACAGAATGTTTCGTCGGAATATGTAAATAAAATTATCTTTCTGTTAAATAAATTGTATATACAATGAATATACATAATTTTTTATTGTAGCAAGTTTAATAATTGATGTTTGAACATTCTAAAAATTTAGTTTTTTTCTGGCTCTGATTGATGTCGTTTAATAACATTTTCTTGGTGTGTAATCTCTCAAATTACGGCTTATTGAAACTCTTCAGCGAGCAGTCGATCTCCACTGGAAGGAAAAGGTGATATTATTGAATGTAATTAAGATTAGTTTCCCCCCCCCCCCTGTGGTGAAATGCTGCGGTCCATCCCAACATCACGAGGCTGTCTGGTTGAATTGTTTACTAAGTAAACTCTCGGTAGAGGTCGATAACTTATTTTTCGACGGACTAAACTTGAGACGAAGTTGTTGCGTTTTTCGATGATGGAAAATATTATTATTTCTGCGGAATGAAAACAAAAGTGGAAGCCTACATGTGAAGGAAAAGAGGCCCCGACGAGGAAACAAGCGAAATACGCTATACTTAATTTGAGAAATGAATCTTTGTAAAAACTTTTCCAATTAAAGTTTCCATTCCTGAGCAGTATAACTTTGGAATGGCATGCTGCCTCCCCTCCCCCCCCTTTCCACCCCCATCACCCCTCTTGCTTGTCTGTATTCTTATTTCTTGCAGGAAGCTCCCTGCTATTAAGTTATGGGAAGCGAGTTGAGAGACGAACAACTCCAACAACTTGCTATTTATTAAGAATGGCGGCCTTCTCAATGATGCGCAGAAACGACCGTTTACTAGAAAATTAATTATGTCTGTACAGCCTTGTAAAGAAAATGAAACACAGTGGACCCATTTCTGACTCAGATTAATGGTTTCAAATTTTGTGAGCATTGAAAATAAATTATTGCAAAAGGAATCATTTTAGGAAAGTCTATCGAAAAAATTAATTTAAAAAAATACCAGGGTGAGATATGAGAAATGTGATATACACAGTCGATTTGTTTTGTGTGTGGCAAAGTCTTTGCGAAGGATTAGTCTCTCTGGTCGAGTTTGTCTTTGTTGTGATTCATTGATCGTTGCTTTATGTAAGAGTATGTCTGGTGAATAATAAATAAAAGTAATTGAAAGGTGTTTCATACGCATACGTCTAATTATTTGAGGGAATACTGTCAACACATAAATACGTAAATTACTATCTAAAGTGTGTAATATAAATTATCATTGGTTCCATTTTGGCTTCAAATTATCAATGGATGATTTTTTGGGGGGGAGGGGTTAATTTTTTTTGGGTTAACAGGCTACATGAGGGTGATCCTGAAACAGGCAACTCCCCTTTAATAGCATAGGAAGGGAATTGATGCGGAAGGCAGCAGAAAATAAATAAACTCTACTGAAGAATGACAGAGAGAATTTGTCGTATACCATATTATTACGGATTTGACGTACGATTACTAATTACAGCATGACGTCAGTATTTCGTCATCGGTGAACCTCAACTAAACATTTCTGCCGTTTTATGCTAACTGCTTGATTCGTATTTGCTGCTAAGTTCAACGTAAATTATGTTAAATAGTTAATTAAATAATGCTTGACGTAAAGTTTCAACACGAAGCCCTTATAATTTCTCGGGTACTTTAGCCCTGCCGCGGGCTACACGCGCTGAATTTAGGGAAACGTTGCCAAGTTTACAAGGGAGCTAAATTCGGTGTACATCTTCAACCGACATTCTGACAGCATAGATGGGCAGGAAGGTAAAATTCTCCCTGCAACTCTTACAGCAGTAGATACGAGTTGAGTGAGAAGACAGGACTTTCCTTCAACAGTGTTGCATTTTACTACTTTTAAAAAAAAAATATTTTACGTGAAAAAACTAAATGACCAATGGATATATTTTTTAAATCGCCGCTTCGGTACATATTCGTATTTTTGTAGATCGTAAGTTTTCCCAGTGAATTTGTTGAATAAAAAGTTCTTTGGTTACAACTCGGGCAAAATTAGAAATTTAAAACCGAAGTTTCCATGAATAACTCATTCCTCTTTATCAAGTAATATTTTATTAAGATGACTTAGCGATTCATCGAAACGTCGGTTTTAAATTCTAATGTGACTCCGGTTTTAACCCAAGAACTTTTTATTCGTACTTTTATTACGTTTCTCATAAAAAATATAATATATAAAATTTAAATGTATATAATTTTTCGTTTATATTACAATTGTTTATCTAATACTGATATAAGTTTGTTTATATAAATAAGGAGACATTTGTAATAGATTTAATTCTGTTACACGATGACATATGATACTTCATTTTAGCCGATATTTATTTTGAGGTTTAGATCTTGTAAACCCACTTACAGTCGCTGTTAAATAAATACGCTATTCCGCTTCGAAACACTGGGAATTTTCGGGAAAACATACTAATAGTTTCTTATTAAAGGTAATCTGGTTTTAGGTGCAACTTCATATTATTATAAATGTTTTTGCAACTGATTTACGTCGTAGTTGTACAGCAATTGTGTTTATTTTGGAGAAATGCGTTGTGAACTCAAATTTTGAAGCGACTTGTGGCGGTGGACGAGAAAGCAGTTACAGTGAAAAATCCGACCAGACACGGGATTAACAAAGCCATTAAGAAAGGTAAAAACAAGGGTCAGTGGCAGAGATGTTGCGCATATGCTTGACCTTGTCTTTAAAAATAGTTGAGAGCGTTGAGGATTTGGTACCTCATTAAAAAAGATAATCATCTGAAGCTTCTTCTCCTCTGGAAAACTATTTTGCTTGAGATCAACTGAAATGTCTGTAGTAAATCAGAATAACTGTGTATGTGAAACGATTGGACAACAAGAACGAATACTCTTCAGGTTCCTTAGCTACCTACGGCCTTGAGATGGTTTAGAGTTCAATATATGTACTTATTTTTATAATAATTATTAATGTCTGTAAGTTTAGTATACATTTAAATAAGGCAAAAAAACGGGCAAAACCATTAGTGAAACATAAAAAACTATAATTTAAAAACAACTACATGTTTCGGTCCTGATATAATCCTATTTACTTATTTTCATTACGTTACAGTAACGTACAAACTGTAGCATTATACGACTATATTGCGAAACTGTATTGCAATGAGTAGCCTTGATTCACTACCAACATACAAAAGCGTACTGTTTTGAGATATTTCTTTCGTATACGACTTTATAACCCTCCCGTGATTCTTGAAGTAACTATTATAGGATGTAAAAGTGAAGAACGCCTAGCATAATGTAAACATACAGTCGCCATATTGGGTACAATTAAATATGGCGGAATTCAATGTATCTTCAAATTCTAAAATGTGACCGGTTCCTTAACTAAAATTCCTTCTTCGTTTAAGCTAGGAGTTTCTCATAACCATAACGTTCTTCTGCGGGGGTTTTCAGGAAATGTGTTCCACGTTTGGCTGCAATTTAAACGTGCAGTTTAATATCTATGAATAATATACAAACATGTCAATTTTTAATACACACTTACATAGATTTTACTTAATTAAATAGTTTGTAAATTATAGTAAAGTACAATGTTTTCTCTTTAATACACTGGAGGAACGAGGAACTTGTCTATGTGAACAGAATTATGTATTTGTATTTTCATCTTCTGTAGCGGACGTTCCCACTCGTAATTCGCTTTAGTATGTGAGAAATTCCATCTTTCTCCGCTCGGAAACGTGAATCACATTATATTAAGTAAACTACCAGTTGTTGACCTCGAAACTAACAGGAATAACGTCGCATATTATTGGGTCGCGTAACATTTTATCGAAACTTATTACACAATTATGGGATAGTTGTATATATTTTCTAAGAGAATAAGGTTGTGGAGATCGTCACCACTGGCCCAATTCTCAGAGTTTAGTTTTAAATTTGACCATTTGCATACCGTGGACGTCATTTTCTTTTTTCAAAGTACGTGAACAAGTATTTGAATAGATTAGCGGCAGGATTGGAGACACTCTTAGTGTAAAGTTTCATTTATTCTTGGACTGGAGGGCTCGATGGAGTCCCTGCAGACCTTTGGTCGCGGCAATGTCCATCGCACTAATGCCACGATCGTCCCGGGCCTTGGGATCGGCTCCGGCCTGCACCAGGGCCTCGACGCACTCCACGTGGCACTGCTCGCACGCCAGGACGAGCGGCGTCTTGTCGTGGCTGTCACGGACGTCCACCTCGGCGCCGGCCCTCAGGAGAGTCCTCAGGGCGTCGCCGTGGCCCTCGTTGGCCGCCAGGTGGAGAGGAGCCTGACTCATGAGGGAGTCCCGGGAGTCGACGGGGACTCCGGCGTCCAGGAGGACGCTCGCTGCCCTCGCCTTCCCGAACTCCGCCGCCCTGTGCAGAGGAGTGCGGCCGTACCTAAACAAAGAAATCCTGAGGCGTTCACAACGGTGACGTATGTCAAAACAACGGCTATCAATACATAAAACTTGCTTAAAAAAGTGTTCGTTAAAAATTAAAAAAACTATCTGCTGTCTGGCGTTGTCCAGGCATTTATTTATATCGGTACGTCACAGTATCGAAATCGATTGTGATATCTTGGTCGACGTGTCATTATAGTTACATCGACTGCTGTTGGCATGTGTTATGTTATGGATTTAAATAAAACATATGCGTTGGAATGAAACTAAAGCAGAGAAACTATCCGTATTTTAATTCTGTTTATTTGACCTATACGAAGGCGAAACTTCTACGAAAACCCTACTCCTCATTTATATAGATCATTAGTCATTTTCACTGAGAAAATTTTTTATACTATTTTTCGTATTATTTGACTTTTTTGTGCTTTTGGGCCACTGTGTTTGTTTGGCGTTCTTGCCGACGTTTCGCTCAAAGGCTCCGAGCATTCTCAAGGCTAGGTCAAGACTGTTTCTCTGTGTGCACAGTGTGGCTTAAATATCGCTGCGACGTTCGGGGTCACTCCCACTACAGCCAATGATTTCCCGTTTATTTCTGGAATATGGTGCGTTCGAGCGAAATGTCGACAAGAACGCCAAACAACAACGTGGCCCCAACAGCCCATAAATTGTCAAATAATACTGACTTACTATTTTATTAGCGTATTTATTAACTACCTAAAGATAATCATTACTTAAATAAAGTCTTAGTTAAAGTTAATAATAACTTCCTGCTTAACAGTAATTTAATCATCCCGTTCGACAGGCTATGTGAGGGAATAAGCTGTCTTGTTACAAGTTTCACAAGTCTTTAAGGTACGAATATTCTTGGATTAAAAGGGGGGAAAGAAGGAATCTTAATCTGCAAACGATCGACAGAAACCTTTTCTGTGCAGAGCACTGCAATGCATCAAAATTTCGTAGCTATCTGATGAATGGAATACCATACTTAAGGGAAAACGTAATAAGACATAGTGCGTTCGAACGATGCCCGGTATAAAAATCCCGGAGCGCAGAGCATACATTGCCTTTTATTTATATAGATTATAATGTAAGAATGGTGCCGGTCTAGTGGCTAGCATCGGTACCTCACGAGCCAGTGGTTTCCGGTTTGAATCCTGGCATGGGCTTGGATGTTTGTGTCGTCACGGTCGCGAATATCGGGATCGAAATGCTGACCACGTATTAGGAATGTGCCATGCAAGATGACAGTCCGCAGTCGATCCTGTAGGCCCAGGCCCTCAGTGTGCTGTAGAGGTAAAGAAGAAGAATCTAAGAACTGTACCTATCTCCTTTTGAGACGTCGGCACCTGCTCGGATGAGTCGCCGAACTGTTGACATGTAGCCGCCCTCTGCAGCCAGATGCAATGGCGTCTGCTCCCAGAGGTCGTCCAGGGCGTCCACTCGCGCCCCAGTGTTGATGAGGACGTCGACCACTGACGCGTGGCCCCTGTCGGCGGCCTTGTGAAGCGCCGTCTGCCCCCGTGGCGTCTCCTTGCGCTCTTTCTTGGCGCCTGCCGTGAGCAGGACGCCGAGGACCTCGACGTGTCCCTTCTCGGAGGCTCTGTGAGTGGGCGTGTGACCTTCCCAGTCCCCGGCGTTCACTTCCCCACCAGCCGCGATGAGACGCAGAGCGGCGTCTCCGTGTCCGTACCTCGCCGCCGAGTGCAGGGGCGTCTGGTGGTCAGCATCGCGACTGCCCACTTCGGCGCCAAAGTTGAGGAGGAGGTCCACGACTCCCGCGTGGCCGGATTCCGCGGCTCTGTGCAGCGGCGTCGTGTGCCACAGGGCGTCGGGGCAGGACACCGACGCCCCGCTCTCGAGGAGGAGACGCGCCACGTCCTCGTGACCTCCCTGCGAGGCTCCGTGCAGTGGCGTCCTCCCCAGAGCGTCCGTGGCGTGGACGTCTGCCCCGGCCGCCAGGAGGCAGAGCACGACGTTGGCGTGGCCGTAGCTGCCGGCCACGTGCAGAGGCGTGCGGCCGTGGGCGTCGCGGGCGTCGATCCTGGCTCCCGCCTGCTCCACCAGGAGACGGACCACGTCGACGCTGCCCTCCGCTGCTGCCAGATGCAGAGGAGACCGGTCGATGCAGTCTCCACAGGCCGCCTGCTTCTCCGCCTCTGCGGACAGCAGCAGGTGGCGCAGGAGGTCGACGTCGCCACGACGCGCGGCTCTGTGCAGCGGCGTCAGGCCCAGCGACGCCGCCAGGGACTCCAGCAGGTCCCACTCCTCGTCTCTCTTCACCACGGACCAGGGCCTACAACACCGTCGTCGCGATCAGATAATACTCTTCTTTAACATTAGTTTGTTACGTTCCCTGTTGAACTCACGGAGAAACGTTTTATAAACAATGTACAGACAAAGTAAAATGTTTTTATTATACAATGACTTGTAATTATAAAATTTATAATAATATTTTATCAAAATAATACAGGGTGAATCTTTCGAAAATGTTATAATTTGGTATGTTTATACAGGTGAATGTGGAAAATCCCGAACTCTTCCACAAAAATAAATTATTGATATTAATAAATAATGATTGTTATCGATTTTGAAAAAATTAGTATGACTTTAAACCGGTGGGGATTTTCTGCCAATATTATCTAATTCATAATGAGTTATAATAAGTGTACATTAATGAGAAAAAACCTTTGATTCTAAATCAGTCTCAATTTTAATGACAATTAAATTTTTTAATAACGTTTCATTATTCGCTCCACCGGGAAAGCCTTCGATCTTCAAGTCTCAATTTTAATTATATGTTATTAGTTGTGATTAACATTTTCGTAAAAGATTTATTAAAAAAACATTTGGAACAGGTGATGCTAAAATATTTCGACGTGGCAACCTGTACAGATTTGGAACCAAAATTGAAAATAATAATTAAGGTGCAATTTTGGGCTGTAATACGCGGGATGAATGTTGCCACAGGGATGTTTCAGTGTATAAACTTTGTGAATTTGCAAACTTGACAAGCTCATTGTGTGTGAGTCTATTTTATTTCTTTGATGCTGAATCCCAGCCCAGAAACGTTTCTCTCACGTAATGTGGCGTGAAATTGTTAAATTACCAAAATAAGAGGCAACGTTTCAACTCGGGGCAATCGGGAATTAAAAGTGAAGTACTTACGTGCTGTTCAATACCGATGTCCCCATTCTTCTATCTTTTTATTTCCAGTCGAGTGATACCTAAAAAATACAAAGAAATTCATTTTTTAAAAATTAAAATAATAAAACCGTTATGATATTAAAGCAGCTTAACGTATAGAAACCCCCAGGGCTTGTGATTGTGACTATAATAAACTGGCTTCAGATGGAAAAGCGTAAATATTTAAAGGTATTCTTATCGAAAACTGTATGACAAGTACTTGTTCAGCTGTAACTCGATAAGATATCGAAATAAATTTATATACATGAAATTACAGATGATTATAACTAAATTCTAGGCCTAAAACTCCTGTTTACTTACTGACGAATTTAAATTGTTGGAAAAATAGGGACTGTATATGGGGTTTGCTTACCTAAATTCAATTAGAAAATATATATTCGTTATATAATCATTTACAACCAAAAATTAGTTCATATTTCAGGACTCTGTGGCATTTCTAACTTGAGAAAATCATACGTTCAAATATATATATATATATAATTCATTCCCTTTTTTAAAAGAGTTGATTAGGACAGTTTCAATCACAGAGAAAATAATTTTATCCTTGAACCGATGTATCATTTAAGTAATAAGCCTGTTGTGTTTCAGTTGAAAATTAATTGTTCACGTGACCGTCGGTTATCGTTACTTATGTAAAGTCTTATCTCTTTGATAAGATACATATTGTTCTCTCTTAAATCTGAAAACTCAATAGAACATGAAAGAAAACACCACTTCTCGTTGCTAATGTGAAACGTTAATTGAGATAATAATACAGAATAATTACACGAGATAAGTCATCCAGGTTCAACAACTGGAAAGAAATGGCTGTTCCTCGTGTCAAAGTACGGTGCTGAGTCGACAGAGTTCACTTCAACGCGAACTTTTGTTACGGCAACTTTACCCATGATTCGTGACGTTGGGATTCCAAGCGTGTTTCGAAGCCACTGATAATCCTTGTTATTTCAGTGACGACTAACGGTATTACATAATTAATTTTCACGAGTGTAAGTTGTACTGAAACTAGAATATTGTTAGTTTGCACGGATTAAAAATACGCGTGGAATCCTGTAGAAATCAGGCGAGTTCTAAACGGTTGATAATGTAGTAAATGTTCAGAAATGGAGAATATTGTGTTCGGTTCAGGACATGTTGTTCAGAAAATAATATTACCATAACAATTATGACTAAATTGCATATTCAAAGGAATATGTTCTGGTGATAAACCTTAAAAAGGCAATGAGTCCAACATTTCGTCATCCTCATCTCCAACTATTTATTAAACAATCAATCACACACATACAATTATACAATTACATTACTTAAACGTCATATAGTTAGCGTACTTGAACGTTATCATTATACTTTTAACTTAACACATCATTATAATACAATTTAACACTGCAATTTTGAACTCGTCGGGTATATGTCGCAAACTGAAAACTCGTAACAAACTCTTAAATCAAAGAACTTAAATACGTAATATTTCCAATTAACATCAAAGATCTTAAATAAATAAGGTAATTGTAAATAAATCTATCTTAAGTAAACGTCAAAGTTGTTAATGATGGAGTAGTTATTTGAGCTCTTTGACTGTTTAATAAATAGATGAGGATGACGAAAGTCGAAAGGTACTGCAGATAATAGTGATGTTGGACTTACTGGCTTATTAAAGTTTATAACAATTACGTTTAAGAAATATTAAAAAGAGTACATCAGACCTCAAATTCTGTGTACATAATCATTGGGAATTTCTTTAATGCTTGCAGTGGAATATCATTGACAAGTACTGGATAAATTTGAAAATTGCATTGGTTATGAAGAATTTTAAAAATATTGTTAGTATTTTCTGATGAACAGAATCGAAGTCTAGATAAAGTCCTTTTGATTTTTCGTTAATCAGAAACGCTTCACGTTATTCCTGAGGTAAAAGATAATAGTTCCTCTTAGAAGATAAGAATGTAAAAACGTCGACCGGACTCGGGAATCGAACCTGTGACTCCAGGTCGAATGTTATATTCCTCCACTGTTGTAAACCTGACTCTGCTCACCTAGAAACTAATCACATTCTTCACAACCTGAGCTAGGTTGGCCGTTGGGCTAAGCTTAAATTGAAGCAAACATTCTCTATTGGAATTGATATCCATTCACCTTTGATAAATTTACACAACGTCCGTTCTAAACTGATTTCTTAGCTAAGGACTAGCTCAGATGGTTAGAGCAACCGCATGGTCCGAGGTTTGATTCCCGGATCCGGTCGACATTTTTCCATTCTTATCTTCTAAATTTACTTTCATGGCCGCTCGGCTGAGCTTCATTAAAAACAATTTCTCTCTCTCTCGGAATTAATGTATGAGTTCCTTTTCTGACTCCTATCGTTAGAATATTCTCTTCCGCCTCGTTTTTCCAGGTAATGATTATGTGATAAAACGAGATAGCGGTTCCACTTGTGTGGGAATATTTTACGTGCCAATATTATTTTGTTTATACACGTGACAGTAAGGGAAGATAATAATCGTACTTCTGTGACGCGGCTTGCTTGTTGTGTCTTCAAATATTTGCACGTCAGTCAGTCACTGTTTCGAACACACACACATACACACACACACACTCTTTGCTCTACCAAAAACACTTGCTGAGTTTTCGTTCCGTAAAAGTAAACCACACAACCGGTGAAGGTTTGATAAATAAATAAATATATAAATTATAAAACTACCCCGTTACATGTTTTAAAGCATAAGAGCTCCGTGGAGAACAACTGGAAAATTTATGATTTAATGTTTTGTGTAATGGATGTATTTTTTTCAATATTTATATTCAGTTTTGAACTCAGCTTACTGCTTACTATAATATTTTTGTCCATGAAGGAGTCCAAAAGTCGGGAATAAACGTGGTGAAAGGACTCAATAATAATTTTTTCGATGAAATTTGGGTTGATTTGTAATTTATGAATGTTAGACATTTTAATTATTAGTTAACGTTCGGTATCTTAAAACTCTAACATTTAATTATTACAGTGTTTTTAGAGTCCTCCCGTGTTAAGTAATCATAATTGTTGTGTAAATTTTCATGCAATCTGAATGTGATTTGCAAATTTTTCTCGGTCCATCTAGTAAATTACGTATAAAAGAGCCCAGTCAGTAGTCGTGAGATGTGTGATGCAACGTGTTTATGGGACAAACCATGTTTCAATCACAATGGACACTGACGCGGCTCCATGCTCGAGGACAACTCTGATTACCTTGAAATGTCTGAAGTAAGGAGACGAAACAGTCTTGGCAAGACGCTTATCCCTGCCACTCGTCTGGGTCGCCATATTCTGTATCTTTCACCAACAGAAACAGGCTTTATTGTCTCTGGAGTACAGTCGTGAGGCCCAGTCTTATATAGACTGTTAGAAAACGTGATAATTGTGACGGGAAAATGCCAAATGAGCCACGGATTCCGCTTCACGAACACTGATAGTGAACGCGGCAACCGTCTTACCAATATATTTTCGCAAGACTATGTCTTTCCATTTTTTTTAATATTCTTATTCCTGCGGCCTTTAGTTTACATACACACAGGGTGTAACAAAACACGATTTCAAAAATTTTGGAATGTCTTCCTTAAATTGAGGGGATGTAAAAAACTGTGTACTTATACCAAGGTACTTGTATAGGTTGACTATAAGTCATGAAACATTTGTAAAACTATTATCATCAATGTGAATCATTTTATTACAAAGAATAATTTTCAAAATCCAAGTCTTCAGAATTGAATAACAACTTATCGGAAAGCTCTTGTGGGTAGTTATATGCTTCGTAATAAAGGAGTGAAGTAGCTGAGAACTTAAAATTGGTGTTTCACGAGTTATTGAAAAAAATGTTTTACAATGTGGATCGGGAAATGCTTAATTACATAGTTATTAGAAAATTTCATAGGTAATTATAAATTAAACTGACTAGTTGGAGCACTCCGGTCACACATCAGACGAAGTATTTAAAGTGACAACATTTTTACTGAATGCATCCAGCTGTTTATAACTCTGTCAAAAATGCCTGGTGTAGTGCGTACTGTCCGACAGGTTCCCACAACGCCGCTCAATCATTTTCGGGCGTTAACAAGTATACAGGTCGAGATAAACTTAATTTCATAACGTATGTATCCACGGTATCGCATTTTAAGTCCCGATAACAAGGCATGCGCTAACGTTCAAAAACGTTGCGGCGAACTCTGTAATTATGCATTTCAAGGCCTCATGTTGGGTTTACATTTCTAGCCTTCCCTCAGCATGAGGAACTCATTCCAGATATATTGCCGTTCAGATTTGTTATGTCCTGTATTCAACAAGCAGCGAAGGAATTTAAATAGATATTTGGAAAAATGAGTCGTAGTACAAGGACAAGAAAATTAACTACTACGTTTCACTGGCGACATTAATAATTTATCAAATCAGCAGAATATTTGGAAGACTTGATAATGGCATAGACACCATCTTGAAAACGTGGTACAATAAGAGAAATAATGGACGCAAAACTGAAGTCATTCAGTGTGTGTTTAGTCAACAGTAGAAGTGGTGACCAAAAGGATGTCAGATTGGACGGAAGTAGCTGAATTTTGAATAATAACTGGCGGTAAAAGGAAAGTAAATATGAAAAATAGGATAGAGGAGAAAAGAATATTTTACGAAAAAAAAACTTATATAGTATATGAGTGTGAAGACTCATTTCTGAAAGAGTGTGTTTTGGGGCGTGCCAGTAAACTCTTGAATTTTCATAAAAATGAAGTTTTGGACTCGTAGCTGGAAATGCGGGCGTCTTTTCCTTTTCGTAACTGAATTTCGTCTACAAATTTTCTAGGGTTTTTCCTGCATCACTTTCAGGTGAATCCCGGGTAAACAATACCCTAGGGCCCTAGTGAACTGTTGGCAGCCTTCTTCTCCCTTCCTATGCTCTTAATCTCATAAAGTAGCCCCCAAAAAATAATGCAATAAATATAGTCTATATTGTAACCCAAGAAAGTCGACTACAGGACGCAAGAGTAACTATATTATTCTCGGAAAACGTGTGAAGTGACGTTGGGTATTTTGAATAATATAAATGCATATTCGAATTTAAATGTTAAATTAAAGGTGAAGTGTTAAGTTAATATAATTCTTGCAGTTTTTTCTTTCAGGCCTATAGAAATTTTAAAGGACTATGATCATTTTTTAGATTAGGAGTATTTATGTTTATGCTTGTGCCCAATTGTAGAGTAACAATAAATAAATAATAAAGTACCCTAAAATAATGTAAAGTTTAAAAAATACTGGAACATCTCTAAATTAAGTTTTACCACTGATTCATTTATCGTATAGGCTTGGGGAGACTATTAACGAATTTGTAAAATTTGTTATTTGGTTTATAAATATTGTGTATTTAAAATTGGCACTTGATGAATTGATAGTTAGGATAATAACCTGACCAAGGTACAAATAAGTACTGAAACGTCGTTGTTTTCTTTCCCCTTTGGAAATTGTTAAAAATAAAGTTGGAAAATGGTAGGATTTTTTTACTGATCTCTTAATATGATGTATGCGTTTAAAAAGATTTCCAGCAATGTCTTGATATTAATCTTACGGTTACTGTAATATTTATGAAGAAATTCTCGTTCTAAAATTTCTCCGCTGACGATATTCCCTAAATTGAAACACAGCGAAAATGGCTTCCATTCATCCGTAACTCACCCGAGCGACGTCCAATCAGTGGACAACCTTCGTTACATGTGAACTGGAAACCCGGTTTCTCGCTTATCAGTCAGACAACTTCTTATCGTCTTCCTACAGCCACTTAACGTTTTACTGCCTTCAGTCACGGGTAATTTTGGAAAAATGACGTAAGTCAACACGTTGGTCGCGCTGGACAAAACTGTTATTGTGTCCGCTTGATCGTCGAGGGCAACGTGATCCACGTAAATACGACATCAAGCGGGAGCTGATTACAAAATGATCCACTTTGATTGACAGGCTCGAGGAAAAGATTACACTTGAAGGATTCCGGTGTTTCGTAAGAAAATTTATAGCCGCTTAACGACAGCGGCTACCGTTGATGCTCTGGGCACGGATTGAGGGTCACAAGGCAGTGCTCAAATAGGTACCTCCCACTTATAGATGTCGTTGTGGTATTCAGTCCTGATGCAACCCTCCATGCTAACCTATCTTGCGCAAGCCTTTGCATTTCTACATAGCTACCACACCCAACATCCCTCTTCTGTTCTTACTCCACACACTATTCGTACAAATAGGACCTGGGCATGGGAACGAAAAGGTAAAGCGACTAGTGTGGAATACGCTACAGACAAGAAGAGAAAGAGCTAGGCTACAAATTTTCTACAGAGCCTTTGCAGGTTAAAAACCCTTGACAGGGAATCCGAGATAGAATGAAAGAATCGACTTCGGAACGGGAGGAGGAGGAGTGATCACTTGTTTAAATTACAAACAAGGCACCAAAAACATACGTTGGAAAATACTCATTCCTAAATAGGACACTTAATGACTGGAACAATCTGCCTGCAGGTGTGTTTGGGGGAACTTCCTCTAACAGAAAGAAAATTTAGACTTAATCTAAGTTTAGTGTAGTGCAGTGATCTGTGCTGCGAAATCTCTAAAAATATACTACAGTGAAATATATTTCCAGTGTGTTTTTTAAGCAAAAACAATATTTTTTTAAAAAAAATTCATTTTCTAATAATATGATTCGACACTTATTTATTTATATTGAATATAATTATCATTCAATTATAGGTTAAATACGGTCCTTACGACCAGATTATTAATTATTGTTTAAGTTCTATGTATCTGCCACAGGGCATCTGCCAATTTGCAGATTAAATAAATACACACTTCCCTCTAATGCTAATTTTACAAGACTCGTGCCTTAAAACGTGGCCTATTAATATATCCCTTCTCTTAGTCAACGTCCTCCATAATGTTCGCTTTTCCCCTATTCTGTTTAGAACTTCCTCGTTTACACCACTGAAATTTTCACCTTATGGTGTGTGTATAGAAGCAATTACTACCCGTTATTATCTTGATAATAAATTAATAATAACTTCCAATAAATCATTTATTCTGCTTCATTATAGGCACCCTAATATTAGAATTAATCTGTTAAATTATCAGTAATGTATTTATAACGCTTTACGGGTAAAAAAGAGTACCTGCCGGGATTTTTCTCACGTTTAAACCACTGGTGGCGTTTGTTAAACACGACGTTTCGTCGACCGACAACTAACACCGTCGACATCTTCTGGTGAATATAATAATTTCAGCAGCTCGACGTTTGAGTTCTTTGACTGGTCTGATGCCACCCTTCATGCTAACCTATTCTGCGCAAGCCTTTTAAATTCTACATAACTACCACATCCAACATCCTTCCTAATCTGCTCAGCCTATTCCATCCATGGCCTCCTGCTTCTGGTCACTTCCCTCTAATGCTAATTTTACAAGACCCTCGTGTCTCAGCACGTGGCATGTTAAGTTATCCCTCCGTATTGTTTTCTCTTCTATTATTCTGCTTTACAAGTTAGTTACTCTTCCAGCAGCTTCTTCACGGGGGGAAAACCTCAAGGAAATTAAAAAGATAGGCACCTGTTTTATCATTGGCCAGATAAGGCCTCGAGACTCCCCTTAATTGGGTCTCGTGAATAGTTTTTCTCGTTTTCAGAAATTAATGCCTACTTTTGCGCAAGGATTCATTCAAGCCGCTTTAATTACCTATTATTTTTCTCAGAAAAGAAATATATTTTAAACGAAGAGATCGACACTGATTATTCATAGTTAAACATTTGCCTTCGGTGTACAAACACTACAATCATAATTTGTTGCCAAGGTTCAGTTCTAATCTAAGTAGTTGTTCTTTACGATTACACGTGTTTATGGTGATTGTTCTACGGCAATGTTCTTTAATTAATGACGTGATCTAAAGAAATGATTAAGTCACAGATTCCATTTATTTCCTTTCCAACGAAATTACAATGACTAAATTAAATAAATTAACAACCAGAATCGACGTTTCGTCACCATATTTTGTAAGTTCGCCTGGTAATGTTAAATTTGGACATTTTTTTATGAGAAAAAACGTGTAAAATCCAAATTCGAGTCCCTATAGGGCAGTTTCAACTGAAATGTGTAACTTGTAGGTGATGAAGTTTCGGTTTTTAGAAATCACAAATTTAATAAAAAATTACATGAAGTGACGAAACTTTGTTGGTATCTGGTCGTTAATTTAATTAATTTTATTAGTGAATAACAGACGTTTATTGGTTTAGTATTACATTACAATAACGTATTACAATTTTTTTTCACTCACGAATAAAATTTTTCGAGTCAATCGATATACCGGAGTATTTTCCACAGCTTCCAAATATTATTTAGGAATAATTTTTTAATTGTATTTTACAATATTTTCAATAGTTTCGCTTGCTTTAAAAAAACATTGTTCTGTTCAAAAGTTTATTTGAAGAAAAGCAACATTTTAAATGATAACGAAAGGAATATTTCACGAAATAGAAGCCAAAATACAACAAATAATTTGGAGGAGTTAGAGAAATGAAAATTCAGGATGATTATTGTTACAAGAGGACTAATTAGAGTCACAATGCATCCTGAACCCCAGGTCTATTAAGTAAAAAATAAAAAAAAATTGGAAAAATGATAGCAATCATCCAACTCACCTGCAGCCTGGCGATGTTTGTCTGTGAGAGTGGAACAAATGATACGTAGAGCGTATCTAATCACTCGCGAGGTTAAAAAAACACGTTAAAGCCAAGTGTCGAGATAAGACGGGAAACGAGAGCAAGTCTGATGCAGTTTATAAGCCCACGGTCAATGGTGTCATCCCATACCCCCCCAAATATCACGGGTTTACTTGTAATGAAATTATAAATGTAATTAACAACTTGTCACGTTGGTACCCCTGCTGCGAATACGTAGATCGTGACGTCATGTCACTGTCTAATGAAGCAACAACGTGATTTTTAATCTAACGTACGATAATATACTAGAAAGAATTTTGATGATACGTAAAAGCTTCCTGCATCACATTCCAACGCAGATGCTTGACAGAAAGGTATTTTACCACCACGTGACGCCATCTGGATGAGTCAAACGTCAAATAATGATAACTTTATCTCCGTATAAATATACGTCTATACGGATTTTTCCTGCATTATTTCATGTATCTGCCGTTACACGAGAAATTCCACTTAAAATCCTTGAATCTGTATGTTTCTCATTACTCGACTCGTTCATAAAAAGGAAATGGTGCTTTGATAACGCCCGGATTAATGGCTGTTGTAAACCAAACCACGTCTTCTAGAACCTCGGATAACTTTGAAAAAAACAAATCTTTTAACATTTTGATATTCCGATTCCACATAAATATTCCAATTTACTCTCTATTAATTAAAATAATAAATATATTAATTAATTGAATTTGGAAAACTCAACCTGTAAGGAACCGTTAATGTTAATTCAGACTTAAATATATTCTTTTTAGAGTAAGTACCTCTATTTTTTAATTCACAGAAACAAATAGACACTTATCCGGGAGCAGATCGAGTTTAATAACTCCACTTAAACCAAGTAAATGAAGAGGTACATTCAATGTAATATGCAACACTTTCTTTTTCATATTTATTTTTAAAAAGTGCGGTTGAGACGAAGTAAAAATCCAATACGAAATTATGAATATTTGAATTAATAAATTCTACAAATGAATCCTTAACTTCAAATTTTTGAGAAGCCAGGTGTGACGTCACCGGTTTTATTAAACTCGACTGTAAACCTTACCCGAAAATACAAAACAAGGAACTGAATAATTTTAATTACAAGATGTAGATGAGATGAAGTAAACGGTAAATAGCTTTATTGTACATGAAATTTAATTACGTGAATGCTGATTGAGTTTAAAAATATTTCAATTTAGTTACAATATTTTTTTCTGTCTGAAGTCTTCCTCTGGATATTTAAATTTTCCTTCAATCTAAACACGTGAATAATTCCGTGTGACGTCACACGAATTGTGTAAACTTTTTCTCACGTGTAACCGCGTTGTTGTGTTTTACGGAAGCGCATCAGATAACTTGTTGGCTGATTCGTTATCTGCATTGTCTACAATTCCTTTGCAAGATTGATATAATTCTTGTTAATACCCATGCATCCGTTTGCCAAATCCTATTAAAATATAATACAAATCGGTTTTTTTACTGTATCAATTATAAACAGTTTATTGTTTATAAACTGACTATGATATACTGAGTGAAAGTCAGCTACCAAATTTCGTCAGGAACATCCCTGGGATGGCTACAGCCAGACGGAACGTCACATCTACCCTACCACCGCCAGTCTACGTCACTGAAAAAGAAAAACGGTCTGGGAACGTTTAACGCCGTTTGTAACATCCGGGAAACAATTCATATTGTTGTGGAATTCAGTCCTAAGACGGGTTTGATGCAACCCTCCATGCTAACCAACCTTGAGCAAGTCTTTTCATTTCCACATAATTACCACATCCCACATCCTCCCTTGGTCTTCCTTTTCTTCCCTCTAATGCTAAATTTACAAGACCCTCTTGTAAAAAAACGTGGCCTATTAATCTATCCCTTCTTTTACCCAACGTCCTCCATATTGTTCGTTCTTCCCCTATTCTGTTTATAACATCCTCGTCAATCTCATTCTCCTATAGCACTACATTTCAAAGTCTTCTATTCTTTTCCTTTGTAACAACTCCTATCATCCACGTTTCGCACCCATATAACGCCCCACACTATCCGAACATTTTTAGCAATAATTTCCTAATATTCAAACTTATATTATCCGTCAGTAAGGCCTTCTTTTCTGCGAAAGTCTTCTTTCCTTGTGCTATCGTACTCTTTATGTCTGTTATACTTCTATCATCCCTAGTTATTACGCTTCCAAAGTCGCAGAACTCCTCAACTTCCAAAATATGTCCCTTCCCAATCAACATCCTTTGTCGTTCCTCTATTTCCCGTACTATAATTCATTACCATGGCTGTATTAACCCTCATATTGAACTCTTTCTCCAAGGATCACATTCTTGCCATATCTTCTTCTGACTCCAAATGAAGTCTCTTTGCAGTAGGATTCCTTTTCAATGTTCCGTTTTTTACTTTCTTCATGGCTTGTTCTTAACTAAACTTTATCTTATGGTTAATTTCTTTAATTTATTTCCGTGCACGTAATTTTGCAAACTCATCCCAATGTAGCCGCGTTTATTGCAATTCGGTTTCCGTTTCTCTTACGCCTTGGTTAAGAGACGCCGGGGAGTGTTTTGTTTCAATTATAAAAGTATTTTTCCCGGAATTCTATGAACTTTTTTTTTTAAAAAAAAGAGTCCTCGCGCGCCTCGTTCTCCGAACCGATGTTTATTTACCAGTCATTCCACGGTTGATGATGTCACCGTGCGTTATAGATAGAGTAAACTCTAAACCTCAAGGACTCGCCGGTTCCCAGAAGGTCCTCACCGCCTGCTGCTCACGTAGCACAAAACTTTCCATATGCCTTGCAAACTCTACCGTAGTTACAATAAATTATCCGTTCCCAGTCCTTATAGAATTCACTTTACCCCAATTTTTTTACTATTTTTTTAACGTAACGATAGACTTTACAATGTGCTTAATTATTGTAAAATCTGAAAAAAACGATTTTAATACTGCTAAGTAACCGTTTGATATGAGGGTTTTATCCTTGAGGTACTCTTGAAATGAAGTCTAATAGTAAACAGATATTTAAATAAAGGAAAACATGTCATGTAAACACTTGTCTGTTGCCGTTGTGTGATAAGCACTGTATCATCTAATTTTTTTCCTGTTGACGACGCCTACATTCCGTATTTTTTTCCAAGTCTCTGTCTCTCTCTCTCTCTCCATTCTCTTTCTGTAAACGTCAGTTAATCTGTAACTCTCTCTTCTTTATCTACCTTATTACACCTCCGCACAGCGCGTCTACCTGATTGTTGAACAGATGTGCCACGCACAACGCTGCCTGTCAATTAATGATATGGAATCGTAAATTTAATTCCCGTCTAATAATCCTCCAAAATGACACGGTTTGTTTTCCTCATATGGAATAATTTTTCGCCGCCTATGGAGCCAAAAAGCGCAAAGATTTCAGTAGTTAGATACTTCCGAATGTCATCATCATGATAACAGGCGATTCTATAGCCAGTGAAGAGAAGTTAGTACTTAATGAATAATTTCGCCTTAGTTTAGGTTTTTATTTACAAATGGTTGCTAGCCGGAGCGAAATTAAAAAAGTCTTACCTTGGTCGGTGACTTATAGAATACTGTATTAATACGAGTGGGAAGAGAGAATAAAATATTCAAACACGTGGACGCAAGTCTCGTAGGTCTCGGGAGATGTC
Organism: Eucriotettix oculatus; assembly: GCA_034510155.1. Taxonomy (NCBI): domain Eukaryota; kingdom Metazoa; phylum Arthropoda; class Insecta; order Orthoptera; family Tetrigidae; genus Eucriotettix; species Eucriotettix oculatus. The sequence goes on from CM067378.1 coordinate 102,302,163, forward strand.
ACTAGTATCTGGAAACAGCTTCGCAGTGCCAGATGATGCCAGGAGATGGCGGGTGAGTCTTGATGTACATCTAGGTTCACGCTCTAGTTGAGAGATGGCGCGTGGAGCCGGGATCATGATTTTATATAATATTCTCTCCTCTCTCTAGCCCATTAATAATAATAATAATAATAATAATTACTATTATTATATATTATATAATTATTATTCCCCCTCCAAAAAATTTATTTATTTATTTTACAATAACTTTTTTAATGAAAACGGAGAGAAATATTTATGAAAAAAGAATGCTATCAACGTGAAAAAATCATAAAATAATGAGGAAATTTATTCGTAAAAAGAAATGAGGGAAATTAACAGGAAAACGAAGGGAAATTGTCTAGATTCACAATTAACAAGGAAAAACTAATGAAATATTGAACTAAACCATACGGAAAATTAATAAAATGCTGTAGGAGAGCTTTTAACTCATTTGTTACCAACGGAGACATTACGGTTATTCAGTCCTAAGACTAGACTGATCCAACCCTCCATGCTAACCTATCTTGCGCCTAACTACAATATTATTTACAATAAATAAAAAGACGGCCAATAAGTCAGCATATAAATTCATTACAATTTAATTAAAATAAATTAGACGTTTCTTCTCCCTTTTGAGTCTTCCTCAGGCATACTAAAAACGTAATATTATTATTTAATTGACTGTAATAAATTTTTTTTGTAGTATGCCTGAGGAAATCACAAAGGGGAGACGAAACGTCGTATTTATGTTAATTAAATAGTAATAAATTTTCATGCTGACTTATAGGCCACCTTTTTATTTATTGTGAATTTAAAGTCAGAAGTATGTTGCACGTTCATAAACAATGGAAATATAATAACAAAAAATAAAGTCTGTGAATAATGAAACAAATATAGAATTACACAAAATTTTTAATAATTTTTTAACTCAAAGGAGACGTTTCGATCATCAATTGCGATTCTTGTCAATAAGCGAAATAGCCATGGAGTATACAGGCAGAGAATAGTCACAATACAAAATAAGCAGAGACAATTTAATAAATTTATTTTTTTGTTATATTATTATATTTTATTGGTGAAACAATTCCCAAAAATTATATTCCGATCAGCTTCCAAAATTTAGTTCAGTAGTCTCTTTTTTTTTAAAAAAAGAAACAAACAATATTTTACTCCATTTCTGTTAACCTCTTATAAATATTTGAAATTATAATAACATTCACTTTTTCTTTTTCAAAATAAATATAATAATAGTAAAACAGAAAAATAAGTGACGCTTTGCAAAGAATAAGATTATGTTTTGAAGTTTGCAGTTCAGGTTTCTCATCAAAATTTAAGATAACCCGAGGAAGTCCCAAATATGGAGACGGAACATGTATTGAATTACGCAAAATCCAATGAACCATTTCACTATGATGAGTTTTAGTTCCTCCTCCATTATTTTATGATTTATATATATATAAGTTACAATACCATTCAAATTTATTCACTGAATTCAACGAAAGAAGATTGGCTTCCGATTGAAGCAAAAACTTTACAGTTACTTATAAATATTTTTTAAAGTTTGCAAATTTTTTGAATATGCATCTAGTATGATTCCAGGTGTCTTTTTTACAACCGTGTAAATTGCCTAATAAGTTTACCTCAATGGTATGGGTTGTAAATCAGGAAGTCTTGTATGAAGTTGCGCAATTTACAAATGTTTTTCTGATTAGAAATTTTATGCATGCTTTTTATTTATTAGAAAAATATTCTGAAGCTCACTGTGTTAGAATCTTTGCGTTACAGCCGGGTTTTTATTATTTAATTACAAAATTATCTCTGGTATTGTGCTGTAGTTATTTCTGTGAGTAAATCGAGATCCCTGACTGTGTGTGTGTTTGTCTGAAATGCCAAATGATATGAATGTGGTTTCAACAGGAATTCAACACAACGAATGTGGTTCGTCTCTCTGTTTCTTTTTTTTATTGTATACATGAACTATGAACTAAACTAGAATTTTTGGTGGTCCGCCACTTTGTGACCTCTCATTGATTCCATGTTGAATGCTTCTTTTTATACATTACCTGTGGAATCTGATTGGTTTAAACAACGAGGAATGCAGAGAAACTGCATTGTGTAATGAATTTTCATTATAAACATAATATTATACCAACGCCATGGTTTTTATCAGTGGCTTTCAGCCTCTAGCGGCCATAATCACTACCAGTATGTGAAACTATACATACACACATTACATGAAACTTCTCAGAAATGTCTATTAAACCTTAATCTATGGCTGAAATTTAACTAATATTTTATTTAAGTAATGATACATTTTAAGTGGTTAGTAATAACGCAAAAGGTATACGGGAAGTCGCGGGAGGATCGGGTCACTTGCTAATTAACGATTTTTGTAATATTTTGGAAAAAGGAAAATCAATTCATAAAACTAGTCTATTATTTACTTCATCTAAGAGAAATATAACTTAAAACAGTAAAGGTAATTTTTTTATGAATTAGTTTAAAATACTTAAAAATTTCGCGCTATACCCCATCTTCCAGTTTTTTTTGGAATTACAATTTATGCAATAAAATTTAATTTGATTTCATAAAAAAATCTTAACACTTTTTGTGTTTTCTCTCCCATATTTATTTTGCATACCCTATCAACATATACCTTCGCAATTTATGCAATAAAATTTAATGTTTTAAATAAAAAATCTTAACACCTTTTGTTTGTGTTTTCACTTAATAAAACTATAAAACATTAGTTTAATCTATTATTTACTTAGTCTAAAAGCAATATAACTTAAAACAACAAATTTGATTTTTACGAGCTTTTTTTTAAAAAAAAAGCTTAGAAATTTCCCGTTTTACCCTTTCTACAGTTTTTTGTAATTAAAATTTATGCAATAAAATGTAATGTATTGAAAAAAAATCTTTACACTTTTTGTGGATTCTATCCTATATTTAATTTACGTACTTTTGATCGCTTTATCAATTATTCCTTTCGTAAAGACAGTTTTTTTTGGCAGCTGCACAGTCTTTGATAGTGTGTATCCCTTTTTTCCCGTTCATTTCCTTTCCATATCCTTTATGGGGAAAGAATCATGCAAATCATAACACGAGTCTCTCAGGCTTTCCTGTCGTTTTCTTCAGGAACAGATAACATTTTGCCTGATACTGTAGTATCCCGTTTCGTCCCCGCACGCAAATTTTATGGTTTCTCACAGAGCCATGACACAAGCAGATACTTTAAACCTAATACGTAGCTTATATTCAGCTAAATGCACCTACTTTACGAGTGTATACCATTGAAGAGTTAATAGCGAGGAGGTTTTGTAGATTACTTTTGTGGAAATGCTGCAAAAATAATAAATTAACAGATGTAAAACGCCAAAACAAGAGTTCGTTCACAAAGTGCAGTCAGAACTTGGTCAAGTCAGCTGACAAGTGATTTTGTTCCACCCCTATTTAATAAACTTCATCACTATCCAGTCAAAGAAAATAGGCTATTCCGTTCAGCCCCCGAGTTCCCCTGCATGGGGTAAGTTATGAAACGATCAGGGCTTCACACATATAATTATATACGTACCTTATCTGCGTATTTGTCTGTATAAATATACTTATTTAAGGTGCCAGTACATTCCTTGACTCGATTCAGATCGCTGAAATTCATTTCCCGTATAACAGGGGGTGAAATAAAGTATATTTTTAAAAATGTGACCTTTTTGTGTTGACAAAGAGATTGCTGTCCGCTCTTTCCAATATGTTCCATCACACTAAGTAATGGATGAAAGATAACGATTGCGTGATAGCAAATGATCAAGAGCTCAATTGGAATGGAAGCTGCAGATAGGACGGAAAATGAAGAAATGCCTATAAAATAGGTCCGTACAGTAATCAACCAGATCGAGACATAATAGACTGTAGAGCGAAAATATTCATAAATGTAAAATATACAGCGAATGATAACAAAGGGAGTTGTACTAAACGAAATGGAGAATAGTAAGAACATCGTAAATAAAGTGGGGCCATTTAGGAAACAACAAGTAGTAATCAGCAGAATTCCATCCTTGCACCAAAAAGTAACGCAGAATCACAATATACTTCTAAAAATTACCAGTTGTTATTGAATAAAGGAAGATTTTTAAGCGAGCGCTTGAAGCAAAATAGTTTACAAGAAAATCTCACTGCAAAATGAGCATCGCCGGGCACCCAGCTAGCTATTTGTAAATATCCCGTTAATGAATGTGTGCATTCCCGCACGAATGGTCATCGGGACGTCCAATGAAAATAACATTATTATTATTGGCGGTGGATCAACAGCTAATTACCGTTAATTGATCGTCATCCTTTGGTGAAGTTGCGAGTCGGGTCCGACCAGTAGTTGCAGGCTGCTTGATGAGGGGGAGGGAAGTAAAACAGAAGAGAGTGTATCCGCGACCAGGGAGATTCCTTCGCTTTGAACCTGCGTCTCTGAGGAGGGCAGGGGGAGGGGAGGGACGTGTGGTTTGTGTGGACCAAGTATTCACAGAAGTGGGGAGTGTCCCCGGGCAAACACGGGGTCCGCCTGGTAATTGCCCCTACGGCATTGCCATCTGCTCCACTTCTCATCTATTGCCGTGTCACAGGCAAAACTCGTCGATGGATCCGTGGCGCCTCTGGTGGATGATCTATCAGCATCAGCTCCACCCTTAACCCTTCATAGGAAAAAACTATTGCTCGTCAAAATTGGAAATTTTATTTTTTATTTGATTACTTGAAGTTTATAATAACTTATGCGTTTCCCCAGCCTTCTATTCATTACAAGACCTACCCCAGCATTTCCTCTATTCTCCCTTATCTGCTATATTCACCCTATTATGGTTCCGACCAAAAATATTGCTCTTCCTTCCATCTAACTTCCCTAATTCCTACTATTTTTTTTCTTTCTCCGTGGCTCTACAGCCCATTGAGGGCCTAGGCCTACCCAGTCGCCCGCGGGCTGTCATCTTGCAAGACACATTCAGAATTTGGAGTGACACGTAGTCAGCGTATCGATCCTCCAACTGATTCCTACTATTCCTAACTTTAAAATTTCCATTTCCCTTCTTACATTTTCTAATCTACCAGCGCGGTTTGAACTTCTGATATTTCACGCTCCGATTCGTAGAACGTCCTAGTGGTCGATATATAGACCACTATCAGGATGTGTCTGGACTACTGTAGATGTGGTCATTTAAAATACCACCTTCTCATATCAGGCATAAAATTACGTTGCGAGGCCTAAAAATTTATAAAAAATATTGTTGATAGATTTTAGATTGCGGCCAAAAAATAGTAAAGAAACGTCCACCATCTCTATAAATTAAGTCTATAAACTTCAGATAAGGAAAAGTGAGCTCTTAAGGAACCTCTATCCATTTAATAATCATTAATCCGTTACTTACGGACGACTTTCAACACGGAAAGTAAAACTTTTATAACTTACAGTGCGCGGTTAATTTATCGACCAATGTCTTATCAACTGTTAGTTTAATCGTCGTTTCAGTTTCCTATATCGTTTTCTTCAGCGACCTACACAATTCCTCCCATTTATGTCTCGTTCAACGAAGCCTGACTGCCATATACAAAATAAAATATATAACGTCAAAATAAACATATGCATTCTATATGTAAAGTAAGAAATGAATATATTTCATAACATATAATTCTTTTCTACTTTTGACAATAGAAAAGTATGTGGGGTCCATGTTGAAATGAACTAAAGCAAGAATTAACAAATTCTTTTTTTTTTGAAAGGCCAAACATGGGGCACTCAAATAATAATTATGTCCGAAAATAGAATTTAGTTAATCCCTCAAACACACCTTACTTTATTCCATTTCAACATGGACCCGCCATTATTGGAAAATCCTACACAATAGATAAAGGAATTTTAAAATAAAATTATAATAAAGATTGTTTTTAAATTCTGCATAGTTATAAATGATTTTTTTGGTTGTTTTTACAATAAATTTGAAGTGAAGAAACAAGGGTAATTTTCTCAAATAGTTATAAAACGCTAAGATCTATCGTCGCTACAACATAGGTCATTTGCCTTGGTAGATGGACGCGTTCCTTAAGACGTTTGCAACACAAAACGCGGCAGCGGCGCAGAAATACTGATGAATACTGATCACGAACCTTTAAAAGCCTTTCACTTCACGTGTTCAAGTCGAAGGCTCCGTTTCATTTCCCTGTTAGAACTTTATCCTACCAGCCTTCCTTTAATTTCCTACTTCTTACAACTTTTATAATATTGACTGTGATTATACACATATCTGTTATTTAACTGGTAAAACCCCCACCTTCCGACTCTTACCTGATAAGACGCAGATGTACCTACTCACTCTACCAAAACGTTCCTGACTTTTCTTCTATCTGTGTAGCCCTTCGAGATAATCCTCACATCTCATTTCTTCCCTACGTTCCCAACCAGAATCGATTAAAAAGTCAAGGGCATCGAGAAACTACACAAAATCCCTACTTTTCTCGTTTACGGCTCCCTGAGGATCTACAATCCGAGGCGAACGCGTGACACGTGCTCGAGAAGTCTTTTTCGATCTTCCTGATGTTTTTTGCTTTTTGAAACTCATAAATTTTTCCGGCATAGGCGGTCGCCTACAGACTGATGCCGGCCCTGCTCTCATGTCTCCATCCATTCCCTTTTTACAATATAGAGTGACTCTAACCTCGAAAAGTTTTACCGTGAGTCAGTTTATCTATTTTATATATTTTTAAATATTGTTTGATTTGGCCTATAGAGTGGATAATATTTTATTCTCACCTGTGATAATCATGAAATTGTAGAGTAAGGGTCTGTTACAGGTAAAGGTAGTATTCTATGTCCGAAACGTAACTTGAATGAGATAAGTGGCTTCACACTGTGAATATAAATTTTTAAATACGAATATAAACAGGGCTTCTGTAATTTCCGCACCTTATACATTGTAGAAGAGCTCAGTCGTGTTGGACTATTTGACCCATCAAGAGTTGACGTGGCTCGGAGGTTTTTATTTGGTGGGTTATTCAAAACTCAACTGTCGTTTGTGACAAGTAGAAGCCAGCCAGCCATCCAGCCCCTGGTGAGCCTGCGTTGCATTATCTCATCTCAAGACTCCCGGGATTCTCAGAGAGATACGCTTCTTCCTTCTGTTACACACACACATTTCTTTCTTGCTCGACAGCTGCTGCCTCTATTTTTCAGCTTGAAACATCACCAACTGTAGGCTCGAGGGACGTCGTGCGCATGCTACAAATTTACTGCTTTTAATAAAGAGTGTAGTCCAATTTTAATAAGATGAGGAGGAGGAGCAGAAGGAGAAAAAAAACCGTAATGTCTTCCTAAAATATAGCTCCTGATTAAATGAATTATTCAAATTTCTCTGTCAGATGAGAGTTTCTATATTAAAAAGGTGCTACTGAAAGGGAAAGTTGTTAAGATTACTCCCGGCTTGAATATTCCGTTTTCGTACAATAAGCAAAGGTTTCGCTACAAAAAATTTGTAATAAATGTAACGCCTGATGCCAGTTTCTTTTAGAAAATTATTATAATGGGATTTTAATTATCAAACTGTGCGGGATGTACAAAAATCAATACTGAAAACATTGTAAGCAGTTAAGGGAAACTCTCTGTAGCAGAGAATTGTGGGTTAATAATCTGAGGCTCAGGTACCATCAATCTTCACGTTTCAGTTATTTTTCCGAAAGTGACGATACAACAGTAACAATATATTTTTTTACTTGCCCTTTACCAGAGGCGAAGAACAATAATAACTACAAAAGTTTCGTGAATCACTGTGAAAATATTCTATTAAATGGTTCTGTACAGCAGTTCCTTAATCGTTTCCCTCGAATAGAGTAAATTAATTTTCCAGCAAAAGTGATAAATTTGTTGCTTTGCAAAGTTTGTTATAACATAACTTTAAAACTTTCTGAATACAGTTTTTATCATGCTCTTTTGTTTGTGTTTTTTTCGTGAATTACCTGGAGCCATTACGGAAGGTCAGATTCCTCGTCGTGCAGCGCTCAAAGAAGTAATATTTCCATTTTGAAAATTATTTTAACATAAACTAGACGTTTCGATCATCCGTGGTCGTTCTTGTAAATAAACGAAATCAACTAAAGATATAAGCCCAAAAAGTATACAGTCAGAGAATAGCCAAACGATAAAATTAATAAAGACAATTTAACTGATTGATTTAGTTTCATTGGAATTGGTATATCCTGATGGCAATGGTTAAGATATATGTATACAATTAAGGAATAGGGAAAATGAAATACAAAAGTTATATACTATGAAAGAGGTGAAAATGTTAATAATAAATAAATAAAATAAAAATAAATAAACATACCGCTCCGTAACCCCAACTATTATATCCTACAACTGTTCTCTGAACCTTGAAATTTACTTCACTGAATGCTTATAATATTATATTTAATACATAAAAGGCCATATACCTTTTAAAATATCACATACTTTTACACTTCACTCAATTTTCATAATACGAACCTTATTATTAAAATATATTAACTTCTATCATAAAAAGTTAATCTTTTTTGGAATTGTGTCAACATAAAAAATATAATAATATAACAAAAGCATAATAATAAATATATTAAATTGTCTTCGTTAATTTTGTCTGTTGTCTATTCTCTGACTGTATACTCTATGGGTTTATATCTTCAATCGATTTCGTTTATTGACAAAGATCACAGAGGATGGTTGAAACCTCTACTATATGTTAAAAAATTCTTCAAAATTTTGTTTAAAAAACTGTTATACGTGTCATTAATTTTATATTTGCTTTTTTTTATTCACAGACGTTACTTTGTCTTATAATATTTCCATTGTTTATGAATGTGCAACACTGTTTTATAACATTTAAATTTACAATAGTTAAAAGACGGCCAATAAGTTAGCATATAAATTTATTACTATTTAATCAAATACGACGTTTCTTCTCCCTTTTGAGACTTCCTCAGGCATAAAATTTAGGAATTCGTGTCATTTACTTATTGACTCCTTCATTTAATAATTTTTCCGGCTCGAATTACTAAATTTTAGCTTTCTAGTGTGAGTTTCGTGTTTTCCGTTATTCCGTTATTATAGTTACATATTTGAGGACTTTTCGTAGTTAATTATAGATTATTTTATTTTTCTCTTACAATTATTTTTTGCTTGACGTAATAATGTATTATGTATCTTATTTCCTCGTTCGAGGACTAAATGAAATAATAACAATAAATAAATCTAAATTTTTGAGAATTCCACTCGGGTGCAAAGATGAGGATATAAAAAGTTTCCTGTACTCCAGCGATTGTTCTTGTTACCATATATGTATAAGTACAATCCCAACATGTTTATTGTCTTTGTGTTATTTCCTTTCATATTTATAATTAAAATGAATTTAAGTGTCCTACTTCCTCAGCAGAGGAAAAATGTAATTAGTTAATATAATCGAGTAACGTTTTTATTGTTATTATGATCAATGAGCTGTTGTTAAATGAATCAAATAAACGAACGTTGAATCAACGTTTCGGCACCACGTTTGGGACGTCTTCGGGTGATGTTAAATTTTGATTAAAGAAAAAACAGATTCTCGAGTAAAGTATAAAAAAACAAAATTGAGAGGAAATCTTCAACCATTTTCACGGCACTCTAATTTGGATTTTTATATATTTTTGGAATCCGCTATCAAGATATAAGATAAAATAAAATTTATTTTTCGACATCAAGTAAAATAAATAAATAAAAGACGGGAAAATAAGTCAGCAAACGAATTTCAATAACATTTAGCTATTATAAATATAACGTTTCACCCAGTTTTTGGGACTTCTTCAGGTAAGTACGGGAAAAAAGTTATAAAATAAATACTAATTTCGAGTCCATGAGAATTATTTTCCTTTTTCGCCTCATTACTTATAATATCATCTCGTACGTCAAAGTAATTATAATCGAAGACATTTTTGAATTTCAAGTGATTATACCATTAATAAAATTGAATTTTCTCTTCATAAATTCCTGGGGTAAGGGGGTTGGGGACATGTATAAGGGAGGGAGGTTATAACATACCTGAGCCAACACCACGTCCTCTACATGAAGAAAGGTGAAAACGGCTTTTATGTAAATTAATTCCGTTTACCAGGACGCGTCTCGTAATTAAAATAAATTTCTTTGTGGTAAGGCGACACTGTTGCCAAATTAAATTTGCAACCACTTTATTCATGCCTTTTGTAAGTTACGATTAGGAAAGTTTTGCCGAATCTGTTACATAGGGGAGAGGAGAGTTGAAAAAAAACCTCACTCTCTTTCACTTTCCAACGGTGGGCATGTTTCCAATTAATTCCACGGCCAATATTACAGGAGCGCCATCACTATCACATCTACTCTAATTAATTAAATATTTTACAAAAAATGTCAAACTCGGGATTAATTTTTAAAATGAAAAAAAATCTTCTCTCGCCTCTGAGATTTATTTTAAATAAAGGCTTAAGTGAGACAAGGTAAAATAAAAATTAGACCTGAAAATGTGAGTAATAATTAATTAACGTTTCACTATCAGCCACTTGTTGCCTTTTATCAGAGCCATATAACATAGTCTTCAAATATAACCGTAGTTAATTATAATAAACCTGTGAACTAACCCACATATGTATTTGTTAACTAGATATGCCCACGACTTCGTTCGCGCGGAAATAGCGCTTTTATTTTGCCCTAACAAGCGAAAGTACGGTATCATTAATTTATGATGGTTTTGAAAATATCCCGGTTTCACTCGTTTGTGACAATACGTGGAATGAGAATGCTAACACCGTCTCTCCGTCATTCTGTCCAAAAATACGTTTATAATAAGACAATAAGTGGGATGAATTTGTATAGGCACGCCAAACAAGACTTTTAACTCGCAGTTTGTTTTCACGCCGTAATTCAATGGAATTATAAATATTCTTAACTCTGCAAGATATCGAAATGAAACATACACGAATATTAACATGAAATTATTGTTTCAATCCTTGAAATTATTAAGCTGTTACAGACCATAAACAGATCAAGAGTATAGGCAACCCGAATTTAGTATTTTGATACATCGACGCGCGTAAACGAAAAAACCTTCCCGTAAAGTTAATATTTATATACAATTATAAAAATGAAATATGCACGAAGATTAAAGTTAAATTTCCTGTTTGTAAACCCTTAAAATATCAATTAAATCCGTCGAGCCGTTTCAAAGGCATTCGAGACAAACTTACGGACATTTATTTATTCGGATAATTTTAATGGATAAAATATTACGATCCGACACGTTAACGTTTAAATGACCTAATTAGCAAATGAGCCATGACATAGATGTGAAAATTTTTGAAGATTCTACTTGTATATACATACTGCAGTACGTATTGTAGGACATGAAGGTTAGAAATGCCGCGTGTAGCCAGAACTGTTAAGGAATGGAGACAGACAAGCTAACGACGACAGAAAGAGGGTGGTAGGTAAGAAAACAGACGAAACTAAGTGGTAAAATAGCCCGGTGCTTGTAAACAGAAAGGGGAAACAGTGACAGGAAGATGTGGGACTCAAAATATAGGTCGGAAAAGATATTCACAGTTCAGTAAAATATTTTGCAGGGTAATAAGTTTGAGGTAAAATGTGAATTTTACTAATATTCTTCCTTCACGCACATACCTCTAATGGTAATTTTATAAGACTCTCGTCCTCTAAAACGTGGCCTATTAATCTATCCCTTCTCTTGGTCAAATTTTTCCATATTGTTCGCTTTTCCCCTATTCTGTTTAGAACTTCCTCATAAATGATTCTATGCACCCATCTCATTCTCCTATAACACTACATTTCAAAGGCTTCTATTATTTTCCTTTCCCCAACTCCTACCGTTTTACGGGTAACTATAAAAGTTTATTAAATCAATTAACGTCTGTTTTTGCGATAATTGAAGAAACCTAATTGCATTAAACTGTCGATATATGTCCATATATATATGTGTGCAAAAATATTACACTTAAAGTATAGGGTAATATTTATTTCGTAATGGAGGTTGGCAAGAGTGGTGTAAGGAAATGTGAGAGGTTGTATTAGAGAAATGGAGGGAATTCCTGGCATTGCCTTGTTTTATATTCAGGAAGAATGTGTGTCGCCAGTCAACCGCTTCAAGTAAATCGATAAGAGCTTCGTCCGCGGGGTAAAAACACGTGGCAGGCAGCGGCCCTGGCCGGAATTCGACGTGAGATTAGCATTCATGCTGGAACACATATTTCCATTGCGGTTCACTGCCTGGAATTTATAATCTTCCCCTGCCAAAGTCACACGATTGGGGGACGGGGCGGACCTCTCTTTACTTTGATGGCGCCCACGGACGCTTTTTAATTAATATCTCCTGCTTGCTACTCACTCTACAGCCAAGGTGGACAAGTGTCAGCTAATAAATACACTCTGCTTCTCCAGCGAGTGACGTCACAAATTAGGCTTTAATCACCCAAACGGGGATAATTAAATTGTGTGCATCTTTTCGTGACATGATGGCTGTTGTTCTAATCAGCCCTTAGACTGGTCTGATGCAATCCATAGATGCTGACCTATACTGCGCAAGCCTTTTAATTCCTACAACCTCCCTAAACTGCTTAGCGTATTGCATCCTGGACCGTCCTCTTCTGTTATCACCAAACACACTTCCCTCTCAAGTTAAATTTACGTCTCTCGTGTCTTAAAACGTGACCAATTAATCTATCCCTTGTCTTGACCAACGTCCACCATATTGTTTTCTCTTCCCCTATTCCGTTTACAACTTCCTTCTTAGTGATTCCATCCTTGACTCTTCTTTTCTTACCCAACACACTTCCCTCTAATGTTAACTTTACCAAGACCGTAAACCCCTATCCTGTCGACGGTCTCTCCTATCGTTATAACTTCTTAGTGATCCATCTGACATTCTTTCACCAACACACTTCCTCAATGTAACTTTACAGACCTTCTGTCTCAAATGTGCCTATAATATCCCTTCTCTTAGTCAACGTCCTCCATATTGACCGCTCTTTTCCTATACTAGTTGTAACTTCTTCGTTAGTGATTATATCTACGCATCTCATTCGCCAATAGCACCACATTTCGAAAGTTTCTATTCTTTTCCTGTCTGCAACTCCTACCGTGCACGTTTCCCACCCATGTAACGCCACGCTCCATACAGGCATTTCTAATAATTACTTCGTAACATTTACCCAGTGAGTAAATTCCACTTTTCGCCTGTGCTATCCTACTCTAAGCGAACTGAACGCAATTAGGGCTCACTTGGGGCAGGGAGGAGGGGGGATTTTTTAACAACCATGAACTACCGTTATACCCCGCGGTTTTGGGTCTATTAATTTGATGCCGTTTTCGCTGATTTAGTTTGTGCAAATTTGAGATTCATATTGTGAAGTTTTCGATTCCGGTTCAGTCATCAGTTCGTCAAAAATTAAACATTGTACTCGGATAATGCAAATAAATACCCGGGCAACGCCGGGTCCCCAGCTAGTTACCAAGAAATACATGTGTATGTAAGGCAGAGCTTTGGCTTACAATGGATGGAATCGTTATGTTTCATGTTGGGTGGTCGGAGGTCTGCAGGATTTTATTTTTTTCGGAACCGATGTAACTTCCGGAAGTGTTTAGGATTATCTGAAAGCTGCAAATACTAACTAATAATTTACAATCTTCCCCTCGAGAGTAGAATAAACAATTACCATACCATATCTATCCTATAATGCCACTGATAAATCGGATAAAACTGGTTTATCCATGGATAATCCTACAAAAATATCATGTAAACTTTAGAAATTATAATACCAAATTAGAGTAGGATAGCACAGGCAAGGAAAACTTTCACGAAAAAGAGGAATTCATTTACGGGTGATATAATTGTGAATATTAGGAAATCGTTTGCTAAAAATTTTGTTACGGGGCGTGTCTTTTATATATGGGTGCGTAACGTGGACGGTAAGAGTTGCAGAAAAGAAATTAGTTATTATGTAGGTATTAAAATAGATAGATACTTATTTTAGTATACGGCTGACCGCATGGAATACATGTTGTTAGTTCCATGTGCGTGAAAGATGAGAAAAATAACGTGAGAACAACGATCTGAAAAATTTTGACAACTATGTGACTTGGGAAGCGTAATATCTGGTGATTGTAGAACTATAAAAGACATAAAGAGTAGGATAGCACAAGCAAGGATGACTAGCGAAAAAGAGGAATTTACTTACGGTTAATATAAGTCTGAAAAGTAGGAAACCGTCGCTAAAAATGTTCGTATGGAGTGTGACCTTATATGATAACGAAACGTGGACGATAGGAGCTGGGGAATGGAAAAGAGTAGAAGCCTTTGAAATGTGGTAGTATAGGAGAATGTGTTGGGTGGATAGAATCACTAACGAGGATGTTCTAAGCAGAATAAAGGACGAGCGAACAATATGGAGGACGTTGACCGAGAGAAGGGATAGATTAATGGGCCACGTTTTGAGAGCAGCAGATGGGAAGTGTGTGGGCTACGAAAGAAGAGGGAGGCCAAGGATGGGATACTATAAGGAGGGATTTTCTAGTTATGTGGTCATGAAAAGGCTTGCGCAAATTTGATTATCATGGAGTAATGCATCAGACGAGTCTTAGGACTGAATACCACAACACAGAAGTGAAATAATTTAATATCTGAACTTTTTTCGACAGTCGAATTAATTGTAAACTAACTGAGATTTGTAATAGTAAAATGAATCAGTTATAATTTTAAAAAAATTCTTCTTCTTTCTTAAAATGTCTATAAATTTTTATGTATTTTTTTGGTATTTCTTCGCGTATTTTCTTGGCTATTTTATGCTAATACAACGAACACATTTAAGTAAAAATTCAAATATAACTTCAACATTTTCCTCAGTCCTTGCAGGGAGACTAATTTCATTTGGAGGACCTTTCCTCCTGTTCCTCCCGTAACACTGTTACTCACCAGAGCCTTCCTCTGTTTTACTTTTTTTCGGTGGCACTTAATTTAGCCCTGTCCTTCTTCCGTCCAAGGAATTCCTAATGAAGATATGTTTCCGTAATAAGCCTTTCCAGCGTCCGCGTTGCGTGCCGCGGCTGGAATAGTAATAGGTCTGTATTCTTTTGAGGTTTAATTTTTTATTGCGACGAAACGTATTCTACGAGATGTCGGCGGGTTCGTAAGAGCAAGGGTTCTCTTTTTAACCGCAGGGTTCGTTAGTGTTGCGTGGACGCTAGTGTCTTTCAAGTTACTACTGCAGTCGAACTAGTAATAGATGGGATTGACGAGGGATACCGAAACCTAATTTGAAGTGTCGAGGCCCTCAGTTAATACCTCGGCCATTTCCTGTCACCCGTCGCGGAGCTGCTAATTAATCTTCGCGTCTCCTTTCGACCACGAGTGGAGTGGAGGAGGTAAAAACCTCTTGGCTTTAAGGCGCTAGACGTAATAAAACCCTTATCAGTACAAGTCGGACGCTGTGTTGAAGGGAAGGCTGCACCCTTCACTTATCTGGCTGCAGCTGCCCTTGAAACTTTGGCAATTATCCTCCATCATTCGGTGACCCCCACTACCACCCCCGCCCCCTTAGTCGCATCGCGAGCAATTTCCACATTATTGGCAGTCCCGAACCCCCGTACAGATTTGCGACGGCCCTTTTCTTCCTTTCTTTTTAATGAGAAAGAACGGTAATGTAGCGGACGGAATCGCGCCTCACGAATTTCACGCTTGGACATTCACATTCCCGCAATTGTGACCAGATTTAACTCCGATCCCGGATAAGTGCGAAATACGTCATTTAAGTCCCTGCGTTCTTGCAATTCTTTTTTGTTAAATGACTGATCGTAACTTAGACGAACAAACGTGAAAAGAAAACTTGGTTTTAAATCTGCCCCAATCTTAATAAAATACCAAAACTGTATATTATTAATTTTGATTACAATTTTTTTAAATATATACGCCATAGTGGTCTACAAGTAGAACCACTAAATTAATTGAAAAGTGAGAAAAATATTATTTACAATTATAAAATATTATCTTTAATTAATTTATTCACAAGTTTGTCCTCATTGCTTGTGCTACAAACAGGCGTAAATTTTCTTGTTGACAATCGGCAGTCAACCCGGTGGGCCAAGGCCTTCAATCGGCTACGGAGCGAGTAAAGAAGAATAAATATTAGAAATTTACACATATCAATCCAAGTTATTTTTAAAATTATGATTATTCCTGGAATTTTTTTAACGTTTCAATAAAGTCTGGTGACATTTAAAAATTGATGTTCAATACTTCATCAATAATTTTTTTCAGTACATCTTTACAATACCACTCAATTTTTCTCTTTTATGAGGATAAATCATATATCTAAAATTTAGAACATGTAGGAGAAGAAGACACAATAGAAATTAAATTTTGAACAAACATATTTTAAAATTCCATGGCGGTGGTTTGTCTCTGCATTTGATGTGATTCTTTTTGTTTGGGGGTTAACAGGCTACATGATGATTCCATAATTTTAAGTATTTATAACTTTACTTTCAGTTAGTAGATGTGAGTGTTTGTGTTTACCTGCCTAGACCTGGGGAAAAATATTAATATTTCTCGCAAAACACGCTCAACGTTTATAACGGCTGAAATATTCATTCATATAAATGTTTTCCTCTGGATTTATACTTTAGGTAATAATTATATTAGGGATCCTCTCTCTTCATTTGAAGAATTAGCAACGTTCCAAGTGCACTTGGATATTAGGTGTAGCGTTTAGCCACCCTCTTCCGCGAGCCAGATTAATCTTCCTTTTAAGATAAGTTAATCCTGTAGTGATAAATCCTTAGGGCTGAGACTCCTGCAAGAATGTGCTTCGGGTAGACGAAGATCCCCATCCTCTTCCCAAAAGGAAGGAAAATTTCTTTCCAGTCAATAATACAACGATGTCTTAATAAATAAGACACACAGGATAGCCAAAAGTCAAAAATGGAACAATCTAATTTGAAAACGTTTCGTCCGCCAACTTTCGGAACCTCCTCAGTATTTCCATTTCTGACTTTTGGCCTTTATTTTCATCTTATTCATAATAATAATAAGTCAGAATAATTTAATTAATTTATTTGAATTACTTGAAGCTTGGCCTAATTTAGCATCGAATGTTTTATTAAATTATTTTGGGTGAAATTTAGGAGAATTTATTGTAAAAATGTTACTGGAATTTAGCTACACTTTTGACCAATATCAATATTATGTTGACAATGCTCACAATTTTCAAAAAATTAAATTTTTAATTTTGATTATCTTATGGTAAATGGATAAGATCGCGTACTCGTGTCGCGGGCTTGCATACACTGCAGTGAATTAGGATTTAATTTCTTATTGTTTCCAAGCAGAAGGGAGAAGAATTTGGAGGACTTTGAATTGAAGGTTAATTGGCAACGTTTTTAGACATGAGGATCTTGTAAAAATATTCGTATGGAGCATGTCGTTATATTGGTGCGAAACGTGTACGATAGGAGTTTCGGAAAGAGATTGAATGGAAGCCTTTGAAATGTGGTGCTATAGGAGAATACTGAAAATCAGATGGTTAGATAGAGTAACTAACGAGGAAGTTAAAAACAGAATAGGGGAAGATTGAATAATATGGAATGCGTTTACCAAAAGAATGGGATAGATTATAGGCCACGAATTGAGACGCAGGGTTCTTGTAAAATGAGCATTAGAGGGTAAGTGTGTGGGGTAATTACTTGGCTGTTACTTCATAACAGTTGTGACTGAATATAACGATATGTAATTATAAAGCAAATTTCCAGAGGGAGGGAGCGTGCAGCTAGGTTTCGACGTCCGAATATATGTCCTGTTAAAAGGCGGTTATAATTGGTACGGAAATATACAAACTTGTGTGTTTAATATAACATGTTTTATATTTATATTCATGAAGCTTCTATTTATTAGTATTTTTTTAGAATATAATGGATCATATGTATGTAAAGTAAATATTATGAGTTCTATTAAAAAGGTCACTTTCAATGCACGATGGATTTATCTTCTTTCATTGCTGGCAAAATTAACATTATTTTGTAACTGCAATTCCATCCATGTTTCTCCTATTGTAACAGTTTCATTTTTTAAAAAACTAGTTTTTTGTCACAATTTGATCACACGTTTACATTTGTATATTGAATATGCAAAAATTAAGAAATAGATACAGTCAGGCTTAATTAGGAACATGTATCCTTTACTGCTTGTCAGTGCGCTGACCAGGTGCCACTCCAAACAGTTCCAAAAGGGTTTGAACTTCAGCCTAATGTAAATTGAAAGCGATTTCAGCTGACTGGTAGGGAATGAGATGTCATGGAATATGAGGCAGGGCAGCTGATGGAAACAAGTCAGACACCGCCGAGGACACCGTAGATGAGGATTGATTGGGGAACGCCCCTTCGTCCCTCACGCCATCTATTATGGATTGATGTATCATACGGTTTGACGTTTAGTGTTTGTCAGAAGCAGGATGGGTATTTGTAATCCACGACTGTCATTTGTCTGAGGTATTTGGCCGCCGACCGACGAATACATGAAACATGGGAAGCCAACAGCGCGCCCTCTGCCTATTTGCCTCGTAACGACAGACCCTCAACAGTCACGACGCAAATTTGTAATCTTTTATAGAAACAAAAATCACTAGTCTCTTTATTTATAATATCTATAGACATTGGAGAATGGTTTGCGTGCGGTGCACAACAAAACAAGCCGTGACTGTGCAGCGAGACAGTTAATGCGGGAAAGTCGATTATCGACCCATATGTAATGCTACAATAAAAGTTTTATTGCCTTCAGAGGACACATGACTGAAGTTTGAACCATTCATGTTTTGCAGAAATGGACTATAACAGGGATTTCCCAATGTATATTTTAATTTTTTAGGCCGAAATTGGGAAATAGCTCGCAGGTATCTGTTATCAGAACATTCAAAATTTTTAACAAATGGCGCCCGAGGCACCTGGACTCAGTTACCGCAGAAAAATCACTCTGGAGATAAGGTTCTGTCTCTCTATCTCTCTCTGATTTTTAACGTACTCAGATACCGAGGCCCTACGATCAGGTTTTGAGAGGTGTATGATCCGCGGCTCCGGTCTTGCGTATACGGTAAGATTTGTCCGCTGACCCCATTGGAACACTTGGCCAGCTGCATGCTAATTTGATTGTTGGATGAAGAAAGAATCTTTTGTCACTACAGCAAATTCCTGTCTCGACAATCGGAAGGACGTGAGACAAGCATAAAAGAACCCTATATGTTATAAGGTTTTATAGCTGGTTTTGTGCATCTCTTTTCGGTGAATACCGTTTCTTCTCCTTTTTAAGTTTCTCAGATGCCGGGGCACCTCGATAGATTATGAATGGTGTATGTTCCGTGGGATCAGACCTTTTGTTAATTTATTGATTAATAATTACATAGTAATTGTAAATAAAGTTTCAGTGTCTTTGCCTGAGCTTTCAATGGAAGCAATCCATCTCTCTCTCTCTCTCTCTCTCTCTCTCTCTCTCTCTCTCTCTCTCTCTGTGAATTATAATCACGCATTTTTAATTAATTTAGTGTCCATTATTCAGTCTTTAGGTTGTGAAGGGTGTAATAAGTAAAATTGTAGGTGAGCCTGAGTTTAAGGTATAAATTTATATATATTGTAACATGAAAAGTTACAAAGAACAATGCAGGCCAGCTTGCGAATTGCAATTGTTGAGGAACTGACGCAACCCGGGCCAACAATGTGGCCTGGCGAGACGTTGGGAGTCGTCATGGGGTGATTGGAGAAGCAGATTGTGGCGGCGGGACGACGAGAGAATGATCACACCCAGCAGATATAGTTTTTTTCATGCTCTGATTGAAATTAAAACTATTAAACTAAATTTTTGGTGTTTTTATGAAAAATACCTGGCGCCCTAAAGGAATTAGGAATACTCGAATACGGAGGAACGTCGGATCTGCTATATATATATCGGATCCTGGTTCCATTGTAACCGGTCAATATTTTCCATTATAATATAAATAAAAAAACAACATTCAGACAGAAAACTAATTATATTATTTATCACAAAAAATAAATCTAATTCACAACAACGTCCTTTTTCCCCTTTTAGGACCAGTCCAGGCAGGATATATATATTTTTTGTGATTTTGTATACATTTTTTTATTTGCCATACCCTTAAGAGAACGAATCATCGCTGTTGAGATTTCGACCATTTTTTTTGGTGTATAGTTTTCTTACTCGACGCCTTTTATTTATATTACGATAATTTAAATGTGAATTTCGTTATATATTTGCTTAATTGCAGCCTTGAAGTGCATAAAGGCCAAATCTGTACTCCCCATTGAAGTGCAGAGATTTAGTTGGCTCAATTACGGCTCAGTGGTAGGGGCGGGGGGACAGTGAAGAGATCCTCTCCCCCTCCTCACTAACTTCCATAATGGTTCCTTCCACTCTCGAAACTAAATAAAAAAATTTCAAACACGCATCGAGTGTTCTGAGATTTGGGGTGGAGGCAAAATCTCTCTTCTCCACCACGAAAATCTATTATCTCAAAATAAAATATTCAAAGCTTTTCCTTGTACAAATGAAAGAGCATGTCCCGAATTTACAGTGTGACTCGTAAAAATTTTTTCACTGCTTGAATTAATTGGACGAGTTGGGGGGGGAAGGTTGTTGTAAATTCAGTTAGTGTGTGCCCCTCTAACAAAACAACCCCCCCTGTTCCTTCCCTGTGCTGACTATAAACATAAGTGTTAGGGGTGCGATGATTGGGGCACGCTGTAATAGCGGAATGTCGCCTGGGGTTGGTGGCGCAGCCGGTTGACAAGGGATGCCACTTATTTCAAGCTATTTTTCTTCTCCTCCTCGCGCACGAGTTACAAGAAAGTAATGGCCTGTAGGGTGCGTCTTAACTGTATTGACTTATTGGCTGCAGGATGATTCATGTGCCACCTTATTGTATCCACCTACGCGGGGGTTGCTTTACCTCATGACAAGTGATTTCGGGACAATTCATTGGAACACACGTGACGTGCCGTGACGTCACTTCAGCGTTCAACGTCAACAAATTATCAGATAGTATTATACTTAAAGGATATACTCAAGACTTGCCTCTTTCCTTCTAACCTCTGTACGCATAAAACTGTTTTCAAGACAACCTTTAAATAACCTTGGAAATGTTGCCAATGTTGTAAAAATTACATTCTCCTACAGTCACTAATATGAAATACAGTCTCAGCAATTGTTGAGCGGAGAAACTGTCAATTCGTCTAAAATCAAAACTGAAATTTAGTTCAATGATTTGTAATTTAATTTGACTGTGGAATTCAGTCCTAATATTGGTCTGACGCAACCCTCCTTGCTAACCTATCCTCACTCAAAATGGCCTCAGTCCATTATCGAATCTCAGTATCCTAATTTCAGTATTTCTTCTATTTTCTGAGCCTTAAATGGTTAAAACCTGATCTTTATAATTAAACGGGTATTTTGACTACGTAATAGGTGCTTCAGGCATTTAAAAGATTCATTTATTACTCTCACTCATATATATATATATATATATATATATATATATATATATAGGTTTCTAATAGGTTGTTGTTGTAGAATTGAGTCCTGAGACTGGTCTGATGCAACCCTGATGCGTAAGCCTCTTCATTTTAGCATAACTAATTACCATTTCCCACATCCGCCCTAAAGTACTTAGCTATTCCATCCTTGGCCTCCCTCTTCTGTTCTCTCCCACATTCTTCCTTCTCATGCTAATTTTCAAGATGTGGCTTGTTAATCTATGTTCTTCTTTTGGTCAAAATTATTTTCTCTTCCTCTATTCTGCTTAGAACTTCCTCGTTAGTTACTCTATAACTCCTGTTATTGCTGTGGTATTCAGTCCTAAGACTGGTCTGATGCAACCTTCCATGCTAACATATCTTGCACAAGCCTTTTCATCATTCTCCTATAGCATTGCATTTTGAAAGCCTGCATTATTTTTCTGTCTGAAACTCCTATCGTCCACGTTTTACAGCCACTCGACGCCAAACTCCATACGAACAGTTTTAGTAATTATTTCCTAATATTCGTACATATATTAACTGCAAGTAAAATTCTCTTCGTTTCCTGTGATATCCTACTCTAGTTATTATGCTGTTCAACTATCAGAATTCATTAAGGAATATTTTCATATTTCCTTTTACAGATTTTTAAATTACTCATGAACGCTATATATGAATACATCGTATTAATATGGGATCTTTTGGTAAAAGAAAATTCGATTAGGTCTCACTCTTATATTCTAACTGGGTGCCCGGTTCTGACCGGGAATTTATATATATATTATTATTATTTGGTTATGAGGCTCCATGAGGATGATCCTGAAACACGCAACTCCCCTTTAAATACATAAGAAAGGTAATGAAATGGGGGGATGTGGAACGTAGAGTAACGTAGCTAAGGGTTGACTAGGGCTATAATTTAAGGATCCTACCCGGTGTTCTCCTAAAGAGATGCAGGGAAAACCCTAGAAAACCTGCATCACGTAGGTCGGGTATTGCAACTATTCTCACGCCCTTCCGAATGACGGGAGACGAGTTTGCTGTGGGGTCGCAGCATTCCTTTCTCCATCAGTTTTAGGAGGCAGTTGGCCGACTGATCCAATGGGATGAGCGGAAAACTCTTGCCTTATGCCCAAGGTTTTCGATCCTTAGGACATAAACCTCCCAAAATAGGTGAAAGTGTCTCGGCATGTGAGAACTTTGAAAAAATCCAGAGAGAGTAAGAAGGCATTCCATTCATAGTCAGGTGAGCCCCGCAGTCACTCTGGGGGTAAATGACTACGAGAAAAAACTCCCACAAGCCTCCGTCCACAACATTTTTATTTTTGGGTTAACAGGCTACATGATCTTGAAACAGGAAACTCCCCTTTAATAGTATAGGAAGGGAATTGAAAAGCAGAAGAGAAAGGTAGCCAAGGGTTAACTAGGGCCCCCGTGCTTTGGTTTAAGGATCCTACCCGGTGTTTCACCTAAAGAGATACTGGGAAAACCCTAGAAAACCTACATCAGGTAGGTCGGGAATTGGGTACTATTCTCACCCCCTTCCGAATGACGGGAGACGAATTTGCTGTGTGGTCCCATCTTCATCATTAACCGACTAGAAAATTTAATTCTACCGAAATATGTCTATCATCAGCAAGAGTAGGTCATGATGTTTTGAAAATTTACCCTTTTACCTCTCCGGTTTACCGGGAGGAATGAAAATTATGGAGTATGAAACAAATCTTTGTGTCAGAATTTAAGCTTTAACCCCTAGTTTAATTTTTTTTAGCTGAATGACTTCTACTACTGGTTTGATCTCCCTTAACTTATGATTTGAAAGAGGATATTTTGTTGTTGTCGTCTGTATACTATTTTCTCGTGGACGATTTGAGTTTTATTTGCAACATTTTTCATGTCGTACTAGATGTGGAAGGGTGAGAGATAACGTGATACACGAGAGTCTGCGCCCTTGCCTTTCTGTCAGTTAGTAGATTACATTGCGTCCGGTCATCTGACGGTGAACTGGAGCGTGAGAAACAAGTGGAGACAATCGCAGCCTCCCCACCAATCTCTCAGGAGTTGCGAAGAAATGGGAAATATCACAGTTCCGTGCTCGCGACGTCGGGACAAATGTAATAGACGGGGGCGGCGCACACCACTACAGGGTCAAAGGACTACGCTAAAATATCACAACCCACACGCATATTAACAAATCGAGCCGTGCTTCGAGAAAGAAACGCTCCTTACATATTTTATCATCATGTAACGCATAATTCTATACTATATTCCATCAGCTTACAGTCGTGCAGAAATGATTACTATGGAAAAATTAAAGGCGTAACAATTATGCTCTTTTTCTCTTTAAATTGTATTTAACTAAATATAAGAATTAACAAAATAAAACTAATGGTTGGTCTCTACAGACCAGTTTTAGTTACGGAGGTGGTTTTTAGTGGGTAAAAATCCCACACACCGTTAAGGACGGGCTTCATGGAGTCTTTCTGAAGATTTTCCACCTGCCAACGCAAATATATATATATATATATGAGATGTGGTGGTAATGTGGAAATGAAAAGGCTTGCGCCAAATAGGTTACCCTTTAGGGTTACATCAGACAAGTTTCTTTACGACAGAGAACCACAACAACAACGTTATATGTCGTTACCCTTAGACAACCCAATATATATATAAATCACAGTTAAAATAACCAATATATATATATATATTGGTTATTTTTACTGTGATTTTTATTTTTATTTCAATATATGGATTAAGAGGACATGAATAAAAATAAGTCTTTTTCCATAACCCCTGCAGAAGACAGTCAGCAGTAATTACAATTGACCATCAAGAAAGGAGTCAGACAAGGATGCAGTCTGTCTCCCATGCTGTTAAACATACATATATAACTGACGATGAAGAAAGTTAAAACGGAATAAGAATAATGAATCATACTGCAAGGAGAATAATAAAAAAACCGTACGCTTTGCCTATGATATTGTAGTATTAGGGGAGTCAGAAAAAGACTTGGAATAAATAAAAATGGCATGAACGTGGTCATGGAGAATAGTTAAATATAAGGATTAATAGAGGGAAAACCAAGGTAATGGAGTGCAAAATGGGAACAGTGAAATAACAAAGGATGTTAGATTCGGAACGCATATTTTGAAGGAAGTTAGGGAATTCTTCTACTTGAGCAGCGTAATAACTAGAGTAGGACAACACTTGCAAGGACGTAAAAACGAATAATTAACTTAAGGGTAAAAAGAGTGTGAACATTAGGAAATAATTGCTAGATGTGTTCATTCCGAGTGTGGCGATATATGGGTGCGATATGTGGACGGTAGGAGTTGCAGAAAGGAAAATAGAAACCTTTCAAATATGGTGCTATAGGAGAATGCTTAAAATCACATGGATGGATAGAATAGGGAAGAACGAAAAATATGGAGTATGTTGACTAAGAGCAGGGATAGATTAAAAGTCCACGTTAATCTAATAATCATTAGAGGGAAATGTGTGAGGTAAGAGCTGAAGAGGGAGGCGAAGGATGGAATACGCTAAGCACAATTGGGAGGATGTGAGATGTGCTGGTAATGTCGAAATGAAAAGGCTTGCGACAAATAGGTTACCCTCTAGGGTTGCATCAGACACGTTTCATTACGACCGAGTACCACAACAACAACGACAACAACGACAACAACGTTATATATTGTTACACTTAGACAACCCAAATATGACGTCAGTAAAAATTTCCTCCGGTATTCAGAATTGGGAAGTTCAAAAAAAAAATATTTTGAGGTAGCCCTTGTAAAAAAGTGAATTTTATAGACGAAATACTAAATATATTGTAGAAATAAACGCAAACAATTGAAATATTTATTAATAATTGTATATTTATAAAACTGTATGCGCCATAATATTAACGGTGTCTAGTTTTCTACTTTATCCCATATGAAATGAATATTTTTCAGGGCATTCACCCGATTAAAGTATCAGCTTTGAATTCATAACCTTCTATTAATTTATGTTATTTAAATTTCCATAAGCACATATACGTACCATCATTCCAATTACTAATTTTTTTATAATTAAAAAAGACTACAAGCCCTTTTAATATTTTATTAAAATCAATTATCGGTATCTCCTCTTAATGCACGTCGAATTAAATGTTAAAACCGTTTATGATGGAAACTCATATATAATGCTGTGGCTCATTATCGTAAATCGGACGCTATAAAGAGAGACGGCGATAAAATGTTTATTTTACGATCGATAACTTTGGAAATATCAGAAGGTGGAAGAGGGTCTCGAAAATTATTATCGGTCGTAAATAGAAGCTTTTAAAATGAGCTCAACGATGAGCTGAGGTTTTCCAAAAAAAAAAAAAAACAAGAAAAAAACGATGCACTAAACCCGTAATTTTACGACATTAAAAAGTTTTAGCCACGGTAACCTTCATGAGCTTGACCTCGTTATAATAGTTATATACATGAATATTTACACTGTTTATTGCCAAGGAAGAACTGGAAAATGAGGACGATCCTCTTGAGTAAAATTCAGAACATACAAAACACAGGACTTTTACTCAATAAAGGATATAATTAAGAGAAATTAACAAACAAATAATTTATTAACGTTTTTGTAGTAGTGAGTCCTTACACTGGTATGATGCAACTCTACATGCTGATCTACTCTGTCCAAGCCTTTCATTACCACGTAACTACCATATTCGATATCCTTCCCAATATGCTTGTCGAAATCCATCCTTCGTCTACCTTTTCTGTTCTTACCCCACACACTTCCCTCTAATTCTAATTTTAAAAGATCCATATTAATCTATCCTCCCTCTTGGTCAATGTTCTCTCTTCTCTTATTCACCCGTCTCACTCACCTATAGCACCATATTTAAAAAGCTTCAATTCATTCCCTTTACACAACTACCTCATATTCACGTTAATCCCTCATTTAACGCCACACTCCATACGAAACATTTCTAGTAATGATTTCCTGATATTCATACTTATATTATCCGTAAATAATTTCCTCTTATTATGATCTCCTACTATCAGAATTCCTTAACTTCAAAATATCCCTTAATAATCTAACACCTTTTCTTATTCCACTGTTTCCCATACAACACACCCCTACCTTGGTTTTCCCTTTATTAATCCTAATGTTGGATTCTTTCTCAAGGATCACGTAAATTCCATTTATTATAATTTCCAAGTCTTATTCTGACTTCCCTAATATTTAAATATCATCAGGAAACCTTAGGGGTTTTATTGCTTCGCTTTGCAGTATGATTCCTTTTCTATATTCTGTTTTAACTTTCTTCATCTCCTGTTCTATATATAAGTTAAGAAGCATGGGTGACTGACTGCTTCTTTGTCATACTCCTTTCTTGATTTCTGCTTTTATTTTCTTGCCTTCAATTATAATTATTGCTCACTGCCTTCTGTAGAGGTTATGGATAATTCCCCTTTCCCGATAGTTTATTCCTTAATAGTTTTTTCCAGTCAACATTTTCAAATGCTTTATCTAAATCTACAAATGCCTTGAACGTAGGCCTGTCCCTCCTTATCCTGTATTGTAAAATTAAAGGCTGAGTCAATATTGCTTCTCTTACCCCTACATTCTTCCTAGAATCAAATTTATCTTCTTCTAACTGCCCAAGTATCACTCTATCACCTTGGTTTTTCCTCTATTAATTAATCCTCATGACGAAATCGTTCTCCAGGACCACGTTCATATTATTTATTACGTTTTCCAAGTCTTATTCTGATTCCCCTAATTCTGCAATATCATCAGCAAACGTTTGGGTTTTTATTTCTTGGAGTATAATTTATTTTTAAGTGTCTTCATCGCCTGTTCTATATACGCGTTAAACAGCATGGCCGACGGTCTGCATCCTTGTTTACTCCTTTCTTGATTTCCGCTTTCGTTTCTCGGCCTTAAATTCTAATTACTGCTGACTTGCCTTCTGTAGAGACGATCTTATAATTAATAGAGTAAATCTTAGTCTGAGATTAAAAAATCAAACTATTTATTTTGTAACACCTTTTTCACGTGTTCACTAAAAGTTATGACGTTGATGAATTTTAATTTCATCTCTGAAGTGGAGTTTGAACGGGAGCCAAGGACTTCGTTGCCCTGTACCGAAATTACAGCTTGCGAAAGCTATTATTTTTAAATATCTGCGCTGTAGTATATAGCGTTACACTTGAAATTAAAACGAACTGTATTCCTTTTCTTAATATTCAGGAAAATTTATCAATGAAATGAAAATAATGTGCTGCTTAAAAATGAAATTTTATACCCTTTTTTGGGTGGGGGGGACTTGGGGAATTCTGGAAAACTAATCTCAGCGTACAAGAGAATTTGGTTTATCGCGTACTTTAAACCCAATCTCTAGTGAATGGCAACGCCGTAAAAATTACATCCCGCTCTCCCAACTCCAATTTTTGAATTGGAACGCTACAAATTACAAATCATATGAAGAGAAAAAAATTTCAATATAGATTTTAATAGAAGAAGAGACATTTAGACGGATTCCATGTGCGACTAAATGAAGTTTAAAATGGATGTATTTTATTTTTAACAATTTAATTTGTACAGCGTTGCATAAATAAAAAAATAAACAAGGCTAATTATTCATATATTCCATTATCCTTAGATTAATTTAAATCGAACGATGTGTACCAAATGACCCCAAAAAATTATTGACTACAGAACCTCAATTGACTTTCTGTCCTTATCATTAGTTTATATTCGAATAATTGTTGTTGTTCAGTCTGATGCAACCCTCCATGCTAACCTATTTTTCGGGAGCCTTTTCATTTCCCCATAACTACCACATTCGACATCCACCCGAATCTGCTTAGCGTATTTCAATCTTGACCTCCCTATTCGGTTCACTTCCATCTAATGCTTATTTTACAAGAGCCTCGTGTCTCAAAATGTAGCATATTAATCTATGCCTTCTCTTGATCAACGTTCTCCATAGTGTTCTCCTTTATTGCTATTCTGTTTAGACCTTCCTCGTTAGTGATTTTATATACCTATATGATTTTCAGCGTTCTCCTATAACACTGCATTGCAAAGACTTTTCCTTTCCGCAACTCGTATCGTCCACGCTTCCATAGGAAAATTTTCTACAACGATTTCCTAATATTCACTCTTATATTAACAGTAAGTAAATTCCTTTTTCGCAAAATCCTTCATTGTCTCTTCTATACTACTATAATTATTACGCTTTCCAAGTAACAGAATTCCTTAACTTCCTTCAAAGTATCTCTTAACAATCTAACACCCTTTGTTTTTCCACTGTTTTCCCATACTACACTCAAACTACCTTGGTTTTACCTCTATTAATCCTCATATTGAACTCTTTCTCCAGGACCACGTTCATGCCATTTATTATGTTTTTCAAGTCTGCTTCTGACTTGTCAAATACTACAATGTCATCAGAAAACGTTAGGGTTTTTATTTCTTGCAGTATAATTCATTTTTAACTTTCTCAGTAGCTTCTCCTATCGCGTCTTGCTCGTTCGTCATCTTCCTGTCGTCAGCGGAAAGCCTGAGCCCTGACTTTAAACATTGAGTGCATTATTATTGTTTTTTTAAAAATTAAGATTACTTAAAACAAGTGTAACCTATGCGAGGTACCAGGAAAAGGGAAGGAACATTTTCGATTCTGTTGCAATTATCCGACTTTATGGGGATCCGTTTCGCAGAATCCGGCTGTCAGATCGGACAATAACATATTTACGAGCTCGTGTTCGAGTTGATGAATTCCGGGTCCCAAAGGAGGGCCGAAACCACTGTTGATTCGTGCGTGAGTCGATATTCCCCCAAATTAATCCAGCTCAGGGAAGTCGGCCGTTCAGTCACTATTGGTCGGTCACTGACAACAAAATACTCAAAATAGGAATACAACAGTAAAATATTCAACCGCTATTTAATCGCATCGGTTTTGGTACAACATCTTCAACCATCAACGTCAAAAAACTTTTAGCACTCGCTTTTAAACCAACCACATGCATTTACAATAATTTTTCCACATCTCGCCTTTTAAACTCCTCTTCTATCCCATCAAAGGGGAGTTCCCATAAAATTTATTTCCTCGTGTATTCTTTCAGACCAAAAAACTCCACTCTTCATGAGAAATGATGATGCACTAACCGCAAATCATCAATCAAAACAGATACCTTGGTTTTGTTAAAAAAAACCTGACCATTCGTAATGTTGTTGTTTTAGTATTCAGCCATAAGCCTGGTCTAATGGAACCCTCAATTCAAACCTATCTTGCACAAGCCTTTTAATTTCCGCATCATTACCACATCCTACATCCTGCTCTCTCATGGTCAACGTCCTCCACATTGTCTGCACTTCCCCTAAATCTGTTTAGTATTTCCTCGTTAGTGATTCTATCCAACCATGTGATTTTCAGCATTCTCTTGGTTTCCTTTCTGCAAATCCTACCGTACATATTTCTCACCTCGCCACACTCCATACGAACATTTTTAGTAACGATTTCCTAATATTCACACTTATATTACCAATGAGTAAATTCCTATAATCACGGAAGCCTTCTTTGCCTGGCAAATCCTACTCTTTATGTCAACTATACCCCTACCATCCTTAGTTATTACGGTTCACATGTAGCAGAATTCCTTAACTTCCGTTAAAAAATTTTCTTCCCAATCTAACACCCTTTTGTTTTCCCACCGTTTCCCGGTTTGGTTTTGCCTATTTTTATCCCCATATTGAACTCTTTCTCCAGGACCACGTTCCTGGCATTTATTATAGTTTCCACGGTTACGTCTGACTCCCCTAATACTAAAATAATGAAAATTTATGCTAATTTAAATAGTACTTAAAATTAGTGCGTGATGAATTTTGGGTCAGACGGAAAGATGCCGAAAGGTTCACCGATGTTGACGATTTGAAGGAAAAAAATATAGAAATTTCAGAATGTTCACAGAATGTATGTCTTCATTATTAACAGGTTCGTCGTTCAACCTAAAACTTCTGCTATGATGTCGCGAAATGAAGTAACCATTTCGTAAGGGTTATTAGTTAAGAATAAGAAGGTAGATCTAAAGGTCATTAACATCTGATCTACCATTAGTTTATAGTGTGGACCAGTAGGTCTAAAGTGACTAACATCGCAGGTGTTGGTAACAATGGTTGCCAATAAATGTTGACAACCTTCATAAAAATTCTAGACCTGTTTAATCGGGGCAAAATTAACCACAAAATGTTGGTCGTGTCTCCAGCGGTGGTTATGTCCATTTAAAAACTCACCTGAAGGAGTCCACAAAGATTGGCGAAACGTTGAATTTAAAATAACTAATTGTTAATTAAGTTTTTTTGGCCATATTTTAAATTGTTTGTCGTAAAAGTATTTTATTTTTTGTAGTACGTTCGTAAGATATATAAAAAACATTGTGTTAAATCTTCTACAAGAAGAAATCAAAAGTAGGCAAAAGACACGAAAGTTGATTTTAATTTACAAATACAGATTTTTTTTGTTGTACAAAAATTAATTCCGTTATTACAATATAAATATATCACTATGTACAAATGTTTTACAAGCTTACAAAAAAGTTAGACTTTACAAGAAGAATACGCTTATTGATCACATTTAAAACGATCAGGAAGGCAAGTCGGTTGATTGATCCCACAGTACAACATCTCCTTCAGAAAAAACAACACAACAACAACAACAGAATAGAAATGAACACATACCGGCACGCAACAATCATAGCATTTTGTTTTGTATATTTTTTTCCGCTTAAAGCAGTTATAAATAACCAGCAGAACAACGCACTTAAATAGCAACTAGACGTATTCAGCAACAATAATATATTATTTTAACAATAAACAATATAGTAGCAGCAATTTAGCAAACACAAACTCGCGGCAAAAGAACACAAGAACGAAAACAACGCTCGTACCGCCCTCGGCACGGAGACAAGAAGTTTCTTAATTAAGGAAGACTGTAGATTTAAATGCGACATGCATTGAGCAAGTGTTGAGGTAAAAACACTTTGAAAGACATCTTGACACAGATTTACAACATACGTAAGTAGTGCGTGGAAGAGGAGGAGGGGGTGGAGGTGAGAGGAGACAAGAGGTCGTCTTTTCCTTTTATCCGCCAACAAGTACGTTTTTTTAAAAAATTTAACGTGCCTATAAAATCACTTTAGTTTATAATTCACGAATGTCATTGATAATATACTGTTACAGTAGGCAACTGACGAATTATTTACGTCATAAACAACAGTATAATATTTTTTATTAACGCCACTCAGTAACCATTTTCAATTTCCACGTTAAATATGTTATTCTTTATAAATGATTGGTTTTGGAAAAGAATACACTTATGGCATTATTTTAGTTTCATTATTTTTTAATTGCGAAAGAGAAACTATTTTAATTTTTTAAATTGGAAACATTATAAACGTATAACGTAAACGTTTGAAAATAATTCCTTCCTCATATAAATCGTATTTTAAGTTTCATTGACCGACGAAACTAAAACGTCGACTGATTGACGGAACGAAATAAGAAAGAAAATTTAAAATACGTAAAATCTTCAGGATGTACTTATGATCGTTCTGGTTGAATAAATCACAAAGAATAGCCAGAAGACAGAAAACGTTTCGTCTCCCAATTTTTGAGACTTCCTCAGATCATTATAAAAAAGTATATAATGAAATGAACATAGTTGAACAAAAATAAATAAATTAAGTACCTGGTGTATTTAATTATATTCAACCATGTATTATATTATTAACATATACATAGTTGAATATAAATAATCGGGTTTGATATTTACTTATTTAGTTATTTATATGTAAATAATTGCATATAAATAAATTCCATACCTGGATTATTTATTTTTATTTAACTCGGTATTATATCATTAAATGTAAATAGTTAAATATAAATAAATAAACCAGGAATGTAATTTATTTATGTATATTTAATTATGTAATACGTACTTGAATATAAATTAATAAACCTTGTATGGTTTTTATGTATTTAGTTATTTATATTCAACTATTTATTATATAATTAAATATACATAGTTGAATATAAATATATAAATTACATACCTGGTTTATTTACTTATATTCAACTACATATTTTATATTATTAAATATTCAGTTATATTTAAATAAGTAAACCAGGTATGGTATTTACTTATTCAATAATTTATACTGAACTGTGTATATTTAATTGTATAATGTTTTTGTAGAAATAAGGAGATCCTGAGGACGAAACATTTTGATATAAAATTACTTCATTTCAGACTTTTGAATTTTCTCTGTGTTTATAATTATAAGTCATATTAATTCAATTGATTCATTTACAAGCATTAATTATGGTTAGAGTAATGGGAACTGACATCATGGACGTACCCCGACTTCATCACTGTACCGTTATGAGAGGTATAATTTTTTTTCGTAAAGCTAAATAAGGTTTCCGTTTCAGTATTGTTATAATGTTTTTGGTAAATGTTTTACCGTGAGGTCAGGTAGGTTCTGTGTGCATCTGGGTCGCAGGTTTCTCCCGTATCCTGCTAGAAACTGATACACGTTGGAAAAAGTAATAAAGTTTGTGAAATTGAACGTTTGTTTAGGTATGTCGTAGCCAAATATTAATGCGGGACTCTTGTAAAAATTTTAAAAACATGTAGATAAATATGGCATTATTGGTCGAAAATTCCCGATGTGAAACTTAATTTTTCTAAAAACAGATATGTTTTAAATTAATTTAAAATGATTGTTAAATAGTTGTCTGTATTGATAATCTATTGGCTGGGACGTGTGAGGAACGAATAGTCTTTGACAGAGCTGTACTAAGCAGCAGATTTAAAAATTAAACAATAATTCCGCTTGCAGTGAAGTGCAATTTGAAGTGACTTTGGACCCTGCAGTGCTGTTAATAGAGTAAATAAGAAGACCCAGAAGCTTTGCTAGAGTCGACTGTGCACTAATCATCTGGCTGGATGGAAGATCGCTTCATATTCTTCCAAGAGTTGTTCAAACGGATGTCATGCGGCGCCGCTCTGAGGAATGGCGTCGAAGCACGTGACCATCATGATGCGGGACTTGACGGCGGCGACCCTCTTTGCCAGGATCTCCGTCTCCCTCTGCAGCGCCTCCACGAACCCAGGCTCCCGGTGGTCCATGTTGGCCTCCACGTGCACTGCAAGATCATCAGGAACAACACAATTATACCCATACCGAAGAGGACTGCGAACAGCACATGACAAGTAGTTTAGAATCTCATGCATGAAAAACATTAACGTAAATAAAATATAGGAGGATGGAACGTCGAATATGGTGCCAGATATGACAAGATAAGTTTGATTTTAGGAAGAATGTAGGGACAAAACAAGCAATATTGACTTTGCGTCTAATTTTGGAAGATAAGAACAACCACATCTACGTTCATAGCATCTGTAGATTTAGAAAAAGCGTTTGATAATATTAACAGAATAAAACTATTAAGGATTTTGAAGGTGACAAAATATCGAGAAAGAACGCTTATCTAAAACCCATATAGAAGGCAGTCAGCAGTAATTAGAATTGAAGGTCAAGAAAAGAAAGCAGAAATCAAGAAAGAATTACGACAAGGATGCAGCCTGTCGCCCATGTTGTTTAACTTATATATAGAACGGGCGATGAAGGAAGTTAAAGGAAACCATAATAAACGGCATGAAGTGATCCAGGAGAAAGAGTACAAAATGAAGACTAATAGAGGAAAATCCAAACTTGGGCAGAACAATAACTAGGGGTAGTAGAAGTATAGGAGACATAGAATAGGCAATGGAGGATTTTGAAAAAGAGAGGAACTTTTTTTCAAGTGAATATTAGGTAATCATTATGGAGTGTGGCGATACATGGGTGCGAAACGTGGACAGTAGGAGCTGCAGACAGGAAAAGAATAGAACGTTTTGAAATGTGGTCGTATAGGAGAATGGTTGAAATCAGATAGTTGGATAGAATAACTAAAAAGGAAGTTCTAAGCAGAATAGCAGAAGAGAGAGCAATATGAAACTTCGACCAATAGAAGAAATAAAATAATAGACCACGATTAGAGACTTGAGGGTCTTGTAAAATTAACATTAGAGGGAAGTGTTTGAGGTAATGACAGAAGACAGAGGCTGAGGATGGGATACGCTAAGTATATTAGGGAGGATGTCGGATGTGGTAGCTGTAAAGAAATGAAACAGTTTGCGCAGAATAGTTTAGTTTGGAGGGTAGCATGAGATCAGTCTTATGACTCAATATCACAACAACAACAACAACAACTTCTTTCACGGAAATTGATTTTTTAGTAGACGGTAGAAACAAAGTAATTATAAAAAAGATTATTTTCGTATGTTTGTTGGGAGCATTGAGTTTTATAGAGAGGAGAGGGAGAGAGGAGAGGGAGAGAGGAGAGGGAGAGAGGAGAGGGAGAGAGGAGAGGGAGAGAGGAGAGGGAGAGAGGAGAGGGAGAGAGGAGAGGGAGAGAGGAGAGGGAGGGAGGGAGGAGAGGGAGAGAGGAGAGGGAGAGAGGAGAGGGAGAGAGGAGAGGGAGAGAGGAGAGGGAGAGAGGAGAGGGAGAGAGGAGAGGGAGAGAGGAGAGGGAGAGAGGAGAGGGAGAGAGGAGAGGGAGAGAGGAGAGGGAGAGAGGAGAAGGAGAGAGAAGGGGGAGAGAGAGACAGGCAGACAGGTGCCGCGCCGTAACGCATGATTTAGTCATCCGCAAGTCTACAGTTGTAGTCGACATGGAAGCCGCAGTGGGACTCCGTAATCGACGGGAAACGTTTATTATACTGCGACGCGTTATTGCAGTCACCATTTTGGGATCGCAAACGGCTGCTCCGGGACGCGCCTCGATACTGATCAGCGTGCGGTTCCCTCCATCCCCCTCCCTTCACGAATCGAAAATTATAACCTAATAATTAATTTATTGAACCGTTACAAAAATGGGGAAACTGCGACGATTTGGAGATAATTCTCATTTAAAAAATAGATTTCGAAAGTTTTAAATCTTTTTCCCTCTCAGCTGAAACTCGTATCAGGATAACATTGATATGAGTTAATCTATTAACATCTGTTTCTCACAATAATTAAATTAAATAATTCAACTACCAGATGTAAAGACTTAATTTAGATGAATCGACGTTTCGTCACCATATTTGGGACATCCTCATAATACTACAAAAAGTTTAAAAAAACATTTACATTAACAATTATTGAAAATACAGAGTGTTTGTAACGCTAGTGATAATAATTAATTCCATTCCCTGAAGAAGTTCCAGATATGATTCAACTAAATGAAAACTTCAAAGAGCATTAAATTTTAAAATAATTCATTATATTTATTTTTTTATAGCGATTTATGTTAATTTTTACAGTGGAAAAACGAAGTGCCTTAGATTGAGAAGGGATATTTTGAAGGAAGGTAAGGAATTCTGTTACTTGGGAAACGGAATGATTACAGTAGGATAGAACATGCAAGGAAGGCTTCCGCAGAAAAAGAGAAATTTACTTAAGGATAATATAACCATAATAAATGGCATGAACGTGGTCCTGGAGAAAGAGTTCAATATGACAACTAATAGAGGGAAACAAAGGTAATGGAGTGTAGTTTGGGAAACAGTGGAATAACAAAGGGTGTAAGAGATATTTTGAACGAAAGTAAGGAATTCTGCTACTTAGGAAGCATAATAACTAGGGATGGTGAGAACAGAAGACGGACGAAATTCTAAACAGAATAGGGGAAGAGCGAACAATATGGAGGACGTTGACCAATAGAAGGAATGGATTAATAAGCCACGTATTGAGACATGAGGGTCTTGTAAAATTAGCATTATAGGGAAGGGTGTTGGGTAAGAACAAAAGAGGAAGGCCAGGGATGGAATGTTAGGGAGGGTGTGGGATGAGGTACTTATGAGGAAATAAAAAGGCTTGAACAAGATAGGTTAGCATGGAGGGTTGCATCAGACTAGTCTTATGACTGAATAGCACAAGAACAACACAACAAAACTGGCATAGTAAATCGTGACATTATCTGATGAAGAGCTGAACCAGCTAAATAAAACTTTGCAGAACTTTTCATTTTTAAATAACTTTACTGTCCATTTATTTAAAGTATTAAAGAGTTGAAGTCCAAATAGAATGCTGGACCACACTCGTAGTCGCTCCTTCTGCAGTTGGCGGTACTTAAGTTGAGATAGGAATTTTGACAACGAGGCGTAAATAAGGGAGAGTTTGGGGGTGGGGGAGGTGCAGGTGGGCGACGGATGCTTATAGAGAGACTCACGTACGCTCGAAGTCCCATCGCGTGGCAGGCACCATGAGCCTCTGCTTGGCCGCCGCCAGTTCCACGCGCAGCTCCGCCTGCTGGCTCTTCAGCTGCCGCACTTTGCCCGCCCGTACCTCTGTCCAGCGTCTCTCCAGCCTTGCCACGTCTTCTCGGCAGTACTGCAGCACCACCACTAAAACAACAACACATCATGGTGTCCTGACCGAATGTAAAACACGAGATAGGAAACTGTACTGATAGCGGGGGTTACCTTCAGAGGAGTCCGTCTTAGTCTGGACGGAATCCTTGTGCTCTTGCGGTGGCCTGGAGTTCAACCGCGCAGCTGACGGGAGTCGAGCGCTGACCTTCCCCAGCAGCCGCCTGTAAAGCCGCGATGGCGGCTCCAGAGGTGGAGGTACCGCCACCTCTTCACCACCTTCCTCCTTCACCTCCCGCGTCTCCAACCTGAAGCCCCTGCTCCTGCTGGAGAACTTGATGTCAGGCAAGTCCAGCAGCCCCCAGACTCCCGCGCCTCTCACGTTCCTGTCCACCTCCTCCTTGAGGTCGGGGTTGGAGGAGCCGTCAGGCCGCCTGAGGCAGGCGATATTGTAGCTGCTCTCGGAGAGATTGTTGCAGTTCTTGTGGTAGCACTTCCTGGATTCCAGAGTGGCCCCGCTTTCGGACATGAACATCGGCTGGTACCACAGGTTGTTGTTGCTGTTCCTCACGTAGCCCATCTTGCACTTGTCGCAGACTTTGTTCCGGGAGTAGTTGATGACGGGCTCGCTGTAGATGCTGCCGTCCACGTAGGCAGTGCTGCTGGTGTAGGAGTAGTCGTCGCCCACGTCGGACAGGGACATGGACTGGAACCTGGACGTGTGTCTCCACGTGTCCAGCTCCACCGGGTGCTGGGCCGTGGGCGACTTCAGGGTGGAGGAGTCGCTGGTGTTGCTCAGCCACACGCTCGCCAGTTTCTTCTTGTACATTTCGTGCAGCCGAGCCAGCTGCTCCAGACGATTCTCGCTGCTGGTGTCCGGCTTCTCCTCGTGTATGCTGTTGGGCCGCGGCTGCTGAGGGAAAGTGATGCTGCTGCGGTACCTCACTATCGGCTCAGTCGCTGCTGACAGCGAGTCTGAAACGTATGGCATCATGAGGCTCAAAACATATGAAGAATGGCAACGCCGTTGGGATGAGTCCAATAAGGGCCGATTGACCCATAGGTTAATAAGATCAATTAAAGACTGGATTGATCGGAAACACCGAGAAGTGAATTATTATCTCACTCAACTCTTGACCGGTCACGGCTGCTTCAGGGCATACTTCTACATGTTTCTCATAGATAATTCACCTGCATGCCCTGAATGTGGACTTAATGAGACACCAGAACACGTGTTTTTCAATTGCTCGAGATTTTCATATGGGAGACGAGCATTAGAAAGCGATATTGGAACTTCAATAACACCAGATACTTTGGTACCCAATATGCTGCTTTCACCTAATACCTGGAATAAAGTAAGTGCATATGCCTCTACAGTAATTCAAAGATTAATACATTTCGAAAAAGAGAGAATTAATGATGTTTGAAGGAGACAGAGGGAGCTTGACGCTACGACTGCTTCCTGTGACGGTCCCACAGGAAGATACACACAGTCATCGTTGGAAAGGGAGGTGTTTTTAGTGGGTAGAATCCCACACCACTATCCAGTGCGGACCCTGAGATAGTGTCTTTAGAAGATTTTCACCTGCCCTCGCAGAAAACAAATCTTAAGCTTGTAAAAAATCAAATAACAACATTGTATTCTGACTTTAAAATTTACAATAAATTAAAAGTCATTACATAAATTTATCACTATTTATTCAAAAGCAACGTTTCGTCTCCATTTTGAGACTTCCTCAGGCGTAAAATTTAGCAATACATCATATTTACTACTCGACTCCCTCATCGGAAAAGTCCACAGTCGACCCTGTAGGCCCTGGCTCTCGATAAGCTGTCTGTAGAGACTAGGAGGAAGAACAGAGTGAGCTAGTAGAAACCTGGGAAATGAACCAACCACCAAGCACTTGTTGACCATAAATTTAAAGAACAATTATCAGAAACCCAGAAAGAACAGATTCTGGCTGCAATTGAAGCTGAAAGCTGTTACTGTAGAGCTTGAAAGAAGGAAGGAGAAGAGGTCGAGAGCCTGAGGAGCTGGAATTTATACCACGGAGAGTCTGTTGGACGCACTGCTTTTATTAGTTTCAATGACGACCAGTAACTAGTTTTCATTTATTGGTTTTTTAAAAAATAAATTATAATGACATTTTTCCATTCATGTCTTTTTTCTAAAATTAGCTATATGCTTTGCTGGGCTTCAATTATAGCATTTCCACTTCCTTAGTCTAGAATTCTAATGTCTTATTGTGAAGTAATGTAATAAGAGGTACCTGTGAAGCTGGATGTCGTGGAGAGATTTTCGTTACTCAGCATATGAAGAGGATGCTCATGGACGGAAAACGTGCCATCTGGAGATTGGTTCGCCTGGGCCATGCAAAGTGCTATATCCTCTTCCGATACCTGAGCGACATTATTACTGATGGAAATCACATCGTGGCTGATGGTGACAGGTGAAAATGGTTTATGATACAAGTAATTTTCCACTTTGAGAGGAAACGTAGTGGTTTAGAGGACAGTACCTGAAGACAAGAGTCCTGCATGGAGACTATTTCAGCAGTCTCTTCTATTTCTAAGATGTCTGACCCACTGAAACTCTCTCCGCTAGCTGATCCAGGTCTACATTCCTCGCTGCCATCTTCTAAAATTCGTAGACCTTCATCGGCGACAGCGGCTCCTGGAAATCATTAATTTGTTTCACTGACTATTTGAGAGGAGGAAAAGGGGGAGCCTCCGGAAAGATTTTTAGATGACATTGAGAAGGATATACAAACAATGAAAGTAAGAGGATGGCGGAGATTGATACAGGAGAGGGCAGAATGGAAGAAAATTGTGAATAAGGCCAAAACTCACATTGGGTTAGTGTCAATAAAAGAAGACTGTCTATTTCAAACAGAATAATTGATTATTTCCTATCTAGTGTTCAAGTTAACGGTAATTTAATACAGTAAATTATAGGTCAGTATTGCAGATAATAATAAATATAATTACAGGAATATAGTTTATTTACAAAATTTGTGTTATTATTACTCTCTTTCGATTAAAAAATATATTTGAATTATACTTTAACATCATTGGAAAATTTGGTTCTACTTTAATCAAATGGCCTCAGTCCATTATCGAATCTGAGTTTCGAATTTTCAGTATTTCATCTACTTTCTGAGCCTTAAATAATAAAAATCAGAGCTTTAAAATTCAACGGGTATTTTGACTCCATAGTAGAGCTGCCTCAGGCTTTAAAAGATTCATTAAATGTAACATTTATTACTCACACATTTTTTAGTCTGAATTTTTTTAATAGGATATAAATGTTCTAAATTATGCTATATATAAACAAGAAGTACGTGGGTGATGTTATGTAAACGAGTATTTTGTTTTTGGACATAATTGATCACCGGACTCATGTATTTTATTTTGTAATGAGGTCTTCTAATATTCCAACTAGTTTTTTAAAATGAAATGAAGTTAAATATAAATTACCTGCAAATAAAGTAACATAATTTAATGGTCTTTGGCGGATTATGTCAGTCATTAAACAAATGTAAATTTTGTCAGGTCCATTTCGGTAGCTTACCTAGATTGATTGATTTGGAAGAGTACATTTGAAGGAAATCGGACAGTTCTGACGGTCGTTTAATTTCCGTGAAATCCGACTTAGTTTCTCCGGGCACCGTCCGGTCGCTGAGCTTGTTTGCACACGTAGAAGACCCGAGCGTCATATCAGACACGCTGAACGACGCTTTCAGAGCTTCAGAGTGTTTCATTCCGGGCAATTTCCCGCCAACTTTGTTCTCGGACACGACATCCCGAGTCTCCGAGACCGGAGTAGTCCTCTCTATGGAGCACACCGAGGCACACCGCGTGTCCGCGAACTGAGGCTCCATCTTGTAGTCGATGCTCATCGTCTCAGCCAAGTATTCACTCGCTTTGTAGCAGTTTTCCAACGCTTCTGGATCCTTGTTTACGACGACCGGATTCGACGATTCACTTTTCTGAGGTTTCGCCGGCGACGCGGGGTGCTTCAGCGACTGCACGACCTGACTTTCCACCCACTTCTTGACCATCTTCTTCTTCTGGTTGTCCATGAATCCGTAGATGCACGCCAGACTGCCGCCGCAAGATTGTTTCCCCTGAAGAGGTCCGTCGATCCACGACTCTTTCTTCATGTACGAGTTCTTCATCAGACTCCTCACTTCCTCGATCTTGGACCGGGAGATTCTCGGTCCGTCGATCCAGTGTTCGTCACTCGCGTTACACGTCCCCGCGTCGTTGGTGCTCGCCGACTTGGACGGTTTCCGCACTCCGGAGGGAGAGGCCGACGACGTCGTCCCAGCCTTGCTGGGGCTCCTGGTCACCGTCTTGGCCGGTGACGACTTGGCCGACTGAGGGGCTGACGCAGACCTTCCAGCTCCTCCTGGTCGTGGAATCTGGCTTCTCTGCTTGAGCGCCCCGAGGCCTGGAAGGTAGACTGGTGGGTGCTCGCCGTCCGTGGCGTCATCCGCTGCTGGACCGAGGTAGATGACCGTGTCTGCTGATTGCTCGCTGCTGGAAGGATCCACGTCGCTGCTGCCCGTCGAGTGATCGTTTTCTTGAGACGCCACGGCTTGGAGGTGGTGGTTGATGGCGCCCGCTCCCGATGAAGACTCGGAACTGCAACCGAACTGAAAGGAAACCGTCGTTATGGTCTCTCAAGTTGAAGAAGATGAAAGGGAACGGTCATTATCGTTCTTAAAGTTAAATTCGATGGAAGGGAACCGACATGCAGCTGAATGGGACTGAAAGGAACCGTTATAATGGTCTCTCAACCTTAATGGAACTTATTATGGTCTCTCGAACTGAATGGGACTGAAGGGAGCCGTTATTCTGATCTTTGAAGTTGAAAGTGGTGGAAGGTTACCGTCAGTCTGGCTCTCAAGTTGAAGATTACGAATGGATATCGTCAATCTGGCCTCTATGGCTGAAGGACACGGGATTGGATATCGTTCGGGTCACTAAATTAGAAGGGGATCTGGTGCGACGGTGAGGTGAGCGTTCTACACAGAAGCAGCAGAGAGACGACGCAACGATTCAAACATGGTACGCTGTAAAAGTTCTCAATCTTTGACGAATCGGGATTTACCCCAGATTTTAAGAGATCTAATTACTTTACTGTCGGCCCAAAATTTGGAAATATTTTCCTAATTTAGATTGTATAAAAATTCCACAACTATCTCTTTAAATACTGTTTCATTATCATTCAAATACATCCTGCCTAAATAATATGAGCAATTATTTTAATAAATTTTTAACCAACATCATAAATGAGATTTTGCGTCTCAATTTGTTAGGAATCATGATTGTCTAAGATAACTATTCCAATGGTCTTATTCTGGTTAGGACGGTAACTGGAGGTTGGCCTCAAAAGGCCTTATGCTGTCCCATTGAAGCCGTCCGTCTGAAATTAACGAACCTTTATCTTGAGACGTCGCAATCGATGGACCCTGGAGGCTAATTGCAGAGTCGCCAACGTTTCCGTGTAGCTGTTCGGGCTCTGAGAGACGTGCGCTATCATGGTTGCGTGGCACGTCAGAGATCCCAGACACTCCTTCAGCAGCTGCGTCAGTTTGTGGTCTCTGTCCAAATAAATATCATCGACATTAATCATCTACGACATTGGTAGCAACTAGCAGTGCTGCGGATTTCATTGCAACCAACCAATCAATATTTAGGCAGCAAAGAGAATAAGAGAATAATACCTGTGCGGAAGATGCCTCTGGCCGTTGATGATGGCCAGGAGGACGTTGCCCAACCCTGACAGTGGAATGTCACCCTGTTGGGTTTTGCTGTTTCCCAGGTCTATCAGGTGAAGCCGACTCCGACCAGCGGACGCAGCTGCAAACAACACGTTAACAATTTAAACTCTACAATAACAAATCACAAACTTTATCAAACAAATATAAGACCAGTTACAGAATAAAGCTTTTATTTAACCATACACGACGTTTCGTCGTCAGATTTAGGACTTCCTCGGGTAATTTATATTAAAAATTGTAGAAAAAAATTAGGGAATTAAAGTTCTAAAAAATATTAAAATATAATTACGTATGTAGAAAAATTTGAAGCTAGAACCTGAGGAAATTCCAAATTTGGTGAACAAACATCGTGTTTATTTTTCTTAATATCGTAAAATACATTGCAATCAATTATTGGGAAAAGTAGACCTTAATTGTTATATATTTTATCAACTTCTAGGTGGGAACCCGGTGTTGCCAAAAAATTTATTTA
The DNA here is from genome assembly GCA_034510155.1 of Eucriotettix oculatus. Classification (NCBI taxonomy): domain Eukaryota; kingdom Metazoa; phylum Arthropoda; class Insecta; order Orthoptera; family Tetrigidae; genus Eucriotettix; species Eucriotettix oculatus. Next base: position 102,345,485 of record CM067378.1, read on the forward strand.
TATTTACATTACAATATGAACATGGCAGGGCTGAAAAGATATTGCCCATACTCTAAGTGAATAAAGAATTCTCTTTAAACTTTATAAGAGCACTAAAAAAACTCCCGGTGTATCAAGGAACTAAAAATTGCCTACAAGAGATTCAAAAATGTATTTTCGGTAACCGAATAGATTAAGAAGCACTCGGGGATTCTTTAAGAAGGGCAAAATTACGTTCGGTATTTTAAGGTTAAAGTTAAAAATTTATAACTTAGGTCGGGTAATTTTACTCTTATGGATTTACCTTGTGATTTTACAAACAAACAAAACTGATCCTTAAGGGAAATTAAGAATCATTATTCACTTAAAAGACGGAATGCGGAGTGTTTAGGAGCGATTGCTTTGGACGCGGATGGAATCATAAAAATGGACTAATTGCAGCAGCATATTGTGTAAATTACCTCTTCCTTGGTACTGGTAGACATGGAGCCTGTAGACGAGGACGGAACTGGGACTTCGACGGCCGGTGAGGGCAGCGTCGAGGTAGAAGGCGGCGCGCTCCGCAGTGGGGGCGCGCAGTTCGCTGAGGGGTGGGTCGTCGCTCAGCAGGGAACCCGGCGTCGGCTCCCCGCTTGCAGCCCCTGCTTCTGGAACAGCAGACTCCTCAATTTCAATTCCAACTCTACCACGAGTGACGCCGTTTCATCCCAACAATAACTACTTCCGGAGATAAGCTTCCGAAAGGTAACGATTCTGTTGTTTGTGGATGTGGTCTAATGATAAGCGTTACTGGCTCGTACCGGGTTCGATTCCTGGGCTCGGATGACTGCGCGCTTCTTTGTGTTCCCAAATCGAGTAACCATTATGAGGAACATAAGATTCCCAATAATTTGTAAAGTAATCGATAATGACCTCAGCTCTGCCGTCCATAAGAGAAAGGTAGTGATTCGAAAATAATTCTTCTGAAAAATCAAGTTATATTATTTTTTTATACTTGTTAACTTATATAAATCCATTATATCTTGAAACATTGTTTTATCCCTACCAAGAAATATGAATTGTCTTTATTAATGAATTATAATGCATTTATCCGTGAATTTTTTTTCTTAAGTTGAAAATTTTTACTTATTGCTTTTGTACTTTGGGCGACAGGGCTTTTGGTGCCACTTGAAATAAACTATAAAAAATCTAAATTATTTCACACTCTTCACGGAGCTCTGTAGTTGGCAAAGAAGGGAATATCTAGAGATTAGTATTATTACATGTAGTGAGTGAAGTATATTGTAACGAAACTCTCCTTTTAATCGTCTAAAATTTTCAGTTCGGACCCCTCGGGTTACCTCGTTGTAGGCTGAGGAAATCGGAAACCAAAAGCGCAAAACAGAAATTAACCAAGTTTTATTCAAGTAAATGAAATGAAAAAAGGAAATAAACATGGTTCAAGGTCCAGGTTCACACCGCAGTTCTCTTCGGAGGGCAAGGCCCGAGAGGCGTCCAACACTAAAAAACAACAAGCTCCGCTCGCTGCACTTGGCGTGCTCACACCACGCGCTCGCTCCCCTCCACCTTTCCTCCTACGTCATGGAGCATTTCTTCCCTCTGCCATCATAGCGATATCCCGTGCAATAGAAGAACGACAGAAAAATGATTAGAGATTCATAGGTAGGAATAGAACGGCGGACAAATAAAGGCCAGGTGGACGCGTGACGTTAGTCACAATATTGAGCTGAGAAAGTGACGTAACAAATAATTTTTAAATGGCCTATAAATTTTACAAATATAATAAATATTTTTTTATGTATTTTTGTCACGCGCAGGTGGTCCCTGAAGAAAGCAGCTCAGCAGGGGGAGGAGCAATAAAAGACAGACACGCCTCCACCTCTCCACAATATCGCTTTATGCGCGTTTATTATCCATGTAGAGAAATTCTAGGACTGAGTGTCGCAAGCCCTATTTATGTCGCACGCAACAGCTTCTATGGCTCGTTCCAGCTATCTGTTATGATGGCGCGCTCAACACAATACACAGATAAAAGCCGGCGGATATTCTTCGCGGACGGAATGGCGAACTTTCACGACTGTAAAACACACATAGAGAGAGAGGAGGAGGAGTAGTTGCTTTCATTCTCGCGAGAAATTGGCCCCTCGAAAAAAAAAGCGCTGGGGAAGCGAAATGGTTCTGGAAACGGAATAACGTTCGGAAATTTCCCCATTTATAAACACGATATTGAAGGTAATTTTTGTGAAGTTCCAATAACGTCTACAAGATCAATTACACTACTAATACTTATAAATCCACTCCATGGAAGCAATATGAAGAGAATTCAGTTCAATAAAATTAACATCATTTATCGTGATAATTTTTCTATTAAAATTAAATATTTTTAATAAATTTGTTTATATTGTTTTCTCGGTTACAGTATGTAGTAAATTACAATTTTTTTCTTCCATCATAAAAGTAATTGGCCCCAGTTCTTTTAACTTTAGAAGTTTTTAATCCTTCTTAAAAACTTGCTCTCTTCGTCTTTCTGTATTTTTTGGTTATCATCCAATTTTCACTTCCGTATGTCACAGTAGGTAGATTTCCATTTTTATGCACAATTTTAACTTTACACGTATGTATTCAGACGTAAAATTTAACTTTTATATTAATATAGAATTATAAATTACTAGTCCGGGTACAAATTTAGGGTTCTCTTTGTCAAGGCACTAGAATAAATTTTCTAGGGCATTTACCATTTGCACAATATCGTTAATGTAATTTTCTTTTAGAGTTTCCTAAATTTAGTAATGGGTTTAGCGTGGAAATGAAAACCTTACGCTTTGCCGACGATATTGTCAATTTAAGGGAGTCTAAAGTAGATTTGGGAACCATGAGCGGAGTCCTGGAAAAAGAGTTCAATGTGAGGATATATAGAGGGGAAAACCAAAGTAATGGAGTGTAGTTTGGGAAACAGTGGAATAACAAATGGTGTTAGATTGGTGACGGATATTTCGACGAAAGTTAAGTAATTCTGCTACTTAGGAAGCGTAATAACTAGGGATTGTAGAATATAGTAGAGGCAAAGAGTTTGATAGCACTGGCAAGGAAAACTTTCGCGAAAAAGAGGAATTTACTTACGGGTAATATAAATGTGGATATTAGGAAATCGTTGCTAAAAAAGTTCGGACCGTGGCGTTATGTGTGTGCAAAACGTGGACGATAGAAGTTGCGGAAAAGAAAAGAGTAGAAGACTTTGAAATGTGGTGCTACAGGCGAATGCTGATAATCAGGTGGGTGGATAGAATTACAAACGAGGAAGTTCTATACAGAATAGGGGGAAAGTGAACAATATGGAGGACGTTGACCAAGAAAAGAGATAGATTAATAGGCCACGTTTTAAGACACGAGGGTCTTGTAAAATTAGCATTAGAGGGAAGTGTGTGGGGTAAGAACAGAAGAGGGAGGTCAAGCATGGAATACGCTCTGCACATTAGGAAGGATGTGGGATGTGTTAGTAATGCGGAAGATAAGTTAGCATGGAGGGTTGCGTCAGACCAGTCTTAGGATTGAATATCACAACAACCACCGTAGAAACAAAATAAACGAATCAAATAAAACTAGGAAATTTTACTGAAACGTCGTTGAGTTGAAGCAAATATGTAAAAATTTCAGTAAAAAAATAGCTGAATGTTTTAATTTTTATAAAATCACCAATGCCAACATAGAGGTTTTATTATTTCTTTTTAACAAAGCATCCACAGCTTCATAATTATAAAAAACACCCATTTTTTCTTTTATTAAAGACATTTGTACGATCCTGCTAATGACAGTAGTAATTGGAAAACCGTGAAGCAGTATGGATGTCCTGATACTCTTTAACAAAAGTTTAAATTATATTAATATCTCATGCGATATATTGAAATAAAATATTCTCGAATATTTAAGTTAAATCTCCTGTTTTTGAACCCTCACATTTTCGTTGCAATGCGTTGAGTCTCTTTCTTAGCCTATTGGAGACAAACATACAGACAGAAGGACAGACACATCAATTTTATTTATTGGTATAGATTAGCCATCTGGAAAATATGTCGGTTGATATTGGGTATTACACATTTTTTTGGGGCAACTTTGAAAAATTTGGAATTACCCTAATTTGTCATGACGTATGAACAATGTTTAGGAAGTGTTACTTATAAAATAATTTTTTCACATATTTTTCAATGCAGCAGTCGTATTTTGTACTATTTTTAGAATAATTTGAGTGTTTGTGTTTGACTGACGTTACCGTTTATATTAGTACCCGTTCATATATTTTCTTCATATATATTAGTTTATTACTCTAGAGCTGATGATTTAAATAAAGTGTTTAATCCTCAGGCGTGGGAGACAGGGGAGAGAGAGAGACAGAAAGAGAACACCTTATCGAGGACGCAATAAATCGCCAGAAACAGTTGCGACGCTGCAGCGAAGAAGAAGAAGAAAGATGTCTTCTGAGCCCCCTTCCGCTTCCTGCCGGTAATAGGGCTTGATTAGCACTGATTGGCTAGAGTCTCTAGTTGGGGCCCTGAGCAATCGATAGCGAGCCAACGAAGAAAGGGTCACTACTTCTTCTGGGCACCGGATAAATAACATCTCAGACAATTCATCTCCCGGCCCCCACCCTGAAAACAAACTCCTCTTTTACACCAATTACTTGAGTGATACATAATATGCAAATGCTGATGTCTCTAACTTCATGTATCGTATAGTTTTAATCAGGAAGAAATAATCTTGTGAGTCTCTATACGTTATTTGATTTTTCTAATTTTCAAAAATTAAGTAGCCCAAAATAAGCAATAAATTTCTGTACAAATAAGGACCATACAGCGTTTCTGCTGGTCTTTAAGATCTCCACAAACGTTTTAGTAAATTGTACTTTTTAAACACAGGCGTTTATATATAAAACACAAAGAACTGCCACAAGTAAGAAATAGAATCATTCAATTAGAACTTTCTGGACCTTGTCATTTCTTTAATTAAAAAATAACAAAGATTTCATGTTGGTGCTGAAACGTCTAATCGGTCATATTAATTTAATTACTTTATTTATAACTGGCGTCTACATTTAAGATTTTTTCTGATATTTTTAAATATTGGTTTTATAATATTACTAATATAAAAATTCTGACACTACTTTATTTGCTCAGAGTGTAATACTACTCTAGCGTAGTGATTTGTTAAATTACGTGCGATCAGACTTTACAATTTTACCATATCATTTTGTCCAGTACGGTCGATCCATCGTCGAGGACGTTTTGTAATTGAAAAAACACGCGAATGAAACTTGAGAAGTTTTTTTTGTTTTACTAGAACTTTGTTTAATTATTTTTGGGTTTTAATACGTCTGGATGAAATCAAACATCATTTCCACTAACACTCTCGTCTCCACGCCACTTAATTTATTACTTCTTATCAAGAATCTTTGGAAACTCTTTCCTCACTTCCTTATGGTGTATCTCTTTATAAAGTTTGTAATTCTTTATATGCTTGAGGTAAAATTTTTCTACCGGAGAAAATATTTTTTTTTCAAAACATAAAAAATTCTTCTATTGAAGCCGAGTCTAAAGACAGTGAATTAAAATGTATATGGTCAGATCCGGTCGAGATTTTTCCATTCTGCTTTTCTGAAATAATTTTTATTTCCATATATGACGAAATTACTTGTTTTATTGCATAGAAATTCAAATGACAGGAAATCTTTTGCAAAGGAATACATAGATTTAATTTTTTTACTGAACATACCAATTTAGTTCCATTACTATTTCCATCATTTCAAATTCTGTTTTTATAAATAACTTTTTAAACAAATATTGGTGTTAATATCTGTGAAATTATATTAATTTTTTCCTAGGGCTTCCTGATTGTTAATTCTGATTCAAGTATATTAATCCAATATTAAAAAAAAGAAATTTGATTGTGACTTATTCTTAATGCCGACTTGTGTGCATTTAATACCGTTATGTGTATACAGACATGAATGGCATAAAAGGCATATGAAAAAATGTCGAATATGTCAAACATTTTAATAATAAAATTCAAAATTCCAGTTTATTTGCTCACCGTTTGTGAATCCCGCCAGAAGGTCTGTTATAGACCCGAGAACCTCGATGGCGGAAACTCTGACTGAGAAGCGAGCTCCGGTGCGTTGCTTCTGCTCGCCAATTGCCCTGAATAGCCAGGAGATGGCGCACGGAACTACTCCCAGAGTGTTGGCAGACTCGGCCGTGCCCAGCATCGTGTGGGTTTTCCCTGAAGAATATATAGAAATACATGAGCTTGAGAAAAAAACATTCTGATAAGGATGAACATACTGTAATAAGGTACAAGTCCTAGAAATTTTTTCATACAATTAGTCGTGTACGTGTAGGTGGAAAAGGAAATTTTGATTTGCTAATTACAGTTAAAAGACACACCGTGTAAACTGGAAGGATTGTTGCTGCAAAATATAATGTAATATTAATTATGGTTTTAGAACTCTCAATTGTTTTTTCATTCTCGGAAACTTACTATTTTTTTTACTAATGATTTTGAGTCTGTTCAACCCTGGCATAAATTAAATGAACAAAAAAAAGAAGCACACGCAACATTTTCTCTTCTTCATATTGATTTGAAGAGGCTGTTTTCCACCAGGAAAGATAATACAGTCAAGATGGCTGTAGAAATCCTCTTTGCTGAAGGGTTCAGTGTATGTATTCCTTTCAGACGAGTGTTTCCTGATGTCATGAACGAGTAAATTTACTTAAAATACACTCGTTTTTATAAATTGTGAATATAATTTGAGCAATAATTATTTTTTATGAACATCAATTTGAAAAATTCACCCCAATTTTATTTTAAAATTTAGTTTCCTAACCTTATAATACAAGTTTACCACGACACAATATTATAACTTTTAATTAAATTATAGATATATGTTGGTGTAAAATATTATTTACCTTTGTAATTACTAGCGATAAAGGTCACTATAATTTCGTTTGTGCTTCGATTCAAAATTTTCTGAAATCGACGCTACGCAGGGAATAATCCACTTAAAACGTTTCATTGGCTTATTCCGCGAAAACGAATAATGAAAGCAATAAACTTTCAATGTGGTTTTACAATCAGAATTACATTTTTATGGCGGCAATAACTACATTGAATAGTAAATCGCAGGCGTGCTGTACTAAAAGAAAATCATTCATACTTTGCCGCTGATTGTAATGTATTGGATGAAGTGTAATAACCGTAAAGCAGAGTCCATCCACATCCTCATACCGCCGCGTTTTCTCTATAACGGCATAATAGCCGGTCCTCCCCCCCCCCTCAATCCTGATACACAAAAACCTACTCTAATCTTTGCGCAAACTGCATGCTAAATCAGCCTTATCACCCCTACTCCCTCATAAACTCACCTGTAATCGAACAAATATATTTCTCTCCTAATGGCCTCGGAGATTCACCTATCACCTCGACGCCAGTGTACAGCGTAAAAAAAAGTGCCATTCGGTTCGGGTAAAATTGGCATTAATTAGCGCGGGCATCTCCCTCACCACCAGATCAATCAGGCCCCTCGGCGTATGACCTCTGGGGGCCTATCCGCGGCCCCTCAGCATCACTGTCAACAAGCAGCCCCCGAGCCTACAACACCCTCCATTTGCAGACTAACAATCGCAATTCCGACGCCTAAATTTCACACACACACACACAATGGGCTCTGCTCTCACGCTAGCTCAGTTCACCCCTTCCACCACGTCACTCTCGTTACAACGGACAAAATGCTCATAGCCAAATTTTTAAAAAAAATTAATACTGCATCCTCCGATCCAATAGAGTATTTAAAATAATAAATATAATCAATTTCATAAAATTCACTGATATTTTTGGGGGTTTCAAAAATAAAGTAATCATGCAAACTAGCTTATGATTTTTTTATTCAATGACCTGTGGGATTGTCAGTGACGTAATCCCAGATAGTTCTTAAAACTATGAGCTCAGTACACTAAATTTAAGTCGGTCGTCAAAGACATTTTTATTCTAAATTATTTTGGCCAAACAGTGGTCATACTGCGGAATCGCATAACAACAGCCGCGGAAAGAGTAACAAGTCATCTTAATGCTATACAAATGGCGTGAATTTTAAGTAACGGAGGAAAAGTGACCGCACTAGAGTTGTCAGAAATCATATCGCATTTTCCTTTATTATACTAGCAACGGTAATTTCCCTCTTTTTAACACATGTCGAATCGGTTGAGTATTCTTCTGGAAACAACTGTGTGCGTGTAGGGTTTTTAACGACTTACGACTATAAACTTTTTATTTTAAGATTATTTTTAATTAACTATGTACCTCATTTTGTTTTTAAAATTATTTGTAATTTGTAATGTATGACGTATCACATTTCCTCAATCGAGGACTAATTGAAACAACAATAAACCTAAATATAATTACACGATCAAATTTCTTCTGGTGTCAGCTACAGAACTTAAATTAATATGTAGGTATTTGAATCCATCTAAAAATTACATAGCCTTATTTATATATATTTTAATAACCTAATTCTAAAGTGATGTTACACACAGAAATTTTTTTAACAATGGTTGGTTTATCTGACATTAAATAATTGAAATAATGGAAAATCCTTAATTGTCAGCATGTTTATTACAATTTATCACAATTTTGCGACGTTTCGTTCGGACTTCATCAGGTAGATCTTAAAGAAGTTAAGAAATTCACGGTCTTCGTTCCACGATTCCCTCGGCAGTCATGGGGATTTAAGAAATATCCAAACAGTGGAGTGAAAACAATGAATTTTTAATTTTTATAAACATCTGTCTGATGGAGTCTCAAAAATGCTAAACTAAACGTTACAAATGTATGATAAATTGTCAAAGAAATACTGAAAATTAAGATTTTCTAATAAGAAATTTTTATTGACAAGTGCTTAGTTGAAATATCAACGAGTCAATCTCGGATTAATTTGGCTAAAACGTATAAATAATTCAAAATAAATTTTACACATTTTTGTATGTGGGGAAAATTTTTATATTTTAACTTTTTACCTGAAGAAGTCCCTAACTTGTGGACGAAACGTTGTATCGTATGTAATTTACTGAATAATATTGTGGCTTACAGCCTTATTGTTTCTATTTAATGTGTTCCTGTAGCTAACGGTCAGTTGTTTATTAAATTAAATGAGTTCACGTGAACTCGTTATGTCGTTATTAAAAACGCGCTGCTACTAATTTGATGTTGGTAAATATTAGGAAATGTAACATCAATTACAGACAGAGTTTTTATTTAATTAAACCAACGTTTCGTGTTTGTGTCGTCCTCAGATGTTTTTTTTTCATGAGAAAAAAAGAGGGGAAAAACAGACGTTGATGGATTTATTATCAGGTAAAGTACTCAATGATCGTATAAAACACTCTACATGCTAACACGTAAAAGGTTCGCTCTATAAGGTGAAAATTTCCCTTTATCAACGCTGATGGCTTTTTCTGCACGATACCATCACCCCATCAAAATAAATTGCTGTTAATTTGAGGACCCCCTTCCGTGCAAAATTAACTTTAGACTGTTATCGTCTTGTTCGTTCATGATTGACAGTAATTTTCGTGCGCTCGTCCTTATTAATTTTGTTTCCCTTTTCCTTTCTGCGGTTTGATGTGAGAAAGGATCCTTCGAAACTCTTGATTTTACGACGAGACTTGGACACTTCGTCAATTGCTTAAGCATAAAAGGATACATATATGAGGGGAGTCGGAAGACGACTTGGAAAACATAATAAATGGCATGTACGTAGTCCGGGAGAAAGAGTAAAACACGAGGATTAATAGAGCGAAAACCAACGTAATGGAGTGTAATATGGGGAACAGGGGAACAACAAAGAGGGAAGGCATATTTTGAAGGAAGTTAAGGAATTCTGCCACTGGGGAAACGTAATAACTAGAGTAGGAAGGCACAAAAAAATGGAATTTACTTACGGCTACTATAAGTATGAACATCAGGAAATCATTGACAAAAGTGATGGTAAACTGTGGCGTTATATGAGTGCGAAACGTGGACGGTAGGTGTTGCTAAAAGGAAAAGCATAGAAACCTTTGAAACGTGGCGCTATAGGAGAATGAGTTGGCTGGATAGAATCACTAATGAGGAATTTCTGAATTGAATAAGGGAAGAGCGAACAAAATGGACAACGTTGACCAAAGCCTCGTTTCGGGACATGAGGTTCTTGCAAAATTAGCATTAGAGGAAGGTGAACAGAATGCGTTGGTCAAGGATTTAACACGCTAAACAGATTAGGGAGGATTGGGACATGGTAGTTATGTGGAAATGATAAGGCTTGCGCAAGGTATGTTAGCATGGAGGGTTGCGACAGACCAGTGTAAGGACTGAATTCCACAGCAACATAGTAAATATAAAAATTGACTTACTGAATGTTACAAGGTGAAGTAAAGACCTGATTTTAAAATGAAAACCTTTACCTGGCAATATCACTGCTGCATAGCCGAAAGTTCAGGAAAATGTTAATAATCAAGTAGACTCATGCCGGAATAAAAGATCCTAGTGAAATTGTGAGGACTTCGTTTGTTCTTCCATGTTAACGCATATATTTCATGACGTTCATATATTACTTAGGATTTTAAAAATTGATATAAAGTTCTATAATGGTGTAGAAAGATAAAAATAGCAGCCAAATTACACTAAATATGATTATAGTTAAGTGTAAAACACAACCGTGACTCACCAAGACGTGGATGGCCGAAGCTGAAGACGCAGCCATCGGAACCGTTGACCACAGCGTGGACGATATCTGCGAGGGCTGCAGAGCTTACTTCACCCTGGGAAAACATCAAATTTATAAGGTTAGTCAACGATGAATAAATGGACGAAATATCTTTGATTGCACAAAATGTTAGTATTTAATTGAACAATTATTGTAACGAAATATCGAGGTTTAATTAAATGAAAACTTTGACTCTGGTTGGTTGCATCTCTCTGTTTTATTTAATTATATTGAAAAAATAGACGTCACCTCACAACCCAGGATTGCCGGGTTCGAATCTTGGCATGGGCTTGGATGATTGTGACGTCATGGTCGTGAATACTGTCTGAGAATCGATACGCTGACCACCTATCACTCCAAAGTCGCAATGTGTCCGCAGTTGACCCGGTAGGCCCAGGCCCACAACGGTCAGTAGAGCCAAAGAATAATAATAATATGTAATAATCGATGTCAATTGTTTTATTACAATCCATATTTAATTTGTGCACGAACCCAGGAACCTTGAGACTGAGCACGTGGCCAATTTTTTGAAGACGCAATTTCGTTAGTTAAGTTGTATTTAAAAATTGAACGTTTTTCATTATTTAACAATCTATATAATTGTCATTGACGTCAGTAAGTTTAAATTAATTTTTAAAGCAGGCCAAAAACATAAAAAAATTGGTAAAACACAAACAACTATAATTTAAAAGTAACTATACGCTTTGGTCCTGATCAAGAAAATAACCATAAATAACATTTTAAACTATAGTTGATGGTGTTTTACCAATTTATTTTCCATTTTCTGCCTCACTTAAATATTATTAAATAATCCTACATTCACTAAATTATTCCTAAAACCAAACTATCTTCTCCTAACTGAAATTATATTTGTCGTTCCATCCTCCTATATTCTATTTTCGTTAATATTTGACATCATGAGATGTTGTTGTGGTATTCAGTCCTAAGACTGGTCTGGTGCAACCCTCCGTGCTAACTTACCTTGCGCAAGCCCTTTCATTTCCGTATAACTGCGACATCCTCTCTAATCTCCCTAGCGCCTCCCTCTTCTTTTCTTACCCCACACACTCCTCTATAATGCTAATTTTACAAGACCCACTTGTCCTATAATATGTCCATTAAACTATCGCTTGGTCGCCGCTTTTTCCTATTCTGTTTAGAACTTCTTCGTTAGTTATTTTATCCACCCATATTATTTTCAGCATTCGCCTATAGCACTACATACTTGTATTTTTTTCCTAGCAAAAGTTATCCACTGATCTCATTGGATCGGTCGGCCAACTGCCTCCTAAAATACTTGTGAAGACGTGGAAAACGGAATGCTGCAACCCCACAGCATTCTCATCTCCCGTCATTCGGAAGGGCGTTATAGTAGTACCAAATAGTCCGACCTGTCATATGTAGGATTTCTAGGGTTTCCCACGCATATCTTTAGGTGAAACACTGGGTAGGATCCTTAATCTACAGCCCGGGGGCCCTAGTCTACCCTACGTTACTCTTACCTTCCAATTCCCCCCTTTTCATTTCCCTTCCTACGCTATTAAAGGGGAGTTGCCTGTTTCAGGATCACCCTCATGTAGCCTGTTAACCCAAAAATAAATTAATAAAAATGAGAAATTATTAAATAATAAAATTTTCCTGACGTGACAAATAAAACCAATTTACGTACACATCATATCGACGATCCAAAGAAGTTCATTATTTTTCAGGGAGTTAGGTTAGGTTTACAACGACTCGAGGCCTACTTTAGCTATAGATGGAGAGCTTCGGAGCATAAATAAGATCAAGGGTATAGGCATCTACATGTAGAATTTAATTCCGTATTTTACTGAAATATACACGAATATTTAAGATAAATCTCCTGTTTTTTAAATCCTCACGTTGTACTCTTCTCTTCCTCCAGGACCACTTTCATGCCATTTGCTGTGGCTGCCAAATCTTTAAAATACTATAATTATATAGAATTGAGTGACATTTTAATGATTTGTTGCTTAAATTTTATACTATTTTTGTGTCTTATAACGTAGTCTATTAACCTATCCCTTCCCTTGGTCAACGTCCTCCATATTGTTCGCTCTTCCCCTATTCTGTTTAGAACTTCGCCATTAATAATGCTATCCACCCATCTCATTCCTACATTTCAAAGGCTTCTATTTTTTCCCTTTCCGCAACACACATCGTCCACGTTTAGCACCCATATAACGCTACGCTCCATACGAACGAATAACCCTTGTAGGAGTGAGGGGGGGTTAAATTAATTACAAGGTGTTACAAAATCTTAGGAAATTTATTTACACAGGGGAATTAAAACAGGGAATGCATTAATGAGGAAATATTTACAGGGAAATTACGGATTCGGTGAAGAAGTCTGATCTTTTGAAAACAGGTTAAATACCGTGGGCGATCCCCCCTAAACGGCCAGGATTGGAAAACCTGGCAGCGTACCTCTTTACAGCTTCCTCTACTTCAACATCTGCAAAGTCCAGCACAAGTCATCATCTTCTCTTAATGTCTAGCACCGAATGAATCTTCAGTCCCACCTCGATAAATCGATCTTTTTCACTCGATTTATCTATCCACCGAACCCCATTGGCCGAGGCCTCCACGTGGTAATTTTAAAATATTGTTTGTTTCGTTGATGTTTAGTATTTCTGAGAATAGCGCAGGTTATTTCTATACGTGACCGGACAGGATCCCATAGGATTACAGCTTCCTTTCCCTGCCGACCTCGAGGCGCCGCTCAACCTTCCAATCCTTTGCTGATTTTTACATTACAACTTAATAAAATATATATCGCGCTACGCCCTTTAATAATTTATTCGGCTTTTGAGCAATGCATAATGTTCCGTATGGAGAGTAACAGTGACCTTGTCTGTGTGTTTTTTAATATATTGCATTTGTTTGAACTTTTATTTGTCGGAAAATTAAATTGGTACGTTTGGTGAGTTTAATATGTGGTGTCGTGCCTTTCCGAATGGAACAGCCGACGGCGCTCGCGTACCTCGGGGTCATGTTACACGCTACGAAATAAAAAGGGCTCCAGCAGCAGCAGCATCCAGCTCTGTATCGCATTAGGGCGTGGCCCTGCCGACGAAGCACATCTGGCGCAGCCTCATCCTCTCTCCTCTCTCTCCCGCTCTCCTTTCTCCTTTCCCTGCCTGCCTGCTCGTCTACTCTGGCCTGTCAATTTTAATAGCGAATATTTCACACACAATTGACAGCATCGTTACACAGATTGAGTTCTTGCCCGTCCCCCCTCTTTCAAGTGCGGACCAGTTTATCTATCGAACGGAGCTGCTGGCTGGAGTAATTGAGAATTGAACCGTCGCCCGTCCTTCCGTCCAGCCCCGCACATTTTTCTTACCCAGGTATTGATGGCGGCTGTCATGCATGTGCCGTGGAACACGCCTCTTGCTCACGCGAACCATATAGTCTAGTCTCGTCTCGTCTCGCCTCATATTACGTCAGCCTCCGTGGCAAGTTCTCGTTACGGGGAAATAAGATCGCTAAAAATTTACGGCGTCCCATGAAATCCGAGCCACACGAACTGTAAAACACAAATATTTAGTAATCCCTCGTAACATTTCCTTTCAGGTTATTTTACTATTCTTATCTCAGGACGGATCAATATTTTTCGCGCTCAAAAGTTAATTCTGTTGAACGTACTGTAAATTTAGGAGGAAAAAAACCCCAGTACATAGACCTTCCAAAAATAGGTGAAGGTGTTTCGGCAAGTGAGAACTTTGAAGAAAAAAAACAGAGTACCAGGTATTCCCGAGATAGTAATGTGAACTGCTCGGTCAGACTGTGGAGAATTCCCTGCGAGAGAAAACTACCACAGGAATTCTTCCTCCCCCTCATTTTTATTGGCTCCGAACCTATTCGAAACTAACTGCGAGTTATAATGTTTGCCCTGAAGTGAACATAAATAGATGATACCGAAATTTATATATATTCAATTAATTCAATTTTATTAAAAACATTCTGTACCTGTTGTTTTATTTTTAAGGTTAAAATAAAAAGAAATATTTCGGCGCTAACGAAGTTGCGAGGGTTAGCCCGTTAAATATAAGTTATTAATTATATAGTCTGCTGATAAAATAAGAGTTTCGTGTAGCGTTAAACTGGAAACATAAATATGAAGTTTCCGAGAAGTCATTTTATATTTATAAAACTGTGACAAGGGATGTGAGTGGGTTTTGCATTTTATTTTTGGAAAAAAATATCAGCGGCATTTTTTTTCCGGAGCCTATTTTCAGCCTCGAGGAAGAAAGTTTCCACGTAGAAGCAAAGAAGTCCGGTTTTCTAGTTGAACTCATTTCTGAAGCCTCGGGCAGCATTTTAACATTTTACGTAATTTTAGTCGTGTCTGTTTCCCTGCACACGGCGCTGCGGACGCTTTGGGGCTATAATTTCAGCCGCGGGCGTCTGCTCTGGGAACAGTTCGTCTTCATTTAAAAGTTCTCGTGGCTGAACAACGGCGGCCTCTGCGATCTCTGTAAACTACTCCTGCTGTACAAATATATCTCATCTCTTACCGTGGACCAATTCTCAGGACAAACAAACCTATATGGAAATTAACTAACTTTTCTCCGTAATTTATGGCAATATGAATCCAAAAAAGAAATTTCCGCGACTTACGAAAAGGATAATGTGAACTGGAACACGCTAGTAAGGATTTTGAAGACAACTAGAATAAAGTATCGAGAAAGGAGGCTAATAACTTCTACAGAAGACAGGCAGCAGTAATCAGAATAGAAGACCAAGAAAAGAAAGTAGAAATCAAGAAACGAATAAGACAAGGATTCAGTCTGTCGCCCATGCTGTTTAACTTATATATAGAACAGGCGATGAAGAAAGTGAAAACGGAATATAGAAAAGGAATCATACTGCAAGGAGAAGAAATAAAAACCTTACGCTTTGCCGACGATACTGTAGTGTTAGGAGAATCAGAAGAAGACTTGGAAGAAACAAGTAATGGCATGAACGTAGACCTGGAGAAAGGGTTCAAAATGAGGATTAATAGAGGGAAAACCAAGGGAAATGAGTTGTAGTATGGGAAACAGAGGAATAACAAAGGATGATAGATTGGGAAGGTATATTTTGAAGAAGGTTAAGGAATTATGTTTTTTATTTCTAGTAATAAATAGAGTCGGGTAGCACAGACAAGGAAGGCTTTCGCGAAAAAGAGGGTAATATAAGTGTGAATATTACGAAATCGTTGCTAAAAATGTTTGTATGGAACGTGGCGTTATACGGGTGTGAAACGTGAACGATTGGAGTTGGGGAAAGAAAAAGAATAAAGCCTTTTAAATGTGGTGCTATAGGCGAATGCTGATAATCAGATGGGCGGATAGAATTACAGACGAAGTTCTATACAGAATAGGGGAAAAGCGAACAATATGGAGGACGTTGACTAAGAGAAGGGATAGATTAATACTTCACGTTTTAAGACACGAGGTTCTTGCAAAATTAGCATTAGAGGGAAGTGCGTGGGGTAAGAACAGAAGAGGGAGGCAGAGGATGGAATACGCTAAGCAGATTAAGGAGGATGAGCTAGTTATAAGGAAATGAAAAGGCTTGCTCAAGATAGTTAGCATGGAGGGTTGCACCAGACCAGTCTAAGGACTGAATACCACAACAGCAACATGAAATGAAAAGGAAAACAATTATTAATATAAGGTAACTTGGTAAGGTAAATCCTCATAATATATACTTTGGAGCTACAAAACGATTTCTGTCAGTAAATCAACTACCTACATCCTGTGTAACGACTTAATTGTGAGTCACGTAATTTTTCAAAACAAAATCAAATAGTTCGCGCCTGAATTAGCATATATTTGGCAGACAATTTTTTTGAGGGGTTAACAGGCTACAAATTCTTTTTAGGGAAAAAGTAAACTTCTTTGAAATACAGCTGAAATTTATTCGTAAATTATTTTAGAATGAAATAAAAATGTTATTCAAATAGTATTTAATAATAATGTTATTGTACATTCACAGCAACAGTATAATTTAGTTCTAAGATATTCAAATATAATTGTTATAATTATTTCAATTTCACTTTATCGGTATTGATTGTCCAATTTTTTTTCTTTTCCACGGTAAACACTCTGGAACTCGTTCATGCTACAGTGGCGCTTCACACCGGGGAGACGATTATTAGCAGTTGAACAATTTCAACCAATGTAATTTAATTATAGACACTAACTGATGTAACTATAAATAATTTCGGACGCTGAAAATCGTTTAATGGCAAGTAATAACAAGTTATCTTACCTTCACTTCTATTATAGTTCCTACACAAGCTACTTGCTGCAAGCAACAATACTACAGAGATAAACTACAATCCAAAGCCCTTATGGCAAAATATATTCATATGCATCTAATTTATGACTCCATTAAAATAATAATAATATTAAACAAATAAATAATGAAACATAACGACGAGTTTGGCAATAGAGTGAAACTATTGTGAAAATAATTAATAAAATTGCCTCCAAATAGGTGTTGATGTATTTATTTCTCCTGCTGAATATGACATGTGGTGGTTATTAATTATTCTCTACCTCACAATCTCGTCGACTCTCGACTTTGCTGAGATGTTAAGTTAATTTTAAAATGGTGGCCGGACTCGGCAGTTGTTGAGATAATTTGATATCGGGTTAAGAGGGCAGCGGATCGATTCCAAGTGAATGCCAGGCACGAAAGCATCACTTCTAAACTGTGTGCCGAAACACGTAGCAGCAATTAAGTCCGTTGATTACTTGGAAACTGCCGCTTATTTGCTCGAAAAGATAAGATAACTTTAAAAATTTTCGCACTTAGTATCGGAATTGAATCGTGTATCTCTTTCGATGAAATACAAGAAATGTGATAACATTTAGGATAAGTTTTGGAACACACGTTTCGATGAATTAGTAAAATGAATAGTTCTTCTGCTATTAAGTCAGCTTTCACAGCACATCGTCACCACTTCTCTGTGCCGAATGGACCTTCAAAAGAATTAGCTTACATATTTCATTCTAATCTGGCCATACATTATACAACATTCTCAGTTTTTCTGTAGCCCAGTGGCTTACGGTGTCCCAATTAAATTCTCATTATTTCCTCCGAATCATATCCTGAACTACTTAACGTTTATGGACATGGACATAAAATCCTCATTTAATTAAAAATATATATTCTTTATAGCTCTTCTGGTCAAATTTGAATAGATTTGTAGTATGAAGACTCGTTCCCTACAATAATTTTATTGAACATTAAATAGTCCTATGACTAATTTTATATCAGGCTAGCAAAAACAGTCAGACTTTATATTTATAACGAAATTTGTTTTTTAGTCTTCATTATTGAGATTGTTTATACCACAGAGAAACACTCCCGATTTTATTTATCATTTTACATATGAAAATATATTAAGACACTGACGGAGAGACTGTAGAATTCCCGGGATTAGTCTGGCGCCGTGAAGTCGCCTATGTTCGTGTCTATATACAAAGTTTGAGGATTAAGGCCGGTCAGCCATAAGAGCTCGATGACCTGTGGAACGTTTCCCAGTGTCCTATAGCAATCTTGTCAGATTCAACAGCGTTGGTGTAATCACGTAACGTGGAGTGTTGTTTTATCCCATAATGGGAAATGACACAGGAGTGAGATAGAGAAAGAGAGAGAGAGATCAGCGGGGAATGTGAAATACAGTAAAAGGAAGTGTTGTTGTGGAATTCAGTCGTTAGACTGGTCAGATTCAACCCTCTATGCTAAACTATCTTGCGCAAGTCTCTACATTTTTGCATAACTAGCATATCCCACATCGTCTCTAATGTTCCTCCCTCTTCTTACCTCGCACAGTTTCCTCTAATGCCATTTGTACAAGTCCCTCATTACTCAAAACGTGGCCTATCATTCTATCTTTTCTTTTAATCAAAATCCTCCATCTTTTCGTGTATGTGCTTCTTTATTCTACGTCTTCAGGGTTTTTAATTTTGTTTTCCTTGATATTAGAAGGCCAGGATGGAAAAAATAGATTGAATTGTAAATTGATTTGGCCGTCAGCTTACCAAGTGGATGCTCTATCATCTGAAACATCAAACTTCCTCCATCCACTGTATAGACCACAGGCTGATCCACAGCTACTACTTTAACTTAGTAACATTGGGAAGAAACTTTCTTATAACTTTCTCGTTATTGTTTCTATCCACCCATTAGTTTTTCAGCATTCCTATATGAAAGTATGATTGACAAATATATACTGGGTAAGGAATCCTCTGACCCAATCAAATACCTGCACCTAGGACAGGAGCTGCTACCTGCTATTTGTATGAGATCTATATTGAATTGTCACACACAGCTTGTGTTATTTCATGTCAACATAGACCCGCTCTAATTTTAATTCCCCCTAGAATCATTTAAAGATCGAAAGATCTCTATTTTAAAATCTAATAATTGATCCTGGACTGAGTAACAAAGTTTTTAACTTTCTTATTTCCCCTATTTAATACGTATAATTCAAATTTAACGATGCAAATATGAAAAATAAAAATTTTAATGCCATCAATCCTAAAATTTAATTGTCTTGTAATTTATATAATGTATCTATTAATTTAATTAAATGTAACACGTTATTTTAGAATAAACAAATAAAACAGTTAATTTGGTGAAATTCTGGCATCACTGTACGTTACAAATATTATTAAGAACATCCCCTGAATGAAATTCCTGGAAGACGTAACTCGTCAAGAGTGGTTGAGCTGACGTCACAGGCCCATAATTGCAATCCTCGCGTCGTCGACAAGAGTTTTGAGAAGGGAACAGCTGCCAAGAACTGAAACTTCCTCCTTAGTAACTGTTCCTCCCCCAAACACCACGGACGTCCTCCCCCCACCCCCTTCCATTCTTCTGCTTAACATGAGATAGTGCCAAGATGTTTACAGGCAGAGTTTGGAAAACTCATTTCTGTCCCGCAGTATTAGCATACCTCTTACATGGCCTCCCCTGCGCAGTCTTTGATCTTGCAAGACAGGAAGCAATATGAGACTGCGAAAGGACAGTCTGCAGCCGGAACTTCAAGTCACCGCTATGCTTAGAATAAGGATCTTATCAAAGCGAACTTTCACTTCCCTTATAACTAATAAAACAATATTTTTCTGAGTTCATACTACCAACACTTCAATATATAACAACTTCAAAAACCTGAATTTATAAAGGATTCTTTGTTGATCATCAGGAGTCAACTGATGGCTTAGACGCAACGTTTCCGTCGTCAAGTGAATTTCGTCGAAACGTCATGATTTATCAATCAACTAGCTTGGTGCCAGGGAATTCATTTATACTAGCCCGCAGCACTTTTTAATTCGACAGGAATCCGTTTGGTAACATTTGGCTAAACTATGAGCGGGAGCGTTAGTTTTTTTATAATTTACCTTTCCACGGCCCCTACTTCATGACGTCACAACCACCATAAGTCATGACTCAGTACCTCGTTCAATCTGATGAGACCTTAAATAAACTCACTCGTACAGGCAAATAGTCAATAAGGTCAATTATATTTATAAGCAATCATCTCTTCGCTTTTATTACCTTGGAATAATCTGTTTAGATACATGTATACAGCTAATTGGGTGTAAACCTCCCTAGAATTCATATAACGTACCTCAATCATCTGCTCCGTGACCTATAAAACATTTTACATATTTATTAATTAATTAAAAGTATCAATATTTAAATAAAATGTTAAATAAATTTGAGTATTATTTAACGCTTGACATTATGCATTTATCCTGTCCGTAGCTTAAGTATGACTGACACTTTATATAAGTGATTATACTCGTTTACACAAACGTCGTCGTCGCCGCCGCCGCACGCACGCTCACAGGGAGTTCATTAACATATCGTTTGGCAGGCTACTTGAGAGTATAAAGTATCTTATTTTTGCAATTTTTTTATGTCTTTAGCCTAAAAGGGGGGACGGGAGTCTCAAACGTATGTATAGATCGATACGAAAAATAAAATCGAGTGTTAGTTACAGAAATGTCCGTCTTGAACGCACGAGTCTCAATCCGTCTCTGTTCCGATCAGTTGTAGAATGTCTGCTATTTTGTTGAATAAAAATATAATTTTTGATAAGAGAAGTGTTTCAGACTGAAGTGCATTGCAATAAAAACCAAAATAGATATTCACTGCACCCCCATAAAAAATCCTGAGAGGTGATATACGGCTGAGCTGACAGGACATATACAAGCTATCAGATATGTACTTGCGTAGTATTATTTTCGTTAATTTCTTTATCAGGTCTAAGTAAGGAAAGTTCCCTACGGACTAAGGAAAATTACATAAATAAGAATTAAATCAAACCTAACGAATTAATAAAGAAATCCCTTTTAAGGTATGGATAATAATTAAATCTTTGTAACAAAAATATATAATATTTTATGCGATGTACATACATATGTAGTACGATACGTTCTTAAAATTTAAGATGATTATGGTAGAAACCAACTGAAAGCTTTTGAGTTCATAGAAGATGATATGAATAACGTTAAAATTAATGTTATTAACCCTGTATTATTATTCCTGTGTCATTTTTTTTAATGAAAAGAACGTTTAAATTGACACGCATAACGTTAGGAAACAGCAAATTTCTTCAGGTTCTTAAATTTCTTTCAATGTATGCAATTTTAATAGAAAGTAGTAGTCCAAACATAAAAGTTTTGTTCCATACTTCACCTATTGGCTGCTCCATTTTTTGTACCTTAATCATCAAATTATACTGTAATCCTGATCTTTTTCTTTGTAACAAACATCCAAAATTAAATTATCGAACATCGATTGAATTATTACGTCTTTTAGCGAAAATGATACACGTCAGGTTTGTTGAATATAAAACTATATTTAAATAAGATTTAAATCTGGTTTTTAATTTTTGTATGAAATGACGATTCCTTGCTTGTTAAAGCTCTTATTTCTTATATAATGAAGATACAATAAATGATTTGTTTACTTATATACTAGTAGCTTTATCGGCTTGAAAACTTTCTACAGGAAATTTATTATTATCCTTGAAGGAGGAGAATCTCTGCCGTTGGATTGTAATATCGTCTTTAGAATCTACTTTGAAAAGAGTTGAAAAGAAAAATAATTTTATGTTAGTAAATAATAATTTTTTTAAATTGAAAATAGACGTAGCATCATTTATAAAATTAATAAACTGCGAAACCATGCAATATTTAAAAATGTTACTATTTGAATCTGAGAAATCTTAAAGCGTTTCGGCCCCGGACGTTGGGACTGTAACACGAAATTTTACAATATTTTAATTAATGAAGTGTAGAGCTCCCGAAAGTTTGGGACGAAAAGTTTTAGTTTTAATTTAATTCTTCCGTATATGACTTGTGATAATTATAGGAAAGGTTTCCAATAAGTTATTAAACTTATTCAATTTTTAAGAGGGATAAACATCTGTTTACAGGATCGAAACGGCGCGGTTTCAAGGGATAAGAATTATGATTTTCTAATTTTACTGAATATTCAGCTATTTTATCTGAGGTTTACAAAGGGAGAGGAAAGGAAGGAGTTGAAAACATCGTCTATAGTTTGACGTTTTAACGGAGATTAAAATTTAAAAAAATTGGTGACAGATGGCAGCACCGGTACAGGCGTATCATAAGATGTTTTAATTTTCAAATTTCTTTATACAAGAACTGGGGTATTTGAGTCATAATTAAATATTTTAACACGACTAATTTTTAATTTTTTTTAAATACAAACTTTCCTATGTTTTCTTATCAAAATTTCACGTTTGATGTAAGTATGTATGAGCTTTTACTGTGTTAATATTTTTCTCCAACAGTTTATTTCTGTAGAATTAAAAAAAATTCCGTTGGCCCCGCAAAAAAATTATTTTTTGGAGGTTCACTTTGAAACTTTTCCACACGGCGCTGAACTTCAAAAACTTTCCTCCTGTTATTTTTTTTTTGAGGGAAACTTTTATCAATTTATCTCCCGCCCGGCCTTTTGACGCATCACGCATGAAATCGCGAAAGAAAGAAAATATAGAAGGCATACTTAGTTGAAGAGATTATATTTGCATTGTGTTTCGTTGCCGTGAAGAGCTTTCAAATGGGCAGCTTTGATGTCGTACAATACGCACTTCCACGAGGGTAACCTTTAGCTGGCTGATAAAGGTCGTGCCCATAATGCCAACAACCTGTTGGAGCTGAGCTGGAGCTCTGACTGGAGCGTTCGCTCGAGCAGACACACACACACACACACACACGCGCCAATTGTGTGCGCTTACACGGAAACGGAAGGGCTAAGCTAACCTCAAACACACACTTTAGTCTTACCAGCGCTTCATTAAACAGGGGGATATAAAATATAGATCAAGGAAGAGCAACTATAGCGGTTTTCATCAACGAAAAGACGGGTAATGAGTCAGCAATTAATATTATTACTCTTTAATTAATCCAAATACGACGTCACGTCTTCCTTTTTTTGAGACTTCATCAGATATTTTTACAACAGTCGTAACGTTACAATAGATTACATATGGGTCCTATGTTACAAATACAAGTGGTTGTCAAATTGGAAACCTTACGGTTTTCAAATAAATAAACCGACGCTGCCACCAGCGACAAGCCGTTACTGCCCTCTACTGCAGCACAGCTGCGTCGACAGGGACTCGTGGGTATTGATATGAAACAAATATTTCATTATTGTATTGGCAAACAAATATTGCCAATCAATTATAAGAAAGTTACTGATTCAATCACTTAACATTGAATGTTGGATTTCATACAAAATTTATTTCGCAATTTTTTGTTAAAAAAACAAAACAACCACCATAGATAAATAAACAATTTATTCAACTTGGAAAAGAAAATATTATAAGCCTCCACTTGTTATCGATAAAAATAATAATTCACTTAACTGTAGTTAATACATCAAGTCGAAATACGATCCAAAACAAACTAAGACATGAATTGCTAAATTTATAACTCTGAACTATGTTTATATATATATATATATATATGAAAATGTAACATAGAATCCATATTTAATTTATTTTTGTTATCTTACGTTCTGATATCTCTAAACGGAGACGGAACGTCGTACTTACAATAATTACATTGTAATAAAATTATATGCTGACTTATTGGCCGTCTTTTTATTTATTGCAAATACTTTAAATGTTTTGAGAACAAATGAAGGGATAGAAAAAGATGATGGATAGCACCGATATTTATTAATCTGTTTCTGGGACAAGTAATTAGATTAACAAAAAGTCATAAACTAACAACATCGCCAAAAAACCATCACAAATAATGGAATACTCTGATGATGAAGTAATAGGTTAGATTTATTAGCTCGTTGGATGAGGAAATAGGACTAGTCAAGATGATACAGTTACAAAAATAAAAAGCACATTAATAAATAGTAAATTCTTAGACCGTACATAACTGTTGATTCTAACACATTACAAAGAGTAAATAGAAGAAATACAAGAATGAAAAAACAATTGTCGATCGGATCAGGAAATCGAACCCGTAACTCCCGATTTCCGAGCGGACAGTCTACCACTATGCTAATCCAAGTCGACCTCCAAGGACCGATTCAACATATCTCCATTACTGCAAACCTAAGCCAGGCTCACCTAAAATTTACTAATTACATTGAAATCACAACCCGAAGAATGGCCATTAAATAAATGCAAAGGTGCATGGAATTCAAATCTAAGGAATTAGAAATGCTTCAACTGAATCTCATTGATGGCCTGCAGCTAATTTATCTCTAATTTGAAACTTTTTACTAAATTTGACGAATTTCATGTATGTTTAATCAATTGACACGATGTCTATTATTCACAAAATTTCTTGAAATTTGACAAACATATACTTTCTTTGCAGTCATACTAGGAGGAGAGTAGCACTGGAAAGAGGAAACTACTACTGGAGCCCTAAGCTGTGGAAGCATGGGAGAAGAAGAAGAAGGCACTCCTCCACTGAAGCGTATTTTTATGGGAGTGTTCAATAAGAGATGATATTAGCTTACCTGAGAGTCATCCTGAGAAAAAATGGCGTCGAAAGCGAACATCTTGGGGGCAGAGACAGCAAGCCTCCTGTCCTCCGGGGGTGGAGGTGCGCCGCCGCCCTCGCTGGAGGTCGGGTGGAAAAGTGACACTTGCTTCCTCCTCCTGTCCACTGCGAGGATTGACGACGAATCGGCATTACCCTCGGGAGGTGCGTTCACGCGAAGCAACACTTTCACCTGGAAAAACGTAAGAAGGAAACTCAACTTATTTATGAAAGTTATAATTATTGAATGATTTGTTTGGCCCGCGGCTCCATAATTCCACGTCTAAATTGTGTCACGTAATTAAAATAAATTCGTTGCTGTAGATGAAGATTATTTCCATATTAGGGATTCGATTGGGGTTATTCTTCTTAACTTGGATATTTTATTGATAATAAGAAGGAATACGTTCCAAAAGAAATGTAAAGAAAATTAGAGAAATTTTATGCAGGTAGAACAATAGAGTTCAAGGAGATGTGTTGCTGTCGTAATTAATTTTTTCCCCTTATAAAAAATAATTTTCTTTCTAACTTTTTTCCTGTCAGGATGTATTAAAATAATTTTATTCTTATTATCAAATCCAGAACACTATTCCAAAAAGTCCACTGAAATCCTAAAATGTTGGCCATAAAAAATGTTATTAAGTCAATGGAAATAGAAATGCTTCAAGAGAAGCAGGAGCACATAGCGAATTTGGAAGAAAGACAATAATGGACAAATGTCGACTGGACCAGGGAATTGAACCCGATTCAATATAAAAAAATTCCTAGAAATCATTTGTGATAAATGTTTGTTAGTAAATTGTAGGTGCGCCTGGCTTAGGAGGGATGTCGAATTGATCCTTGGATTATCTCAGCTCAGTGGTAGAGTGCCCGTCCGGAAAATGGGAGGTCCTGGGTTCAAGTCCCTGTTTTGGTCGACATTTTTATTTCTGTCTTTCTTCCCAATGCTACTAAGCTAAAGTAGTAGCTGTGGATCAACCTTTGGTCTATACAGTGGACTGAGAAAGTCGTCAGTGTACTGACTCGGATATTGCAAGTGGTAGAGCATCCACCTGGTAAGCGAACGGCCCCGATTTAATTTCCTATAAAATCTATTTTTTCCATCCTGGCCTTCTAATATCAATTAACAACCCTGAAGACGTAGAATAAAGAAGTACATCCAGGTCAGGTCAAAAATCCCCCATAATCTTACTTTTCTACCCTCCTAGCTAAAGTTGGAAAAAAAAGAGTTATCTTTCCATGTGACCAGCCAAATAATAAAAGGAATCTTAAAGCATTACTTGTTTATATTACATTATTTTACATTACCTACGTCATTCTACATGACATGACTGGTGAACTACAGTCTTTTTCTCCAGTCGAGATTTAGTAGAACCTGGTACCGTAGTTCAGTTTGAAAACATTCAGTGCTGAGCTTGCTGAGATTCTATTGAAACGTTTCTTCTGATATCGAACGTAAATAAATAGTAAATTTAATATTATAAACTTCTTATATTAATGAATTAAAGGTAACTGTAGTGAGACAGGGATAGTTACCTTCCTTCAGTTACTGAAATCAATGCTTATAGATGATAATTTCCACAATCACGCAGTTAAACGCTAAAGATTAATCAAGCTTCCACTATCCGGCGAGGGACGTTTCGGTGCTAATTTGCATCATTTAGCAACCGGATTGACACAGATGAAAGCCAGGGTAGAGGGCGCAAGGTTCGTTCATCCCATGACAACTTACGCCACTCGTCTGTACGCTCGGGCAACGCTACATTACTCCGTAATTAGGCAACCGTGAGTGACGGCGGAACTTATGCATTTTCCCCCGCAGTGAGAGTGGAGCGCTGTGTTCGCCTGCAATAATTTAACAGTGACCGAGCAGAGGCAATGTAGCGATATTGACGAACTGCACGGCGCTGACTGACCTCCAACACTTCCCTAACACCAATTTGCAACCATTTACTGAAAATAGTAGCCAAATTATGGACTAAATAAACCAATAGAGAAATTAAACACATTTGCCAGGTGATTGAAAAACTCGAGAACCCAAAATCCAGGGGGTGTAAAGAAGGAAAGAATAAAGGGAGTCGGAACTGTCTACCCTAAAAATATTGAAACAGGTACTTTTTTCGCGAAAACCGTTAAAAATACAGAACTGAAATTTTCAAGCTTAATTTTAACCTTATCATACGTTTAAGGAAGAAGAATAAATTATTTATTGTAGATTGAACTTTAAGTATTACTTATTTATCAATATATAATTTTTACAGCATATAACGTCAAATAGAATGTGAGTTATGAGAAGATCAGTTTGGTTTCGGGAGAATCTAGGAACAAGAAGAGCAATATCGACTTTGAGACTAATATTAGAAGACAGGATAATCAGAAACTGGCCTACGTTCACGGCATTAGTGGATTTAGAAAAAGTGTTTGATAATGTGAACTGGAACAAACTATTAAGGATTTTGAAGGGCACTGGAATAAAGTGTCGAGAAAGGAGGTTTATACGTAACATTTACAGAAGTCAGGCAACGGTAATTAGAATAGAAGATCAGGAAAAGAAAGCAGAAATCAAGAAACGAGTAAGTCAAGGATGCAAGGGGAAGAAATAAAAGCCATACGCTTTGCCGATGATATTAGTAATATTAGGGGAGTCGGAAGAAGACTTGGGAAACTATAATAAATGGCATGAACGGGGTCCTGGAGAAAGAGTTCAATATACCCAGGCAAGGAAGGCTTTTGCGAAAAAGAGGATTTTACTTACGCGTAATTTAAGTGTGTATAGTAGGAAATTGTTGCTAAAATTTTGGTATGCAGTGCCGAAAGGAAAATAATATAAGACTTTTAAATGTGGTACTATAGGCGAATGCTGAATATCAGATGGGTGGATAGAATCACTAACGAGGAAGTTGTAAACAGAATAGCGTAAAGAGTGAACTATATGGGAGACGTTGACGAAGTGAAGGGATAGATTAATAGATCACGTTTTAATACCCGAGGGTCTTGTATAATTAACATTAGTGTGGTGTAAGAACATAAGAGGAAGGTAAAGGATGGAATACACTAAGTAGTTCGGAGGGTTGTGGAACGTGTTAGTTTAGCAAAAATTAAAAGGGATTGAGCAATATAGATTCGCATTGTGAGTTACATCAAACCAGTCTTAGGACTCAACACCACTACGACGAGGGTGTTATAAGGGGATTTCCACTTCTGTTGCAATTACAGGGATGACCAATGCTTTTTTTAAAAACAGTTCTTCTATTTATATGAATACTTGTGGATGTTTTGAATATTAGACAAGTCATAAATTTTATTTTGTGTGTGACTCAGATGCATTCTCCAGGATTGCGAAAAAAAAATTAACAAAGAGAGGGAGAATGAAAGACTTCGTAGTCGTTTGCGGTGATCAAATTGGAAGAACTTTTCCAACGGGCCATTACCGTTAGCGGGAGAGGAAAGAAGCCTCGAAGTGTGAGAAAGAACTCAGATCGAAAGAGTAAACCGAAAGAAAGTCACTTATTCCAATAGCAAGATGAGAAGAAAGCTAGATGGAGATGGATGACAATATTTGTGGTAATGACAAATCTCGTCGCTCCCCCAATTAACAGCGGCGATAATGAGGAGGGGCCCTGAGGCCAAGTCCGTCTCCACTTCCGGCCAATCACCACCCACCGGCTGCAGCATCCTTTTTCGTGTTCCCCGCCTGCGGATACGAAAACTAAGTCATCAGAGCGGGCGATATTGAATTCCTGCCCCCTGCTAAGTCGTTTAATGCTCTCCATTAATAACGCGGGGGCGGGGGAGAACGGCACAGCGGATGATGAAATTATGAAGGCTTAAGCGAGGGCTCGTATTAACTTCAATACAAGTCGCAATTCCGATGGATTAGTAATGAGGACCCCCGCTGGGCTCCAGTGATAACCAGAACTCGCTTGGTTTAGGGGTTGCGGAACTCGACGGACTCCAGAGCCGCTATTTGCGCCGTCGTTAGTAGTAATTAGACAATTAAATACTTGCATGAAAACATTGAAAATTATTATAAACAATTTATACTATTATGACTCAACCATAGGTTGTATTACCTTACTGTTTTAAATTAATAATGGTGAAAAGATCTATAAGTCATAAGAAATATAAAATTTATTGACATCACTCGACGTTTCGTCCCTTAGTTTGGAACCTCACCTGCTTTTTTAAATATAAAAATACAATGAAAATTATTACAATATCATACGTATAATAAAATTCTATACATTTCCTTTGTATTTTTGTAGTTAAAACACCACATGGGGTCCCAAACTAAGGGACGAGACGTTTTACAATGATACAATTTCAAATATTTTATAATTTTTTTGACTTATAGGCCTTTTTATCATTTATTAACATATGGTTACATATAAATTACTGAAATAATTTAGGATAAAAATATTGTAATTAATTTATTCAAAGTGAGAAGAATTGCTTTGATTGAAGCTCAGCTAAAGACCCTTGAAATTAAATTAAGATGATGAGAAAGGAAAAATGTCGACGGAAAAAGGGAATCGAACCGGTTGCATGTGATCTGGCGGTCGACCAGCTAGCTCAGTTGGTTGGAGTCCCGCCCGGAAAGTGGGAGTTCCCGGGTGGATTCCTGGGGTTGGCCGGCAGTTTTCCATTATTTTTAGACTGTGTTAAGGTGGGGTGATTATTTACTGAACCAGTATAGTAATTGAGTCCGTTTGAGAAGTATCGACGGTTTTCATCGTGTGTAATTTCGAGGTATGTCTAGTTCTAAGTGAGACCATTAAGGGACTTAACTTGATATAATTTTTGAAGGAACCACAAAAACGCGTCGTTAAGGAGCCAGGTAACTATTTATTTGACTTGGTGGTTCCATGACGTTTCGCACATAAAAGTTAATTTGCTTACCACCCCTTAAGGTGCTTGAGGAAGCCCTCAAATGCTCTTTGGGCAGTTTAGGAGCGCTAAGCCGTTTCTCGGCTCACTGCTGCTGCAAAGCCACACGTGACGTATATTTTTCGCCGGGCTGATTCAGCTTCAGGAGGGGTGGGGGGTGAGGGAGGAGAAGGGGAAAAGTCTGCCTGCGCAATCTGTGTACGGGAAAAAACAAATTCCAGTGGCAGAGAGAGAGAGGGAGAGGGGCTCCCCCAGTGCTGTATGGGGCAGAACAAGAATGGGCCCAGCAACCCATGACCGTCCCATATCTTTCACGCACCCCCTGCAGTCCTCCCCCACCCGCTCCAACTCGTGGGGCTGTCACCGAACCTGCCCGTGCCCTAACCACGAATTATGATCTTCGTCAGTCAGTGTCATCCAGTTAATGTACACACGTGTTTATTCAGAAGCAGGGTGGGTTAAGGGGGAGGGAGGTTGGCTTCATGTCCCTTGAGGTTGCAGTGGGTTATTGAGTTCAAAATTTAAATGCAAGTATAGAAAGACATGTATAGCTAGCGCTTGATATTTTAAAATTGATTGTTGCATATTTATTATATTTGTAAGAGTGAATGATATGTTAGATAGTAGTACAGAGTAATATGATTTATAGAACCAAAAATATAATATTTGCACTCATAGTAGTAATATCCTTTTCAGGTCTTTAGTGATATAAATATCTTCAACTATATAGTAATTATCATAAACTTTAACACTCATTTTCGTAAATAATTAATTAAAAACAGGGATGGTTCCTATGCAAAGATATTTCACAATCCTACGTCTCTGTCAGACTTTCAGTTTAGGAGTAAACATGAGACAATTCCGAAAGGTTTCTACTTGAAGCTATATATACGCATAACTAGATACTGTATTAAATAAATTTCTAGATAGAGTAAATAAATTTCTAGATAGAGTAAATAAATTTCTAGGTAGAGTAAATAAATTTCTAGATAGAGCAAATAAATTTCTAGATAGAGTAAATAAATTTCTAGATAGATTAAATATATTACTAGTTATTAAATTTTTTAATATATGACTTTTCTGTAGATGCTATGTAAAAGCCTTCCTTCAACCTCGATATTTAATTCCTGTCTTCTTCAAAATCCTTAACAGTTATCAAAGGGTTTTATCTAAATCTACAATTGCCATGGACGTAGACCTGTTTTTGTCCCCCCCTCCCAATCCGTTTCTTAAGAAATTATACTCAAAGTCAATATTTTTTCTCTTGTCCCTAAAATTAGCCATTTTCCCATAAATATTTTAAATGTTAAATATACTAAAAATAGCCCTGTATAATAATTCGAAACTACTTGTTGTAATAAAACATCACATGATGGCACTAAAATACGTTAAGAGCTGTCGAAAAGAATAATAGTGATTTGGTGATCACGAAGTTATATATATATATATATATATATATATATATAAACAAAGAACTTCGTCGCCGTAAAAGAGTGCAAACGAGGTGATTTATGAAAGAAGTGGAACCTCTCTACTAAGGGTCAGAAAGAGCTTATGATTTATTTTTCCATTAAAGGCCTCAACTTTGAGCTATTTAAAAAAAATAAAAATGGTATTGTTCGAGAGTCAGTTAGAGGCTAAAAAATCCTTTTCCTCGAAACCAGAATAGCTCAAAATAATATTAAAACGTCGTATTAAGCCTTTTTTGTAAGTCGTTTGAGCTCCTGCAGAAACATGCCTTTTCCCGGAATGAAGCCCGGGTAATTTTATCCGAGGTATTTTCAGAGAAAAACTGAGATAAGGTAACAAGAGTATGAAAAAAGAAACAAAAAATCAATGCTGCTGTGCGCCAGAGGGAACTTGGAAACAAACGTAATGCACGCGTTTCTCAATCTGGCTTCGTAAATCTAACTTGCTGAATGATAACGCGCGCGGAATGTTTCAGAACCCTTTTAATTAACTTCGTGTAATGATAGGAAAACAAAGCCTGCAAATAGAGACGTTATGTTGGATCACGCAATGCTCGACGGCCAGTTCACTAGGTTACCTTAAACATATAAATATATACATATATCGTATATTTAATAGGGATATAGCTGTATTGTTTCACATTATAAAAGGAATAAATAGCAATAATATTATGTACATAAAGAAGGGATTGAAGTTTTACTGATCGGAGAAAAATTTAGTTCTGCCTTGAAAATAAATTTATATTAATAATTAATGACAGAAATTAATAACTGACAAAGGATACAGATATAGATAATTAAAGCAACTGTTTGGAGACTATTAAAATCTAAAACCTTGGATTCTATAGTAGATTTTGTTGTTATTGTTGTGGTTATTTAGTCCGACGAGTGGTCTCTTGCAAGCCTTTTCATTTCCTTATAATTAACACAGCCAATATCCTCCCTAATCTGCTAAGCGTATTCCATTCTTACCTCCCTCTTCTGTTCTTACCCAACACACACATCCCTCTTATGCTAATTTTACAAACGTGGCCCATTAATCTATCCCTTCTCTTCATCAACTTCCTCCATATTGTTCGCAATAAAAATGATAAGAGATTAAATAAATAAGATTCTATATTTAAAATAACACAAAATTATTTAACCAAATGTAGATAGATAATTAACTGTAATGTAAATTAAGGTTTAAATGAGGAAATTTAACATCTTATTACAATAAATGAAAGACAGCCAATAAGTCAGCATATAAATTTTTTACTATTTATTGAAAAGAGACGTTTCGTAACCTTTTTAAGACTTTCACAGACGTACTACAATATTAAATTTCTTGTAATTTTATGTGCGTAGTAAGTCTGAGGAAATCTCAAAAAAGGAGACGAAACGTCGCTTTCGAATAAATGGTGATAAATTTATATGCAAAATTTTTGGCTGTCTTTTTATTGAAAATTTTAAAGTCAAGAATCTATGTCGTGAACATCTAATTATTTAATTGCTTAAACACCACAAATTAGACTGTTTTATATTATATATTATAAATAATGTATATATTATAAATAATATATATATATATATATATATATTATAAATAATGTAAACCCATTTCGAAGGTAAATGGGCAGGATCTAAGGGCCAGGAATTTCTTTAAAATCAGTCCCAAATATATACAGTCCTTCTATTTGCTATTAATTTTCACTATAAAGGTTTTTAGGAATATTTTTTATATAAGTTGAATTTTTTTACGACAAAAACATATAAAGATAAATCAAAACACAGAAAAAATTAATACTTAGTTTCGTCAACGTCTTTGAGACCTCATCAGGCCAGGGTTTTGACTAGAAAAATATACTACAAAAAAATTATCACAAATGCAACCGTCAGTTTTCAATTTACATAATTATAAATTATTAATAATTGAAAAACAATTAATTCTGTTAAATCAAATAACAGTTAATATAACAGTATTTCAAATTAAATAACTATAGTAATCTGATTTAATATTATATATAAAGTGCAAAGAACGGCCGAAATACTCGTAGATAGTTGAATTTTGAATTTTTAAAATGTTTAGTCCCTTAATTTCGGGATCTCTTCAGTTCATTTAATTAAAATTTCATATTTCTACAGTAGTATGAGCTGATTTTGTACCAAAATTAGGGAACGAAACGTTTAAAAATTCAAAATTATTATATCTCTGACTTTCGCTGGGAAGAAAAAAAAATTATTAAAATTTCCAGTTTCATAGTTAATTTAGTTAAAATTAATAAATGTTTTAAATACTATTTTACCTATCAATTTATAAATTTTGAATTATTAATCTTTTCGTCCCCAACGTTCAAGAAATCTTCAGTTCATTTAATTAAAATAGTTTTAAAATTTCGTGTTTCTACCGCAATATGAGCTGATTTTGTCCCATTATTTGGGAACGAAACGTTAAAAAATGTGAAATTCTTATATTTCCGACTTTCGCCTAGGTTTATTAAAATTTTACAGTTTCTTTGTTAATTTATTAAAAATTAATAAATGTGCAGGAAAATATTTAATCTACCAATTTATCTTTAGCATCTGTACCTGTTAATTAGTTTTTATAGTTCCGATAAAAGTTTTTCCTTAATGTAAATATTTGTAGGGAGGGTGGAATTTGAATTTCAAGTAATTGCTACCATAAGTACTGGATCCGGAAAAATAATTGTACAAATTAGATTTAAGGGACTCGTTCAATTGAAACACAAAAATAATTAGTTGAGAAGATGGCAAAGGTGTTGACTGGGAATGATGAGAGGGAAGTGATATTTTATGGAGCAGCAGCAGCCCTTGATTGTGGTGATAAAGCTGTTGTGACATGGTGTATGTAACTGCTTAGCGTGGACCTGCGGCCTGTGACCATTAGCACTTGCCCACGCTTCACGGACCGTGAAATCTGCTTAGCCGCCGCTCCGTTGGCCGCCACCTAGCTGCGGAATTCCCTGCCTCTAATTACGACGTCCTGCTAAGAAATGGCGGCGTCGATGAATCATCTCGAAAATAACTCTCCGTGCCGCCACCACAGAGGGAAACGCGACATCAACAGGCAACATCCAAAAGGCTCATTATGGATTAACTCATTTTAAGCTACAGAATAGAAACAACACACAAATTTAGACGCAATTATTTTTAAAATCGAATGAGGTTAAGTGGAGAGATCTGATACTGGAGGTCAAGGCACGACTTCGAACTGTAGTAATATTTAATATTTCAAATTTAACTGTTAGTTCTAGATTTATCCATCAGTCCTCGGTTGAGGAAATAGAATAAGTGAAATATAATATTACAAGAAATACACAAGAATATAAGGACAAAAAGAGGAAAGATAAAATTCAATATTCAATTTTCTATCGACGGAGGAGGCGGCGGCAGAAAATCGTGCGTAGGTTCCCGTCGAACATGAAAAAGAAAATAAGTCGGAAGTTAAATTCTAGTAGAGAATTTTTCTTAAATAATAGGAGAATTTGATGGGAAACCAGCAAACTGTCTCAATCCTTCCTATCTACGAGGTCTTTCAGTGAATAATACGCTCCATTCATTAACACAGACTTACAACTCTTGTTATAAATAATTTTTTAATATTTAAAGCTTGAAAGGGAAGCGGAGACTGAAATTTCGGACAAAATCAAAAAATCGTATTTCTAATTTTTGCATATTAATATGCCTGTTAATTCAGTAAAGTGAAAAAAAGGAGCCAAACAGAAGAAGGAAGGTGTAACATATGCTGCAGGATAATTTTAATTAATAGGTTTGTTCTAAATTAATAAATTATTACTTTTTTTCAGAAAAATATGGTTCTCAGTTTCATGATTTCTGGTACAAAAAAAACTTCTAAGCGTCACGAATGTTAAGATATTGTCTTCATTCTTTTTATACATAATTTAAATGCCCATATCTTCCAACTGTTCAAGTAGTTTAGGTGGGAAAAAAATTCACAGTGCTGAAAAGTGTGAATTTTTACGTAACCGTTTGAAGCTCTTGGGAAAAAAATTATTGGCTCCCCACAATTTAATCGATTAAAAAAATACTGAAAATTGATAACAATGATCAGCCCTACACATACATGTAAAAAGGCTAAAATATGGTAAAGCACGTAATGTAAGGAACATTTTCAAAACTGCCAAATTTTGAAAATAATTTTCCAAATATCTCAACAAAGGATGTTAGGAGTTGGAGAAAGGAAAAGAATAGAAGCCTTTGAAATGTGGCGAATGCTAAAAAATCAGATGGGCGGATAGAACAAGGAAGTTCTAAAAGCCAATAATATGGAGGACGTTGACTAAGAGAAGGGATAGATTAATAGGCCACGTTTTAAGACGCGAGGGTCTGGTAAAATTAACATTAGAGGGAAGTGTGTGGGGTAAGAACAGAAGAGGTACAACAAGGATGGAATACGCTAAGCATATTAGGGAGGGTGTGTGTTGTGATAATTATGAGATGATTAAAAGGCTTGCGCAAGGTAGAGGGTTGGATCAGACCAGTCTTTGGACTGACTACATACAATAACAATCACAACAAAAAAATAAGTTGTAAAAAACAATTTTTTTAATATTTCTACAACCCATGTGTGTTGTTAACTCACAGTTAAAATTTCAGCTTCCTATCAATTCATTTACAGGAATTAAAATTAAGTTTAAATTATATATTTAAAGTTGACTTTTAGGGAGAACAGAAATACGTAGCCTTTTAAGTGTACTCATTAGATTACCAATATGGTGAAGTAATGAATAATTATATTTTATGGGCTTACTCTGGTTTCATATTTGCTTTTGAGGTATTAAGATTGCACGTAAAGGCGAATGTTAAGCCCGCGGCTTCCATAGGAACAGTAGTACAGAGCGGAGCCACAACTTACACACAAGCAAGCGTAAGTGGAAAGTTGTGACAGCTACTTGGTATAAAGTTGCACTCGCACTCTCACGCACAGGCAACCACTGACTGGTTGCATGCGTGGCCGCAGTAACTTCTCCTTTGCTGAATAAATCTACGCAATTCGCAATTCAAACGGACGCAGTCCAGCGGTGGAGCATCTATCTCTCTCCTCCTCTTTGCAAGGCACGCGATTTCCCCTTCCCCATGCACATTGAAATGGGGGCACTGGAGAACCAGTAAGACTTCAAACAATATTGCCAAACTTAAATTAACAACAAATTAGTCCGTGGCACTAGTATCCCCATTTTTAAAATTTCCAAATTTATGAGCCCACCTGAACAACTGTTCTACCAACCCTCAGCGTAAGAGACAACTGCTTACAGTTAAAATATTTACCTCCAATTACCCTAATTTGACTTCACTTAAACTGTGGTACTAAGAATTTATCTTTGAGCTCTCTGCTGACTGGTTTTAACGCCCATATTTTCCAACTACATGGGAGAGAAAATATGTAGTAATTAAAGTACATTTCAGACGCTTTCATACTTCACTGGAAATTTAAGCTGTACTTAAGGGCATTAAATTAGAGAAATGAATTACCCAAGAAATGAAACAGGATTTTCTGACCTGGCACAAAATGTAGCCACTTATACAACAGTCCCAAGGAAAAAAATAGAAGCCTTTGAAATGTTGTGCTGTAGGCGAAAGCTGAAAATGAGATGGTTGGATAGAAAAAGGAAAGAAGAAATTCTAAACAGAAAAGGGGAAATTCGAACAATACGGAGGACGTTGACCAAGAGAAAATAGGCCAGATTTTAAGGCACGAGGGATTTGTAAAATTAGCATTAGAGAGAAGAGTGTGGGGTAAGAACAAAAGAGAGAGGCCAAGGATGGAATAGTTATAAGGAAATGAAAAGTCCGACCACACAATTCAAGTCGTTACAATACAATACCTTAGTTAATACTTATATTACTTTGTATATGTGGCCATACTTTAAGTCTATACGTCTATTTGCAAATTCTAAAAGTTACTTTGGAGACCCTGCGTCAATTAATTATCCTTTATTTGCCTACACTATTAATGAAAGCCCTCCCCCCCTACGTCAAATAGTTCGCTCCGAATGTCATCACACGCACAAGTTTAAGAAACTTTTTCTTATAATTTTGTCATTAATTATTTTGATTTTAATATTCCATAATTTTCTTTTAATATAGTATTAAATTCTACCTGTTAATATTTTAATAAAATTTTTGACCGAAGTTAAGGATTTCTCCTACTCGGGCAGCGTAATAACTAGGGATAGTAGAAGTATAACACATGAAGAGTAGGATAATGGAAGGACGGAAGGGCTTTCGAGATACTTACTGACAGATAATATAAGTTTGAATATTAGGAGATTATTACTAAATATGTTGGCGTGGAGTGTGGCATTATATAGGTGCGAAAAGTGGATGGTGGGAGATGTTAGAAAGTAAAATAATAGAATACTTAGAGATTTGGTGCTATAGGATAATTGAGGTGTGTGGATAGAATCACTAACGAGGAAGTACTAAAAAGAATAGGGGAAGAGAGAAAAACATGGATTACGTTGATAAAGAAAAGGGATAGGTTTCTAGGCAACGTTTTGAGACATTAGGATATTGTAAAATTAGAATTACAGGGAAGTTTGTGGGGTAAGAACAGAAAACGGAGGTCAAGGATCGAATACGCTAAGAAGATTAGGTAAGATGTAGTTTGCGCTAGTTGTGAGGAAATGAAAAGGTTTGCAAAACATAGGAGGGTAGTATCAGTCCAGTCTTAGGAGTGAATACCGCAACAAAATCTACTATAGAATTTAAGGTTTTAGATGTTGGAAGTTTCCAAACAGTTGCTTTAATTGTCAAAGTTGTTTGTATTTTCCATCATTTATATTTGCTCTTGGGTAAATACGTCAACTTAGTTAAAGATAGAAAGTGAATTAAGGAAAATGGTTTTTAATTTAGTTGCGGTATTATCTGTAATTAATTCCTATACCTGTTTCCTTTGTCAGTTATTAATTCTTGTTCTTGTTTATTAATATAAAATATGGCAGTAGTAGGCAAATAATTATTTAAAGATTTTAATAACTAAATTGGCTTTCACCCTAGGCATTTGTAACGTATATGTAGTAAAAGTGAGATACACGTTTCATAGCATCTACAAAATTTCACGGGCCCCAACAAGAAATTCTTTTAAAGTGTGGCGTGTTCGTAAAGGATACCACAATTTTTCCGCCCTCCCCGTCAGAATTATAGCACCAAAGACTGTGAATATACCTGCTGCTGCTTGCTGTTCACCTTCAATGCCACCCGTAAACATGGAAGACTCAGCCGTAAAGCTTACGTGATGGCTCTAAGACACGCTGCTGCAGACAGATACCAACAGCACAAAAAAAACAAATACTTTATACTCCTTCGACGACAAATAAACCAGGTAACGCGTAGTCATACTTCAGAAAAACAACAACAACGGAACATTTATGAGAGTCGCGAGGGACTCGTGTAATAGTCCTCGAAAATTAAGCTGCTAAAATGATCTCCCAATTACAAGGACAATGAAGTTCGTTGGTAATAGAGGAATGTTTATTTCCTGCAAATTTTAGGAACATAAATTGACAGAAAACTTTCTAAAAAATAAACTAATAACTCGTTTGTAATTTTTAAACGTTATATGGCTAACATAAAATTTCTTTTTGGTTTCTACCCCTAATGGTTTTCATCAGTTACCCATTAAGTAAGAAAAGTTAATTATGCTTTATTTTTTTCTTAACAGGGAATTATTGGCAACATTCTAGATAGCTCATAGTTTTCAAATTTGAAACCACTTAGTTACTTTAATTTATTTTATATTCTAACAGACTCTTAATGAGCCACTTTAAATCTCCCAAAATGTCAGTAGTTATAATTAATTCTTTATAAATTTTGAAACCAAAGACCTTGGAGCAAATACTTGTACCAAATGTGATCTACACAACAAAACAATATTTTAAAAGAATATTCGTCGATCAAGTAAAATAATTTTTTTAAAAAAATGAGTGTTCATTTTGATGAACAGAGTTTAACGGTCCCAAATTATAGCAAACGTTTTTTTTTAAATTTAAATTTTTTCTAAAAATTTAAGATGTTCTTTTGTAAAATCGAAAATGGGAAAGTTATTGGTCGGAAGCTTCTTGGTTTCAAAATAAATCTACAATTTTACTCACCGAGTATTAAATTATTTATTGATGCTGATTAAGAAAATTTATATAATTTGAAAAGTTTAAATTAGGGTATGTTATACATAATAAAACAGTTAAAATTCGTTTACAGACTTCACTCTTTTAATTTTAATTATTGACAACGTTTTGGCATATTTTTTATACCTACTACAGGTTTTCTTCCTATAGAGGAAATATTTACAAATTTATAAATTCTTCGTCGGTTTAACTTCCTACAAATATTTCCTCTATAGGGAGAAAACCTGAATAAGGTATAAAAATATGCCCAAACGTTGTTTACTAATTAAAATTAAAAGAATAAAGTCAGTAAAACTTTATTAAATGTTTTATTAAAATAAACAGAAAAATTTAATATAATTAAATTAAAATCAAAATCCTTGAATAATTATGTTTAAAGTAATTAACGTTTTGTGTATTTGATTATTATAATATATTTTATAAAGCTTCATATTTTCAAATTTAACGGCAGTTAATATTTTTATATAATACTAATTCATTTTCTTTTCAGGTTATTGTGGTAAAATTTTCAGAAATTAATATTGTAAAATAATAGTCTAAAATAATAAAGATTTTGTAAATAAAGTAAATAAAATTATTTTACTTATTACTGTGAATAAACCACAAAGAATAGCCAAAAGTCAGAAATGATATAATTATATTTGAAAGCATTTCTTCCCCGGAATTCCGGGGCCTCATCACTTTTTCCTACAAAAATTTTATATAAATAAATTTTTTTGAGGGGGGAGGGATTAACAGGCTACATGAGGGTGATCCTGAAACAGGCAACTACCCTTTAATAGCGTAGGAAGGAAATTGAAAAGGGGGATGCGGAAGGTAGAGAAAGTAAGCCAAGGGTTAACTAAGGCTCCCGACCTAGGGTTGAGGATCCTACCCAGTGTTTCACCTAAGGAGATGCAGGGAAAACCCTAGAAATCCTGTATCAGGTAGGTCGGGCATTGGGTACTATTAGATGCAATTAAAATATAATAAACATTTCATGTTGCTGCTGAAACTTTGGGGCCATAAACGAGAAAAAAATTGCAAGAAAATATTTTTTATACTTTAATTGTAATTATCTCTAACATGCTAACCTTTTTATTTTATTTAGTTACTTGTATTTAACAATGAATATTTAATTACATACATTTATTGTGGGAAGAACTGAGGATGTCCTGAAAGTTCTAATAAATTTATTTCCTTTAACTTTTGGCCATTATTTATTTTTTATTTATTAAATATGCTTTACAGATTGTTATGACAATATTTCCAAAAATTCCAGATTTTTATAAATGCAATACTTTGTAGTAATATTAATTTGTCTTATTTTTAAAATTGTTACTGTTAATAGAATATTGTGGGTAGAATTTAGCTGCGTTCGGTGAATTTAAAATAAAAATGGCGGTTGGAATATTGTAGAAAGCGGGGATATGTAAATACAGACGCCAATTTCATGGAGATTTAAGTCAAACCTGTATTTTAATGGCATTATAAAGGGTAAATAACTGTTAAAAATTTGCCATAAAGCTGCTTTTGAGAGGTGAAATTGTTTCACATACCTGTACCAACAAACCCACGCCTATATATGTTTTAATAGGACGTAGATGTCCTTTGTGTGAGAGCAGCGGCAGCGGCGGCGGCGGCTAAAGGTTTCGTACCTGTAAATATTTGTCACAAGCATGCGTTACTAATCGATATTAATTACCCCAGTATCAATATTGGACTGTGTGAACGCAGTTACCATATTTATAATAGTCTGTAAATAACCACGGCGCTGTTGCCTCGGTTAATATTTAGCTTGTACCGAAATATCATTCGGTCGGACAGCCACGAAATTATTAAATTATCCTTATTTAAAGCGGGTTGCGTAGAAATTCGTGTTGAAGTTTTTAGAAAAAAAATTTCAGCTCGAAGAAACGAAATACTTTTTGATGTTGAAGTTAGTTAGGTCGTTCCCAGCAGTTGTTGTAAAAGCGACATCAACCCCCGCAAGTCGACTAATATATTCCATCTCGCAGTGTCAAGAGCAATGCTCGGCGCTGCCCTTCAACTCGGCTCTGAATTACTCCGACAATCTACAAATTATGCTGTCCCACCACTCAACAGTTCCGCCCCGGGATTTGGAAAGGTGGCTGGCGTCTATCCACGTTAAAAATAAACTATACCTCAGATCGCACTGGATTACTGCCTAAATAATAGTTACAACAGTCATTATAGAAAAGTCATGAATTGGACTGGAAAGATTTTGAAATTTTAGATTTAGATCAAAACTTATTTAAATGTTAGTTATTAAAAAAAATTGTTACACACTGTTAACTATAACTTAACTTAAAATTGAGAAATATTTATAGTCTAATAGTTATTAATGTCTGTAAACTGTTCTCCTATACATACATACAATTAAATACTATATCTGCTTATTGCCTCCCTCCTCTGTTCTTACCCCACAAACTTTCCTCTAATACTAATTTTACAAGACCCTCATGTCTCAAAACGTGGCTTACTAACCTATCCCTGCTCTTAGTCAACGGCATCCAAAATTTTCGCTCTTCCCCTATCCCTCGTTATTGTCTCTATTCACCCATATCATTTTACTACAGCAGTCCATTTCAAAGGCCTATATTATTTTTCCTTTCAGAAACTCCTATCGTCCACGTTACGCATCCATATAACGCCAAACTCTATACCAAAAAAATTTAGCAACGTTTTCTTAATATTCACTCATATGCTACCGGTAAATAAATTGCCTACCCGTTCTATCCTACTCTAGTTATTACGCTTCCAAAGTAGCAGAATTCCTTTCAATTCCTTCAAATTATCCCTTATTTATCTAAAAACATTTGTTATTCTACTGTTTACCACACTACACTCCTTTACATTTGTTTTCCTTCTATTAATCCTCATATTGAACTCTTTCTCCAGGACCGCGTTCATGCGAATTATTATTGTTTGCAAGTCTTGTTCTGATTCCTTTAATATTACAGTATCATCGGCCAAGCGTAGAATTTTTATTCCTTGTCCTTGCAGCATGATTCCTTTTTCCAAATTCCTTCTAACATCCTTCATCGCCTGTTAAACATATAGTTTAAACAGCATCCTTGTCTTACTCCTTTCTTTATTTCTGCTTTCTTTTCTTGACATTCAATTGTAAGTGCTGCCGACTGCCTTCAGTAGAGGTTTTTGTAAACATTCTTTCTCAATTTTTTATTACTGTGCTTTTCAATATCCTTAAGTGTGTCTTCCATTTCACATTATCAAAGGCGTTTTTCTATTCTAAATTGATAATAATTCAAGATGGATCTGGACATGAAATTAAGTGTGTCACATCAAATATCAATACAGTACCAAACATTATATTAATGAAACCATAAATAAATGTATAATTTATATATGTAGGACTAAGTACCATAATGAACAGACCGATGATTATACAATTTTACTTATTTCAATTTAATAAAACATATCGTCTGTGACGTCACCAAAGTACTTTCTCAATTGTTTTATATATAAAATTATAGTTTGGGAAGTCAGGGAAGTAACCTTCGGTAATTAAACTTTAAAGTAACAAATGTATTCCATTTAATGTTTTCTTGGAATCCCGTCTAAATTTTCTTCACATCAAGTATTTGTTTTCTTCATTTACGAAAAGGAAACCATTTCACATAAATTTCACTTTTTGTGTGTCTCAGATTCCCTCTGGGCTGTTATGAGCAGCTTTAATTAAGAAGGAGAAGCAGCAGCGATCATTGGGCCTCGTTTCTGCAGCCTATTAGCCTCCTTCCCGTTTAATTCCTTGTGATGCTTTGCTCAGCAATGGTTTGGGGGCCTTCTTCCATGTAATATACGGGAAGTTATATTGGACAAACCATGTTACAATACCGCTTCACTATCAGCTCTTCGTACAAATTTCAGACGTTTATACAAGATAATAATTAATTATAGTTTCCAAACATTGGTATTATTAAAATATAACTACCCCAGTTTAACATAGAGAATATATTATTTGCCACTACTAACTTATCGCACGTACTCTCGTGACGTCACCGTAGAGACGGATAATACGATGTTGATTCTCCAGTGTCTTTACAAAACATTATACGTGGCCCTTAATGGCTCGGCAAGCCATTACAGCGTTGCGGGGCGAGGCCGTTCTCATATTCATAGAAGTAACTGGATTTAAATAATGGCCGAGTTAATTAACCCTGGAACTAGTCCACACGCGCCCTAATTCTCATTGTTTACACTTCATCTGTGTAACTAACGCCCCCCTGCACACTCTTATTAGACACATCTGGCGCTCTGAGGGAGGGCGAGCAGTCATTAGCTCTTCTTCTTTGTGGTCTTTCACTAAAATAAAATAAAGAAAATATGGAGGAAACGAGCCAAACAATTCACAGGGTCTTAGATTCTGCGTTTCTTAAGCAGTATCAACCGAGTGTGTATATGTGACTGACCATCATACGCTCCATTATATTAAGAAAGATCAGCAACGCGCACTTCTCTCATTATAATTAATTATTATTTTTATAGTTTTATGACCATTTTCCATATACTCTTCCTCCGCCTTCCACGATCCTTGCTCCGTCAATTCAAACCCGAAAGTGTCTCTGCTTCTTCCGCCAATTTCTGCCTCGCCCTTATCCCCTCTCCCTTTTTTTACATTTCACTTAGTTGGCGGAAAGCTGCTTTAGCATCACCTTCCACATCTATTATCACTTCCCTAATTTGTTGGCGGAGAACGATTCCTGCTCCCCGGAAACT
This sequence comes from Eucriotettix oculatus, assembly GCA_034510155.1. NCBI lineage: Eukaryota > Metazoa > Arthropoda > Insecta > Orthoptera > Tetrigidae > Eucriotettix > Eucriotettix oculatus. The sequence goes on from CM067378.1 coordinate 102,389,565, forward strand.
TTTTGCCTGTGGGCTATTCTTGGCTGGAAGTTCATTCTAGGATTTTCCTTACCTGGGTCTCGTGACGCATTTAACAGACGTACATTTAACCCAGTCATTTACGTTAAAATTAAATTTGAAAACAGAAATAAAATAATTAATGAAGAGACGACCAATTAGTCAGCATATAATTTTATTGCTATTGAATTAATATAAACGCGACGTTTCGTGTCCCTTTCAAGACTTCCTACAAACATAATATTTAAAAGGTACAAATATGGGTTAAATGTTATAATTCTTTATGTATATAAAATTGGTTAAAAAGTTAAAACTTAAGAAATCATATCCTTCACTCTTTGACTCGCATTTTTTTAATTAAATAGCAATAAAATTGTATGCTGACCTATTGACCGTCTTTTTTTATTTATTATTATTTTATTTCTGTTTTTAAATTAAGATTTGACGTAAATTACTGGGTTAAATGCACGTCCGTTAAATGCGTCGCACGACCCAGGTAACGAGTTCCAAGAATAAGCTCCGAGCCATGAATAGTTCACCAGGTATACAATTTCCCGGAATGGTCAGCATCAGACCGGAGGAGGAAAAGTTTTCCACGAACCAATTACGAAACTGATAAAAGATTTGGATGGTGTTGCTAAGGCTAGTTTTCCTCCAATTAAATGAAATGTAAGGAAAAGGGAGAGAGGAAAAGGGCGAGGCAAAAAAAATCAAACGACAAATGTTATGAATTATGGTGAATCATCAAAGGAGGAGTCCTCATAATACCATACAGATATTAACGTGAAGTATGCAAATCTAGTGGAAAAATTTGAAAATTTAATTTATTAAAAATTTTATTTGTTCTTGTAGTAAATTTATTTCAATTATTGTGAATGAAACGAAATTAACTGATTTCCCATTAGTTAACTAATTCTTATAAAACCTGAAGCAAGGAATATATCTGTCCAGTCAAGATGTTTTAACGATCTAAAATCCACTCCGCAGGAGTTCGTTTATTCCTGTCACTGAATGACGATGAGGTCAAAAAATAACAGTTTTAAAACTGAAAAAAAATTTAAAAATTAAATACTGAACATATAGAAGATCGTAGAACAAAACAGATACGTACGGCCATAATAAATCCGTAGTTATCCTCTCCAAAAAATTTTCAAATGTCTATTTTTGTGGAATACGGTAACTTTAGTTTTATAGGAACAATGAGCATCTGCGAATAACAAAAATATATAAAAGTTTAACGGCTCATATAACAATATATTATTATTTTTTAAGTACTCTGAAATTTCTCACACACCTTGAGTACCCCATAAAAAGTTCTACAGTTGTGTTATTTTACGTGAAGATAATTATGCTTAGAGCGTGTATTAGTCGTTGAGCTCCTTAAGGAAGCCCACATCGGTATGCAACGACGCTATATACACACAAATAAAAAGAAAATTATTTATACGATTCCTTACAGAAATTTGATTGTATGCTCACGTACACTTATTTTCTTTCCATAATACTGTCCCTCAGATGGAAATCGTGGACGAGGTTTAAAATCTCTATCTAGACGGCTTGTTTATTTCATAATGCAGCTCTCACGTATCCCTTTCTCAGGCTGCTTCGCCTCCAGTCAGCTGTTTCTTATGAATTATGAATGACGACGGAGGATATTTTATTTCCTGCTGCTACGGTAAATGTATTCCGGAGCCAAATATTTGACAGGAGTAAGGGAAACGTTGCTAGCGTTTTTTAAGGTTTCCTGTTTCATTCATTTCATGGATAACAAAAACTATAATTTAAATAATTGTAAACACAACAAATCATTCGTTGAGCAAATCTATACCAATAAATAAAATTGAAGTGTGTCTATATATCTGTTTGTATGTTTGTCTGTAATTGGCTGAGAAACGGGTCACCGGATTAAAATTAAAATTTGAGGGTTTAAAAATATGACATTTAAATATTCATGGTTATTAATTTCGATATATAACATGAAAATAAATAAAAGTATTAATTCTACGGGAAGTTTTGTCAGATGAATAAGATGTTTATATCCAACATGGTAAAGTAATTTAAGAGTAATATGGTTAATTTTTAAATTACTATGTATACTAAATGAATTTAAATTTTTAAAGTATTTATTATGATACCTTTATTAATGCAAAATGTGGTCAGTTATATATATCATGACAGCGCGTGATTTAATATTCTAGAATTAATTTTATAACCAATATTTGATTTTAAGTTACTAATTAATTATATGAAATACTGAAAGGAAATGAAATTTGATAATTGGTTATAATATTAATTCTAGAATTTTTAATAATTTATTAATTGATTATTACCTTGTATTTTGATTATAGTATTTAATTCAAACTCATTAAGAGGCCCAATATACTACCCTCTTTTATAACAGTTGGCATTGTAACTGAAAATATTTTGATTGTAATAAAGTTAGATATTGTGTTATTAAATATTGTTATTAATTTATAAAACACATTTATAAAATAAAATATCAATAAAATATTTTCAATTATATTAAAAAACAAAATAAATTATGATTAATTTTAATAACTGAATAGGGCTTCAATTAAAGTAATAGAAAATATTACAACATATATGCTTTATAGCTAGAAATTTAATTGCTTTACAGAATTACCTTCTTACCCTCCAATTAAAATATTTTTGTTTTGAAAGTGCAACTGTCTTGTGAAAAATGAGAAAGAGAAAGTGGTATATTTAATTTTAATTTAATACTATTAACGTAAATAAAATACGAATTAACTCATTGTAAATAAAGACTAATCACGCCCATGTACTAATAATCCCTTGTTCTTCTTGGAAGTCAATAACTCACCGACTGTAGAATTCCCAACACCGGCAAATTACCTCAACTGGTTTACGGCCTTGTTTTGTCTGCCTAACTGAGGCTGGAAGGCCAACTCTCACACATAAAGGAACAGATTCACCCAATCGCATGTAATGAAATTAGGCAGCCCAGCAGTACACAGTCTATGGTGAAGCTCACAATGGCGGCCAATCACGGAGCCACAGGGATTTGCAGTAACATTACTTCTCGGCCCTAATATTCCTTACCATTTAAAATAATAAATAAAAATTCAAAATAGGGAAAACTAAATTGAAGGTAACGTGAATTTTTAGTGAAGTGGAGTGCTTGATTACTTTTTCAGTGTTCATGGACGTTGTTGAATTGTACGGCTTGCGTTTCGGCGTCGACCTCAGGTGACATTATAAAGAGTAATATTATGATGATGATTTTTCAACGATCAAGAATGTAGACTCCCTGATTTGGTGCTTTCATCGAGTAAACAATTTCCATTTTTACTATCCCAAAATGCTGTCCAGTGAACTGTAATAAAAGAGAGACGACACGAGGCACTCTTGACTGACCGCGTCCAATAAAAGCCCTTCCCTGTGTGGTCAGTGGAGAGGCCGACCGTTGTTGACACGCAGCTTCTGACTTCATATCGCGTGTGTACACAGCAGCACCAGACACTCCACGCTTCTCATAAGCGGGTTTCAGGGTCTTCCGGCCCGTAACCTGGCCACATCAAGAACAAGAAATAAATCTCTTCATTGTTTGCTAACAAAAACGAAATAGATTGTAACCAAAAAAATCACTCAGGTCTCTTATTTAAAATCAAATTACATAAACTCCTAATCTTCACATACATTAAAAATAATAATTATTAAAACAATTTTTTTTTGTGTTGCAACGCAGTTTAAGAAAAATAAAATATAGTTCGTAAATCAAAATAACCCCTTGCTTTTAAGTTAGTAACAAACTCACAACCCAGAGGTCCCGGCTTCGATCCTGCATGGGCTTGGATGTTTTTGTCGTAATGGTTGAACAGACCGGGATCAAGACTTCTGGAGAATAGATACGCTGACCACGTGTCACTCCAAATTTGGAATGTGTGAAGCAAGATGACAGTCCGCAGTCGACTCGGTAGGCCCAGGCCATCAATGGGCTGTAGAGCAATGGAGAACGGAAGAAAATAAAAACAATTATTTTTAAAAAAGTAATTAATTTTCTGGAATTGTTCTCGTGTTTCTAACTAGGTGGTGTTTCGTCTGATATCTTCAGCAGAAGCCCAGATTAATCCACGGTGTCACCAAAAGGTGTTCATTGTTCAAGAAAATTAAAAAATATTATTTATAGTCGCATCAACAAATCAGTCATTAGCGACTTATACGACATTAAAATAACCAGTATATTTTGATCATTAAATTAACAACTTTATACATTTTAACTTTATATTTATCTTTTCAATGTAAAATTTAAATATATACAAGGATATATAATCAAACGTTTACAGGTATTCGTACAATTATTATTTTTTAATAATTTCATTAAATTTTCTTATGCATTTTTCCCTTTTACAAACTCCTTGAAATAATTTTCTTTTAAAGTTTCTTTCCTCTCATCATCAAATTTTGGACAGTTCTTTAACAGGTGTTCACTTGAAATCTGAATATTGCCGCGGATCTAAGAAAATTTTGTTCTGTTCTAACACAGGAAACAGAGAAGTAAATTAATCAGTTATGGACGAAACGTCCGTCGTGTTTAGAGTACTCAACACGCAACATATTCTATTAATTTTGAGTAGAATTTTTAAAAAAGTATAATAAAAAATTTAAGAACCTATAAATAAATGGATCAAATTAATATATATAATTCTTTCATAATTATATTTTTTTCGAAAAATTGAAATAGATTTATATATTTTTAGTTTTTTTATTTGTATATGACACCGACACACGCCGTAGGCTGTATCATGCATACTTTTAAAATTTTTGTGACCAAAATAAATAAATTTTGGTTTTTATCAAAATTGAAAATGATTTAAAACCAAGTTCTTTTAAATTTATGATCCTCTATATTACAAGCAGTCATTTAATAAAAAAAATTTCTTGGAAAATGAAGTTTTTCCTTATTACTGAGATTATTGTAGTTATTTTCTTTTATTTTAGCTAGAATCAATCGTAAGAAATATTGAGGTTACTAGTAAAAAGTTAAAAAATGTAGAAGATAATATTTTTAATTCTATTGGTGATAGGAGATTGTAACGAATCTTTTATGTACAGTTTGTGGTTTTAATGACTTCAAGAGATTATGACGTTATAAAAATTAAAAGTTTCAGAAAATTAGGATATAGTACTTAATTTTATTTATGAGAGAAGAGTTGAATCAAAACTGTTATTCAGATTCCAAAAGTACAGTTTGTGATTTCAGTTACGTTTTGATATCTCAAGAGGTTATGACGTCATACCAGTTAAAAATGAAAGAAAATAAGAATATAGCATTTAATCAATTTTATTAAAGAAGCGTTTAACAACCCTGTAGTTCAGTCTCCAGAATAACAGTTTATTTATTAATTAATTATTGATACTTGAAGAAATTATGACGTCATATTCACTTTATGTTACGATAAAGACAGAAAAAAATAACTTCATGAAAGTCAACTGAGCATTCGGGTATTATTTTTTAACTAAAATAAATTGAATCATTATTTAATTTTTATATACCTATTGTAAAATTGTTTCACTTCAACCCAATTACTAATACGTAATTTCTGAGTTCGTTTTGAAGTATGTTTCTCATTTTTTAGAACAGAATGAAATTTCTTGTAATCTGACGGCGTTTATGTTCTCAACATGGAGGAAACCGGGGTGAAACGTTCGTAATTTCCAAATCATATCTGAGTTGGAAAAAGGGATTGAAGGCTAAGCAACAGTAGTTATAACACATACAGGTCGATTGGTTCACTGTGATGTCAATTAGAAAGTTACGCGTAATGCGTGGTTGTATTCTATTAGATCAAGAGCCAATCCATCAAACCTGAGACTAGGAGAAAACAAATCTTTAAAATTGCTCCAGACTCCACACAAGAAACTCTGAGCTCGTTCCTAGTTCCAGCAATGGAGATATTCCTTCCAATAAATCATTGACAAACCAAACTTAACGGTTTCTCAGGAAGTAAACGTGGAAAAAAAATCCTCCCCTCCCCCGAAAAGTAAGTGTTAAAATTGGGCGCTAAGTTCTTAAACTTTTTTGAGGAGCTCCAGAGATTTATAGCGGACGCACATTTTTCATCAAGTATATATATAGATATAAGCTTAGTCTTGGAGAAACGTTGCACAGTTTTGATGCATGGGAGGGTGGAAACGTAATGGATGGCAGCAACAGCTCGCGAGGGAAAGTACGCGTCAGGGTCGCCCTTCCTCAAGCAGACACGTCAAATTTAGAATTAATTTATCTCCTTTCCGGAATAATGGGAGTTATTGACGTTTCTGGATATTTAATTTTTTTTTTGGCGATGTTTCTCTGTGAGGTTGGATAAAACAACCTGCTTGTCAGTTTTAATTTATATTTTAATATCGATTTATGTTATGTTTCGTCCTTCATTTGAGACTTCTTCACGTATAAAATGGATTAAATTGGGCAATATGTTTTTAAAAAAATTTAAATACAAAACATGGTTTTAATTTAAAAAACCATTTGCTCTCACCCCTTGGTACCGAATGCAGGAAAAATGCATGGAGCTAAATTTTGTAAGTATACCTGAAGAAGTCTCAAATGAGAAACGAAGCGTAGTATAGTTCAATATTTTAACTAGAATAAAAACTGTACGAAGAGGTTGTTTTAACTCATTTACTGTATATTTGATAAAACAAATTATTTATTTATAATAAATAAAAGTAGGGTTAGTAAGCCATAGTTTTATTACTATCTAATTAATAATAACGTTTCGTATTTATAATAATAAAATTATATGCTGGCTTACTGTATTACTTTAAGTTGTTGTAAATAAATAATTTATCTAGAAATCAAATATATAATAAATGAGGTAAAACAGCCTCTTTGTACTGTATTTATTCTAATTCAAATATTTAACTATACTACGCTTCATCACTCATCTGAGACTTCTTCAGGTATATGAAAGACGGTTGAAACGTCGTTTCTATGTTATTTAATTACGCTGACATACTTGTCCATTATAAAATTCATTAAATTGACTATGCGAATTAATATCTCTTTTTATTTTTCCCTAAAAACGAAAGTACGGTATCATTTATTTGTGATCGCTTCATGGCAAACATTATAACTCGCAGTTGGTTTTGAACAGGTTCCGTTTTCACACGTTCTCAACGTTAGAAGGAGTGAGAAAGCTCGTCAACCATCTCTCTATATTTCATGCTGCCAACCTTACGATTATTAGAACACCGTAAGTAGTAAGTTAACTCGCAGTTGGTTTTCACGCCGTCTTTTACTGGGCCTTTCAATGGTTTTATAAATATTTAGGTGAATATTTTCTGAAGTTTGCAAGATATCGAAACGAAGCACACGAAAATTTTAATTAAGCTTACTGTTTCAATCCCTGTAAATTTCATTAAAATCTGTTAAGCCGTTTCGGAGCATAAACAGATAACGTAGATTCAAACGCACATTTCCAAGAAACCTTCCCGTAGAATTAGTATTTATATTTAACTTATATTAATATCATTACCAAAATTTAACGAATATTATAGTTAATACTCCTGTTTTAAACCCTCATATTTTCATTGAAATCCGTTGAGCTTTTTCGGAGCCTATTCGAGAGAAACATGCGGACAGACAGTCAGACATTTCAATTTTATTTATTGGTATATATTATAGCTCTTTTTTTCGGCGAGATGATTACGGAAAGATATTTAGCGTAAATCCCTTCCTCGCGCTCTAGTGGATTTTCTGAACCGTCAGAAAAAAAGTGGTCCTTTATATAATTAATTCTTCTGATAAAGATTTAGACTATTCATAATTGGCGTATTCGGAAAATTTGTTTCAGGGTACACAAAATAATAATTACTTTGATTAATAATAATCTTTTTCCGATTTTTCAAGGTGTCACGTTTACACTCCTTCCATTTCAATTTACATTTTGCTTACAATCTGGGGATTACGATTTCATTTGAATATTGGGAGCAGTTTTTTAATGAATAACAGCAATACATGGTATTACGTTGCTTTGCAATTTTTTTTCCCCATTCCCAATGGATCCCGGGAGCATATTGTATGTCGGATGAATACACCGCACAAGTGAGCTGTTTACATATCGATGTGGCTCATCGTGAAAGAAGCGCCATCTCGATTGTGTAGCGTATTATACGGCTCACGACTCCAAAAGAAATTATTAGATGGCCGGAGGCGTACATTCTCATTGATGGCCGTTTTCAGGGGCTCCATTTATAGAGATGAAATTCAGCGCCCCCTTCCACAGCCAGAACGTCAATGGCTTCCCAGATCAAGATGCTTCCAGATAGCCTCCTACCAAGGGGGACGAGGGACGAGATGGTCTTATCAAAGAAACGCAACATCAACGAAATTTATTCAAATGCTTACCGAACAGTCACAATTATGAAAAGAATTACCGATACACAAAAAGGAAAAAAAATTGATAAGGAATCAAATACAAAATAAATTAACATCTTTCCTAAGGTACTCAGATAAATAATAGGAAAGGACTCATTAGCGAGAAATAACGTTTCTTTATAATACAATTACACAAATAATTAATTCAAAAACGTTCTGAAAAAAATCTTCTCATTTAAGAAAATTTCATTCTTTCCTTCATTAACACTAGAAGACTGAATTTTGAATATAATTAGAATATATATATATATAAATTCAGTCTTCATGAAAAAAAGAATTAACAGTTGAAGACTGCATTTTGAATATAATGATATATGTATATTCTAATTCTATACAAAATTCGGTCTTCTAGTGTTAATGAAGAAAAGAATTAATTTTTTTTAAATGAGATAAGATTTTTTCAGAACGTTTTCAAATTAATTATTTGTGTAATTGTATAAAGAAATTTGATATCTCGCTAATGAGTCCTTTGCTATTATTTATCTGAGTGCCTTAGGAAAGATGTTAATTTATTTTGTATTTTGATTCCTTATCAATGTTTTTTTGTACTGAAAATTCTTTTTTATAACTTTTAGGTAAGCATTTGTATACATATATATATATATATATATATATATATATATATATATTGCACAAAATTTTAGCTTATCTTTATCAGAAAAATTAATTTTATTAAAGGACCACTTTTTATGACGATTCAGAAAATTCGTTTAACCACGAGGAGAAGTTCTGCGGAAATAAAAAATTAGACAGAAAGAGTAGGATAGCACAGGCAAGGGAGGCTTCCGCAGAAAAGAGGAATTTACTTACGGTGAATATTAGGGTGCGAAACGTGGACGGTAAGAGTTGTATAAAGGAAAATAATAGAAGCTCTAATGCCAATTTTTACAAGACCCTCATATCTTAAAACGTGTCCTATTTCTAATATTTGTATATTTATTACTACCACTCAAAATATTATATATATTTTTTATTTTAACGCCCCTATATTTAGATATTTGTAAACGAGATTGTCGATGTGTGTACAGTTGTTACATGAAACCCTTTCACTTCGTCTACATCATGGCGCAGTTTCATTAAGTTTCGGTTTCGTCAACAATCTAGTACTGGACTTTGGAGGGGATCTTTCTCTGCTACAGATTGTCTTTCCCTAAATCCTTTTCCCACACGAGACGTCACGGATCTGCCGTCTAAAGATCCAAGGAGAAAACGCGGAGGAAATCCGACCAAATGAAAAATGTGCACCATACAGTTGAAAAAAAAACCGCTTTACCTTAGCAATGAATTATTTCTGCGAAAATTGGAAAGACTGGAGGGGGGGGAGGCAGAAACTACAGTTTGACTCCGTAATTAGGCGGTGAATCAGAGAGACTGCTTTGAGAGTTTCTTTTCTCGTGGAGAGTTAAAACGTAACAGTTGTGTTAATGAAGGGCGCCGTGTGGAGTTTACGCACTAAGTAATGAAAATGCTTAGAGGATTCTTTCTTCCCGGGGAAAATGACGGTATTTGAGTTAGCCTTTTCGCCCGCCCGTCCGCTCGAGGTTAATCTTGAGCCTTTTTGCTTGATTGCTAGCTCGTGGCACCTTGGCAAGGGATGCAGATGGGAGTGGCGAGAGAGAGAGAGCAGATAAGGAGGAGGAGGAGGAGACGCGACGAGACGTGACAATGCTGGTGCGAGTCGATAAGCAAAAGAAGAAAAAGATGAAAAGTGCCCTCCCACCCCTCCCGATGAACTCTTGGCGCCGTTCACATCCTGATTTGTGCGGTCGTTAACATTGCAAGGGCAAAGTGGACTTCGGAAAACGAGCAGACGGAACCGGAGTCGTTAAGGCAAGGTGAGGAGCTGGGGATGTTCCGGAGTTATGGCCCGCCATTAGCTCGACGGCAAACAGTCCTTATCAGCCGCCTTCCAAATTATCAAACAAGTAATGCCACTGCGTTACGTCACGCCTTACCGTAGTCAACCCACCACTGAGAAAGATTATATTCTTCATTAATATTAAATACTTTACTGTAAATAAAACAGAAATCAAGAGAGGAGTAAGACGAAGATGAAGTCTGTCACCCGTGCTCTTATATATGTAACAGGCGATGAAGAAAGTAAAAAAAAGGACTGCAAGGTGATGAAATAAAACCCCTACGCTTTACCGATGATATTGCTGTATTAAATGAGTCAGAAAAAAAAGACATGTAAACCATTATAAATGGCATGAACGTGGTTCCGGAGTAACAGTTCAATATGATGATTAATAGAGGGAGAATACCAAGGTAACAGTATGGGATATAGTGTAATAACGAAGACTGTTATATTGGGAAGGGTACATTGAAGGAAGTTAAGGAATTGTGCTACTTGGGAAGTGTAATAACTAGAGTAGTAGAGGAGAGGCAAGGAACAGGAATTAACTTACGGATAATATAAGCATGAAAATTAAGAAATTACTAAAACATATTCGTATGGAGTTATGTGGATACGAAACGAGGTCAATAGGCGTTGTAGAAAAGTAAAAAAAAATAGAAGCTTTCGAATGCTTAAAATCACGGGAGGATAACGAGGAAGTCCTAAGGAGTACAGGGGAAGACAGAACAATAAGGAAGACTTTAGGGAAAGATTAGTAGGCCACGGTTTGAGACTTGAGAGGTCTTAGCATTAGAGGGCAGCGACTATAAGTGGGAGACCAAAGATGGGATGCTTGAAGCAGACTACGGAGGTTGTGAAATGTGGTACTTATGTAGAAATGAAAAGGCTTGCGCAGAATAGGTTACCATGTAGGTTTGGATACTTTAAAATATTCAATGTGCTTGCAATAAATATTAAATATTATCCCACAACTTTACAATAAATTGTTAATTAAATAAAAAAGGATTTGAAACATAATCTTAACCGATTAGGGGAAAATTGAGATCTTCCTTCCCTGATTCATTCTGACGAATAGATAATCAGGAAGAACTCAACTCGAGATTATATTCTTACATAATGGTTCCTTAAATTTGGTATTGCAGTAAAGAAGGAAAGAGTAACTGTGTTTTCGTTACAAAGGACGACGTTGCTGCTGTTTGATGTATGTAGAACGTTACGTTCCGTCCCGCCCATCGGTGTCATGCCGAGAATTCCTCTCCGTGTAACAGCGGATCGGCTTCCAATCGATCTAATTACTAGCCACTCAACGAGACTTATGCTAATCCCTAATTATGTACGTGTGTGTATTAACTGCTGCCAACGTTGAGGCAAGCATCACAGGTATTTGAAATTAAATCTGCTTCATTAGTGATATTAAAAAATTTTCGCCGGATTTTAGAGCTCTTCAAGGGAATAAAAGCAAAGTTAGCCAGATATGAACTTACAGGTGATATCAGAAGTTATGTATACATTACATAATCAGTTTTAGATGACACGGTAACATAGTTGACAGTGGGAGATTTTTCTCGTAGGCATTTCTCTCCCAGAGTGACTGAGGGACTCACCTGACTGCGTTGGGAATGCCTCGTAATCTCTTTGGTTTCTCTCGAAGTTCTCACATGCCAAGGCACTTTTACCCATGTTGAGAGGTGTATGTACCGGGGTCGAAGACTTTGGCTATACGGTAAGAGTAGTCCGCTGATCCTATAGGATCAGTTGTCTAACTACCTCCTGAAACTGGTGGAGATACGGAGAAGGGAATGCTGCGATTTCACAGCATAATCTTCCCTCGTCATTCAAAAGGGCGTGAGAGTAGTACCCAAACAGTTTGACCTACCTCATTCAGGTTTACTAGGGATTTCGCTGTAGCTCTTTTTGGTGAAACACCGGATAATATCTTAAACTACATCCTGAGGTCCCTAGTCAACCCTTGACTACCCAGCTCTACCTTCCACATCCCCCGTCCCTTCAATTCCCTTCCTATGCTATTAAAGGGACGTTTCCTGTTTCAGGATAACCCCTCTTTTAGCCTATTAACCAAAAAAAGAATGATAACACGATATGGACAAGTTTTGTGGTAAGGCGGAGAAGTAAAACTTTAAGGCGTTGTAAAATAGTGCCAAAACTGCAGTAAAAAAATTTCGTAATCATTATAGACGAATGAAAAATTTCTTTGATGACTGTATTGACTTTAAGTTAACAACCCATACAATATCAATTTTATAGAACGTCAAGTTTATTTGTCATCAATTAACTCTCCGGTAACCTCAGGACGATATTTAATCGAGTCCTAATCTGGCATATAACCCGCAGGGGTGCCACCCTACTTTACCCTCCTGCTCCAATAAACCTTTCCTCTCTCCCAGCACTTGATAAAAAATCTTACAAAATTTTGTAGCGGTTCTACTTCAATGAAGATTATATTATATATTTTTGACTTTCAACCGCTATACTACCACTGTTCTACGATGCGCTGTCCAAGAGTTAGTACAAGTACACTAATTAATTAATTTAAAAAAACGTAAGACATACAGGTGATTCAAGCTTCGGAGATAAGTTTGAAAGGGTTTTCACTGTCTGTTGCTAAATTTTCAGACCATTTACAGCCACAGTTTGGAATCTATGAGTTGTCAAAGTCGAGCTATATGAAAGAAAGATTTTTTAAAGAACCTAATTTTTTTCAGTTTTTTCGCCAAAACACGTGTATCAAATGCTTTTAACTTTTTTCATTGCTTTAAATGAGACCTTTTACAACAACGTAGGACAACCTAAATGGGCACAGTGAGGCATCAAACTCAGGGCTGTTCTATCTTTGCGACGACGACAGTAAATGTCTGGGGCACGTGAGAGGAATGGAAGATATCAAACCATGCAAAAAAACTAACTTTCACCCAGCCAGAAGGGAGTAGGAGAAAAGGAAAGCCCAAAATAAGATTGGTAGATGGGGTTTTGAAGGACCTACAAACACTGAAAGTTAAAGCAAGGTGGATGGAAGCCCAAGATAGAAATAGATGGAAGGCTGTCATTAAGGAAGCTAAGCCTCACAAAGGGCTGTAACGCCGATCAAGAAGAAGAATAAGCTACTTTTAAAAATAAGAAGCAGAACGTAAGCCATTAGTCAGAGGTCGTCTCTAGTCTTTGTTCATCTTCTGTCCCTTGCATTACGAATCACCAACGAAGTGCACTTTCATTAGCTTCACAAGGAATGTAGTGACAACGATGACGCCACGCAGAGTAGGTTTCGCCCGCTTGTGTATCTATTAAGCGGCACGTGTCATTTGCAATGCTAATGCCATATCCTAGAGAGAGAGAATAGAGAGCGCCCCCACAAAGGACGGCGCACCAATTATCCAGTTCAATTACAGGCAACGCTCGCACCGCATGTTTCACGGCTATTTTCATCTTGTGAGTTGATACAAGCTGCGACTGTCGCTCGTCGGCGTCCTTCCACGTCTTCCATTAACCCAGCCAAAACGTCCTGCGGGCGTCAGTTCAGTCAAACTCCTTACCCATCCGCCTCCCCTCCCTCCCACGAATTAGGACTAATCTTTCTACACGATCTTTGAGGTAAAAAACTCAAGTCAATACATTGCATGTAACAAATTATTCTTATTAGTTGGCTCTGCAGCCCATTAAGTGCCTCGGCCTACCAGGACGACTGCGGACTGTCATCTTACATGACACATTGCGAATATTGAGTGACACGTCGTCACTCTTACCCCCGGTCTCCGTGACCATGTCATCAGAAACATCCAAGCCCATTCCAGGATTCGAACGGTTCACTTCCCTCTAATGATAATTTTACAAGACCTACACGTGTCTCAAAACGTGGCCTATTAATCTATCGCTTCTCTTGGTCAACGTCCTCCCTATCGTTTCGCTTTTCCCCCTAGTCTGATTAGAAATTCCTGTCCAGCCATCTGATTTTCAGCATTCGCCTACAGCACCACATTTCACAGGTTTCTATTATTTTCCTTTCCCCAACTCGTATCGTCCACGTTTCGCACCCATATAAAAATCTAAGCAGAATAGGGGAAAAAAAGAAAAACTTGGAGGACAAAAAATATAACGGAAATAAATTGAATGAATCTACGACTGCACACGAAAACGTTTTTTCAGTTAACCACGTTTGGGACTTCAACAGGTAATGTTACTAAAACAATTTGAGAAAATAATAGTTTGAAAGTATTAAAAATTCAGAAAATTGATTACATTAGTCCTAATAAATAAGAATGAAACTAAAATCATGGATTTTTTTGATTAAAAAATCTAAACTTCAGTTTCGAAATGCAGTCTTTAATTTATTCGATTTAATAATATTTAATCAAATACAACGTTCAGTCTTTTCTTTTTGAGACTTCACAAGACGTCAAATTAATAAATTCATTATATTTACTCCTTGACTCCCTCAGCTTAATCATTTATTCGATTTAAATATGTGGGAAACATGTCAATTGATATACTATATATATATATATATATATATATGTATATAATTAAACATATAAACTCATAACTCATACAAACATATGAGTAAAATTGAAATGACTGGAATGGGCTGGACATGTAGTGAGAGTGGATGAGTCCAGAATTCCAAAAGAAAAAAAGATATATATAATAATTAAATGATAGATTTGAAGGATGACGAAGAAGAGAAAGACCTCGAGAGAAATGAAAAGATATGGTGTAACAAGATTCACGTCTTATTCTGGGGGAAGGGGGGAGATGCGAGGATGGAGAAGAAAGCCGCTTATAGTGAGGCTTTGAGAACAGAAATAGAGGAGGCTAGGGCCCGATTACGGGCTAAATGGGAAGAGGAAGATATGTAAACTTGCATAAAATATATAATTACGTTTCCATCTACCCGACAATAATGATTTTGACTAGTTTATAAGATTTCATACTGGTCACGATAGGCGCCATATATACGTGCATCTTAGCCTGTGAGAGAGATTAAAGTCATGATCAGCCATATAGAATATAGTATTTAAAATAAAAAATGATATGTTTCTCATCCGTACAAATTGTAGGTTTACTGTTACCGGAGATCTGCACGCGTGTGTATGAGAAAATAAATTCCGAGTTCGTCCATCAGCCACCGCACCGCACCACACCACCGCCGCCTCCGCAGCCGCCGCCGCCGAGGGAAACGTTCCGCCTAATTGCGGAAAGGCAAGAGCCATGCTCGGTTTCCGGCGAAAGCTATTAAAATGCAGGCATTCTGTCTCGGCTTATCTGTCGAACTAATCATTCGAGATAAGCCTCGGGCTCGCGTTTATCTGAGCCCCTGAAATTATCCCTCAAAGCAGTGAGCGTCGTCTCCGCCTCCCCCCAACACGACACGAGGCGACGAGACGCGACGCGAGGAAGGAATCGACGACGACAAGACAGCTTAAGAATATTTGCATGTACCGAGCGTCTAGGTGGGGGACAATGAACAACTGCCTGTAAAACATGGCGCTGCTCGCCGATTGTGTTCCACACAAGGTGTGTGTTTTGTGTTCGGGAGCGCGCGGCGCTGCTGGCGGGAGAACAAATGAACAGCCGAAACAATATGAGGAGACGTGAGAAGGGAGAATCTTGTCTCACACATCCTCCTCCACAGCCAGTTACATCTTCAGGCGCAATCAGCGAGGCGTTCACTTCCTTGCCGAGCAGAAAAAAAAATTACTGAAAGATTACCCCATCAGAAAAATACCAAACGTCTTCAACATCAACGAAGAACTGTTTCGTCATTCTCGTATTACATCTTCTCCTTAATTCACACATGAAATCGGATTTTCCCCATCACGTAAAGTGTACGAGAATGCTCAATTTGTTTTGGATAGATACTAGGTAACAAATCCATTACAAAGTCTCTATTTTGCGACTATTTAAAATCGTCAGCCATATTTATCTGGAAATATATAACCCTGGCAAGAAATGGATGATGTATAATATAAATATTGGTTAACGTTACATTAAATTAAATTAATCCGCTTAACATGTCTAATCTATTTCACTACAACTTCAACGTCAGTTATCAAGGTCATTTATTGCATTGGTTTAATTGGTAAGTCGAATTATGGAGATCATTCTAGAGCCTCTAGATCGTTACCTGAAGTTATACTTCTTTAATAATTCCCATTCTGAGAAGTTAAACGACCAATGGGTTAACGCAATATTAAACCTAATTTTAAGTTTAATGTTTTGGATTTGATCGTGTTTTTCCAGGTCCCCAAAGAGTTAATAAAAAGAAACAAAGAGGGATCCTCAACAGCTTTTTGATGCTGTATAAGATAAATTTTGATTACCGCGACATTAAACCTATATTAAATTTTTATGTATTGGATTACAGCGCGTTTTCCGAAAATCTAGGTCCCCAAGAAGTTGTTAAGAAATGAAGGGATGTTCTGCAGCTTTTCGATATTGTATAATATAGCTATGGGTTAGCGAGAAATTAAACCTAAATTAATTTTCATGTTTTAGGCTGTAACGTGTTTCTTTTTAAATTATAGGTCCCCAATAAGTTGTCAAAAAGAAATGACGGGATTCTCTGTACCTTTTCCATGTTGTATAATATAGTTATGGGTGTTCGCGATATAAAACCTTTATTAAATTTTGATGTTTTAAATACAGCTTTTCGATGTTGTATAACATAACCATGGATACAACTATGGATTAACAAGGCATTGAACCTTAATTAACCTTCATTAATTTTTAGAGATTCTAAGTCACCAATAAGTTCTTAATAAGTAATGAAGGGATTCTCTGTAGCGTTTCAATTTTTGCATAATACAGCTATATATATATATATATATGCAGCTATATATATTATAATTATTACAATTGGCGCGCCAACGTGTGGCTCCATAATATTTGAACGTAATAATTAAATAAAACCTCCATTCCCCCTCCCACCCCAAAAAAAAATTGTTACATGGAAAGTATCCATCCGTCAAGGCAATAGATAGTTACGTAATATATATATATATATATAGTCGAATTTGGAAATAACCACACATCCAGTAGCTTTCAGGGTGTTGTATGTATGTATTTATTTATTAAATCTACAAATGGGCAGATGCCTGTTGGCAGATACATAGAACAATAATTAATAGTCTGGTCGTAAAGACCATATCTATCTAATCTATAATTAAATGTACAACTATATTCAATATAAATAAATATAGGTGGAATCATATTATTAGAAGATGAATTTTTAAAAACAGAATAATATTTTTTTCCTGAAAAAAAAAACACACTTTAAATATATTTCACTGTAGTATTTTTTAGAGATTTGAAGAGACAGTGTTGAAGTGTAGCGAAGGAAACCAGATTTATTTACAAGATGTTTCATTTAAACTTTTGTGAACTTATAAATTTTGGTTAAGAAAGATATTTTGACTCACGAGTGATTGTTAAGTTAATGTTTGACTACACTATAAATGTAACGTTGTTTTCCTTATGTGTTGTTGTGGTATTCAATCCTAAGACTGCAATACTCCATGATAGCCTATCTTGCGCAAGCATTTTCATTTACTTATAACAAGCACAACCTACATCCTCCCTAATCTGCATAGCGTATTCCATCCTTTCAGTATGATTATTTTTCCATTTATACATGCAATTTTGATTGATATTAAGCGGACAATGGCAAATAAACGGAAATTTAGTGACGGGTTTCCTGCGCATCGATTGATTCCCAATTTCTGGCGTTGGCGATTCCGTTTCGGACAAAAGAATTGTAAGGCAGCAGTTTCTGTGGGGGATGTTGTTAACAATCTGGAGGAAAGTTGAGGCGAGAGTGGTGTACTCGCTTAGCGCCTCTGTTTTCAATGGGCCGGCGCACAATAATTGAAGAGTCTTTATATTAGGTCACGTCCAGAAGCCGCTGCTCGCACTTGAGTTTCTCCCCATCGCCTCGCCTCTCCTCTCCTCGCCGTCACAATTCAATTACGTGCGCGTGCGTGAAATGACCATGCCGAGTTACGAGGCGCACCAGTTCAGCTTTACGACGTCCTTCCTTCCTCCCTTCCAACCTTCTATCTCAGTTCACCGTCCGCTGCTTTTGTGACCAAACGAAAACTATAAGACAAACGAGCAACACCACTCAAGCTCCAATTCTGCGGGTCCTGTTCTCCTGATCAATGATTTCCTAGCTGAGGAGAGACAGAGAGGTACAGAGAGATAGAGAGAGATACAGAGAGATACAGAGAGATACAGAGAGATACAGAGAGATACAGAGAGATACAGAGAGATACAGAGAGATACAGAGAGATACAGAGAGATACAGAGAGATACAGAGAGATACAGAGAGATACAGAGAGAGATACAGAGAGAGATACAGAGAGAGATACAGAGAGAGATACAGAGAGAGATACAGAGAGATACAGAGAGAGATACAGAGAGAGATACAGAGAGAGATACAGAGAGAGATACAGAGAGAGATACAGAGAGAGATACAGAGAGAGATACAGAGAGAGATACAGAGAGAGATACAGAGAGAGATACAGAGAGAGATACAGAGAGAGATACAGAGAGATACAGAGAGAGAGAGAGATACAGAGAGAGATACAGAGAGAGATACAGAGAGAGATACAGAGAGAGATACAGAGAGATACAGAGAGAGATACAGAGAGAGATACAGAGAGAGAGAGATTGTGAGAGATCGAGAGAGATTGTGAGGGATAGAGAGAGATTGTGAGAGATAGAGAGGTTGTAATAGATAAAAAGATTGTGAGAGATAGAGATAGAGACAGAGACCTATACTATTACATTAATTATTGTTTCCCCTCTTCTTAAAGCACTTATTCATTTCTTACGTACAAATATTATTTGATTATAGCTTACTAAAATGCCGTCATTTACTTAAAAATCTTTTTTACCTGTTGCTGTGGTATTCATTTCCCAAGACTGGTCTGAAGCAAACCTCCACGGTAACCTATGTGTTTATTAAATCTTCACATGCCCGGTGGCAGATACATAGAACCTATCCAAATAATTAATAATATGGTCGCAAAAATCATATTTAACCTATAATTAAATGTATAATTATATTCAATAAAAATAAATAAATGTGGAATCATTAATAGAAGATGTAAATACATTAATATAACTATATTAATTTTGAAAAAAAAACGTAAGAATATAAAAACGAATACCATAGAATACCCATAGGACTCAACTCAGGTAAATCTTTGTACTGATTAAACCACAACACAGGACATGGATCAAATTCACATATAATAATAATGTGTAATTACAGTGGTCCACAGACAGACCCACTCCCTGATTACCCTTCATTTCCGAGCGTTAATAGTTAACTCACCCTGAATAACAACAAGTATTATACATTACATTTCTATAGTTTTCCAACTGTCTTTAAGGTTACGTCAGTAAAGTAGAATATAAAATGGAATGCAAACAAGAGAAAAGTATGTGATTCAGTGTTGTTTTTAAATATAATGATAAATTAATTTTTATGATAATACTGTATACGCTAAGAACTTTTTATGTTCTTTTAAATTTTTCAAAAGATAAACTAAATTCAAAAATCAATTTCCTGACATCAAGTTAAATAAATAAAAAATGCTGTCAAAAACATCAGAAAATAGATTTTAAAAAATTATACTTCATATTTTAACAAAATTGTATGCATTCTATAGTCCTATTGATTTTTTTACTTCTTGCGTCTATTAAACCTGAAGAAATCCACAAAGGTAGATGAAACGTAATATTTTTTATTATTCATGTTGTATTTTGATAATAAAATTGTAAAAAACATTTGACGGTCACAGTTGTTCTTTTTTAAAAATTAACGTAATATTTTTCATTTTTATGTTGTATTTTGATGATAAGGAAATAGGTGACAGTTTTTTTAAAATTTTTGACCAGTAGACGTGTTGAACACAAAAATTTAAAATTTTACGAAGTATGTTCTACTGATAATGAATTGTTTTAAATATGTAAATAGTTAGGGAGTATTATTAATTTAATTATTTAATGAAATTACTTGCTTTAAGATATAATTTTATTTTTTATAAAAACACTTATCTTAAAGGGGGGACATTCACGATATTACAAATACATAAATAAAGAAATAAAGGGGACGATTATTTTTTCATCTCAGGGTTTATTAATTGCGTGCAGAAGAAAATTATTTCATTTAAATGTTTTAAGGGTCGTTAGTTCTTATGTTATCAGAAAAGAATATAATTGAAACTTAATAAGGCGTAATTTTCAATAAACTAAATTATCTGACAATTAAGTTTAATATGTGAGAAATATAGCTAATTCGTCAGCAAAAAAATTAAGTAATATTTAGTTTAAAAATTACAACGTTTCGGTCGTATTTCTGGAGTTATTCAGGACAAATGTTTAAATAGATTAAAATATTAGACAAATTTTGCGTCCAGCGGCAATTTTCGGAAAAAATTAGGACATAAATATGGACGCAAAAAAGTAATTATGTTAATTAATTTTTTGTTGGCAAATTGGCTGCATTTATTTTTATTTATTACACATATAATTTTTATATACGTTGTTATAAAGGATATTGATGTGATAAATGTCACTTTATAATAATTTTAAAACTTTATTTAATAATTAGAGTGTCTCTACAGTGTGTTACGTCTTAGGAAAGAGATTTTCCATGTCGTCTAGCAACATTATTCAAAATAAATAGTTTCTCCGTGGGAAACTTAACCGCCCTTCATTCGCTGAAACATGGCTGTATCCCCGTAAAAAATAAGGAGTTCGGCAAATCGCACAATGTTCTGCCTGGATTATGGTTTAAAGTTTTATGGAAACGCTTAGCATACATATATATACACAAAAAAAATGGAGAAAGAAGAGAAACACGAGGGCAAACGAGATACGGCGAGCGCGACTCTCTCCAGAGTGTTATTCAAGTAACAACTAAAGCCTTAGATCTGAGTTTAGCGTTCGTAGAGCAAAAAGCCTCCCCCTGCCCTCCGCCCCACCAACCCTCAGTCTCGGAAGCCAAGTTTCACCCGTAATCGACCTCTTGTGTCTCATTATTAATACCAATCTCATGAATAGTTATGGCGATGTTGTTCCTCCAAGAGGCGGAATGATATCCCGGTTACTTGCAAATATGGAGTGTTGAAGGATACGGAACAGACGTAACTCACAAATAAATCCAGCACAGATGTTTTATCAAAAGCAGTGTACATTCCGTGACAAATTAAATTACTACAATATTAACTATGGAAGTTGAAGAATTATCTGTGGCTGTTTGTTAGAGATAATCTTTGGAGAACTAGAGACAGACATCGCTTACTTGTGGCAGTTGTAACTAAAAAACATTTAACTAATAAATATAACCCATACAATGCTCATGTTAATATATATATATATATATATATTTACTGCTATAATAATTTTACATTTCTTGTAGCAAATATAGACCTTTAAAAGAAACATACAGCCATAAAAATTAATATTATCTTTTTTATTTTGTCTTCAAACTATCTAATTGTACAATTTTAATTATTTATTGTAAAATTTTATTTGACGTATCACATTTCCCCAACCGAGGAGCAGTGGATAAAATAATAACTTCAAATGCGGAAATGGATAAACGAAAATCCGGGTTATTTTCGTACTAATTATAAGAAAAATATACAACTTAATTACATAAGAAGAAACAAGCAAAAATAAAATTATCATTATTTGGTTAAATAATTAAGCTGTGACAAATTAAATTTATTAACTGTGGAATTTGAAGCAATATCTTTGGCTGGTTGAGAAGAATAATCTTTGGGGAACAAGAGAAGACCGTTTAATCGCGGCAGTTGTAAGCAAAAAAATTATTTTTACTAAATTTGTGTTTTAGTATGTCTACTTCATGTAGGCCAATATTAACCTGTAATTAACTTTTCAAAGTATTGCTTAATGAATAAAGACATTAAAGAAAAATTTTAATTAATAAAAAAAATACATAGATGGCCAAATGTCAACTTAAAAACATTTAATTCCTAAGAAAAAAGACGTATCGCTGGGACCTTTCCGGTTCTTAAATTAAAACGCCGACAGCAATATGATGTTACTTAATTACTTTTGTCGCTGTAGTAACACTAAATTGTCTGTTAACAATTCAAATTAAGGAAATGAAGTGGTCTCGAAAGTAGGAAACGAAACGTCTTATTTCCATGAAAATTATCCTACTTCTGTCTCCGCGCCATTCTTTGTATTTCCTTATAATATTATGGCATATATCTCTCAGTATTATGTTGACATAATACAGAATTCCCGGATGCGCGTTTCAATTTAATGTAAATTATATATTTTTTCCCTAATTTTTCCGTGAAATTGTGCTTTTACATGTAATAAGGGTGCATGCAAAATTAATCCAAAGAATACTAAGAAAATAAGAGTAACTTTCACATTAATTCATAACTAATCTAATTTAATTTCTTCATCTTCTATAAAATCTTTGTGAAAACTTTTTGCAAATCGTAGAGTCGTACGACGGTAAAATGAAGTTGTTTGAATCTTCGCTCTCGGACCATTTAACCCTATATTACCAAGTTAATCGGCTTGAAGTATCAGACTATCCATTGTGAGTTTAATTGCAGGACCCTTATCGTGAGAAGGGGGTAAAGACTGACTTTTCTGCGGGAGAGAGGTTGGCTGCCCTGCGGAAACGGCACGAGGAAGCTGAAGGTGGATTTTAAATGCTGTATTAAAGGTCTTCAATAAGAATACGAACAGTCGGTTGTACGCTTGGGAAAACTGACAATTTCTCATAAATTACGTCACAAATATTAGTAAACCTCATGAAATCGTAAAGGAGAAAATATCAACCAGAATATTTATTCTGTCTAACTGGAATTGTAAACTAATTATTGTTTACCGACCGGCGTTTGACGAAATAGGCTGATGACTCCTGTATGCAATCAGAAACAGTACAAAATGATTTATAAACTATATCTATACTAATAAATAAAATTGTCTTTCTGCATGTTTGTCTCGAATAGGCTCCGAAACGTCTCAAAAAATTTCAAGGACATTTCAGGGACTGAAACAGGAAATATTAACTGAAATTTTCGTACATATTTTCATGTCGATAATTATATTAATATAAAATAAATATTACTTCTACGGGAAGGGTTCTTGGATTGAACTGAATGCAGGCTGCCTATACTCTTGATCTCATAATGTTCCGAAACTGCTCAACGAATTTCAATAAAAATTTCAGGAACTTTAACTTAAATCTGCGTGTATGTTTCGTTCCGATATTTTGCAGAGTTCGGAATATATTCATTTAAATATTTATAAATCCATTGAGTTTCCGCACGAAAGGAGTCGTGAAAAACCAACTGTGAGTTATAAGTTCTATTAGGCGTTCCTATATCCTTCATCCCACTTACTGTGTTATCATAAGCGTAATTTTGACAGCATGAGAAAGAGACACAGGGGGATAGAGTGCGAGCATTCTCACGACATCTATTGTTGCAGCAGCATTCACGTCGTAATCAACCTATTGTTGGCAGAGACCTAACTCCCTAATAAATAATAAACTTCTTTAAATCGTCAATAAGATGTAAATCGTATTTGTCGCTCAAGTAAATTTTAATATATAGTAATTAGTAATTTTAAAAACAAATAAATTAAATACAATTTATCCCAATACTTATAATTGAAGCTTGTACCGAATTGGCTCCGAATCGAGTGATAGCGGGACCTGTTCAAAACCAACTGCGAGTTATAAGGTTTGACCTGAAGCGTTCATTAATAAATTATATCGTACATTTTAATTATTCAACGAATTAAAAATTATCAAAATTGTGTACCTGATGTTTTGTTTCTTAAGGAAAAATAAAATGAACTATTTTCGTTCGAACGAAGTCGCGGGCTTTAGCTAGTCTTTTATAAAATGAACACCTTTGGTAGGCATTAAGGTGGTGGAATGGTAAAAAAAGACTATTGGACACAAAAAAAATTATTTCTGCGGTCATGATAATAAAACTATGTACTTAAGAATTTTAATTTACGGAATTAATGTTGGTTGAGGTACGTAATCCAATATCTCTCTGTCCATTGAATGGGAACCGAGCTTGGAGGAAAATTCCAAGGTGGGATTTTCCCCCCACTTCTCTTTAGTTCGCACCTGCGGCCACGAAAACAACTAAAGGGAGGGAAAAAAACCCTCGATCCGCCATTCTTTGTAGTATAAGAGTTGATTTACGACACGTCCGTCCAATTCCTTCATTTCTTTCAATTTAATAACGAGTCAAATTTATTGGTTAATATTTACGAATGATGTAAAATGGCCGTAATCTTAACAGACAACTGCCAGTACTTATCTACCCAAATGGCAGACCTCGTCAAGTGAATAGGAAGGAAGAAATTGATAAAGTTACCTCAAGCCCTTAAATAACACCACAGACGTCAAAAAAGATCATAGGTATTAGTTAAAGACTCCCAATCGTTTTGAACATTAACAGAAATATTGTGAAATGTTGATCATTTCTGAAATAACTCTACATTTATAATTATTTTCGATGTCATTTAAAGTATATATTTAATAATAACAGAATGCTTGTCAAGTGGTAGCTTATAATTAGTCCTATGTTTCTTTAGTCTAGTCTTCAAGGATCTCTTTGTCTGTCCTATGTCAACTTTAATACAATCATTTGCAATAAATTCTGTATACGACAAAGCGGGTAAATATCTTAGGAAGGAGGAAACTTTTCCATTCTTACCACGGTTTTAGAAGACGGGATAAAAACAAACTGACCAACGTTCACAGCATTTGTAGATTTACAAAACGCGTTTGACAATGAGAACTGGAACACAACACTAAAGATTTTGAAGAGCACAGGAAAAAAAATATGCAGAACGAAGGTTTATATATAAACTCTACAGAAGGCAATCAGCAGTAATTAGAATTTAAAGGCAAGAAAGGAAAGCAGAAATCAAATAAAGGAGTTACACGAGGATGCAGTCCGTTGCCCATGCTCTTCAACGTATATACATAACAGGAAATGAAGAAAGTTAAAAAGAAATATGGAAAAGAAATAAAAACCATAAGGTTTGCCGATGATATTAAGGGAATCAGAAAAACACTTGGGAACCATAATAAATGCCATGAACATGAACCTGGAGGAAGAGTACAAGATGAGGTTTAATAGAGGGGAAACCAAGGTGATGGAGTTTAGTATAGAAAATAGTGGAACAACAATGACTATAACATTGGGAAGGGATAATTTGAATGAATTTAAGGAATTCTGCTACTGGGAAGCGTAATAACTACAGCAGGATAGCGCAGAGAGGGAGCCTTTCGCGAAAAAGAGAAATTTACTTACGTGTAATGTAACTATGAATATTAGGAAATAGATGCTAAAAATGTTCGTGAGGAGTGTTGCGTTATATGAGTTAAAAACGTGGACGTTGAGAGATGTAGAAAATAAAAGTAAATAAGCATTTGAAATGTGGTGCTACAGGAGAATGACATGGGTGGAAAGAATAACTAATGAGGAAGTTGTAAACAATTGTTTTTATTCCTGATCTGTTCCAAACACAAACATCAGGTACAAATTGTCCCAGGCACGACATATCGTGGTTAAGTAATAGAATATAACAGTGGGATAATTATTTTAGTCTACCTACGTATAATTAAAAGAGAATTATTACTATATGCAGGCTAGCAGATGAATATTTGTAAGTCTTTTAGTGGTAAAATGGCTTCAAAAATTATTCTATGTCTTTAGGTTTTCTGTACTTTTACATAATACTGACTCAGAGTTACTTTTATGTTATTTTCTCAAAAGTTCTTTTGTTGAATACAGTGCATTAAAAATTCACCGTCAACCACATTTTCAGCTGACGTCACTACAAAAGTTTCGACGTCAAGGATTTTTACATCTTTCCATATAAAGTTATGATCATTAAAAGGAATATGTTTAGTAATAACAAATTGTTAAAAAGTTTAAAGAATAGTAAAGATTGCTTATTTCGTTTATAGTCACCACAGATCAATACTTAATTTATTTTCAACGCGTGCTATTAATTATCTTGATATTTGGAAAGAGCCTCTTTGAACACCGGACAGACGACTTCAAAGGCTTTCGCCCGTGAAGAAACGGCAGAGGTAGAGGAAGAGGCGGGGGCGGCGCAATCCGGTGCCTCACTTAGCCCGACTGTATTACTCTAGCAAACATTAAACATGCATGCAGCTCCCGGCCTCCACAAAGCAGGCCTGGGACTGAATTATTCTGGCCGCCCGTAACTCTTACGTGTGCAGCAAGTTAAAGCAGGCTCCGCTTATTGCAGCAGCTCACCTGCTCCTGCGTCCCTGGCTGCTTGCCCGAATTCATATCGGTACAGTCATCTGCTTTTACCTACCACCTCCCCCTCCCCTCCCCCAGTCATGAATTCAGAGCAGTAATTTGTTTCCGTCATTATTTCCCCCTCTATGAAAATAATTAGTCCTTCTAAGGCAAATGGACAAGACATTCAGACGTCAAAACCACGGCTGCCACCATGTGACCTGCAGATTAGGCAACCGCGCAATACAGATCTCACAAGTATACCAAATAATTTTTACTTTAAAATCTATAATATATAAAAAGACGGCCAATTAGTCAGTTCAAAATTGAGTTAAAGTGAGAAAATAAAACTATAAGGAAATTATAGATGATAAATGGTAAGAAATTAATTTATTTTTGTAGGATAAAGCCATTACTAATTTTTTTTAAGGTTTTACCGGTGTATCTGTTGCATAAATATTTTTTGTGTTTCCACCCATGTCAAGCAAAGACTAACTACGTTTCTATGACAGTGCGTTCGGTTATCAAAACGTTGTTTAGTCTCTCTTTATGTCTGCGCCTGTATTTCTATGCCTCTCTCTGCCACTAGGTTTTTCTTCGTCTATTTATCTCCTCTGCCTCGGTTTTTCTTTCTCCCTCTCTCTATATCTCAATTTTTCCTGGTCAAAACGTTGCTTAGTCTCTCTATATGACTGTCTGTCTTTCTATGTCTCTCCCTCTCTTCCTCTCGATTTTTCTTTGTCTCTCTCTACCTCTCGATTTTTCTTTCTCTCTCACTCCCTACCTCTCGATTTTTCTTTGTCTCTCTCTCTACCTCTCGATTTTCTCTCTCTCTCTACCTCTCGATTTTCTCTCTCTCTCTACCTCTCGATTTTCTCTCTCTCCCCCTCTCCCTGTCTTTCACTCTCTTTTTATCTTTTTATTTCTCTGTCACTCACTACCTGTCTGTGTGTGTGTGTCTGTCTCCCTCTGCCTACCTTAGTAATTCCTTAACGCAACAATTGCATCTGATAAAGACATTTTCTTACAGACTATTTACATTGTCTTATTCCTCTAATTTTTGTATGTATTAAAAATATACTCTACATTATAATTTCATATCATTTAATTAAAAATAAAAAGTATGAATGTTTCCAGAATAATTTTCAAACGTATTTTTTTAAGGGATGAATGAGAATTCTTTGGTGGATTTGATTTAATGTTTTGTTGATCTTTCATAAATTCCAGTGTCTTGCGTATTTTCATTAATTATTCTGGATACAATTGAAGAGACTTTGCGCTAAAGAAACAGTCGACTTAGGGGATTCCCTTCCTCCTCCTCCTCCTGCTCTCTTCCTCGCTCGTTGAGGGACGCGTCAAGCTACATTTTGCTCCCCCTCCAACAGCTCTGGAAGCCATCACCACGTCCGTGTAATTAATAAAGTTGAATTAATTAATCTAAAGAGACGACGTTGGTGTTATGACGAGACATAACTCAATATACATCTGCAACTTTGTTATTTATAACTTCATTTCCCTTAAATTTTACTTAATGACAGAAACTCCTCCTCCTCTTCCAGTGAAGTGGCAAAGGGGCCGTCGTCTTCTTCTTCTTCGTTCGCGCACTGCTTTACCAGAAATTGCTTTCCTCCGCGGTCGTAAATCAAGCAGAAAACGGCTGCCCGTAGTCATGCGCCGGGTCGGGACGAGGACTTCAATCCATTCATTGCACATATTACTCCTCCCAAGTTACACGTCATTTTTCATCTTTCCCTGCATACAGTTAGCCCATAAAAAAGCACTAAGTTTATTTGGATTCTTACGGTTCACAATTTAACAGACTTATTTTCCTGTTATTTTTAACCAATGTCTACGATTTAATGAAAGGATCAACACTATTTCCCAGATCGTAAAAAAATAATAAATATTTTATTATCAATAGAACGTCATAAAAAGTTAATTAATTTCATAATGAATGTTTTTCTTTTATATTAGACACCTATATTGCCCTTTTTCTCCAAAAAAATAATGCATTGAACTACTTTAGCTGCCAATTTAAACAATTATTTCGTTCTCTCAGAAAGTCTTAAGGAATCTAACGGTCTATTAAAAGTGGTAATAATATATATTTTCCATAATTATCTTCTCTTCTAGAAATTTATTCTGGCCTCCGCCATTTCACTATTACAGTGACACTCATCCTTCCGCCTTCTAAATTGCTTAACCTGACCACTTCAATGCGTCTATAAGTAAGTTCTTACGGGTAATATAAGTGTGATTATTAGGAAACCCTTGCTAAAAATGTTCATAATGGTGTGTGGTGTTACTTGGGTGCGAACAATATGGAGGACGTTGACCAAGAGAAGGAATCGAATAACAGGCCACGTTTTAAGACACGAGTATCTTGTAAAATTAGCATTAGAGGGAAGTGTGTGTGCTAATAACAAAAGAGGGAGGGCAAGAATAGAATACGCTAAGCGTAATATGAGATTATGTAATATGTGGTAATAATTTTTTGAAATGAAAAGGCTTGCGCAATATAGGTTATCATGGAGGGCTTCATCAGACCAGTGTAAGCACTGAATATCACAACAAAATTTAAAATAACAGCATTATCAAATTTAAATGTGTGAATTTATTTTTCTTTCTATTTTTACGGGTCTTTAATTATGTTATTTTAAGATGTTAATTGTTCCGAAATATTTTTCTATCTTAAATGTATTAAGGGTTAATAATTTCTTAACAATTGGTAACTTTTATTGTAACATTTAAAGAGATGTTGAATATTTTTGATGTTACTTTAAAATTTTTATACAAGTGTACCCTTTCCTACTCGTTGCAATAAAATAATACAGAAGTATTACCTCTTACATATATTTTTCTTTTGAAACGCTACTAAATTTTTGTTTTGAACTGTTATGTTTTTTGTTCTTTAGACAACTTACGACAGAAATAAGTGTTTTCCATTTGGTCCTATTTTATTTTTAAACTAAAAAATGTATAATTACTCACATAAATGAATTTCATGTGTCTTAGAAAAAACTGATGTACTTGATTATTAAAAATTAAAAGTAGGAAAAAATTAAATATAAATTAAAAATGACAAATAACTTTTAAAAATATGAAACTAAGAAATAAACCAAAAGTAATTAATTAAAATTCTTAGAATATACATTTCTTGTCATATTCCTCTCTTTTGATTATTACTCTGTAATTTTCAGTAATCCGACGTTTATGAAACAATTATTAATTAGTTTCTAGTACAGACTTTTGATTTCTAGGTTAATATTTTTTTTATTTTGGCGTATGCGTAGACCGTTGTTGTATTTTCAGTACCAGGGTCCACCACCATTCACTTATTTCTTTTTTCTCTCTCTTTATATAAATCTTTTATCTTACATATTTTCGATGTCATTATATACAATATAAAATAAAGAATAGGAAAATAAAGTGTTGTATGTAATGGGTAATAAAAACTCCTTTACGGTCACTCGTTTACACTGTTATTATATTTTAAAAAAGAGGTTGCTATACTGCCATATTAATCCTTGTACTTGTACAGTATTGTATAATATCCTTATTTTTAGTACAAAGTACGTTGTTAATATATAAAATATTTGTGTTTTTTTATACACGTCGTCCGTTACAAATTAGTGACCGTAAAGGAGTTTTTGTTACCTATTTATATCAACATTTAAACGGCCAAAGAGCGCAATGTAAAGTATAGTATATAATGAAGGTAGGCTAATTCATTTAATTAACCTACTTTGGTAGATGGGTAAGACTAGTCATGCCTTCATTGATTATGTATATTGTTTTGTAAGGTAAATGGCAGGAAGCGTGTAGGAGAGGGAAGCAGAGAGGCACGTGCACACATTCCCAGAAGCCATACTGTCACAAACAGGTCCGCGGTCCCAGTGTTGTGGTCTGCTCCAACCACAACACTCAAAAGTCCCGCATAAGGGAGTAAATTCCTGCGTCAACAGCCATAAGCCAGATCACTACATGACGTGTCAGTCAGAAAATACTATTACACACACACACATATACTAAAATACCGGAAGAACACAACTCGCCTCCCTTCGTGGCCCGTCACAAAAATGTATTCATTAACCACCTGTCTGCAAGTAAAATGTTCCACGACAGTTTCGATACACTAAACCATGCCAACATTTTCAGCAACCATTTCCTGATATCCACATTTATATCACCCGTAAGTAATTTCGTTGCTATCCGATCCTGTTTTGAACCTCCTTGTTGGTGATTCTATCCACCCATCTCATCCTCCTGGTAGCACCACATTTCAAAGGCTTCTATTCTTTTTCTTTCCGCAACTCTTATCGTCGACGTTTCGCACCCATATAACGTCACACTCCATACGAACATTTTTAGCAACGATTTCCTAATATTAACACGTATATTAACCGTAACTAAAATTCCTCTTCTTCGCAAAAGTCTTCCTCGTCTGTGCTATCCTACTCTAGTTATTACTCTTCCCAAGTAGCAGGATTCCATAATTTCCTTCAAAATATCCCTTCCCAATCTATCAGCCTTTGTTATTCCTCAGTTTCCCTTACTACACTCCATTACCTTGGTTTTCCCTTCTATTAATCCTCATATTGAACTCTTACGTTCATGCCATTTGTTATGGTTTCCAAGTCTTCTTCTGGTTTCCCCATATGCTACAATTTCTTTCATATACTGCTTAAAATTAGACTCAGCCAAAAGTCATGACAGTATCATTGGCAAAGCGTGGGGTATATATACAAATAAGAGATTCAAAAAGTCACATTACACACATCTATCTGCCTTTGTTATAAAGACTATTTTACAAAATCTTCGGCAAAGCGTAGGGTTTTTTATTTCTTCTCCTTGCAGTGTGATTCCTTTTCAATATTCCGTTTTACCTTTCTTAATCGCCTGGTCTATATGTAATTTACATAGCATGGGGGACAGACTACATTATTGTCTTATTCCTTTCTTGATCTTCAGTTCTAGTTACTGCTTACTGCTTCCTGGAGAGATCTTTCTCGATATTTTATTACTGTTCTCTTAAAGGTTTCTTAGTAGTGTGTTCCAGTCCACATTATTAAACGCTTTTCCTCAATATGCAAATGCCATGAACCTAGACTGGTTTGCTCTTTTCCTGTCTTCTAAAATTAGACCCAAAGGCAATATTGAATATTGCTTCTCTTGCCTCTATATTCTTCCTAAAACCATACTGATCTTCCGCTAACTTGCATTATATTTGTCATTCCATCCTCCTATATACTATTTTCGTCAATATTTTGGATGCACAAGGTACTGAACTAATTGTCCTATTCTGTTCGCATCTATTTATTTTAAATAAGGAAGTTAATTTTTAGAATTATGGATATTGTTTTTAATCCCATAAATTTTGTGGTTTATTAAATAGTCCTGTTTGTTGCATCTTACGGTTACCATCTTTCCTCATATGACTTCAGTCTGGCTTAAATAATAACAAGGACCAAAGCGGTTGGTCGAAACTACAATGGATTTCGCAAATTCTTTGTTCGAAATTTTTTTATTTATATTGTCTGTCACACGGACCGTCAATTATTATGTTATTTAATTTGTATAGAGGCGTTACTTGTATATACGTGAAACCAGAATATGACGAGACATGTACATTCTCAAAATTTTAATTCAATATATTTGGTTTATTATTTCTTACTTTCCCATTTTAATCAGTTTTATTAGGGTGTCAGACTTTTTACGAGGACTGACGCTCAGTCACTTTTTTTTAAATAAGGTGCTCAAATCGTGACGTCACAGTGTTTGAGTGGTTTTCAGTATAAATATATGTTAGGGAAAATGGAAGTGAAACATAAGATAAAGCCGGTAATATTTTAAAAAAATATGGCGTTTAAATCCTGACGTCACAGTGTTTGAGTGGTTTTAAATATAAATATTTAATCGGGAAAATGGAAGTGAAACTTAAGATGAATCCGGTAAATTGATTAAATTCATCTGAATGCAAGTTAACGGAGAAGAATCACTCATAAAAGAGTAATGGAGGAGGTGATATCATCGCCGTTTACAGATAGGCTACATTTCGTATTCGCCACACTGAGATAAGGATCCTCCTATAACGACGTATGCGATCTGATGGGAGATGATATGGATTTTCGCTTTTATTAAAGAGAATTGGATGGATACGTGCACGACTTGACGATTCCGCCGCCGCCGCTGCTGCTGCTGCTGAGGGAGAAGGATGACTTGGCGAAGGTAATAATAATTGGCGGAAGGCGGCGGGCGCAGATGGAGAGAGCGCGTCCGTACCCGGCTCACGTAGCTTCCAAGGGCTGGATGGGGGCGGAGGCGGCGGGGGCGGGGGCGTCACACAATCAAGGGCCCGAGCACGCTTCAATCAAGGCCACAAAAACTTGCTGCACCGCATTGTCATATTCCCCCCAAAGGAAATAACTAAAATACAAATACGGGAATTATTAGAGCAAACGTTTTAGGAGTGGTACACCTGGATATTCATCACATCTAATACGTCACTGGATGACGTAAGAAATGTGGTAGTTGCATTACTCTTAGCCATTCATACAAGAATCGACAAATATAGCTTGAAATGATAACTATCTGTAATCAGAATAAATAGGTTCTTCACTCAGTCATTGTGAACCACATTAAGTACTAGACGGGTGCCCGGCGAATCCCTGGAATTCATTTATATTAAGCCACTACAGTATTTAATTCGACAGGTAGTTATGATTCACAGGAAGACTGGATGGGACCAGCACCTGACCCCGTGTATGCCACAAGAGGCTTTACGGGGCGAACGCGCGTAGATTGGTGTACAGAGCCGCGAGGGTCTCCTCACCGAAGGTGCTCACGCGACTGTTGAAATCCGGCCGAGTGGAGTTAGCCAAGGATTGCTCCGAGACACTTCTCCACCCGGTCGGCTCGCGAGTTGCGGATATTTAATTGCTCAAGTTGCGTACGGCTCCCACACCCGAGTTTTTGACCTGTTGGAAATGCACTCCGCCCGCAACGACGAGAGTGACGCTGCCTTACCCAAGGGCTGGTGGCTTTAATTGCCGGGCCTGGTCCGCCCCCTACTCTTGGGTTACACATAACCAGGACACCGACTTGCTAGCAGCGCCACCGTGGGTTTGTGATCGCATACCACTGCCCGACCCAATTGTGAGCAGGGTTGCCGCCCGGTAGAGCGACAGCTGGGCTATAGCTCACCCCTGCCTGAAGGCTCAGGTCAGCCCCGTGTCGCACTTTAAGCCAACCCGGAAGGCCTCTTTCCCCGACAAGGGCCCAGACGCAAAACCCCGGTGGGGGCGAGTTCCCCCTACAGTTGGCAAGGGTTAAAATCTTACGGTAGCGCTGACACTTCTAGTCAAGCGTAGCCTTTTTCCCTGATACAGTCAACACGTGATTAAACGAGCCGGCCATATATTTTCAACATTTACCTTTCCACGTTCCCATAATTTACGACAGTTACAACCATCGCCGTGATGACTCAGTATCTTAACCGAGTCAATAAATCTCCTGGTACCTTAAATATTGCTACTTGAGGGTGACCCTCAAATGAGGGTATCTCAAGAAACCGGCACCAGATCGGAAAAAGAAAAATTAAAAGGTTTATATTCTTACAAATGCTACTTAATGACACCATAAATGTCCACCCACCCTCACTCCCGAGGGGTGCAGTAGAAAGTTATGTCAACATTTTCAATGGGAAACCAACGTAGGAGGGTAAATAAAGGTAGGTAAAGTTTGACTGGGGCCCCCGGACTGTAGTTTAAGGATCCTACCCGGTGATTCGCCTAAAAGAGATGCATGGGACAACCCTACATAAGATAGATCGGGCTACAGGATCCTAATATTCTCACTTCCTTTCAATGATGGCAGATGAGTTTCCTGTCAGGCCGCAGAATTCCCTTCTCCGTTGAAGGAGGCATTTGGCCACAACTCTTTCCGTATGCCCAAGGTTTTTGAGCCCTGTACATGCACCTCCTAAAATAGACGAAAGAGCCTCGGCATGTGAGAATCTTGAAAAAAAAAACTACAGAGTACGAGGCATTCGAAACGCTGTCAGGTTAGTCCCGCAGTCAATCTGAGGAGAAATTTCTGCGAGAGAAAACTCCCACAGGCATCGGTAACTTAAATAAGCACTTAAATGGAGAAAACAAATTATCGAAGTAATTGTAAAGTGTACGTGGTATATATATATGTTTCTTTTGCTTATTTTCACATCAACCCACGTGGTTATTCGTGGTTATATATACAGATAAATTAACTTAAACTGTTATTTATAAGAAGACGATACTTGAACCATATCCTCGGTCTCATTACCGTCAAATAATGTTTAGTATATATTGTAAAAAATAAAATTGAGTGAGCGCTAAGATAATTAAATGTGCCGATTCGAGGACACGACCTGATGAGATTCGTAAAGGTATAAAAAATAGAATATATAGGCCATTTAGAGAGGATATCAGACAACTGAACATCTAATAAAATGCTGAAAGGGAGTTTATTTTATCAGGAGAGAGAAGGGAAGACCAAAATAGAGGTGGTTGGACGACGTGACTACAAACCTTTCTGCAATGAGTGTTAGAGGTCGGAAGAGGAAGGGTTTTTGATGGATCAAGATGGAGAGGCATTATCAAAGAGGCCAAAAACCACCCCAGGTTGTAGCGCCAGGAAAGAAGAAAAGTCTGGGTCTGATCTTCACATAACGTGCCTCAATAATTCGCGTATATTTATTAACCATCCTTCTGGCCATACTCTGCATCCCAGTCAAGGTCGACTGCGGTCTGTCATCTTACTCCTAATTTGGAGTGACACGTGGTCAGCGTTTAGATTCTCCAGCAGTCTTAATCCCGATCTCGGTGACCATACCCTCACAAAAATACAAGCCCGTGGCGGAATTGAACCCGGAACTTTTTGTTGTAAGGCGCTGACACAGACTCAAGCTAGCCACGACACCACAGTCCGCTTATTACCATGTTAGTTGAATGGTTAAGAATTATTTTACGCTTAACAACTACTTAGTCATCTCGTTTGACAGGCTACGTTAGGGAATAAACTATCCTGCTGCTAACTCTGTATGATTCTTTTGGCAATAAATTCAAAATTATAATGTAAAGTATTACTGAATTTATTTTCATGTGTAACTGATTAATTTAATTCAAACTAAAGTAGTTTAGTATGTCCATATCAGTCTTGTGATCATTAAATAAGGCACATTAAAAATATTACAGTAAAAGTTACGTCACTAGTTAATAAATACAATGAATTCAATGGAGTCAGTAAACTTACTCTGTTTATAAGGATATAATGGGGAAAGTAGATATCAACACAAAAATACAGTAACCAAAAATTAATCACAATTTCCAAACGTGACCATAATTTTAAACATTATTTGGCCAAAAATTGTACGTTCCTCTATATTGAAACGATGTTAGGTTAAAAAATAAATTCTATATATGTATGGATGTGAGGAAGGATTTCGGTGATCTGTGGCCTTTGACCCTTGCATGTGAACTTGAAATCGATAAACAAAACGGACAGACTGACTGGCTCAGATCCCTTGGGCGAAACTCAGAGTCCTTTGAAGATTGATTTCCTCCGCAGGGAAGTGTCCGTAAAAACTAGAGAACCAGGAGCTCTGTATTAAATCAAAGTGTTAGTTCTGGAAAAAGTTTGAGACGCTTCTCCATGCTTAACTTTAATACAGTAAATATGAGTTATAATATCATTGCACGTTAGTTTCCTAAATTAACGAATTTGACGATTTTCACTTTATATATACATTATTTACCATGTTTTATATTAAAAATACTATTAAGAATAAAGTAGATATATTATCCAATTTAATATTATAAATGTAAAAAAAATATGGTCAAAAGTCAAAAATGAAATTTTATTTGAATACGTTTCGTGGCCCACATTTAAGGACCTCCTCAATTCTTTTATTACAGCATTTTCA
Source organism: Eucriotettix oculatus (assembly GCA_034510155.1). Lineage (NCBI taxonomy): Eukaryota > Metazoa > Arthropoda > Insecta > Orthoptera > Tetrigidae > Eucriotettix > Eucriotettix oculatus. The sequence continues at coordinate 102,426,113 of CM067378.1, forward strand.
AAATTCCATGCTCCTGATGTTGCAACAACATGAAATTCTGCGATCTTCAAATAAAAGAAACTGAGGAAGTCGAAACGTGTTCAAATTAAATTATTCCGTTTTTGAATTTTGACCATTTTTTGTGTTTTATTTATAATAATAGGAACAATTAAAAAGATTCCTCTGCTTAACATTTAATTATCCAGTCAATACTTTATACATTTTCTTTTATTTAGTTTTTTATTTTAAGATTTGTAATTAATTATGTACCTTATTTTGTTCGTTATTTATAATGTATGACGTATCCTATTTCCTCAATCGAGAACTAATTGAAACAATAATAAATCTAAATTAAGATTATTATTACAAAATTTGGTATAGTTAATTGAAATTTTTTTAAGTGGGAAAAACTTTTGTAATATTAAAAAAATAGTTTTGGAAAGAGAAAACAATTCCAAAATATAAAAGGATACCGTATACAAATATTCCTGTACTGGTTGGGGTAGCCAGGGTATTTATTAATATTATCCCGGTACATTATTTAAAGAGTGGATAAATGAGAATTGATCTAGTCTAGAATACTGTTTTTTAGTAATTATAATTTTGTATCAACTGACCTCAAGACTCTCTCCTGTTGGGGTACGACAGAATGACTGAAGGTAACACATGGAAGGGTCAAGTCATTTAGAAATCTCGCTTGTTAGGGGCTGTGCCACTCTGCCAGGTGGTCTCATGGGAATTTTTCTTCCTTGCCTAATACTGCATATTTTAGTTGTGTGTGGCTTAAATATATCTCAAACCTTGATAAGTTGAGAAAAACATACAAAGTAATAATAATTTAATTTTTAATAAATTCTTACATTACTAAAATGTTTAAAAGTGAATAGAAAAATATTTAAATTTCTCTGTTTAAATTACCTCCCCCAATCCCAAAAAAGATCCTTTATTCATGCTTACACAATATTGGAAGGTAAATGCTTACGAATATAAGCTGCTGTATTTGAAGAGATATATATTAAAATATTTTTGGTTCCTTTTTACTGGGTAGGAAAAATTCTTTTTGTATATCCTGGTACTGTGGTTGGTAGATTGCTTAGGTGAAAATCCCATAAACTGTAACTATTGTTTACTATTAAACATTACAATTTTTGATAACCATACTTTATTTAATAGAGACGTAGAAGAGGTATTGAAATAATTTTTACTGAAATCCTATCCGTGTAAACAGTGTGAGGATTCAAGTTTTTACGTATTTATCAAATAATGTTTCTAGCACACACATTGAAAAATAGTATAAATTTCGTTAAACGGTTACCTCTGTCTTTCAACTTTTAATTGTAAAATTATATTTGACGTATTCTATTTCCCCTAGTAAGGGTTAATGGACTAAATAATGAATCTAAATCTGTCAGCGGAAAAATTCACAACACATAAATGGTAATAATGTTTTTGTATCATATATATATATATTATAATATTATTATCATGGTAATAATGATTGTATCATATATATAATTAATATTATCATGGTAATATTATTATTGTATCATATATATATATATATATAAATTATAATATAATAATATCATTTAAGGGGCTATGCTTATTTTCCCCCTAACAGATTTAGATTGGTTATTCAATCCATTAGTCATTATTATATATTATATATAGTATATAATAATGTATAATATAATAGCATTATCATCATTTTATGGATTGTAGTTATTTTCCCCCAATAGATTTAGTTTATTATTCAATCCATTAGTCCTCGGTCGGAGAAGTAGGACATATGATATATATAAGAGCAATAAAGATACATTATGCAACTGAATTGCTTTCTGTAATGTCTTGTAATGTAAGCCCAACATAAATTTACTACACTAACAGATTATCGATGACCTAGAAGATCGACAGCAACTGACAATGAAGTTAATAAAATTTTAGGGATAAGCTACTACTTTTTTGCCCCCTGAATATAATATAAATATTTGTGACAAACATAATTATCATGATAAGAAATATTTTGGGACCACTTTCAGACATTATTATTAACAATTTCTGAAAAAGGAAAAAAAACGTTTAACGACAAATGTGGCAGTGAAACATTTGTGGCGGGAAGACTGTATATGTGTTTTTTAGTTTATAAATATAGTGTATTGAAATTTGACTCTTGATGATTGATAATTAGAATAATAATCTGAGGAAGGTACAAATGAGTACCGGAACGTTGTTTCTTTTTCCTCTTCAGGAAATTGTTAAAAATCTGAAAGTTTGAAACTGGGTCAGGAAAATTTTTCTCATTATTACACAAAATCAGACGATAAAAATACAACCTTATAACAAGTTTCTGGTAGAACAAAAACATTGTAGTCAATGTATTCACGACCATAGTAACAGTCTAACTGGAGAGTTCCATGAGCAACCATTTTCCTGCTCACGCAAAAATTTCAAATGAATTGCATATTATTCTTCCAATTTCACGCGTTGACGAACTCTTCAACAGCTCAGATTAAACTCCTGAACTGTTTCAATATTACATGGTTTTACCGGGGAGGGGGGGAGGGGAGGGGGGAGAGTTAGCATCCGACAACGAAAGAAGGGTACATATTAAATCACCACCGTCAAAGCCTCACCTCGGAACCTCAATCGCTGCTGAAATATGGAAAATTGCAGGATTTAATAGTGTGTGTGTGAATCAATCCATATTACAGACACGTAGAGATCGTTTAACAGTTTATAAAACATGAAAATATATCACGTATTATTATTAGGTGATCCTTTTTAAGAAATAGATGAAATGCACTTCCATTTTAAGCACGGAGCTCACTTAATATATATAAATGCTGAGTAAAGGTCGTTAATAGAACATCTGAATCCTTCAATACACGGAAAGGCCTGAGAGACAAGGAAACGCCCTATCATGTTTACTTTTCAACATAGCCATAGAAAAAGTTTTTAAGAGAAGCAGAACTAGAGATTAGAGGACCAATACAAATTCTACCATTCGCTGATGTAGTGCCAATAGGAAGACAGGAGAAATTAATAGGAAATGCGAGTGTGAAGCTAGAATCTGCAGCAACTAAATTAGACCTAAAAATTAACTACAATAAAACAAAATACACGGGAACCTCCAGTAATGGAAATATTTCCATGAATGATATTAACAAAGGAAAAGTTAATAAATTGAAGTCCTCAGGAGCAATACTCACTAGTGACAACATAGAAATTAACCACAGAATAAGCCGAGGATACAAAAGTTACTATAGTCTAAAAGAGTAATGTCAAAAAGGATAAAAAGACAGATAAAAATGTATGCAAGCTTAATAAGGCCTGTAGTCTTATATGGATGTGAGACTTGGACACTCACAAAAAAAAATTGATAAAGAAAAATTAAAAGTAATCGAAGAATACGATCCTGAGAAATATTTAGAGTCAAAGCTGTGTTAATGGAACATGGAGAATAAAATACAATCATGAGTTATACAACCTATACAAAAATCTTAACATAATCCAAACCTTGAAAATATGTAGACCTAAATGGTTAGGGGACCTGAGATGGATGGAGAATAACAACTCATGCAAATAAAATAACCTTCAGTCAGCCAGATGGAAGTAGTAGAAAAGGTTAGGCCCAAGCGAAGATGGATAGATGGGGTCTTGAAGGACCTAAAATCCCTGAAAATTAATAATGGTGGATGGAAGCACGAAATAGAAACAGATGGAAGACTATCATTAAGGATGCTCAGGCTCGCGAAGGTCTATAACACCGATCCAGAAGAAGAAGTGATACATTTTAAGAAATAGATGAAATACACTTCCATTAAGAACTGGTTCAAGGGGATAGATAGGTATACACGCCCGCGGTACATACTAAATTACGTCACAGCAGACATCGGAACACAGTTCTATTACTTTCCTTGTATCCCTTAAAATTCATCCCTTCACTGTCCTCCATCATGTTCTCCCTTCCACAAATTCTGTTCACGTCTTCCTGATTTGTGACTGAATCTGCCCGTCTAAAATTAAGCGGCACCTTTTAAAAGGCTTCTGTTCTCATTTTATTTTCTGCACTGAGTCATTCACTCATTGATATTATATTTTTAGGAAATATTCAATACTAGCTGGCGTTTCCCGGGAATTTATTTATATTATTCCGTCCCGATACATTACTTGACTCTAGGTCAACACACAACTAAACCGACTTCGAAAACGTCACAATGTGAAGCTCAACTCCCAGTATCTCGAGAGTCCAAAATACCCCCGGTACAGTAGCAGGGATAAATATATTTTCAGTATTCTAAGAGAATAAAAATTTCCCCTCCGCCTTTAATGGTTAAATTTGCACTTAAATCGCATAATAAAGGTCATAATTTAACACAGCGACTCGCAATACACCATTTTATTTTCATATTAACCATTACTTAATTTTAAAATTTACCTGACGCGAGAACTAAACTCAATTTATCAATTTATGTATACATCATATCGACGACCCAAAGAAGCTAATTTTTTCTCAGCCTTCTGCAACAATAGATAGTAAGTTGGATAAATGATATAGGACTTATAACTCGCAGTTGGTTTACACGCCGCGGTGGTCATATTATATTAATACCTTCTGAAACATATCGAAATTAAATATGCACGAATATTTAAACTAAATATCCTCCTTTTAAACCTCCAAATTTTCATTGCAATCCGTTGAGCCGTTTCGGAGCCTATTCGATACAAACATACGGACAGACAATTTAATTTTATTTCTTGTTATAGATAATGTAAAATAATTTTTTTAAAAAGAAATATAACATTTTCTGTGATAACTGATTATTTGAAACATTGAAAGTTTAAATGTAAAGCTAAGGTGAAGTGAATGTGTTACGCTAATATATTTGTAGTCTCTCTCTTTTCTTTCTGTCAAGGGGTATAGACATTTTAAAGGACAAGGGTTGAGTTTAGATTATAAGTGTATAAGTATTTATGTAAATTTATTAATAATGGTAGCATCGACTGCCTGGTCATTAGCGGACCCAGTGACAATTATCTACATATTATAAAATTATTTATTTACAATTATAAATTTCCGTTAATATCCATTTTTATGTTCGTTAACCACTAAATTATTAATATTCATTACATTTAATTTTTAAATTTAAAAACACAAAAATTAAAGTCCTTACAAAACTTAATAATGCCTTTTTTGATATTCATGGGAGCACGAGATGGATTCTTAATTTTTGCTTTGTAGGTAGTCTGTGTTGGTAGTATTTTGGGGCATTGACTGATGATGACGTGGTCTATATTTAGGGCAGTATTACACATGTTTGTGGGATGGATCTATCCAGTAGTTAAGTTTTGGCATAATTTGCAATGTCTAGTTCTTATTGCGGTAATGGCTGCAAACCTGTTCCTTTCTTCCAAAATCTATGTTGTTACTAGTAATTTTTATTTTTTATCGTCCACCACCGGACTTACACCCAAAATTAACATGTCTGTGAATTTTTCATTTATGCTTATCAAAATGATCAATGATTGTAATATTTATCTTGGATGGATCGAAAATGATTTCTCTTCTCTGAAAGGTATACTTATTGTTAGTGTCTAATTTTTTTTCGTCGGCTAATTTTCGTTAAAAGTTCATAAAAGTTCATTTATGCTTATCAAAATGATCAATGACTGTAATATTTTTCTTGGATGGATCAAAAATGATTTCTCTTCTCTGAAAGGTATACTTATTGTTAGTGTCTAATTTTTTTTAGTCGGCTAATTTTCGTTAAAAGTTTATCATATATGGTTCATCAGTAAAAGGGTCATTATATGTAAGTAATTTAAGGGATGGTGTGACATATGTCGCGAGGGAAGTTCCTTTAGCAGTTGTTTGTAAGCTATCTTATAACGAACTGTGAAACAACAGGAAGGATGTCCTTTGTTGTGTCGGCCTTAAAGACGAGAAGATCCTCCACTCTCCCAAGTTTTGCACACATCCCCCGCCCCCGGATGCTCCATCTTTCAGCAGCAGCAAGCCTTTGTCATTATCAACGCAATGTACGTGGCCGCTTTAATTTCTTTTTTGCCTCGTCCTGTGCGGCCATAAATACGGGAGGAGCATATTTATCAGCAGAGCAGGGGTCGAGCTGTAAAGCAGTTTCGCTAATTTGTGTGCGTACTTTATCGCACTGTGGAGACGGGTAATTCATACGTAACAAATTCGACAACTTTATTAGCGACGATACCGGCGCATATGGTATCAGTTAAATCAGCCATGTATCCACATCCTGGGGTACCTCAAATTATGAGCAATGTTTTTTTTTTGCGTGCCACCAAATGGCTGCCGCGGTCATAAAATGCGTCAAACGGCAATTAATAACACATAAATGATGGGGATTGTGGAACAGGTCTATTACTAACCCAGAAACTATTTGTATCACGATTCTGATTAATGGACATTTCTAGGGACACATTAACATTTAATATAAACTGTCTATTTCATAATCACTCACTAAGCTTCTCAGACACATTCACAAAGCAAATATCAACTTCAATTAGTTACTTTGTCTGTGTCTTATATCACATACTGCTTAAAGAGACAAATTAACTGACAGTATGTAGATAAGGAGTTGAAATTACATAAACATGACTACATGTGTAACAGAAAAAACAAACCAAATCCAACTTCGAACAAAAATAAAGACTTCGAAATTAGTAGCCATTTTGACTAACCTTCGTTGTTCGGCAAGGACCTGTATAACAGTCAATATACTAGAATTTTCAACACAATAAATGTTTATAAATTAGTAAATATTTTGACCAACACCATTAACGATATGTTTAACATACGCAATGGAATTTGGAACAAAAATAAAGTTTTAAAAATTAGTAGACATTTTGACCAACCTTTGCGGTGAAATAGGAACTTGTTTAACAGACAATTCAATTGAATTTTGTACAAATATAAATAATTAGAAATTAGTAAAAAGTTTTTTCCAAACCTTGTAGTCCTTTAGCGGCCGTTTTCAATAATTGTGTACAAATTAAAGACTTAGAAATTAGTAGACAATTTTGTAATCCGTTAACAGACAATATAATTTTGAAGGATATAAAAAATTACAATTTAGTAGACATTTTGACCAACACTTGTGATCCTTTAATGACCTATTCAGCAGAAAATAACACAGACGTTTCAACATAAATGTCGTTGAAGAAATTAGTGACATTTTGACCAACCATTGCGGCCATTTAATGACCAATTTGACAATTGAATTGGATTTTGTACAAAAATAAATATTTAAAAATTGCTTAAATATTTTTCCCAACTATTGTGGCCCTTTAACTGTCTGTTTATTAGACAATACAATATACTTCTGAACAACATTAAGACCTAGAAATTTTTTAACATTTTTACCAACTTTTGTGGTCCCCTAATAGACAATATAATAGAATTTTGAAGGACAAAAAGATTTAGAAATTAGTAGACATTTTGACCAACCGTTCCGGTCATTTAAGGACCTGATAACAGACAGTCAAATTGAATTTTGTACAAAAATGAATATTTAAAAATTAGTATCCATTTTGTACAGCCCTTGTGGTAGTATAAAGATCTGCCTAACAAACAATACAATTTTGAACAAGATAAAGACGTTGAAATTAATAATGTTTTGACCAAACCTTGTGGTCCTTCAATAAAAAATAGTATAGAATTTTGAACAAAAATAAAGTTTAAGGAATTGGAAGACATTAATTACAAATAGAATTTTACGATTTTTGTTTCCTCATTGATACACTCACTTTAATGTTATTAATAAATTTTATAAATGTTATTTTCTTGTTAAGACAATTTATCAATATTTTTCCACTGGATAGAACCTTAACGTTGTACTTTTTAAACGTAAAGCCTGAAATAGGTAAAAAATTATTTAATTATTACATAAATTGCACCTAAAAGTAAAACCTCCATCTAATTTGAATAAATAATATTTATTTTATATGCGTAATACTGATTCGCAAATCTCCGTAACTAACCAGAGATATTCCTCTTCCCCCTTTCAAAGACTATCTTGTAAACACTCAGCGATGGTCACAAAAGGTAGGGTGTATATCCATTATAATATGTAGTTTACTGTATAATGAAACAATTTATGGTAGAAAAGCACATTTTAAAGATTTTTTTTAAAAATAATTTTCAATAAAATTTTACAGTAGTACAGTCAGATAACTTGCTATGTACGGCGGAAGTCAGCCCCCATTTAGAGAGTTTCGTTGTAGCCGGGGAAAATTCGGTGGTGGGTGGGCTGCGGCCTCATAATTAACGTCAATTATGCACAAATGTGGTTCTCTTCACAAGAGCTCGAAAACAAAGAAGGGCTTATTTTCCGGTCTTTGAGTTTCCGCCCCCTGGAGCGGTGAGACAAACGCGGCCGGGCAAGTTCGCCGCAGAGTAATCCGATTACAGGTAAGTCCTCCTCACTGGCCCCTCACCTCACAGGTAGCACCGGCCCTCCTCTCAATAACTCCCACCGTCGTCTGGGAACCACGTCGACGACACGTGCGCACGTGGGCGTCAAGCTGTCACCTTTTATGATTCTGTAAGGATCAGTTGGGGAAAGTATAAGGCCAGGTGACGTCAGTGAAAACTAGCGGTGAATGAGGCACTAGGAAAAAAAATTTCTGTGGCAGGGAAAATTTAACTTCATTTTCATTACATTCCACTTGCTAATGCATTTCCAGGTTTTCTTAAAACTTTGTTATTTGTTGCTAAACACTGGTCAAAAAATAATAATAAGAGAAAACTTACCAGAAATAAATTAAATTTGAAACTACGTATCGTCCCTCTCTTTTCCCGACATTCAATAATTAAAAATACGCTAAAATGTTGACAAATTTAGTTAACATAAATAGATCATTTCATCTAAAGTTTTGGACTTCATTTCGAATTTTTCAAATGCTAATTACACTGTGAATAATATATTTTGTCACGGAATATCTCCCGCGACGGTTACGGCCGAAACAATTAAATTAAATGGAGAATATTGTTTTATAAAAAGCTGCTTTTTGGTGTGTTTTAACATACAATTATCATGAGGGTGTTCCAAACGATCACCTTGCACTCAGGAACATTATTGACAAGTTGCTAATAGACAACAGTTGTAGGTCCAACAGAATATGACCCATTAATATCTTTTAGATGTTCAAAAGAAGTGGAAGCCACTCTATCTGTTATAATTGGAGTGTTTTGAATCGTTTTAGAGAAAAAGGTTTGTGAAGAATCATCGTTATAGCGGGTTACACAGAGTTCATTTGCCTTTGTGAATTGACCCACTCTTTAAGACGTTTGCAATTTAGGTCGTTAAACCCGGCAGCGAGGTTGAAATGCTGACGTAATGTGGATATGTCAGCTGGCGTCTAATAACATTAGCAGACGTTTTAAAAGCCTCACACTCCAGCTTTTTGGTGAAGTCGAGAACGTACAACTTGCCACCAAGCTACGTCGAGTTTCCAGTTAGAGTTATAACCAAACAGTCTTCTATTCCTTTTCTACATCTTTACAGTGTATATTAGTGCCTGTAATAATAAACATATCTAAACAGCATATCTGTGTTTGACTGGTAAACACTTCGTCCTTCCGATTCTTACCTGATCAGACTCAAGCGAACTCACTCACACTACAAAAACCCTTCCAACCGTTCCTTGAATCTTTACAATCCTTCAAGATGAGCCTTATAACTCATTTCCTTTTCACGTTCCAAACCCAGTCCGATGGCAAATTCAAGCAGACTCTGCTACATCGAAATCCTGGCAAAGAATACCTTACCGTTCTTGTTTACGGCTACCTGAGGACATATCTCAGGTGTACACGTGACAATATAAAAATATTTCACTTATATAAAGAATAGAAATTTTAAACCCTACAAAAATTAAACGACTCATAATAAATCGTTTTGTTTCTCTGTAAAAAAGGAGTGAAAATGATTGATAGATACAGGCTCTTTTTCCCCTGAAAGTTATTGAACACTTTAGTTACGACCTTCGGGTTAATTACTTTGAAAAGTTTATCAAGGATTAGCAGCTTGCAGATGAGTCTTTTCCCTCCCATGGTTGGCTTTGATGTAGCATCGCTTGGTCTTTTAATAAACTTTAAGTTTTACTTTAAATATTTTGTAATTTAGTAAACATTCAACTAAAAGGCAGGAGAGGAAGCGTCATCCAACTTGATATTTACTAGAATACTCTTCGGGAAACTGATATGGACTTAAGGATGAGTTTAGGAGTGCCCCGAATATGATCCTAGTTCGTGTGCCCGATATATTTAAATTGAACGCGTTCTCCTCAGGAGCATGATAAGAGAGATTGACTCACCTTGCCGACCCCGGGCACGTCTTTGCTGAGAAGGCGTCGCAGCAGCGCCGGCGGCACGGGGGGAGGCGTCCTCCTCATCGCCTCGGTGAAACTGCAACCAGCGCGTCTGTGGTGCTGCACGACCCTGACAACAAAAATAGACACGCCTTAATTACTAACTGCAAAATAACCCGCTTGATTATTTTTTACACTGGTACGGAAGCAGCGGAGCAGTTGTGATTTTGAGCATGCGCGATAACATTCTCCATTCATTGGGGGAACCCAGACGGAACTGTAAAGAATCCCCACTTTGTCTTCCCGATTAGTTAGTGAGTTTAGAAATATTCAAAACAATCGAACGGACAACCGATTCGGATCAGTAATTAGTTTATGCGGAGAACTAGTGTGGGGTGTAAGGTAATAATAAGAAAATAATTTTCGGTTATTTTTAAATAAATATTATAATAGGCAACTCCCCCTTAAATATTATATCAAGGGAATTGAAAACGATGGATGGCGAAGATAATGCAAAGTAAGCAAAGGGTTGACTGTGGAAATGAGCCGCAGTTCGGTAACTTTCTTAGAGGAAGGATACACACAGAAAAAACTGTTTTCCCCGGAATGACAGGTTCCGAAAGACCGGCGGTGACTATGCAGAGAGGTAGTTTGTAGTGGGTGATAATAATTGATAATAAAGTGTGTGTAAAATAATCTTTGGTTTTCTTAAATAAATTTAAAAAAACATGCAACTCCCCTTTAATATTATTGAAAAGTAGAAATGCGAATGGTAATTCAGGGTAGAAAAGGGATGTGTATGGAAATGAGGCGTGCTTTGGCAAAAACACTGGTTTCCCAGATTCCGGAATAACGGCAGTTGCTATGCAAAGAAGTATAGTGGGGATGCGAGAGATAATTTATAATAAAGTATGAGGAAAATAAGATTCGGTTATTTTAAAATAAATATTAAAACAATTTCCTTCAATATTAGGGGAAGGGACTTGAAAACGAGGGATGTGGAAGGTAAAGCAAGGTGGCCAAGGTTTTGACATGGAAATGAGCCGCGGTTCGGCAACTATCTTAGAGGAGGATGTACATAAGAAGAAACGTTACCCAGGTGACAGGTTACCGAATAACGGCGGTGACTATGCAGAAAAGTAGTGCGAGGTTTAAGGTAATAATAGATGATTAAGTATGTGGGAAATAAGTTTCGACATATTAAAAATAGCTATATAGTTAAAAAATATAAAAACTTGATACTGGAACAATCAGTTTTAAGTAACAGCTTTAAGGAAGAAAATGAATTTTTAATAGGAAAGCAGTAGAAAAAGCTTTGCGGCAAAAGCGAAGTGTAACGTTTTAGCCCCTATGAGGGACGAGCAATCCTGGCTTATTCACTTTCTTTTCTCCTCACCTTGCCATTAGTGTATTAATGTTTCTTTGCCTCTACAAACGCCGTGCAGTTGATTGAGTCTTTGGCTATCTCAGGATTTTCCTTTTGTGTGTGTGTGTGTGTACCCAAGGGATCTGAGAACGCGTAATAAGTCAAATCAGACGCAGGTGTACAATCACTTTAAGAACGGCGGCGTCTTCCTCCCTTGCAATTCTCTTCTAAAACACATCTTTTCTTTTCTCTCGCTCTCTGTTCAGTTCGGTTCTCCCACCGGGGAGTTGACTTGAAATAGTCCCTCTTTTTTTATTCTCGCCGTAGCGCACAAAGGAATGGCGTTTTCCAGATCTCCACTTAAATATTCCGCTTGGCTCCCGCGCCGTCGACGCACCATTGCTTGCTCTCGCATCCACAATGCGGGTCCATTTCGCCTCACACCCCGTGCAGCTGCCTTCTTTATCTTCCATCAAAGGAAAACAGCCTTAGTCAGCCCCCGCGCGCGCGTCCAACAGCCAGGCGTCTTTATAACATCTCTCTCAATATCTCAAATTGCGCCACCTGAGGCATCTCTCAGAAAACACTCTTCTACCGTCTCTACTTATCTCAAGCCAGAGGAATAACCACTCGTGGCTTACTCACTCTCAAACTCAAAATTAACTGCGCTAAAAGAACATCAAATAAAATTCCTTTCCTTTACTTAAAACAACGTTTCACTTCTGCTGACGTCCCCTTAGTGATTACGAGAACTCCCCGTCAATCGCTATTACGATGGTTTCCCCGGGATATGAATTTATTAATATAATAGTTATTAATGTCTAAGTTCGAATTCAAGGTTAGGGAAGGCCAAAATATACAAAAAATAGTGAAACAAAACACAAAAAAAGGCATTGTTATTTAGTTCAACCTGAAGAGTGTCCACATTAGGACTAAAATATGTAGTTTATATTAAATTATAGTTTATGTTTCAGTAATTTGACTATTTCATGTAACATTTTGTTTCACTCAGACCTAAAATAATATACTTTCCAATTTAATTATTTAAATTGAAGTGTCTTATAACTTCTCTAAGCTTAAAACTTAATGAAGTGTCCTAAATAAATTCATAAATTAAATATTGTTAACTTTTCTTGTAATCAGACTTATTATTGAAACTAAATTTAGTGACTTCTTCCGTTATTTGAAATAAGCTATTCCTTATATTTATAAAAAAAGAAGAGACTCTGGTAGAAGGAAATTATCCCAAGTTATAATCGTAGAAAGACAAGAATCGAAATAATGTCGATTGGACCAGGGACTTGAACCCAGAACCTCTCGTTTACTGCGTCTAGAATTAGGGTGTGAATAATGTGATTAGTGAATTGATAAGAGAGCCTAGCTTAAGTTTACGGGGATGGAGGGATGTTGAATGGGATTAGCTGAGTGGTTAGATCGCCCGTCCGGAAAACTGGAGGTCCTGGGTTCGAGTCCCTGGTCCTTTCGACAATTTTCCATTCTTTTCTTTCTTCTAAAATGTATATTCCGGGTGAAAGGATTTTTATAATTCCTTAACCCATGTTAACATCATCATGTCATGCCCTAAAGGCGTGCAAGAATAGTGTAGGAATAAATTCCTAAAAACCTACAATATTTTTAGTGTTTGCAATACTGCCATTTTTAAACCTTGATTTCAATTCTACAATTATACAAGTTTTCAATATTATATTTTGTAATGATAAATATATTTTATTTGTAAAAGATACAATCGTTAGATTAAGAGCCTGCAAATTTATACTCAACCACTTCTTGTCACATGATATTCCTTTATTAGATCACTAGTTTACAGGTTTTTTACTAATAGACATTTTCTTTACCAATCATAAATTTCAATGTTACTCTCTTGAAACCCCATTTAATACCGTAATATTTGAAACAAGGAATCCGCGGGACTCCAGATCGGTAAATTTTCCACGTCTGCAGTTAAGGGTAGTTTCCCCTTTCTTTCAGTCGTGTAACAGTGACAGAACCATTAAAGTTGTTCCACCCATACTTGTGTTTGTCCATTCCCGGATCACCAACCTCGTGCCTCAAGTCTTAAATAGTTCATTGGGCAGGTATATATAGATAATTGCATCACCCTTGCCTTAGGTGGCCAGCCTGAATATATCTTGTATATAAATTTATCACTATTTATTCATAAAAGCGACGTTTCGTCTCCATTTTGAGACTTTCTCAGGCGTACTACACACAACATTACAATAAATTAGATATGGGCTCTATGTTACAGTATTTAAATTTATATATAAATACATTAAAAAATAATTATCAGTAAATTATTAATATCAGAAAACTATGTTGTAATTTTTAGTCTCGTGTTGGGGCAGACAGCAGGCGGTACTCGAGGTTAACGACTTAGAAGTCGGGTTAAATCCAAGTTTTCCCCCACTGCCTACATTTTGATCTGGTTCATTGAGAACTCTCCCTAGTCATCAGGTTCACCGTCCCCGATCATTTAAAAGCCAACATGGAGGACGGTTTTAAACTATTATCTGAAGTATTTTACTATGATATTAAACCCCATTTTGTGATTATTATTAGCGCTTAGATTTTTGACGACTCTGTAGATAGTGAGATTTAATAAACAATTTTGAATAGTTTTAGAAACCTTTCTCTCTGGGAAATGAACATTATAATAGTTTCTGACGTTTAATTTTATCCGTGCCTTGCGAACATTCCACGCAACATATTTTTTACGAGGCACTCTGAAAACAAGCGGTCTATCGAACTTTGTGAAAGCCTCAAAGGCGACATAAGCCGTAAGATTACGAAGGATTACGGAGGTTGAAAGCAGGCCCTTCACAGCCATTGCAGTGTACAACGCGTCCTTTTCCAAGGATTAAAACTGCCGTGCATGCAAACTTCGAGTCTGGAAATTGTGTTCCTTAAGAGAGCAGCTGCGTAAAACGACACTTCTTAGAGGGCGGGAGAGAAAAGCGTTTCCACAAAGATGGAGTCGCACGCATTTTTTTTCTGTAGCACGGCAAAGCGGCGCACGGGGGTCAATGACTGGAAAGCGGGAGGTAATTTCTCTCCTCTGGCCCAAAATCCGCTGACTTACACGAAACAACAACCTAAATTGTCAGCCATGTTAGTTCCTAGTTCCGAAATTCAATTCAATAACAAACTTTGCTTTTACTATTATTTTCAGATATTCACCGTCAAAAGGAACTACGTTAACCTGTATTATAATCACTCTGTCTATATCGCAATATTCACCATTTCTTATTTTCCTTGCCTTTTTAGTCCGACAGTAAATTTTACTAATGTTCAGTAATGTTCAAACTGTTTGGATGTGACAATTTTTTTCGCTCACGTCAGAATCCCCTTCTGATAAGTTTTCGAGACTTCACGTCTATATATTTTCAATTAAAGGAAAGTATTGCATTCTCAGTCTTATAGAGGGCACGGTAAAATGTAATTTCGTCAATAAAATTATTTTCGGGTGTGCTAGAAACCAAGAGGTTCCGCTCGGGTCTGGTCAACAAGTTTTCCGTTCTTATCTTCTAAATTAAGCGTCATTGCCTTTTGGCTGAGACTAATTAGAAGCAGTTCATCTCCGGACGTTGGGGGAATGAAATATTTTAAAATAAAAATTTCATTTATGACTTTTGCCAATTCTTTGAAGGTTTTATTGTCCTCGGACGCTTTTTGAAAAATTGTTATATTTTCCAAAATGGTTCCGAAATTTGGGGTAACGAAACGTTATCTAATTAAATAATTTCGTCCCTGACATTTTGCTATTCTGTGTGGTTTTTCTGAGGAGAGTCAGAAGAAGACTTGGAAACCATAATAAATAGCATGAACGTGGTCCTGGAGAATGAGTACAACTTGAGGGAGTATAGAGGGTAAACCAAGGTGATGGAGTTGTAGCATGGGAAACAGTGGAATAAAAAGGGCTGTTAGATTGGGAAGGGATATTTTGAAGCACGTTAAATAATTCTGCTACTTGGGAAGCGTAATAACTAGGGTAAGAAAGAGGAATTTACTTACGGCTAATATAAGTATAAATATTAGGAAATAATTGTTAAAACTGTTCGTTTGGAGTGTGCCGTTATGTTGGTGCGAAACGTGGACGGTAGGAGCTGCAGAAAAGTATAGAATGTAAGCGTTCGATTTGTCGTGCTATAGGAGAAAGAGATGGGTGGAAAGGGTTACTAAGCAGGACGTTCTAAGGAGAATAGGGGAAGAGTGAACAGTATGGAGGACTTTGACCAAGAGAAGAAATAGATTAAGAAGCCACGTATAAACATAAAGGTCTCGTAAAATTAGCATTAGAGGGCAGTGTGTGTGCGTGGGGAATAGGAACAGAAGAGGAAGTCTCAGGATGGAATACGTTGAGCAGATTCGGGAGAATGTGGCGTAAGGTATTTTTTTTTGGAAATGAAAGTGCTTGCGCAAGAATTGTTAGCCTGGTGGGTTGCAGCAGACGAGTTTTAGGACCGAATACCACCACAACAACATGCCTCTTAATGCAATTGATTTACTGATGATCTTATTTTAGAAATGAAATTCCAAAAATTTTTGTTACATTTTAATTAAAGAACCGGACGGGTCACGAAAGTTGGGAAACGAAACGTTTACAAATAAAATTATTTAATTACCGCCTTTTGGCCATTTTTTTGTTTTATTTACGTTCTTCTCTCTTTGAATGAAAGTAATTAAATAATTTTGTCCTAATATTACAGATAAAATACAAAAAATATGGCGAAACGTAAAAGAAAAATAGAATAATTTTATTTGAATTAAAACGTTTCGTCCCCAGCCGCAACGACCGGAGCCCAAGACTTTGGACCATTTATAATATTATTAAATAGTAAAAATATAAGTCTAAAGCTCTGTTCTAAGTATCCGAGGAGTATTTTGAAAGTAGTGAAGACATGGACGTAGGATGGTTGAGAAACGTCCAGGACTCGACGTGACGTGACGTGACTATTGAGGCAACCTGACACCGAACAGTTTGTGTCCAAGTGTCCTAAACAAACATTGATTACTAATAAATTTAGCAGTGATTGGAATAAGCACGCTTGCGGTGACGTAATTACAGGCCCCCCGCATTCGATTACTGCGACATTGTAATTACGCTTTATTGTCGCCCGAGCCCTGACTGTACCGCCCCGTTACAGCAATGGATGCGACCTACCAAATAAGATTACCCAAGGCAATCGGTGTTGTCCCAACAGAAACGTCTTAAGGGAAATCCGTGTTAAGGCATAAAGTCTGGTATTGTCTACTTTCTATCAGTATTTACATTCTTCAAAACACTTGGACAAATTACTATACTTCGAATCCGTTGAAAGCTGTAATCGGAGGACGAAACGTCTTAAGACATTTTTTTCTATGAACACCTATCATCAAAACGAATTACTTATAGACTGAATAGTTAGAGTAAAAGAATTAAAGTTGAAATATTTCACTAAATCAATTCAATTAATATGACGTTTAATTAATATATGACGTGAATAAAATATATGTTGATGGTAAATGCAAATCATAATAACTTGGAAACCACAATAAATGGCAGGAACGGAGTTCAGCAGAAAGAGTTCAATATGAGTATTAATAGAGGGAAAATAAAGGTAATGGAATATAGTTTGGCAAGCGTAATAACTAGGGATGGTAGAAGTATAGTAGAGACAAAGGGTAGGACAGCACAGGCAAGTAAGGCTTTGGCGAAAAAGAGGAATTTACTTAAGGGTAATATAAGTGTGAATGTTAGGAAATCGTTCCTAAAATGTTCGTATGGAGCGTGGCGTTATGTGGGTGCGAAACGTTGACGATAGGGGTTGGGGAAATGAAAAAAAATAGACGCCTTTGAAATGTAGTGCTATAGAATAATGAGATGGATGGGTAGAGTAACTAACCAGGAACTTCTAAGAACAATAAGAGAAGAGCGAAGAATATGGAGGACTTTGTCAAAGAGAAGAGGTAGATTAATAGGCCACGGTTTGAGACACGAGGGTCTTGTAAAATTAGCATTAGAGGGATGGGTGTGCGGTAAAAACGGAGAGGATTTGGGTTGTAGTAGTTATAAGGAAATGAAAAGGCTTGCGCAATATAGGTTACCATGGAGGGTTGCATAAGACGAGTCTTAGGATTGAATTACAAAACAACAACAAATGTAACATGATATGCTATATTAATAATACCAATAATAAAGAATTTAGTTAACAAATAAATGCTACTAATTACCATAGTTTATATTTCACATATTCAGATGGTTAAATAAACAATTCTCAAGTATAATAACACTCTTGCATTATTTAATTTTTATTGGCAAATCGTTGAATTTTTTATGCCTTTAATAAATATACTTTTCTGTTTTAAATCCAACCTACCTTTGATATGTCTAATTCTACTTTATGTAGGTTTATATCATTACTCTTAGTTAAATAATAATTAAAATAGGACAATAACAAATTACTGAAACAATATAATGACATGAAATCCTTAATACAAACAAAATTCACTTCTCGTAACATCACTGTAACACTACATTTTTTGTTTCTACATAAAGCCACAAATAATGGCCAAAAGTCAGAAATGAAATAATTTTATTTCGAAAACGTTTCCTTCCCCCACTTCCGGAGACGAATAGCTTTAAATTTGACTCGGCCAAAAGCCAAATGACATTATCATCGGCAAAGGGTAAGGTATGAGTATCTACAAATGGCTCATAAAAAGAGATTCACATATTTCCTTTACAAACATCTCCCTTTTTTAATTAAAGATTAGAACCCAGGGTGAGGGGGACAACGCGCTCTATACCACTTAAATGATACGGGGACTAAAATTTGAAATTCTTGTAAATGAAAAACTAATCAGCAAAAATTTTGAGCTCGTGTTAACAGCACGCATATGTAAGAATGTATATAATTTTGTTACTGCAAACTTTTGGTCGAGATGTATTTGAAATTTTCCTTGCGTTACAAAATTAAATTTTTTAAAATCTTTTTAATGTAGGAATGGCCGTAATCAATTATCAGTATTATTTTTGAAATTGAATAAAAGTGTAGAGAGACACTAATTTTTTACTAAGAGTTTCTTACGGTTACTTAAAAGTTGCCAGTTTTTAAAATTTTGAAAATTGTTTCACCTAACCTATTTATACAATTCAAAATGAAATACTTGTATTTAAAGGGAATAACATGTGGCTTATGAAGACAATATTTTAATATTTGTGAGCATAGAAGGTTTTTGGTTACAGAAATCCTGAAGCTGAGAAAAAAAAATTCTGAAGAAAGTGATAATTTTTTAATTTATAATCAAATCCTCTTAGATTGCTCCTGAGCCTTTAGAAATGACGAAATACAATTAAAAGTTTTGCTATGTAGTCTGTAAGGCACATAGGCATATGAATATTAAAAAAAATAGAAAATATATTTTTTGCAGATTTTGGGCGAAATTTGAGTTCTCGTGTCCCTTAAGTTATAATATTAGAGGCACATTAAGTACTGTACCGACCGGGCACCCAGCCAATCTATAAATATTTAGCGGTATCCGGGAACCTCGCTTTTTTAAAAATAATTCTACTTAAGTGTAGGAAAGATTATTATTAAACTTTCGTCATGATGCATCGTGGTGACGATGTAAAACACGGGCGTGTGCGTGACGTAAGGTGAAACATGACCTGAAAGTAGCTATCTCTGTGGCAATGATAAGCATTGGTTTTGTATGAAAGCAAAGCCGCCCACTGAAAGCAAGGTGGCGCATTGTGGAGCTTCCATCCACAAGGGGGACGACGACACAAGACGCTGTGCGTGCATCGTGTTTCCATGATGGCTTTGTGCTGTAATCTCTGGCTCACACACGCTGCTGGTTACACTCTGTGGTGAGCCAGCGTCACCGAGTGCTTGCCCCCAGCTCCTAGTTACACGCCACGCCGAATACACCCGCCATTACACAAATCTCCTCCAAGCAGACTAATGCTTTACATCATTCAAACTCCTCTAGTCGTAAACAATGGTCCTTTTGTAAAGGCTTAATATAAAATATACAGCCAGAAAAAAACACTCCTAGCATATTTTTCTTTTTGAAAATGTCACAATATTGAATGATGAATCTTATTACTTTCACAATTACGTCACAAATATTTTTCTTATTTTATTAAAAGCCAATCAAACTTGTCAGTATTTTAAAAACTTGTCAGTATTTTAAAAACTTGTCAGTATTTAAAAAACTTGTCAGTATTTAAAAAACTTGTCAGTATTTAAAAAACTTGTCAGTATTTAAAAAACTTGTCAGTATTTAAAAAACTTGTCAGTATTTAAAAACTTGTCAGTATTTAAAAACTTGTCAGTATTTAAAAACTTGTCAGTATTTAAAAACTTGTCAGTATTTAAAAACTTGTCAGTATTTAAAAACTTGTCAGTATTTAAACTTGTCAGTATATTTAAACTTGTCAGTATATTTAAACTTGTCAGTATATTTAAACTTGTCAGTATATTTAAACTTGTCAGTATATTTAAACTTGTCAGTATATTTAAACTTGTCAGTATATTTAAACTTGTCAGTATATTTAAACTTGTCAGTATATTTAAACTTGTCAGTATATTTAAACTTGTCAGTATATTTAAACTTGTCAGTATTTAAACTTGTCACCAAAAATCTCATCAAAGTTGTAAATATAATATCCTAAGTTAAGTGGTGAATCTGTATTTTGTCTTCGTTAACATATATCACTCTTTTTACTTGTAATTATGTCGTTAAAGGATATTATTGTATTTATTGTTGGTCTAGAAACCCGGTGGGAGATGCAAAATAAAATTACTTAAATAAACACTTATAATCTAAAAATAGTCATAGTCCTTTAAAATTTCTATAGCCTTGAAGAAAAAGAAAACACAATACGAGATTTGTATTAACTTAACAGTTCACTTCATTTTGACTTTGACATTTAATCTGGAATATGCATTTATATTATTCGAAATAACCACTTCACTTCACATACTTTTCGTCACACCTTGAATTTATTTTCCTGAAGATGATTTCCTACAAACACTCCCACAGGTTAATTATTCCAGTCGTTGATGGTCCTTTTTAGGAATGATATTTTGCCAACATCTGTTTTTTGATTTATACATTTTATTTTCAACTGATAATCCCATCTGCCTATATAACTGGGCTTTTGCATTTCGGGAGCTAATTCTAATCCATGGTTTTTGCTCCGTATAAGCTTTAAATAGCAAATGCATTATAATTTTGAGATCGCAGTTTTAAGTCTTGGACGATAAATGGTTCATTGATATTTTTAATAGGATAAAAATAAATCATTTTAAATAATATTCACAATTATAAATAAAAATCTACAGTTCGTTATTTAAAAATTAATGACATTCTTTTATTAACGGGGAATTTCGGGATTTAAATTGGGAAGTAATTAATTAATGAATAACACGTTTTAGTTAACATTACGACACCCAACAGAAGTGAATTTTCTGAAAATTTTACCAATTATTTCTAGAAAGTTGTTTTAGTTTTAAGAAATAGCCGCGTTGGCAGGCGGAATCCCTTAACTCTTGTTTCTTTGAAGCAAGTGACGCAAGAAAAATTCTCCAAACATTTTGTGTTGAGAATTATCATAAATATAAAGCTATAGAAAATCACAGATCATTTTACAGAAGTGACGTAAATGAAGAGAAGCTCTGCACTGAAATTACGTCATAAATCATTGGCGGGCAAAAATTTGCCTTGCTGTTGAATTGTACAGGGTTTTGAAGTATTTTTAAATTTTATTTTATGTATTAGTATTGGAAGGTCAACAGTATTTTCAAAGATTTTGAAAATATTAAATGAACTATTTTGTAAAACTCAGATTTTAATTCTTTTAGCAAATTTGTCGTGATAGGGAATTACTCATTACGTACATTACTAAAGTAAGTTATATTAGTGATTAATTATGTTAATATTTTCATATATATTATATAAATTTAATTTTTTTAATAAATTATAATTTCTGCTGATTTGGGAATTGCACGTGTAACAATCTGCATTTTGTTTTGCAAGGGTGTGTATTGGTTTTACAAATTTTCTGTGACGTATTCATGACAACAGGCTTAGGGGTGTTTTTTTATTTCGAAACGTGATATGTTTTCGAAGCTGTAGAAGCGCACGGTTCTTTTTTTTTGTTTTGTTTTTGTATATCTGCCAATGAATCCATTACTCTGCAATGAGGTAAATGCAAATTTTTTCACTTTGCTTTCAACGTGACTGGCGCACGCAGTTAGGCCGAGGCCGTGTCTATTAAATTATGTACGAGGTTGTGTGAATATTGCACAGACTGCGAGCTGCTGCTGTCGGTCAGTTCCTGGCGGCGCCACTGCAGCAGCGGGGAGTCTCAATCTCGAATACGACTTCGTTACTCACTCCTGATGTAATATTAACTCTCTGGATATAACTAAACTACTTAGACAATTTCGTCCTTTCAGTGACTATGATTACACAAGATAAATTTGATATTCAAAACCCCAAACAATTACGCAATTTATACCCAGCACACGGTTTTCATAATCAAATAATCGTGCTTAGCTTCCCTTTACATGCTCGTCCTTTAGATACTTCACGTATTTATCCCTCACACTCATTCGTCACTACGTTCCAGTTGTCTTGTACGAACCTTCGAAAAGACCTGAGCATAAACCCGTGAAATGTTAACAATTTTTACACACACTTTCCATATTAATCCGAATTCGTAAATTTTTAGTCATTCCATTTTCTTTGAGAAACTGTTCACAATGAGGATTAAAAAGATAAGAAAGAACAGGCCAACGAACATGACAATTGTAGGTTTACAATAAAGTCTTTGAAAATGTTAACTGGAACACACCATTAGTATAGACAGTAGTAAAATATATTGAAAAAGGAGGGTTATCGGTAAGTCAGAAGAAAGCTTGGAAACCATAAATGGCATGAACGTGGTCCTGGAGGAAGAGTGCAACAAGCTGATGGAGTTTAGTATGGCGAACAGTGGAATAACAAAGGCTGTTAGATTGGGAAGGGATATTCTAAAGGAAGTTAAAGAATTCTGCTACATTGGAAGCAAAATAACTAAGGACGGTAGAATTATAGTAGAAGATAGCAAAGACAAGGCAGGCTTTCGCGAAAAAGAGGAATTTACTGCCGAGTAATTTAAATTAGGAAATCATAACAAAATATGTTCGTATGTGGGTAAGAAACGTAGACGATAAGATTTGCGGAAAGGAGAAGGATAGAAGCCTTTAAAATTTGGTGCTAAAGGAGAATGATATGGGTGGATAGAATCACTAATGAGGAAGTTCTAAACAAAATAGGGGAAAAGCGAACAATGTGGAGGACGTTGACAAAGAGAAGGGATAGATTAATAGGCCACGTTTTAAGACACGAAGTTCTCGTAAAATTAGTATCAGAGGGAAGTGTGTGGGGGAGGCCAAGGATGGAATTTGCTAAGTTTATTAAGAAGGAAGTGGCTTGTGCTAATTACGAGGAATTGAAAACGCTTGCGCAAGATAGGTTAGCATGGAGGTTTACATCAGACCATTCTTAGGACTGAAGACAACAATAAAATGAATAAATTGTTAAAATGGTCAGCTAAAATATAAATAAAAAAATGTTTCAGATCAAGTTCATTGGGATCTGTCAACTGCTCCCGTTGGAGATCCGGCCAGCTGTTTCCAGAGCTAGTCCATGCTTGAAGATAAAATACAATAATAAAGCTTCTGTGCGATTTTCACTACATAACAATTAGACGAACACCACGCAATTTACTTTTGCATCCTCATTGCCCGTCCACTATAACTTCAATATATATTACACTCAAAAATTTTGGAAAATAGATGTCTTTCGATTAAATAAAACAATAGTTAGGGTAAATATTTTATATTAAAAACAGGGTTTCTGAAGTAGGTTCTGGCGTTCCAACGCGAACTATAAATCGGCTTCATTTCCAATTCCACAATCACTTTGACTTTGGTTCTGCTAAACAATCATTTTTCCCCCGTGTTTATATTAAATAACCGTAAGTCGTCGTGTTAAAAAGATGGAAACATATCTTCGGAAAGATAGAATTTTGCGGGGTCAAGGCAGGGCTCTGTGGTAACGGCACGGCGCAGGTTGCCATGACTACAGCCGTGGTTGGCATCCAAAGTCTTTCGAGATCTAAGACAAACCCCCCCAGCTGCCGCGTGCTCTGCCAATCAGAGAGAGAAAGGGAAGACGAACCGAGACGGATAGGGATAGAGAAGGAGACACGGGAAACCCTGGAGAAAAACTGTTCTTCTTCTCCTTGTAACTTTCTCTCGGTAAATGAGAAGAATCCTAAAGAGATAGAAGAAGTACATTGTACAGGAGTCTTTCCTCTTTGCGTCGAGCATCTTCCTTCTAACAACATTATTGGTGAAACGTTAGGTTTTAAGATCCACCAACGTCGCGAAACTGATTACGAGAAGAATTATGTTAACTAAACTGTTAGAAAAGAAAATGGACTATCTCCTATTATCAGTCATGTACATAATATAAATTACTCTTTAGATAAAATTAATATAATACCACAGTTCAGATAACGTTAAATGATTTAACCAGCCACTGTCAGTCTTTTTTAATCTAACATAATTTAATATTACGACGTTTCGTCTCTCATTTGAGACTTCTTCAGTTAAAAATTTAGTTTTACACGGAACCTCACCCCGTGACTCCTTCCGCCGAATAATTTATGGAGTATCCATATACAGCTAAATTTTTACCTGAAGAAGTCCCAAATCAGAAACGAAACGTCGTAATATTTCACATTTAATACTGATTGAAATGTCAGAATAATCATTTAACGTAAAAAAAATCAAAAAAAGGCTGATTCTGTATTCAATATGCCGTTACAGTTCTATGAAGGTGTAGGGAAAATAATTGCTCCATGTATTCCGGCTTCTTTGTCAGCCTCACAGTAATCATTTTCTAGTTCTGACTCACTTCTGTGAATTTCCCAGTGACTTCCAACCAATTTGGCTAATGCTCTCTCTCTAATTCGACGAAAGTTTGATTTATTTGACTATTTTACAAGTTTTTGCACAGATTCAGGTTACCTTTATAACTCATTTAATCTTTATTTAAATGTCAGACAGCGTACTTTAAAAAAATTAAATACGTCAGTAGAATTATAATTTTAAATCAGAAGTTTAGTCTCCAACTTTCAGGACCTCGTTACTTGTTTAATTTCAGTCTTGTGTTTTGCATTTTTAAAATAGATTTTAGGTATGATTTTTAGCTGAAGGACTCAACGTTTGGGACAAAACGTCTTATTTTCAAATAAAGTTATTTTTGGACTTTTGTTTTGTCATTTAAAATATTTTATCTACAATATTAAAACAGAATAAACTCATTTTGTTGATAAATTACAAAAAAAATCAGGAACAAACTTGTTGAATTTACATTTTTTTGCGTGTCTCAGACAAACATCGTAGTTGAACAAACCTTCATAAAGGTCTGGAAAAATTCCTCTTCATATAGTTTATTGATTACATTAAAGAGTAATTACATTACTAAAGGAGAAGTAATAGTAAAATATTATACTTGACATTAAATTAATCCTGTAGGATTAATTTAATATTAACGTGCGAAATTTATATTTAAAACGAACCCTTACAATTACCAAAAGTAAAAATTTAATTAAAATTCTGAAGTTCACTACCGATTTTTTCTAACAAAAGAAAATATAAATTTGCGTATTTTAGTTTATTAATTTAATAGCACTGACATAGTATACCTGTTAAGTTTTTTAATTGAACGTCATTAACTTAGGAAAAAGGACTAAATGGTTTATTTTGACCTGCTGTGGTCTTTTGCAACCCTCCATGCTAACCTATCATGCGCAAGCCTTTTCATTTCTTCATAACTAGGACAACCACAATTCTCCCTAATCTGCTTGACGCATTCTATCCTTGGCCTCCGTCTTCTGTTCTTACCCCACACACTAACCTCTAATGCTAATTTTACAAAACCCTCGTGCCTTAAAACGTGGCCTATTAATCAATTTCTTCTCTTGGTCAACGTCCTCCATATTGTTCGCTTTTCCCCTATTCTGTTTATAACTTTTTCGTTAGTGATTCTATCCACTTATTTCATTCTCCTACAGCACCACATTTTCTAATGCTTCTATTCTTTCCTTTCCGGAGCTCCTATGGCCCATGTTTGGCACCCACATAACGCCACACTCCATACGTATATTTTTAGCAACGGTTTCCTAATATTCACACTTATATTACCCTAAGTAATATCCTCTTTTTTTCCGCGAAAGCCTTCCTTGCCTGTGCTTTATATCTACTATACTTCTACCATCCCTAGTTATTACGCTTCTCAAGTAGAAGAATTCCTTAACTCATGTCAAAATATCCCTTCCCTATCTAACACAGTTTGTTATTCCACGGTTTCCCAAACTACATTCCATCACCTTGGTTTTCCCTCTATTAATCCTCATAATGAACTCTTTATGATGATTGTTTATTAATATGATTAAAATATTCGGTTACGGTTTACAGCAGAGACGTTAACATTAATTACTGTAGAAAAATTATTATGCGTACTACGCAATCAAATAAATAATAGCACCATGAGTTTTATTATGAGAACGCTTTCAATAAGATTAAAATTAATTTAGCGTTCGTTTACGGTGAAATACGTTTCGGCCAGTTGTTGGTATTATCACTACTTCACCGCAATTGCGTGCGGATTTTTTTGTTTCCCCTCCTCCTCCTATCACTGTCTCTCTCTCGGTCGCTCAACTAGTGAACATTTATTGTGATCCACTGAAATTTTATGAAAACACCTGCCGAATGTAAATGTTAAAATACTTTCTGTTAATACACAATGTTTTAACAGTGAATGGAGAGTAAACACATTACGGTCCGATAAAAATTAAATTAACATTGCGACGGGAAGTTTAATGCTGACCAAAATAAAAAAAATAAAAAGTTTCCAAAGAGCGCAACGGGAACTGAAACGTTAAATACTGAAAAAGTCAAACCCCGTGCAGTGTTCGAGGTAACGATTTTATATTTAAGGACGTAATCGCAGTTTTACCTAAATGATTTTTAAGCTGATTATCTCAGTTCCTTGTAGAATAATAAATAAACGTCCTCAAATTAAATTTCGAGATTTTTTAGTATTGATGTATATAAATATTTGACTCGAGAAGTAGATTACATATCCTGAAACGGAGACTTCTACAGTTTTAAAATAAAATAATGCATATAACTGCAGTTTCAAATACAATTAATTATATTTTGGAGCACCGTAAAAGGTATTCGGAAATGTCGATTCACTTCTAAATTTTGTAGAAATACAAAACTGCATGCTGAGATTTTAAAAAATCTGTTAAGTGTTACAATTGTAAAAAAATAATTAGAAAAATATTTATGAATTTATTTACAAAAATATATAAAGTATATTTTTACTATCATAATTATAACAGAAATCTCATAATAAAATTTAGTTTAAAGATTCAAACTTTAGACAAATAATTTATAATTTTAGGACGTGTTAAATTATTCTAATAAAAACCACTTTTAAGAGAGCTGAATGAAATTTATGGGCCTTGAGAGGCGATACTGATTCTGTGTCTAATTTTAGAAGACAGAATCTGAAAACTGAGGCCAACGTACATGGAATTTATAGACATAGAAAAAATATTTGACAATGAAAACAGGAAAACACAACTAAAGATTTTGATGACAAGAATAAAACAACATCGGGAAAGAAGATGAATTTTCCATTGTCACTACAGAAGACAGCAATTAGAATTGAAAGGCAAAAAGGAAAGCAGAAATCAAAAAAGAAGTTATACAAGGATGTAGTCTGTAACCCACGCTATTTACCTTACGTATACAAAAATAAAAAAGCAATATGGAAAAGGAATCATACTGAAACAAGAAAAAATAACCCCCCCTAATTTTTATGATGATATTGTGGTATTAGGGTAATCAGAAGAAGACTTAGAAACAATAACAAAATATCCTAAGTTCATCTTGGAGAAAGAGTACAACACGAGGGTAGATAGAGACGGAAAACGAAGGTGATTGAGTGTAGTGTGGGATAAACTAGAATACCAAAGGGTGTTAGGTTGTAAGGGTTATGTTGAAGGAAGTTAAGGAATTATGCTACATGGGACGCATAACAACTATAGTAGGACAGTACAGACAAGAAAAAGGAATTTACGTACGGTTAACATAATTATGAATATTAGGAAACCATTACTATAAATGTTCGTACTGAGTGTGGTGTTAAATGGGTGCGAAACGGTGCGGACGGTAGGAGTTGCAGAAAGGAAAAGAATAGTAGCCTTTGAAATGTGGTGCTATAGGAGAATGTGATGGCTGGATAGGATCACTAACGAGGAAATTCTTAACAGAATACAGGAAGAGCGGATAATATTGAAGACATTGACCATGAGAAGGGATAAATTAATAGGCCACGTTTTGAGACACGAGGGTCTTGAAAAATTAGTATTAGAGGGAAGCGTGTGGGTGAATAACAGAAGAGGTGGGCCAAGGATGGAATAGGCTAAGTACATTATGGAGCATGTGGGATCAAGGAAGCTATGTATAAATAAAAAGGCTTGCCCAGAATATGTTAGAATGGACCAGTCAAAGGACTGGTTATTACAACAACAGGTTTACATGACCTTATTACACATATAAATGAGATAGAACAGCGAAGTTTGTTAACAATTTACTGTTACTAAAAAATTCATCCTAACACACTAATGAAAAATAGATGTTGGGTGATGGAGATTTCATGCTCGAGAAAATTTATGCTCTGGCTATAAAATTCGCGTGATGTGACTTTCAGCAGTGAACTTTTAAAAATTCATGTTTTCTTTTTCCACACACACTGTAGCTAAAAGCAAAAACCTAAATGTCATTTCAAAATACATGGACAAGCAAGATTTGAAGTACGCCTGAGGAAAACTCTCAAAAAGCAGACGAAACGTCGTTTTTTAATAAAAAGTTATAAATTTATACTCTGACTTTAATGGCCTTCCATTTATTGATTATAAATTTTAAAGTCAGAAAAATAAGAATAATATATATATATATATATAACCATAATTCAGTCCTCACGATTTATTTCATTCATTGAGAAAAATTTGTCGTCATTACAAACAGTAGTTTTCGACATACTTGGTCATATTCAACTCTTGAAGTCAAAAGAGATTAAAAAATTTTTTTACAGATAAATTTGACCAAGAAAGTTAGAAGATACTGTTTGTAAGGACGAGAACTTATACTCAATCAATCAAATCGAGGACTGAATTATATATATATATATATATATATATAAATTTATACAGATAAATTTGACCAAAAGGTTAAAAGATACTGTTTGTAATGACGAGATCTTTAGCTGAATTTATCAAATAAATCGAGATGAATGAATTATATATATATATATATATATATATATTTATTCTTAATTTTATTAAAATTAAGTAATTATGTTCGCTTCGCTTTACATTTTTCAAGCCTAGCATCTTTTAAAAATTAACGTGAAGAATTTTACAGGAATTACACATCACACGTAATTCTCGACATGTACATTCAGTCATCTTATCGTCTGAGGGAGTCAAGGAGAAAATATGATGAATTGCTAAAATTGTTAAGTTAAACCATGTGTTTTTTAAAAAAATTGTAACATAGAACGCGTATTTAATTTCTTGTTATGTTACGTTTGTAGTACACCTGCGGGGAGTCTCTCAAAAACGGAGATAAAATGTTTTTGAATAAATAGTGATTAAATTCATATGCTGTAATGTTGAAGTGAGTATAGGATTGAGTGTTAGTAGAAGCACCGGCATACCTTTTATCCGAGTCGCTATCTCCCGTCTCTTTCCTTGGCGCTGGAGGTTCCTCGTCCATACTGTCGGAGCATGTGGTCCACTGTTACTTCACACGTGGTAGTGCGCAAACCATGTGGCTACCGCTTCGAGCGTCACTCAGTATCTCTAATGTCCCATGGTAAATCTACACGTCCGCAAGTGAATAGTTAAATACTATCAATTGTACTTCCACTGTTGTTTTTTTTAGAATTATTTATGTGGGTGAACTTCCTGGGTTTAGGGAATTTTTGGTTAATTTTTTTTCTGGTGTGTTGTAAAGTGGCCGTGGGTTAGTTCGTGTGTGTGCGTGGGGTGTTTCCGCGAGTGAGCGCGTGCCGCCCCCGCCGCCCAAGTGCTGTGCCCTGAGCACGACCTGCCGCCAGCGAAGCCGCGCCGTCACTGACCCGGCCTCGCTCAGCGCCTCTCTCCATCACGACGGCGGCTCCCTCACTCCCTCCCTCACTCGCTCACTCACGCGCTTGTGCGCCATGACAATCCTCACACTCGCTCCATCCTTCCTTTACTCGTCTATAGCCTTAACTTATCAATCGTTTTTGGAATTAGGGGCAAGGGGAACAGTTAACATGATGACCCCATAACAGCATACGTTCGGTTTTGAATGCGGAAGATTCAACAAGGCAGCCAAGGATTGATTTCGTCTTTTTTTTTCTTTTTTTTTTTGAGAAAAGGGGATTGGGGGTAAGGTGAGTAACAGGCATCCTGAAACAGGGAATTACCCTTTAATAGCATAAGAAGCGAATTGAAAAGGCGGTTTGTGGAAGGTAGAGCAATGAGTGCCAGGTAACAGGCTACATGAGGGTGATCTTCGAACAGGAAACTCCCCTTTAATAGCATAGGAAGCGAATTGAAAAAATGGGGCGGATGGGGGGGCGGCGTTGTGGAACATAGAGCAAGGTAGTCAAGGGTATGGATACTTGGGGCCCCGGGCTAAAGAGTTTAAGGATGTAACCTGGTGAATCACCTTAAGGTGGTGGTGCAGCGAAAAATCCTAGTTAGGAGACGTGTAAAGTTGAATCTATATTTTTAATTACTATGTACAGTATATAATGATCACGAGAACTTTTTTCGTCTATAGCTGGTATAAATATTAATGTGGAAGTCGATAAGTATGGAATATGGGAAAAGAAACAAACTGCAAGGAGAAGAAATAAAAGCCCTATTCTTTGCCGACGATATTGTAGCATTCGGCAGTCAGACGAAGACTTGAAAACCAAAATAAATGGCATGAACCGGGGTCCTGGAGAAAGGGTTCAACACGTGGATTAATACTAGGGAAAATTGACTGTAATGGAGTTCAGTATGGGAAACACTGGAAAAATAGTGTGTTAGATTAGTAAGGGATGTTTTGACGACAGTTAACGAATTTTGCTACTTGGAAAGCGTAATAACTGTGGCTGGTAGAAGTATAGTAGACATAAAGAGTAGGATCGCACAGGCAAGGAAGGCGAAAAAGAGGAATTTACTTACGGGTAACACAAGTGTGAATATTATGAAATAGTTCGTATGGATCCGAAACGTGGACGGTAGGAGTTGGGGAAAGGAAAAGAATAGAAAAATTTGAAATGTGATGCTATAGAATAATAAGATGTTTGGGTAAAGTAACTAATCAGGAACTTCTAAGAAAAATACGAGAAGAGCGAAGAATATGGATGACTTTGTCAAAGAGACGGGATATATTAATAGGCCACGGTTTGAGACACGAGGGTCTTGTAAAATTAGCATTGGAGGTAAGTGTGTGGGGTAAGAACAGAAGAGGGAGGCGAATGTTGGAACACGCTAAGCATATTATGGAGGATGTGGGGTGTACTAGTTTATCGGAAATGAAAAGGCTTGAGAGAGAACAACCAAGAACAATCTGAATTCTCATAATGACACGTTGAAATTAAGTCCTGAATATCGTCCACTGTTAATAAATTTTTAACAGTTGTTAATGTTACACTTTGTTTAAACGATAGATTGCTATGATAATCCTTACTATTATATTTTATAAATTTAAAAAATGTATAAATATTTTTACATAATTTTTAAAAAACATTTTAAATATAATATAATCCCGACTTTATTCTTCGTAAAGGTTGAAAACCTATTTATGTTCTTACTTTAAATTTTGTCAAGTTGATATTGACAATATTGAGAGTAGCCCAAGACCACGGGGAACGCTTGTTAATTTTACAATACGACAGGTCGAGCCTCTAAATACCAGATGGGCCCATTATTTAGTCTAGGGACTAGGTAAGTTCTTATTGCGTCCTCGAAAGAAATTTCAACTATTTTATAATTTTTAATATTTGGATTTTAACAATAATCTGGTGAGTTGTTAGTTTATTCCTTACTATATTTGTATATGCTATGTATAAGTATTTTCAAATTGAAAAATGTATTCCACAAATTATAAACCTGAAGAAGGTGCGAATATCCGCCGAAACGTCGTTTAATTAAAAAATAAAAACTATTTTAATTTGCGGTTTTAATAGAAGACGTTAATCGATTTAATATAACAACAAATATAAATTACTGTATTAAAATATTGAATTTTTAACCTTCAAGCTCGTTTCTTGGGGTTAAACTGCTTATTAAGGAACGTGATGACAACTGGTAGAGGGATGTGCATAATTTTCCGTGCCTCCCCAGCTTATTCCCTCTCTTATTTCCGCTCATCCGCGAAACGATTTATTTAGCGATAATTCGCGTGGTGTAATTCAGCCGACGACGATGGCCGCTTGATGAAGTGCCGCGGCAGAGCCGTATTTTTACCCCCGGAGCCATACTTAACCCGGTCTGACAGCCACTATTATCGTCACCGCTAAGTGCTATTTAGGCCCTGGAAACACGGGCTCCGTCGACCCACCCACGGAGACTCCCCGCATTCCTGAAATGCGGAGCACCCACCATATGGCACGACACGCTTTATGCGGCCGTTAGCCGTGATCACGCCCGGGGTCGCCGATAATTTGACTGTCATTTCGACGGCCAGGGCCAGGAGGGAAAACAGCTTTCCTCTCACTGTCACTCTTAATTTCGCCTTCCACCTGGGAGCCTGAGCAATGTCGCCAGGGGGGAAACACGGGGGCGAAAAACAGGGCGGCATCTTGTAGAACGCCATCGCTTCTTATAATTCACGTAGACACAATAATTCTTTAAAAAATTAATGACATCCTCTCCGGGTAACCAGCAGTAAGGGATTTTTTCCCCTTCAGAGCAATGTTCCCCTGGTAAGCTTTATTTAGCATATACAGGGTCATACGGATTAAAATGTAGCAACAAAAAATACGAAACCTAAAAACAATTGTGTCGGAACATAATAAATACAGTAACCCATAAATTCATTTACAAAATTTTCGCTTAAAGCAGACTCTACCGTTATTGTTACTTGTTTTTACGGTTTATTCTGTCTATATAAAGGGACGACTCTGTCGTCTAGTGGCAAGCGTCACCACAGAAGTTGCGGGTTCGATTCCTGGCAAGGGCCTCGGTGTTTGTGTTTGTATTCCAGTTCCCTGACTGATGATACCCTACAAAGGAAAGAAAAGGAAATTATATATCTAATGAGCAAGGCGGTAATCGTGTCCATGCGACTATAAAAGTAATTTTAAAGAAGTACCTGACTGTATCCTACAAAGGAAGAAGCGGAAAATATTTACCTAAAATCAAGGCTGTAATGATATCCGTGCCACTATAAATGTAATTTTAAAGAACACCGTTTTTTCTATTCTTCTTTGTATTTAACCCTTTCAGTATGTATGTTTGTATGTATGTAGTACGCGCTGGTCCTGAATTTCTAAAAACATACTATAAATATTTTATATAAATAAATAGTAAGTTCACATTGCTAGATGTGTTCAACTTATTTTTTAATAGTCGTCCTCTCTTTTCCGTCTCTTAATTTGGTGCTTATGGTTTTTGCCAGTATGTAACAGAAGCTTTACGGTTCTTTTGAAATGTTTATATATGTTCTATTGTGGAAAAAACGATTAAGAATAAGTATTGATTGCTGCAAGTCGAAGAGAGAGAGAGTAAAGTTATAGAAGGGTTAGGAAAGTTGTTGCCAAGGCAACCAAACAATCTTTTCCTTAGAGGATTTAAATATTTCTAAGTGGTGTGATAACTGTTTGATATTGAAATGTGAAGCTCATTACTAATTTAGAGAGAAGGTGAAAAGTTGCCTCCTATTAAGAAACGCTTGTAATGATGGATTTAAAACTAACTTGGAGTTATGTTTACCAGTTAACTCAAATTCTTATGAATATCAATAAGCACTTGACTTTCCAGCATTTGACGAGTAATGGTTGAATAATATAAACGGCCATTGTGTGGATGTAATTGGGAGGAACGCTACACACTGCCGAGATTGAAGAGATCCTTGCTCTTTCGTCTGACTTTCAAAGTTTACCAATGGGCCTCATTAATTTCTCCTCGATTGGATGGCGCTCAGAAACTAAATCCATAAAAATGTTTCATATTAATAACTGTTGAAGCAGGGAAACTGAAACAGAGTTAATATTAATCGAATAATATATTTTCCTATTAATAATAATGAAACTACGTACTGTTCACGTTGGCAATGCCGTCTGAAGTTTTTGAAAAGTGTGACGTCATCCGCGGTGTTGAAGTAATCATTGCGAATACAATCGCAATGAAATTGAAACGTAGAATCACAATACGCCATTAAAACTATTTTGACGGAAGCAAAATGAGTTATTTATAAGATAAACTGCAACGAGTGTAAATTAACTGATATAGAACACACAGCGACTGATTTAAACAAAAACAGAATGTACAACCACAAAAAAGACAGATTCTAACACAAAAACGAATCAGTCACTGAAAATATTCCAAATATTTTCAAGAAATAACATCAAATAATGGAGAGCGATTTTTGAATCAATGTAAATATTTGAAATTAAATTACAAACAACACCAGAAATAAAAAAGCGTCATAAATAACCTTTACGCACGGACAGTTTTATAATATATTTTATAATTGTAAACGTTTTGTTAATTTCAATGTACGCGTGCATTAACTTCAGCAGAAAATCTCGTAAAGTATGTTTCTCTTCCTCTGAAGTGACTGTATTTTAGTAGTTGTTATTATTGTGAAAGTAAATTTTTTTTCCATCTTCCGCTACGCATTTTGTACACAGTCCTAATTTGTATTTTCTTCTGAAGTTATTACTTCCGGTTGTGTGTTTGAGAGAGCGAGATTTTGCTTTGTGTTTCCTGTTTGTGGATATTCTATGGAAACAATAATTCCAGGGATGCCAACAACAACAAAGTGAGAGCAGAGCCAAACACCTGGTTCAAAGGTGAAATTACTGATATACAACCTGTAAACAACCAAAAATATCGTTGGAGATTTATATATCCTTTACCCAAACTTTACCATCGACTAATAGCCTACATATAAATGCACAATAATTGTTATTAGTTACACTCCACTCTGTAGTAACAGATCATTGATAGATCGAATAAATTTTTCAATACCATTGAAACATATGAGCTCACTGAAATTATTTTTTCTTCAATTAAGGGATCCAATACCGACAAAGCAATCCAGTAAAAAATGTTTGTTGTTGCGTTATTCAGCCCTAAGGCTGGTCTAGTGTAACCCTCCATGATACGCTTTCTAGCGTAACTAGTACATCCCATATCCTACATAATCTGCTTTGCGTTTTTCATTCCTCTTCTGTTCTTACCCCACACACTTCCCTCTAATACTAATTTTACAAGACCCTCGGGTCTTAAAACGTGGCCTATTAATCTATCCCTTTTCTTGGTCAACGTTCTTCATATTGTCCGCTCTTCCCCAATTCTGCTTAGAACTTCGTCGTTAGTAATTCTATCCATCCAGCTCTTTCTCCTATAGCACTATATTTCTGATGCTTCTATTCTTTTCCTCCTACCGTCCACGTTTCGCACCCATGTAACGCCACACTCCATACGAACATTTTTAGGAACGATATCCCAATATTAACACGTATATTAACCGTAAGTAAATTCCTCTTTTTCGCGAAAGCCTTCCTTGCCTGTGTTATCCTTCACTAGTTATTACTATTCCCAAGTAGCAGAATTCCTTACCTTCCTTCAAAATATCCCTTCCCAATCTAACAGCCTTTGTTATTCCCATACAACACTCCATTACCTTGGTTTTCCCTCGTTTTGTCCTCCTATTGACTTCTTTCTCGAGGACCCGTGCTCATGCCATTTATTATTGTTTCAAGTCTTCTTCAGACTCCCCTAATACTACAATATCGTCGGAAAAGCGTAGGTTTTTTTGATTAAAAGATTACGTGAGGGTGATCCTAAACCAGGCAACTCCCCTTTAATAGCTTAGGAATGGAATTGAAAAGGGGGGATTCGGAAGGTAGAGAAAGGTAGCCAAGGGTTAACTAGGTCCCCCGGGCTATAGTTTAAGGATCCTACCCGGTGTTTCACCTAAAGAGATGCAGGGAAAACCCTAGAAAACCTGAATGAGGTAGGTCGGGCATGGGTACTATTCTCACGCCCTTCCGAAATACAGGAGACTATTTTCCTGTAGGGTCGCAGCATTCCCTTCTCCAGTTTCAGATAGCATTTGGCCGACTGATCCAATGTGATCAGAGGACAACTATTGCCATATGCCAAAGGTCTTCGACCCCAGTACATACACCTCCTAAAATAGGTGAAGGTGTCTCGGCATTTGAGAACTTTGATTAAAAAAATCTAGAGAGTGCGAGGCATTCCCGACTTAATCAGGTGAGCCCCGCAGTCACTCTGGGGTGAAGCGCCTGCGAGAAAACTCCCGCAGTTCCTATGCTCAAGCGTAGGGTTTTTATTTCTTCTCCTTTAAATAGGATTCCTTTTCCATGTTGAGTTTTAACTTTATTCATCGCCTGTTTTATATAATTCTGTATGTGGTCGTTAAGTTATTTTAGTATATTCGGATGTCCAAATGCGAGCGCCATGAGGGACTCCGAATGTAGAAGGATGAAGAAGTCCAGGTCCAGGTTTTTGTTATCCTTGAGACGGAAGTGAACGAGTCACACCTTGATAACAAAGTGAAGGAAATGTATCTGGAATTGTTTAAAAATTTGTGTCATGAAAGTGTAAGGAGCGGCCATGTTTCTCCTGTGTTGCACTCGTGTTTACTGACGCGGGAACAAACAACGGCGTACAACGCGCTGCAGCTGCTCTGGCAAGGAAGGAAGACGGGCTATTAGCTGCTCCAGCTCCAGCTCCAGCTGCAGCCGAATCATACGTGCATGCGTGCGGGCGTGCGTGGTCCTTGACGCGCGCCACGTCCATATATGGATCTCACCTCGATTGTTCGTCAACTGGACATTCCACATTTGCCAATATAATATGCAATTTGATGAAATAAATTTAACAACTATTTCCAAAAAGTAAATTTTAACTTCAATAAAACATTTAATTAATCGACAACGTTTTCCTGCTATCATCCGGTTGACTGTTTGTTCAGTAACAGAATGTATTCCAAATTTCCTGTTTTTTTTACACACTATAAATAATATTTTATTCATCTTAAGAGTTCTATTGACTTGATTTCGCTGAAAATAAAACAATTTGACCTAGTTATATATAAAAAAACAATTCAGTAGAACGATAGGAATGGAAAAATGTCGACCGGACCAGGGACTCGAACCCAGGACTATATGCTTTACTGATATTCATTTCAAGTATTTCCACTTCCTTAAAAAAAATTACACGAGTGTCTTGGGGTAAAAAAAGAAGAGCGATGCTAAGGATGGAAAACACTAAACAGATTAGGGAAAGTGTGGGATGTGGAAGTTGCGTAGAAATGACGAGGATTGCATCAGACCAGTCTAAGGATTAAATACTACAACAAAAAACAGTTAGAAAAAAATTGAAATTAATAGGCAAAAAAATTATAATATAATATTATATTCTGGAGGATAACAGCGGTCGAAACAAATTTTCTTTTCTATAGGCCTTTTTATCAGAGAGGAGTCAACCCTGCACTGTTCAAGAATACAGCACCAAGACACAGGATTTTTTTTAAAAAAAACGAGCCTCCTGCATCAGCGCTGCCATTAGACGAAACGCGTAATGCACTTCTGAGCAATAAAATTACAAGGAAAGTGCTGTTGGGATGATTTTTTTTATTTCATTTTGCAAGAACATATTGAAAATTATCTTTTGTACCACACGAATGTTACGCAATTTTCTTCCACCAGTCGACAAAAATTGTTTTATGAATGACAATATTTTTATAGTATATTGAGGCATTTTCATGAAGCCAGTAGACGACGCACGTCCATGCAAAGTGTGACTATCCCTCGTAGGAAACCAGAAATTCTTTCAAGAGGACGGCGGCGGAAAAACAAGAGGGGGAAAGTAAATGAGACATTGACTAATGAAGGGGCATTAAAGTAACTGCGCAGAAAAGTCGACAGAGTTAATGGACTTTGGTAAACGAACTGGACTACGATTTTTCTAAGACCGAAGCTTGAAAAGAAGTCAATAATTTGCTAAACGAATACACGGTATATACGTAAATGTTTTCACTTGAGTAGACGCTAGACGTCACCACTGCAGTGGATCCCAAGGTAGTGAACTATTATCACTTAGGAGGTCAACAGATTAATTTTCGCTTCTGTTGCTAAAAGTTTCAGTATTTCGTGATGATTTATGGGAACGGTTTGCAATCAGCTTCTTTATATACGCAAAAAAATATATAATTGAGATATAGGTGTACGAAATTTATGGGGGGTAACAGGCTACATGGAGGGTGATCCTGAAACAGGCAATCCCTCTTTAGTAGCATAGGAAGGAACTTAAAGGGAGGGAATATGAAAGGTGGAGAAAGGTAGCCAAGGCTTGACTGGAGACTCTGGATCCTATCCAGTGATTCACCTAAATAAATGCAGGGAAAATTCTAAAAAAACCTGCATCAGGTAGATAGGGCTATTGGAAGCTATTCTCACGCCTTTCCTAATAACGGGAGACGAGTTTGCTGTAAGGTCTCAGCATTCCTTTGTCCAAGTCTAACAGTTTTAGGAGGCAGTTGTTACCGTACACCGAAGGTCATCGACCCTAATACATACACCTCCAGAAATATATGAAGATGCCTTGGCATGTGAGAACCTTGAAAAAAATCCAGAGAGAGTACGAGGCTTTCCCAACGCAGTCCGGTGAGCCTCACAGTCAATCTGGAGAAGACATACCTGCGAGAGAAAACTCCCAGTGACATCTGTATACGTACCTATACGATATTTTTCTTTTGGGTAACAGACTACAGGAGGGTCATCCTGAATTTGGAAACCCCCCTTCATTTTAGGTTAATAGATTAAACCAGTGTATTTAAACTGTAAGAAAAATAAATTACACCAATTAGTAAAAATTAAATAATAACTATCTTTCAAATTAAATTGAAAAGGAGAAATTTTACTAAATTCCTAACCATTTTTGCCTCCTCATTTTGGCCTTGACCAGGACTTTCTTCCGCAATTTTACTTAAAGAATTGTACGAAGGTTGTTTAATAAGTAATGCATCATGGCTGACTGTTGTGTGTTGTGGTATTCAGTCTTAAGACAGGTCTAATTCATCCCTCAGCGCTCATCTATCTTGCGCAAGCCTTTTCATTTCCCTATAAGTAGCACAACCCACATCCTTCCTAATCTGTTTAGCGTATTCCATCCTTGTTATCCCTCTTTTGTTTTTACACCGCATATTTCCCTCTAATGCTAATTTTACAAGAACCTCGTTTCTTAAAAAGAGGCCGATTAATCTATCCCTTCTCTTAGCCAACGTCCTCCAGATTGTTAATTTTTCCTTTATTGTGTTTAAAACTTCCTCGTTTGTGACTATTCACCCATCTGATTTTCAGCATTCTCCTATAGCACCACATTTCAAAGGATTCTATTCTTTCCCTTTCCACAACTACTATCGTCCACGTTTCACAGCCACAATTCCATGCTCCATACGAAAATTTTTGGCAATGATTTCCTAATATTCTCACTTATATTACCCGTAAGTTAAATCCTCTTTTTCACGCATTTTACCCATAAGTTAAGTTCCTCTGTTCCGCGAAAGTCTTCCTTGCCTGTGCTATCCTTCTCTTTCTGTCTACTATACTTCTACCATCCCTCGTTATTACGCTTTCGAAGTAGCAGAATTCCTTAATTTCAAAATATCCGTTCTCAATCTAAGAAGCTCTGTAATTCCGATTACGATTGGATTTTTATAGATTTGGCGTTCTGTTCTCATCAAAGTTTTAAAATGTAAAATTGGTCGTCAGTTTATTTTATTAAAATATTTGTGTTCATAGTTATTTATCTACAGCTATAACTCTGTTTATTAAACAAGATATTGTATGATATGCGATTAAGGAATGGTTACAGAGGGCGACAGGTAATACAATAAAACGAAGGAGACACCTCAGTACACATATCGTTTCAATTAGAACCGTGTATGAAACGGAAAGAGGAATTTACATCTGTGAGAAATTCCTCTGGCATGAAAGTTTCTAATTCGCTGATAATTTTGTGAGCGAGACGAGTTTCTGGAGATGATCTTATTAGAGATTGCAGCAAGCGTATCGCTGAGCGTTGTTAGGAAAGTTTGCGGCTCTTGAGAGACGCAGTCGTTCACTTTAGGCAGTGAAGGGCTAACGTGGACCTATTAGGTCTGAGAGCAGATGTCGCAACTTCCCCCCTCTCCTCTCCTCTCCTCTCCACCCAACCCCAACTCGTCGTAATGAGCGTGTCTACAGGAGACAAACTGTTCGCACAGGACCTGATCCGCGCTTCCGCTCGGGAATTATGTTTCGTGTCGTGATTGACAGACAGACACTTTTAGCATGACGATGAATGTAGAATATTGTTTGCTAAATGGCGACGAGCATGTGGATAGAAATGCTCGTTTGGTAATCGCAGTTGTTGTAAACTACCTGGGTGTCCGGACGAGCCCGGTGTTTACTTGCATTAGCCCGGTACAGTATTTAATACGACACTAATGTGAGTTAAGCCAGAGCCTTTCCAAGGTCTCTAAAGTCTTATTAAAACGGGGAGATATATGTAATGTGAATTTCTCCTTACTTTCCATTTGTAGATACTCTTTCACGATCCCAACACCCGTAAAATTATTTTTTCAATTCCTACTTGTAATTTCGGAGATATCTGACGGTGACGTCACCACTCACTCCCCTTCAATCTCGGGTATGTTTACAAGCCGGGAACTCAACCCAAATAATAACCTCTAACCACAAAATTTGTGTTTTAAACAACTCTGCAATTTTATGTATAAATTTTAAATTAACAATTGACCAGCTAAATTAAAAATTATCACTTATGCAATTAAAAAAACTATTAAATTATAATGAATAAAACAGTCTTAGCTTTGGTTTTATAAGTTTGTCGGAGGTAAATGCAGTTTGAAATCTGCCGTGGTTACTTGAAATGTGGGAGAAATTTAAGGATTTAAGATTACCATTGGTATTTATTATCATCATTCTTCCATGTGCTCGTATTTAGGTTTGAAATATTAAGTTTCAAGTCATAAAGTATGTTAAGAGTCTCCACTTGGTTTAATGGAAGGAAAATTTTACATTTTCCGTTTATTTCGATGATTATTTTAAGTTTCAGTTCATAAAATAGGTTAATTTATTTATATATATATATATATAATTTATAAAAGTAGATGTAACACTAAGTAACTCTTTTGAACTGACTTGTTCCTTCTGTACCGTGGTTTCTTTGATAAAGCTAAAGCCAAGCGTATCCGATGTCACCCGAACGTTTCCATGAATAATTACGCAGGGCTATTATATATATACGTATAGGTATTGGTAGGGTTTCGCAATTGTGGAACGTTGAAAAAATCATATACAACAAATATCTTATTCTCTGCCGTCGTTATTATACTCTTTTAATGAGACCATTTAATCTGTTTTGAATCTCGTTTTACCATGCTTCAAATTTCAATCTTTGACTGCGACATGCTTTTCTTCTGTGTACATGTTAACTTTTATTTTTTCTGGCGTGTTCTAGCCATTTAATAACACAGTGTGTACTACTTTACATTGCTCGACACATTTCAGTAGGTCATCTGTATATTTTCTCTGTTATATACCGTTGACAACTAGCTGACCTATTCTAACAATTCTATAATTTACACTTAATTTCCAATGAAAAAATTTTAGGATTAGAAATAGATTAGTATTTTTCAATACAATTTATTTTCATTCTTACCCTCCCCCCCCCCAACTCCCTGTTCAATCTCATAGACCCCGAAAAACATCTGAGGAAAATTTTGGTTATTTATGTAGGTTTTAAAATCTCATACTTTCTGCATAATCTTTTTATCTATCGTAGAAGGCACAATTATGTGAATAAAGGAAATAAACTAAAATAGTTGAAGAAGGCCAGGAAGGAATTTGGAGAACTTTCGTTTCGAATCCTCCAAAATTTCTGGATTATAAGAAATACTCAGACAAAAAGTATTGATATTTATTCTGGACGCGAGAAAATTGCGACGCTCACAGGAAAATCCACAATTTTATATTTGTGTCTGCTGCATTGCAGTGGTTTCATTATTTATCACACCCCAAGTAGCTGTCAGTCAACTCACAAGTAAAAGTCGGTTGGGTCTTCCGGTTCTGTCAGCAAACAGACGTTCCAATTAGCCTATTACGTTTCTCCCTAAACTTACTTTCCTGACCCGGTTCATTTCTTCTTGTGACTGTTTTTTTCAGAGTTGCACAGCGAACTTCCTAAAAGTTGACCCTAACGTGGTTCCTATTATATGTAAGTAAACCTTTCCTAGTTCCTAGTTCATAGTTCCGCCGGGAGGCCTTTATTTTGCACTGATTTTTTTGTTACAGTCAGTAAAGAACTTTAAATATTTTGGTTGGGTGGTGGCATTCAGTCCTAAGATTAGTCTAATGCACCCTCTATGCTAACTAACCTTGCGCAAAACTTTATTCCCGCATAAGTAAAAAATCCTACAGTCTCCCGATTCTACTTAGAGTTTTTCATCCCTTACCATCCTCTTCTGTTCTTGCCCCACACACTTCTACTCAGCTAATTTTACGAGAGTGCCATGTCGCTAAACGTGGCCTATTAATCTATCTTTTCTCTTGGTCAACGTCCTCAACATTCCGCTTAAAAATTCCTCTTTAGTAATTCTATCCACCCATCTCATTCTCCTATAACACCACATTCGAAAGGCTTCTACTCTTTTCCTACCGTCCACGTTTCACGCCTCATATAACGCCACACTCCATTACGAACATTTTTAGCAGTGATTTTCTAATATTCACACTCATATTATCCGTAAGTAAGTTTCTATTTTTTTTTCGAGAGCCTTCCTCGTCTGTGGTATTCTATTCTTTATGTCTAGTCTACTTCCACAGGTTATTATGCTTCCCATGTAACATAATTCCTTAATTTCCTTCTCAATATCCCTTCCCAACCTAACACCCTTTGTTATTTCACTATTTCCCATAATACATTATATCAGCTTGGTTATCCATCTATTAATATTCATGTTGTACTCCTCCTGCAGGATCATGTTCATACCAATTATGGTTTCCAAGTCTTATTCTGACCTATGGATAACTTTTTTCTTCATATTTTACTCCTGTCCTATTCTAAGTACTTAATAGTGTTTTCCAGTTCACTTCATCAAACGCGTTTTCAAACCCACGAATGCCATAAACGTAGGCCTGTTTTTTATTATCTTGTCTACTAAGCTTAGAAAATATTTTATACAATTTAGGTATCGTAAATAAATCACCAAAATAAGTTGTTTGCCGTATTTTTTGGAATTTTTTCTTCTTCAAAAATATTACAATGGCTAGTGAATGAACTACTGGGGTATTGTTTTTGAGCAAGTTTGGATGCAATTTTCCTGGTCGGTGGTTTGCGAAATCAATTTAACTGCGTAATTAGTAGTACACACCTAAGTAGATTACAGTTTGTGCTTAACATATCCCGCGTTGGTGTTGACTTGACTTTAATCGATATTTTATAAACTCTGAAGTTTTTTTTTTCAAAAAATAAATTGAGCTAATTTACACAACGAAAATACCAAATAATATATAAAACTTATTAAATAATAAAACTGTATTCCGGTATAAATCTATACAATACTCTCCCGGAAGAAATAAAAGCTTTACACGTACAAAAATTATTTATAAAGAGTTGTAAATCT
Source organism: Eucriotettix oculatus (assembly GCA_034510155.1). NCBI lineage: Eukaryota > Metazoa > Arthropoda > Insecta > Orthoptera > Tetrigidae > Eucriotettix > Eucriotettix oculatus. The sequence goes on from CM067378.1 coordinate 102,469,865, forward strand.
CTGTTAGTGACTGGAGCGTGTTATTCACTGAAAGAGTTCGTTGATAGGAAGGACTAAGAGAGTTTTCTGGTGTCTTTTCAAATTCTTCTATGTTTTTACAACTATACTCTACTAAAATTTAACTGCTGACTCATTTTCTTTTTCATGTTCGACGGGAACTTACGCACGATCTTTTGCTGCCTCCTCCGTCGACTAAAAATTGAGGAGTCAATCTTATCTTTCCTCTTTTTGTCCTTCAATTCTTAATAGTAAAATCTTGTATATTTCTTGTAATATTATATTTCACGTATTCTATTTCCTCAGCCGAGGACTAATGGATTGAATAATAATAATAATAAAGAACCTGAGATAGTAGAAATAGCTATTTTTTTGGGAAGAATGAGATGGCTGGACCACATATACAGAATTGAGGATGGAAATATATGTAAACGAATAACTTTCTTAAAGATGATAGGTTCGAGGAAGGGAAGAAGGCCCGCTTTAAGATGGATAGATGGCGTACACAAGGATCTTCAAGAGACGAGTGTCAAAAATTGGAAGGCGGTGGCTATGGATAGATTCATGTGGAAGAGAGTGGTGAAGATGGTTTGGACTGAATCGGGCTGTTGTGCAAAATAAGAACAAGAATTAAATAGCTAATTGACGTCATAAAATATTAGGCTGAAAAGGCCATAAGTTTGATGGCATTAACATAACATCCATTCCCATGCCATTATTTGAACCCGGAAAAGATTAGTATTCGGTGTTCTAAGATTATGAAAAGTGGTCCTATATACTCCAGTGATCACAGTTTTAATTAAAAATGCCAATATTTTATTCTAAGCCTATACAAAAAATAAATTCTCTTATCAGTATACTCCAACAGTATTTCTCTGACGGAAACTTCGGTATGTGTTGAGTTAGAAACGTTCGCAGCTGATGAAGGTGTTCACATTTTGAGGGCGAGACAATTTCCTTATAGCATCGTGTGTAGGAATGTGTGTTGCATTCCTCTTGCGAGAAAGACCGACAATAATCTTTATTGCTTTCCGTGCCTCATATTTCAAGGTGGTTTTTTCTCTTTTTTTCTAGAGATTTATCGAAAAAGTAGCAAAAAGCTCGTTCATCTACATTGCTAATATAATTCTAATTTTACCGGGGTCTACGCTCCACTAAGAGGTAAAATAACGACCTGCACAAGACTGAAATAATGATAGTTCTACGAAGGAACTGTTAACAAGTACGGAAAAATACATTTATTTAAATAGATTTGCCTAAAACTCGGTTAAAAGGCTCGTGTGATTTATTATTATAAGTAAATGGTAAAGGAATCATACTGCAAGGAGAATAAATAAAACCCCCTACGCTTTGCTGACGATAATGTAGTATTAGCGGAATCAGAAGAAGATTTGTAAACCATAATAAATGGCATGAACAGAGTCTTGAAGAAATAGTTCAATACGAGGATTAATAGAGGGAAAACCAACGTAATGGGGTTTAGTATGTGAAACAATGGAATGACAAAGTGTGTTAGATTGGGAAGGGATGTTTTGACGACCGTTAAGGAATTCTGCTACTAGGGAAGCGTAATAACTATGGATGGTGGAAGTATAGTAGACGTAAAGAGTAGGATAGAAGAAGAGGAATTTATTAACGTGTAATACAAGTGTGAATATTAGGAAATCGTTCGTATGGAGCGTTGCGTTATATGAGTGCAAAACGTGGACGAAAGGGTTGGGGAAAGGAAAACAATAGAAGCCTTTCAAATGTGGTGCTATAGGTGAATGCTGAAAAACAGTTGGGAAGATACAGTAACTAACGAGGAAGTTGTAAAGATAATTGGGGAAAAGCGAACAATATGGAGGACGTTGACCAGGAGAAGGGATAGATTAATAGGCATGAGGGTCTTGTAAAATTAGCATTAGAAGGAAGTGAGTGTGTGGTAAGAAAAGAAGAGGGTGGCAAAGGATGGAATACACTAGCAGAATAGTGAGGACGTAAGATTTTCTGGTTATGGGGAAATGAAAAGTCTTGCGCAAGATATCCTAGCATGGAGGGTTGTAATAGACCAGTTTTAGGACTCAATATTACAACAACCAAAGTAAGCGTAAAAATGGAAGTGTAACTGCAGAAATGGAAATAACTCCAAATGTAATAAGGGTGTATTTTGGGATAATGATATTTTTGTGTTGACATAGCAGAGGAGGGACAAGTCTCTAAATAACAGACCGGGGCGACGGTAGCGAGCTTTGGCCTAGTCGTCATCCATCACGCTGCAGGTCCGCCAACTGCAGCAAATTGAGTTAGCGCCCTCTGCGCGGCCTCTCCCCTTACAGGGAACCTTGCCTGGAGTACGTGAGTGAGAAAAAGCAAGCCTCGGGGCCTTCACTGAATTAGCAGTGCCAGCCAAATGGACGGCCATGCATCTCGCTGAGGTAGGTGCCGAGTCCTCACAACGGCGCAGAGACTCGCACGCGATTCACGCTCCGTTGATACGTTTTAATTTACTGACGCCACACGCAGGGGACCTTTTAACAAACTCAGATAACAACGATTTTCTCTAATATTCAATAAACCATTCCTTTTAATGACATAATATTCCGTTTATAATAATACAATTAAAAATTATTATAAGTACTAAGGAATATGAAGACTGCGTTTAAGCAGAACTGAGACGCCTCGACATTTTGATCCTAGGCACTGTCTTATAACATTTAATGCGAACAGCACAGGACAATTACTTTAGTAACCCGTGCTTGCTAATTATGAACTAAAATAGTATATACGAGCTGAGGCTTTTCAGGTTTAGTTGATACAGAAATTGTTCTCGGGATTCCACTCGGTTGCAGGTGCGATGAAAACGCGACGTTTCGACGACCAAGTTGCTCTGTCGTCATCTTCAGGCTGAAGATTACGACAGAAAGACAGAAACGGGTGGAAACCTGAGAACTATTTCTGGAGTATAAACGAGAATGTTAAATCTAATAGAATGCGAGTTAGGAGACGACCAATTTGGTTTTAGGAAAATAAAATTATAAGTTAAATAAACTATCTACAATATGAATGACAATGTGGTAGGGATGATTCTAAAGCATATAGTCATTGTTGTTTTCTGTCTTTTGGAGCCTTAGAAACGACTCGACTGATTTTTGTATTGAAACTAATCAGAGCAACCGTCATTTTGCCCCCGTAGTTTAAAACGTGGGCCGCTTAAATTGCGGTGGAAACCGTGCCTATTGGACAATCTCGCTCGTCTATCTGTCATTGTCGTCCTCTGACGCATTGTCACCCCCAACATCATAGTCGTCTTCTGAGGCCTTGTCATGCTAATAGAACCAATTAATTATAAGTTACATAAACTATCTCCAATATGGATGATTCTAAAGTATAAAGTAGATGTTCTTTTCTGTGTGTGTTGAGCCTGATAAACGACTTGACTGATTTTTGTATTGAAACTAATCAGAGCAACTGTCATTCTGCCCCCGTAGATTAGAACGTGGACCGGTTAAATTGCGGCGGAAGCGGCGACTATTTGCGAATCTCGAGTGACGCCCTGGGAGTTTGGCTTATCTGGTCGCAGGACGCCAGTGCCACAGGCGGTGGATGGGCGCATTAATTGTGCCGGGCCTGCGGTCAAGCTGCTCGCTCGCTTCGTCTAGATGAGCGCAACTTTGTTAATTGCTAGGATTACTCTGATTAAGCGCCGGCCAGATAAAACGCAAGGTCGATTGGCCGGCATTAGCGGGGAAGGAGCCCAAGATGAATCCCGCCCCCTCCCGCAGGATTATTGCATTGTTTAATTAATATCTCATATGTGCCGCTATTCAGGCTCGCTTAGGCACTGGAATTAAACTCATCTCAGGCTCTTATTCAAGTACAATCGTAAAAATAATTGCATAAACTACCGTTTAACCACGGAATAGCTGAAAGAAATGTTTTCTAAATAACTCTGTTGCAACTCTCCATGCTAACCTATCTTGCGAAAGCTTTTTCATTTCTCTATATCTACCACCTCCCACCTCCTACGTAATCAGCTTTTCGTATTTCATCCTCGGCCTGCCTCTTCTGTTCTTACCGCACACATTTCCCTCTAATGCCAATTTTACAAGACCCTCGTGTCTCAAAACATAGCCTATTAACCTATCCCTTCAACGTCCTCCATATTGTTCACCCGTCCCCTTTTCTGTTAAAAACTTAGTCAGTGACTATCCATCAATCTAATTTTCAGCATTCTCCTAAAGCTCCACGTTTCAAAGGCTCCTATTCTTTCCCTTTCCTCGGCTCGTATCGGCCACGTTTTCGCAAACACATTGAAGCCACACACTATACGAACATTTTTTCAGGGACGATTTCCTAATATTCACACTTATATTACCCGTAAGTAAATTCCTCTTTTTAGCGAAAGCCTCTTCCTTGCCTGTGCTCATCGACAATGTCCTTCATATTTTCCGCTCTTCCCCTATTCTGCTTATAACTTTCTCCTTAGTGATTCTATCCACCCATATCAACCTCCCACACAGCACCACATTTCAACTGTCTCTTATTTTCCTTTCTGCAACTCCTACCGTCCACGTTTCGCAACCGTGTAACGCCAAACACCATACGAAAATTTTTATTTATTTCATTTTTACTTATATCAGTCCCAAAATGTAAACTTAATTTATTTTCTGAGATTTATTCTAGTTTATTTGCTGTATAGTATCTATCATTTTACCTTGCATATAATTTTTCTTTATTCATTTATATGGTTAAAGAAATACACCAGTCAAATTTGTTTGTGTTGTTGTGGTATTCAGTTCTAAGACTGGTCTGATACAACCCTCCATGATAATTTATCTTGCGCAAGACTTTTCATGGCCGATTATCTAGTAAATCCCACATTCTCACTAATCTTCTTGGTGTATTCCATACTTGGCCTCCCCCTTCTGTTCTTGCCCCACACACTGCCCTCTATGTCTCAATACGTTGCCTATTAATCTATCATTTCTCTCGGTCAATGTCGTCCCTATTGTTAGCTCTTCTCATGTACTGCTTAAAACTTCCTCGTTAGTGTTTCTATCGACCCATCTAAGCATTTCCTAAAGCACCACATTTCAAAGGATTCTATTCTTTTCCTTTCCCCAACTTCTATAGTCCACGTTTGCGCCCATATACCGCAACGTTCCATACTACATTTTTAGGAACGATTTCCTAAAAGTCACACTTATTACCCGTAAGTAATTCTCTCTTTTTCCTCTTTTTAATATTAAACGTATTATAATTGGATAGGAATAAATGTTGCCCTTGCTACTTTGCTATCTCACCCTACCTTCCATTCTACTTAAATTTTTCGATTTACTCTTAAAATATTACTTAATGTTTTCACATGTGAAGGTTCTCTTTTCCATTATCTTTTTTTAAAATTACATAGTGATTATAAATTTGTTATTCTGATTTTACTATTTTGTTTAATTTTATTTTTGCTAACATAAATTTATGTTTCAAATTTATATGACTCATTGTCAAAGTTGTAACATTTAAATTACCTTCTGTTATTTAATACCTTTAATTGACGTGTAGGTACACTAATTTAACCTGTTTTCATTTGCAAGTTAAGAAACCGCTTCAAAAAGTCTCATTTCAATACACACATGAGCCCGAGGGAATTACGAAGAACGAAAATATTTATCACCTAGAAATAAAGTACAGTGCAGGAGTTTCCCACCGCCTCTTTCATAAATATATTGCACCAAGTTCACTGTGACTATATTGCTCCTTTATTGCAGGTCCAGACAGTTATGAAGCCATCAAACATGCTGTGAGCGTAACTCGCTTTATTTCTTTAAGGAGAGGGGGGGAGAGGGAGGAAAAGTGGGAACAAATCTCAAGTTACATCGATGAAACATCTTCATGCCCATACGAAAAAGGAAGGAAAAGAAAGATCGAGAGAGAAAGATATAGAGAGATAAAGAGAAAGATAAGAATTTGTAACATTTTGAAGGACAATTTTAATTAATATGTTTGATTCTAATTTAATAAATTACTACTTTTCCAGATGTTTTCAAATTCATGATATGTGATCCCAAAAACTTTCTATACGTCACAAATAGATTTATTACGCTACAATGGGCTGAGCCCTGGTGGCGACAACATACATTAAATATTCCAATAAAGGAATATAAGTTAAAGAAAAATATAAAGACATTGTCTTCATTCTTTTAGTTCATAATTAACATTGTAATACCTTTAAATGAAAGTATCAGTTTTTTATTAGTTCAAGTATTAAAGGTGAAAAAAAATTCTAAGTACCGAAAAGTGCCAATTTTAAAGTAACCGTATGAAGCAGCTCTTAGTAAAAAAACATTTTCTGACATATGATAAGAATAGTCATCCATAGATATGTATGTAATCAAAGATAAAATATATTCAAGTGCGTAACAAGAAATATTTTAGAAAAAAAGAAATTTTGAATATAGTTTTCGAAACGGTCCAAATTTTGAATATAGTTTCCGAAACGGCCCAAATTTTGAATATAGTTTTCGAAACGGCCCAAATTTTGAATATAGTTTTCGAAACGGCCCGAATTTTGAATATAGTTTTCGAAACGGCCCAAATTTTGAATATAGTTTTCGAAACGGCCCAAATTTTGAATATAGTTTTCGAAACGACCCAAATTTTGAATATAGTTTTCGAAACGACCCAAATTTTGAATATAGTTTTGAAACGGCTCAAATTATGAATATAGTTTTTATAACAGCCAAAATTTTGAATATAGTTTTTATAACCACATTTTTTAAAAATATTTTCAAAATATATCAATTAAAGTTTACAAAAACACAATTTTGTACATTGCTCCACATGTGTGTCAGTAGCAATTCATTTACAGGATTTTCAAATTTATGTCCCCATGTCCCTTAAAATAACGACTAGAATGTGTATAAATTCCATTCGTGTTTCCAACCGGGTCAAAGAGATTATCAGTGACGGTTCAATGACTATCTCTGCCATCTTCTTCTGAAGAGCTTAGACACTATAATTGCTCATACAAACCGATTTTCATACTCGAGTCTGAAGAAGATGGCAGAGCCAGACATTGAATCGTCACTGATAATCTCTTTGACCCGTTTGGAAAGCCGAGAGGAATTTATACATGCCTTTCACCGGGAAAAAGCTCGTACTTTAATGAATCCAATGTAATTTACCTTTATTGAAATATGAAAAATTATTCAATTGGAATGCTCAATTGAGCCGTGAATCATTTTAGAGATATTAATGCAAAAACAAATACAGGGAATGACGTCGATGACGACATATTTGTTCTTTATAATAAAATTAAAAGGTTATCAAATTTTATGTGCCCTAGCTGATTTTATTGGTAAATAATTCGCAGTTAATTAAGTAAACGGGGATGTACGGACAGGTTTTGTTTGTAATATTTCCGCAACAGAGCCACCAGAGCCTTTGCGAATATAATGAAACGCGTTTCGCTCTGACCCTAAGAGCAATATTGATTGTGGAAGCTCTCACCACCATGCAGCCTGCACAAACGTCACTCTTTACACCACTCTTACCCGCGTAAAAAGGCACTCCTCTACTTAGAGGGGCACGATCAGGTCTCACGGGGAAGCAATAAGCAACAACCGACTCATTAGTTTAAAAAGCAACAAAATTACCTCGAATTTTAAAACCATTAATGTTTATGTTCTACCTTGACGTCCATTGTAAACTAATTTATGCCCCCTTATTTCCAAACAAAATTTATTTCTTCAAATTAAGAACCGACGACGTTTTACGGATTAATCTCAGATTTAGCTTAAGTCGGTTTAACTGCAGACCAAATTTAAAAAAAAATACAAAACTTAAATAATTTAACACAATTTCATTTTTCGGCCCTGAACTGGATCCACTTCAGTTTGAATAAACCTAACAAGAAACAAAATTATTACATTACAAAGCTATAAAAGTACAGCAAAAGAAATAAAAATAATAAAAGAAACAAAACTGATTAAAATTTTTAAAAAAAGGCCACTAAGTATACAATGTAAAGATTAAATGTAATGGAATAAGACATTATATATGTTATTGTTGTAGTTATGATAATCAGTTCTAAGACTGGCCTGATGCATCCCTCCATTCAAACGTATCCTACGCAAGTCTATTCATTTTTTCGTAGCTACCACATGCTCCATAAGCTGCTTAGTGTATTCCGTCCTTGACCTCCCTCTTCTGTTCTCACCCCCACACACTTCTCTATAATTTTCAAAGATCCTCAGGTCTAAAAACGTGAGCCTATTAATCGTCTTGGTCGAATTACTCGAAATTGTTCTCTCTTCCCCTATTCTCTTTAATATTTCGTGGTTAGTGATTCTATCCACCCAAGTCATTCTCGTATAGCACCACATTTCAACGGTTCCTATTATTGCCTTTCTGAAATTCCCACCATCTACGTTTCACACCCATAAAATGCCACACTCCATAGCAACATTTTTAGTAACGATTTTCTAATATTCACACTTCTATTACCCGTAAGGAAATTCTTCATCCTTGCCTGTGCTATCCTGCTTTAGTTATTGTGCAGCCCAAGTAGCAGAATTCTTTAAGTTCCTTCAAAATATCTCTTCTCCAGGACCACGTTCATGTCATTTATTATGGTTTATAAGTGTCCTTCTGACTCCCCTAATACTACAATATCAACAGAAAACTGTAGTTTTTAATTTTTCTCCTTTCAGCAAGATTCATTTTCCGTATTCCCTTTTAATTTTCTTCGTTGTCCGTTCTATATATAAGTTAAAGGGCATGGGTGACAGACTGCATTCTAGTCTTAAATCTTTCTTTATTTCTGGTTTCTTTACTTGATCTTCAAATATTTTATTTAATTCAAAGAATAAAATACGTAATATAATTTAAATATTTTAATTATATTGAACAGACGTTAAATTTAATTTTCAAAGTCTTATTATTTTGAATTGCAATACTTCTATTTATGACTTGTGACCATTCAGTAAATTTTATAATTCTTTGTACAGTGATTCTAGTAACATTTGAAGAAACTACCTGATGAATTCCATTGAATTGTGACGGAACGTCGAATGAATACTTTTACGGTCTGGAATTGGTCGATAATTTATATGATTTCAAAATAAGTACGGCATTGACCATACACGGACTGAACTTGTCGATCTACGTCTATACTGACGAGTATTCGCCAACAATATAATTAAATAAAAAAGTTGCTATGATTAGTAACGAAAGAAGAATAGCGGAAACGTTTCAACTCGTAATTTTTCCCGTTTTCATGACAGTCTTACACAGACATACATCCACACGTCGGGTAAGAGTTGTCAGGGAGGAAAACACGTCGAGCCTTACAGCTGCCACTCCGGGTGACATACATGCATTACACGGTAGACGAAACTAGAAACGAATTAATGTAACAAAAAAAATGGCGGGATGGGGTTGGGGGTGGAATATGTGACGCGTATATAAAAAAAATCCCTCCGCGCGCATTCCCTCCGCCTGAGACGGACGGAGCCGTGTTGATGTCCGTGTCTGAATGATTAATTATCTCTCTGCTGGCTGCTGCATGAGGGTTTGTTGGCGGCGGAGAAATTAATTCTTTTGTTAAACAAATTTCCCCATTATGCTCCCTTTCGAAGTGGAAACAGGCTCTTAGGAATCGGAAGACCTTCAGCACTTTCAGCGGCTCTTTCACGAACCCACGTTTGACACCTGTTAACAGACAACCATCATTTACTGGCTGTCCGTCCTCTCGTTTTATGGGGTTGCGAAATTAATTAATCCCCAATTCCATAATTAACTTCCCAATAGTTAAGGACAAGCCATGAATTAGTTTTAGTTCCGTTTTATTCGAAAAACGAAGACTTTGTTGTGGTATTGACCCTTTACACTGATCTGTTGCAACTCTCCACGCTTACCAATATTGTGCGAAACTTTTAATTTCCGCATAGCTACAATATCCCACATCCTCCATAATCTGCTTAGTGTTTTCCCTCCCTACAGCCCTCTTCAGATCTTACTCCACATACTTCCCTCCAATGCTAATTATACAAGAGCCTCGGGTCTCAAAACGTGACCTATCAATTATCCCTTGAAAGTCCTCGAAATAGTTCTTTCTTCCCCTATTCCCCTAGTCCGTCGTTGGTGATTTTATCCACCCAACTCATTCTCCTACATCACCACCTTTCAAAGGCTTCGTTTGCCTTCTGAAACTCCTATCGTCCACGTTTCGTACCGTTTTTGCAATGATTTACTAAAATGGCACTTATTTTACCAGTAAGTAAATTCCTCTTTTTTGACGAAAGCCATCCTTGCCAGTGCTATCCTACTCTAGTTATTACGCTGCCAAAGTTAAAAAAATCCATTCCGAATTTTAGAGCCTTTGTTATTCCACCGTTTCCCATGCTACATTTCATCACTTTGGTGTTTTCCCCTCTATTAATCATCATATTGAACTCTTTCTCCAAGATAAAGTTCATCCCATTAATTAAAATTTCCGAGTCTTCTTTCGACTACTTTAACACTACGAAGATGTACTTTAGATATTCTTTGCAGGTTTATTAAAGCTATAATGTTCCATGACCGAAAATATTATTTTATTTCTAATGTATGTTTTAATTAAGTTAATGAATAAATTTTATCCTCATGTCATTGTATCATACTTTTTGACATATATCTTTGAAATAAGAACAAGGGATGTCGTTTAATATTGCAACTGAGAACCTACGTGAATAACAGACATCTTGTAACGGAACAGGTCATCATTTAATAAAAAGCTTACAGTGTTGCATTGCGGTAGAAGCCGTCATTCACCCACAGCTATAGCAACTGCGAGACTTCTCTCTCCTTCGAACCATAAAAAAAACCATACAAGTGAGGCTACGATTCATGTTAATTTATCGTGGCTTGTTTCCTTCTATGGATGTTTGGGGGGGGAGAGGGGAGGGGAAATGTCAACTGCTGCCACTGACAAGGCAATTTCGCAATCAACTCAGAAATTGGCATTGTTTGTGGTTTTCGTGCAACACTGGACACGCTGTATTTTACACTACCTAGAATGCAAATTTGTTTGCAAAAATAAACAAAAAAGAGAGAGAGAGAGACGAGGAGATGCAATTAATTAATTTTATCACGACCACACACATTACAGTTTACACAATTATTAGCAACATGATTGGATTGTTAAAGAGGCGACAATTAGTGTATATATGATCCTCGAATTGAGACATAATCTAAATTTTTAACACATTTTCTCAGAACCCTGTCTAGAACCTGCATTCACAAAACACACAAAAAACTACCCCCTGTACGTACGGTTACTATTTATCAAAATAATTTTACGAAATGATTCAAAAGAGGAATGTAATGAGAATTTTGTCTTGTAATTTTTTTAAAAGAATAATTAACATAATTATATCTAATAATTAACAGCAAACTGGCCTTTATATACCGGAATTCCTGGTATCCGAATGATTATAAACACATTAGAAAATCCTGAGTCAATCGATGTCCATCGTGGTCGCGGTGATATACGAAAATAAGTCGAGAATTAATGTAGATAAATATGAAGTAAATACTCCGGTTCAGCCCTACTGTAAAATATATAAATATAATATAGGATTAAAAACGAATAAAAATAATCAGGAAAAAATAAGTAATAAATAACATCTAAATTAAAATGTATGAAACATTGTCGTTGTTGTGGTATTCAGTCCTAAGCCTGGCCTCATGAAACGCTCCATAATAACTAATCCTGGGCGCAAGCCTTTTCATTTCAGAATAACTACAACACCCCAACATCCTCCTTAATCTACTTAGCGTATTCCATCCTTACCTCCGTCTCCTGTTATTACCCCCACACACTTTTGGTTCCAATGATAATTTCACAAGATCCTTGTGTCTTAAATCGTTACCTATTAATTTATCCGTTCCCTTGGTAAAAGTCCTCCATATTGTTCTCTCTTCCCCTAATCTGCTTAGAAATTCCTCGTTAAAGATTTTATACAGCCATCTCATTCTCCTATAGCACCACATTTGAAATTTTTCATTTTTTTCCTTTCCTCAACTCCTATCGTCCGCTACTCGCACCCATATAACGCGACACTCCATACGAAAAATTTTAGTTATGCATTCCTAATATTCACACTTTTATTACCCCTAAGTAAATTCCTCTTTTTCGCGAAAGCCTTCCTTGCCTGTGCTATCCTACTCTAGTTATTATGATCCCAAGTAGCAGAATTCCTTAACTTCTTTCAAAATATCCCTTCCCAATCTAACGCCCTTTATTTAACAAATAAAGACTAAACTGAGTTAATTAGGCCCAAGTGCCTAACCGTGTGATTTTTAGAGAATTACGTACTAAATTAAATGAAAATGTAAACATTGTTACATATGAAGAGGTTTCAAACCATAATGTTTTAATAGGCTCAATTTCCTTTTTTTGTATCTTTTTTACCAACGAATATTCTTTTTTGAACTTTTCTCTAATTGTTCTTTTCTGCGTGTAGCTTTTGTTAAGTGACAGGAGGACTCAAATAATTAAACTGCAGATTTGCTCGTAATTTGAGTGGTTGGCACTACTACGGTCAACTGTATAAATAAACCATAACAAGATTACCTGAAACCCGCTCCCTTTGGCCGACCATTCTGATATATTACTGTAATCCGGTTAACGCTGCGGTTAACGAGGTACGTAACCTGGGCGCAACTCTCGTGTACCTTGTATCGGTTATGTAAGAGGAGGGGTGGGGGATGATCGAACTTAATATTATGGTAACGAACCTTAAGTCGTTCAACGGGATTCTAATTTACTCACGGCCATCGTAGTGAAATCGTTCGCAGTGCCCTACAGTGGTTTTGGTTCGGTCAATTTCTTTCTCGACTTTTTAGGGAATAATATCGATACGTTGGTTGTTGATTATTACCAGAAGTCTTTCAGAGTTGATTGTAATGACGTAAATTTGTGTGGGATATTTCTCATCTTTTTTTTCTTGCTAGACGTTTTCCCCATTTGTGACGTCGAGCCTTTGACGGTAATCGCAGAAGGTAAAAGAGTGTCGGCCATAACGGAGGAGAAACTCGTCGATTAAAAAAGATTTTCAGTCCATCGAAGGCGGAATATAGCTTCCGTTCTCGGCACTCGTGAGTGTTCCGACTAAAACATCGTCTCCCATGAACGCCATCTGACATTTACTGCGAATACCACCCGCCGTAATTCACGATAACGACCGTCGGAAATAAGGCACGAGTTGCAGAAACACGATAATACACGCTGGCACTTAACTTGGCCAATAAACTCTGCGTGTTCTTCCCAGGGTTTCGGTAGTCCTTTTATAAGTGTTATAATAGTAAACAGTTATTAATACGATACCTGACTATTTGGAAATAAATACACATTAGAACAGCACGTCAGTCAGAGAAAAAGTAATGTAAAACTTATTAACAGTTTTCCGTAAACGACGTTTCGTTCCTTAATTTGGAACATTATCTGTTATGTTTAAATTCTAAGAACACGAAAGAAAATTTTTTCCTGCCTTACAGACTTTTTGTACTATGGAATAAGAAGAACAGCCTGGAAAATCTCGGAAAACGTCTTCATTGTTTACATTAATGTATAAAACTCTATGCTATTGTAATTATACGAGGTTTTCGGCTAACAAGAATAATATGACAGAATGTCGAAAGATCCTTCAAATTGTCTTAAGTACAATAAATACGTTTCCAGAGAGACTGTCCTGGTTGTTCTTCTTGTTCTACATCATCGTACAGACTATTTCATAAACATGTTTTACTACTATAATACAATAATTTTCGACCGGTTTTTCTTTCAGTTATGTATTTTTAATCATATATTAAGCATATTCGCTCAGTCTTCAGGTTTCTGCAAACTGTGGTTAAATTAGTTTCTTAGTGCTCGGTCTGACCTCTCTTTACATAAAACTTGGTGTTCATAACATTTTATAATATGTTTAAATTTTAAAAATTGGAAGTAACAATAATTTCGTGTTGAAAGAAAAAACTGAAGAAGGTGCGAATATGCATCGAAACGTTGTTTGATTAAAAATAAAATTCCGTCTTAAAAAAACCGGTCGAAAATGAAATTTAATATTATGCTTTTGTACTATTTATTAATTGCCGATTATAGTATACTATTAATTTTAAACTACAAATGATTAACATGTTTTCATCTACGGTTCCTTGTAATAAACCGCCTTCATGACGTCGTCATTCGAATTTTTAATACAGCGACTAGGTGTAACAGAGAACAAGAGAGGCAGAAAGAAAAATCCAGAGAGGGACTGAAGTGCTTTGAAGAAGCATCTGTCGAGAGCAAGGGGCTAAAAATCCAACATCTTAAAAATGTTGTTTTAATGTAATACTTCTGACATCATAAGTGTGTTTATATATTATCGTCAAATTAACGACTTTGAATAGAGTACCTAATTAATTGCTTGCAAATGTTAAGTTATAAAAATAATAATAAAGAATTTCTTTAGAAAATAAGTGCTAATAAGTACTACAGTTTACGTTTCATAAACTAAAATGTTAAAATAAAAACATTGTTAAATTTACTAATGGTCTTACAATCTCTAATTTCTATTGGCAACTCATTAAATTATTTAATACCTATAATAAATATACTATTTTGTTTTAAATCTGACCTAGCTCTAGTTATGTTTAATTAGATTGGGAATGGATACTTTGAACACGGTTATTTTGGGAGCATAATGACTAGAGTAGGATAGTACACAAAAAACAGAGGAATTTACTTACGGCTAACATAAGTATTAATATTAGGAAATCATTGCTAAAATATTTATAATGTGTTGCTTTACAAGGGTGCGAAACGTGGGCGATAGGAGTTGTGGGAAAGGAATGAATACAAGCATTCTAAATGTGGTGCTGTTAAAGAATAAGATTTTTGGATAGGGTAACTAACCAGGAATAGAGGCAGAGGAAACAATTTGGAGGACGTGATCAAGAAAGGGATAGGTTAATAGATAAAGTTTTGAGGGATGAGGGTCTGTAAAATTAGTAATAGAAAAAAATGTAAGAACAGAAGAGAGAGATTAGGGAGGATATGTGATGTTTCCAGCATGTAGAAATTAAAAGACTTGCGCAGATTATGTTAGCATGGAAGGATGAATTAGACAAGTATAAGGACTGAATACAACAAGAACAACAACAATCTCAGAAACCGATGACTGAAAGGTAAACGAATAAATTCAACCAAAAAATGTATAAATAAGGAATTAATTAATCATAAATGAAATATCTTCCAATAAACCTGAATTTAACGTAATGCCGAAGAAAAATTAAAAATTCTTAAATTTGTTAAACGTTTAGATTTTTAGCTTTAATCAATTTGAAGGATTTTAAATTTATTCTTTTGTATTGAAAAATGTAGTAATAATTTTTTTTTGGGTAACAGGCTACATGAGGGTGATCCTGAAACAGGCAACACCCCTTTAATTCTTTACATTTTGTTTATAAAGAGTCTACTGATTACGTTTTCTAAATCAATTAAATTTTAATTTTATCTCTAAAGTTTCGTAAAGAAACGTTCACTAAATGAAAGAAAACCATTTAAGTTGTCAATTCTGTATTATTTCATAATTATTCGGCTATGGCCATTTTCAACTGTAAGATATAAACATTTATATCTAACATGGCCGAAAGATTCTGAAGTAATACAGAATTGACAACTTAGAGTGGTTTTCTTTTATTTTTTATCATTTGTTAAAGTTGTTTTTATTGAATTTAAGAAAGGTTCATTTTAAGTATTATATATATGTTTACATTGTACGCACTTTAATGTTAAGTCTTCGTTCGTATAAAAAATAACGACACACTGAAGACGACTTGCGTGCCTCCTTAAAAGGTGTGAACCTTATAGGGTCCCCTTGAATGCTCATAAAACATCATGAAAGCTAAGAAGTTGAGGGATAAATGACGGTGCTCTGTTTAAAATGCAGTATCGTGTGGGACCTACGGAATAAAATAGGCGTCTCTCCCCCCTAGGACTATAAAAGTGTTTCATGGGGGAGGAGGTGGATGATTGGGGTGTGACGAAGGGTGAACTTTTTAGAGCAGCTGGGGTTGCATGAAATGAGATGCCCAGAAAAGACCATTCTCCTCAAGATGTTGAGGGAGAGAGAAAGAAAAAAATATAAAAAAAGGTCCACTGATCGTTGTGAGAGGGTCTACGACAGAGTTGCCAAATTATAATCAACGCCGTTATCAGGAGGGAATTTCAATTCGTTGCTTTCAGCAGCCTGAGTGTTATTTTCACTCCTACATTCTCATGAATTAATTTTTTATGAACAATTTTTTTAATGAGTGGAGCATTGAAATTCACTTTTTTGAAACAAAAAAAGGTGTGTGGGGAATTTATAATTATTCTTTCCCTATACGGAGCATCTGGGACAACGTTCTTCTTCCTGATAACTACAAACAAATAGTACTGAAACGAATAAAAATATACTAGTGAGATTTATATTTTCAGGTAAATAATCTTTAAAATTGGGTGACGAATGCAATCACACACAATAATTTTCTTGTTGGCCTACAAAATTATAATTTTTTTTATGTAGCACGAATTTGGTTATTTGTCTCTAAACGATCTACTAAATGTGATCTTTCGCATTCAGTTTAATTTACGTTAGTCTTTTTATCTACATCCTATATGAAAACACGTTACATATTGACCGTTTAAGTAACTGCGTTAAGATTCCTTTCCATATCCATTCCAGTAATATATATTTTTCCTTATATAGAATAAATTAATTGAATTTGCCGTCATTTTTCGAAGTAACAGCCTTTTTTAAATTTTTTGAGATAATATTGAAACTTATTAAATTAGTAGTTTATCTGACTTATAAAAATAAATAATTAAAAGAGTTATAACAGCCTCTTTGTCAGTTTTTTATTTTATTTAAAAGATGAACTGCTGAAATTTTAATACCTGAAGAATTCTATACTTCATCCCTTCAAATGAGTTCAAAAACCCACAAGGAGGCTCTTATAAATAATTTAATTATTCAAAATTATGGTTATAGGTCAGTGGAATCAATTAATTTTCATATGCGGGAATTATATTTTATTCAATTTATTATAAAAGTCCAGTTTAAAGGAAAAGGAAACTCTTATGGACCAACAGTTCTCATTTTATGCCACCATTTATTATTTTATTTTCAGTCAATTGAAAGAAAAAAGACCAAAAGCCACTAAAAGCAGAAAAATAAGACGGAATAAAATTTGCGGACTGTTCACAAGGGCTTCCTTTACCTTAAATGTCAATTAAATTACTTTAACGTCTATAACATAGTTGTTCTGACTATTAAATATACAATAAATACAGTTAAATCAACCACTTCGTCAGCTCTTTTTAAAAATTAAATATTCTACATTACAACGTTTCGCCTCTCATTTTAAACTTCTTCAGGTACTATAAAGAAATTTAAAATGTATTACATTTAATAATATGTTACGAATTTTTTTAAGTTTAAAACCGTGTTTTGTATTTAAAACTTTTTCATAACGTACTTTATTAAAAAATTTTGTTAAATCAATTTATTTAAAATACAAAATAGTGTCTTAAACTTTAAAATTTGGTTTTTTCTTAACATATTAAATTAAAATATTTACTTAAATAAGTAATTTAAAAAATTTAAACACAGAACATTGTTTTTAAAATGCAAAGTTTAGTTTTCACAAGATTTTAAATTAAAAAATTAATTAAATCAATAAATTTTAAATGTTAATCTTATTTTTAAACTTAAAAAAATATATTTCATAGCATATTAGCGATTGTAATCTAATGTAAATTTGTTTATAGTACCTGAAGAAGTCTAAATGAGTGACGAAACGTTGTAATGATTAATACTTAAGTTTAATAAAATGACGAGTAGGCTGATTTAATTCATTTAATTTCTATTGTTCTTAAGAATAACCTTTCATCCGCCTCCTGGAAGACAATCTGATAATTAATGTTGTCATTTACAATATAATAAGTTACATAAAAATTAAGGATCTTAAAGAAAAGCAGCATGACGCATATCCTTTGGTCCAAATTAGACAAGGAACTCGAGAGAGAGAGAGAGAACAAAACCCGGACGTGATTAAAGTAAATTTTGTTGTACTAATTACTTAGAGTTCACGTCTCCTGGAGAGGGCGAACATTTGGAAAGTGTTAATGAGGCGACGAATAGATAGGACCTGCCCCACTATTGGCTGGTTGCCAGGTGTATTTATGTTCCTGGGAGGGTTACAAACTGCCGGTTGTAAATGGCCAACTAACACTCCTTGGCTAGTAAATAAGGCATTCAGATACGGAGGTTCACATTTAGTCGATCGTTTACAGACGAATAGCCAAATAAAACCGTGCCTCTAATTACAAGATTGAAACCGTAGAACATTACCGACGCTTATCTACTTTGCAATTTATCTTGGTAAGTACGCAGCAGCGGCTGTGGCTCAAATGTGATTAAGTAATATTATTTCCTGGGCAATTAAAGCCGGAATGTTGTTTGTTCTCCACCATTTTGTTATGAGGCACGAGTTACTGTCAATCTCTTGGATTACTTCAACAACCCCGCCCCCAAATGTACAGAAGAACTTCAGATAAATGAAATGTTCCAAGATTTCAACCTCGCTTCTTCCAAGTGTGCACGAAAATTATCAGGATGAACAACAGAAACACAGTCTTCGATAAAGTATATGATTAAACCGTGTTTTGGACGTCACTTCTGTACAATAACACACACAATTATTCTCTGCTATAGGTTTCATATTCCATAAATAGTAACACTGAGAAAATATGAAATATTTAAACTAGTTTATGTCTATATGTACAGCCAAAAAGTAATTCTGTCCATTTAAAAACCAAAAAAAAGTAGAAACCGAAATAAATTATTCGTGGTCAAATAATTTCCATGTAGTTTAAAACATATTTTCAAACAATAATACATAACACAAAAAATTATAGCAATATGAAATAAAAGTCAAAATGGGCCTTTAAATTAAGTTATACAACATGATATAACGATATCATTTTAGCACAGACAATGAGAGTAAACTTTTTAATCGCCCACCGAGGTGTTTTTTCTGCTCCTGACTGTATTTGCTGTACCGCGGTACAGTGTCTACGGACTGACGTCATCATAGCTTGTCTAATTTCGACGACAGTTATTCGTTCTGTTACCTTCCACATCTCCCTGATTCAAGTTTTTTCCTATTCAATTAAAGGGGAGTTGCCCGTTTCAAGATCACCCTCATGATAACTCCACGAAAAATGGTGTATTACAGTAATAAATTGAAAGTGACACCAATGAGTACCAGATTTTCCTCCCAGAAGTGGTTAAGAGGATATTATTAAGAACAGCAGATGTTAAAATATATTATTTGAAGTTAAAAGCAAACCGAAACCCATTTAACTAGCCCTCAGTTCTTGTACCTTACTAATTACTTTTCTGCCATTGTTGTATGGACGGAAGCAAATGAGAATTGTTAGTTTTTAAGTATATTTTTCCCTTTAAACTGCAAATTTTATAATAAATATAAATGTCTCTATAATTATTGCTATAATGAATATTATCTCTGGTCATAGAATCTGTTTGTGTTAAAAATTCCGGTTTAAACTTCCCTCGTTTCTAAGTCAGACACCTCAGTGCAGTACTACATGAGTGAGTGGAACACTAAGTAATATTATGTGTGAATAATTAAATTTCAAAACATTTTAAATTTAAAAATAATATACGTTCATGATTTATATTTATCCATCAGCGATTATTTCCACAGAAGACCACAGAGTTGTGCGACGTAATAATTTAATTTATTTATGAACTGCACGTAAATGTGGTTCCCTCTTTCACGGCGAATCAAACTGCAGCCACATAAAATATCCAATATTAATAAATAAATTAAACGGCCCCTCTCAGCTTTAAAACGAACCATCAAAGTGTTAATTAATATTAATAGGAGTAATCCAAGATTAAAATTAAATATTACTTCTCTTTACTGGGAATCAGTGTTATTCCTGGATTTACTTAATCATTTACTCTTTGAGGTTGTATTACGTTACCACTGCCAGCGGGAGGGAATTTTTCATTAAACTACTTCAAAGTGGAAACGACTGAATTCATTAAAATTATTCGAAAGAATTTTGTTTGCAATCGTAAATAATACAATAAATACAAAGAATTTTACTATACATTTAGCAAGGATTTCGCTTGTCCGCAACTCTAATAAAGTAAAAAGGAAATACTATTTGTACCTTAACAATTTAAAAATCTCTCCTCTCTCCCCACCTGTTAAGTGTTCAACTACACCTAACGTCCTTGTTTGTTGGTATAATTAAAACTCTCGCGATTTCCACTAGTCCAGTCTCGACGCCAATCTCGGTCATTCACGTTAGTTGTGGAAACTAACTTTCTTTGAAAGTCACGTCTGAGAGTGGTTCAAACAAAGCAATCGGGAGGAATAAAATTATTATTTATCCCAAAAAATATTTATTTTGAAATTTTCTCTCCTGCTCACCCCGTCCTTTTGCGGGTGGTAACCATATTTTAACCACACGGTGTTTATTCCAGTTTCATAAGAAAATGGTCTTAAGAAATTGGTTAACGTTACGCCTCGCATTAAATATGGTATAGGGGAACGTATATGCACATACAGGAATACCAAAAGTAATTTATACGCAAAATAAATCAATTAATGTTATAATAATATGCAAAGAACGGCCAAACGTGGCAAATGATGATGATGATGATGATGATGATGATGTCTGTGGTATTCAGTCCTACAACTTACATAAGTGAAAAAAATTTCATTCACGCAACTAGCATATTCCACATCCTCCATAATTTGCTTAGCGTATTCCATCATTCGCCTCCATCATCTCTTCCTAACTTGCACACTTCCCTGATTCTATTAATCCATCTGATTTTCAACAATCTCCTACAGCTTCACGTTTCTAAGGCTTTTATTCTTTTCCTTTCCCCATCTCCTATCGTCGACGTTTGGCACCCATACAACGTCTCATTCCATACTTACATTTTTCAACTAAGATTTCATAAAATTAACCCTGTAATAGCTTATATTTACGGAATTGAGAAGTTTTAAGTCACTCCTTGGGCATCGACTCGGATTAGCTCAGTTGGTCGAGCATGGGGCAGGATATCGCGAGGTCCTGGGTTCGATTCCCTGGTCCGGTTGACATTTTTCCATTTTTGGCTTTCTTCATAAATTGCTCTTTTTTTTCGCGAAAGCCTTCCTTGCCTGTGCAATCATACTCTTCATGTATACTATACTTCTACCATCCCAAGTAATTATATTTCACTAGTAGCAGAATTCCTTCAACTTCACTCAGAAAATTCTTTTCAAATCTAACACTTTTTGTTATTCCACGTGGGAAACTTAGGAACATAATTTGAACTTTCGGAACCTCTTCAGTTCTCCAGGTCTGGATGTTAAGGTAGTAAAATAAAATTTCAATAATATGTTTATTAATGAACTGAAGATGTGACAGTTGTGGTCGCAACTTATCAATTCCAATAAAATTCTACTATTTACTTCATTTGACCATTGTTTTCCATTTTAATTTGTTATTAATAAGGTTTCATTGGGGGAAGATAACTCGTGAAATTGTAAGAAAATGAAACCGGTCCTTGTTTTTTAGTCTTTGAAGCTGTCTGAATCAACCAGTGTAGAACATTCGTCGAATAAATTCAATGTCTTGCTGGGTTTTTCAATACAGAAATGTTTTGCTATCCGTTTTCTGTTCACTCACAGATTTTAAGTTATTTTAAAATTAGAAAAACTTGAAATAGATACTGTTCATTTTTAAGTCTCTCTGAAACTACGATTAGTGTAATTTCTTCTTGTGACTTCAACATAAAATTGCTTTCGAATGTTTCGTCGGCTCCGTTTTCTCCGCATGATGACGAGGTCCGTGTAAGACATCATCATCATCAGCGTTACAGGGCATCACTCATCGAAATATCGCCGACAACTTATAATAACAAAGCAGACAACGTTTCGGTAACGAGTCCTCCCGGAATCTTGCTACACATTCCGTCTTGAAAGTGGAGCGAGCTGCTCGTTTATCACGAAACGAGACGGCCATCACACATCCCCCGTTGGTGGCGAGATCGTTATTCATTTCTCCCCCACAGCAATCGTGACTTTTCTGCCGGTGATTTCCTTAATCCGAGGAGCACTTAAAATGCCGGAAGCGCAATGACGGAGGAGCAGGAGCACGTGGTGCGCCTTGGTAGAACAATGCGATTGGCAGAGCAGGTGGAAGCGCCTAAGTAATGATCAGATCAAGCGACGCGCGTGGAAATGGATCTTAATGAGAGCAGAATCAGAAATCCCTCTCGGGGAAAGGGGCCTTTCTCACGACGGTTAAACGGGATTAATAAAGTAGTTCACAGGAATCAAGACGCCTTCACCACCTGGTGACTCGATCCCTCAACCGTAAAGGAACAGACGACATGGAATATAATATTACATCTTTACAGACGAACAGAAAATCAAGAAAAGAAAGCCGTAATCAAGAAATGAGTTAGTCAAGGATGCATGCTGTTTAACTTACATAAAGAATAAAATATCGAGAAAGGAGGCTAATACATATGCCCTGAAAAAGGCAATCAGCAGTAATTAGAATAGAGGAAATGGAAGGCCGTAATCAAGAAAGGAATTAGCCAAGGATGCAGTTTTTCGCCCATACTTATTAACTTATGTATAACTGACGATGAAGAAAGTTAAAACAGAATATGGAAAAAGAATCAAACTGCAAGGAGAAAAAATAAATCCCCTACGCTTTTCTGATGATATTGTAGTATTAAGGGAGTCAGAAGAAGACTTGGAAACCATAATAGATGGCATGAACGCTGTCATGGAGAAAGAGTTCAATACGAGGATTAATAGAGAAATCAAACAATGGGGTGTAGCATGTGGAACAGTGGAATAACAAAGTGTGTTAGATTGGGAAGGGATATTTTGAAGGAAGATAAGGACTTATGATACTCGGGAAACGTAATAACTAGAGATGGTAGAAGTATAGTATACATAACGAGTAGCACAGGCCAGCGATATTCTAAAAAATATATTTTTGTAATAATTAGTATAGATACTATACTATCTAGTGGGAATTTATTAACTTTATTTTATTATCATGAATGCCAGTTTTTATTGTTAATATAATTTATTTGTGAGCCTGATATTTGTAGTCGCATCAAATGCAAGGTCATTAGCAATTGTGTACGATCAAGGGAACTTATGTGCATGTAGGGGTTTGAAAATATGGTTTTTGAAACAAATTAAACATCCAAGTCAGTGACCGTGCCATAATTCAAAGCAGTGATCTCTGTGGTGCGAGGCAGTCATGCTAGCCATTACACTACAGGAGGTCGGCTGTTCAGCTTTGTATGAGGCTGTATAATTTGTTTCTCTGGAAACGCTTTGACAGTCCATCTTAATTCATGTCTTTTGGCACTTGGTGGGGAATTTTTCCTGGAATTTTGACGGAAGTAATTTTTTTCTTGTGCATGTGCCTTATGGAGGAGTAGTGAGAGCTATAAGTGACTGGGCAAGGCAAGGAAAGGAAAAAAGGATGAAGCGGAAGACCGTGTGGTCTTAGTGGTGAGCCGATGCGTCCCAAGTGACGTAGGGTCTAATCCGCGATACGTCATTCCCCGGCCGGAACACCTTGGGTTGAATGTTTACGGAGGGAGAAGTCGCGATCCCCCGCGGCGATACGGAGCTCTACGCCGCCACTCCACGGCGGGATTACGCTCTCGATCCTCTTATGGCGCAGATTTATAAGCACGTGTTGTCAGATCTGCTCGTGACATCTCACGCAACCTCGCAGACCCTCCAAACTCTCATCCCTTACTCTCAGGGGAAAAAGAAACCTCACTCACTTGTCTCACACAGTCCTCCATATCATTATCACTAGGACGAAAACCATCCTGATGGTGTAACTTCTTACTCAAGTTGGAAGAGGCTTCATCAGCTATGACGTCAAAGTCTCCACTCACCTACTCAATATAGTTGGTCGGTCAATAAATAATGTTATGAATGTATACTTATATATCACACCAGAACAATTTTTTAAAAAAATCAGTACCTTCCACTGCCCCTACTTGGGAAATATTTTAACTTTGACATATATTTTCGTTTAAAATTACAACTAAATGTGTCTAAATTTAACGGCACCATAGCTTATAACATTTAATGTACGCAGATAGAAATGAATTTTTTTGGGTCAGATGGGGTTAACAGGCTACATGAGGGTCATTCTGAAACAGGTATATACCATTTAGCATAGAAAGAGAATAGAAAAGGGGGGTGGGGAAGGTAAAGCACGGTAGCCAAGGGTTAACTAGGGCCCCCGGGCTATGGTTTAAGGATCATACCCGGAGTTTCACCAAAAGAGATGCAGGGAAAACCCTAGAAAACCTGCATCAGTTAGGTCTGGCACTGGGTACTATTCTCACGCCCTTCCGAATGACGGCAGACGAGTTTGTTGTGGGGTCGCAGCATTCTCTTCTCTCCGTGTCTTCACCAGTTTTAGGAGGCAGTTAGCTGACTGATCCAATGGAATCAGTGGACAACTCATGCCATATTCCCAGGGTCTTTGATCCTAATACATATACCTCCTAAATGTAACGAAAATAGTATATGGGAGAAAGGAACGTCAAATATAATGCGAGTTAGGAGATCAGTTTGGTTTTAGGAAGAATGTAGGGACAAGAGGAGCAATATTGACTTTGCGACAAATTTTAGAATACAGGATAAAATATCAACCGGCTACGTTCATGACATTTGTAGATTTAGAAACAGCGTTTGACACCGTGAACTGGAAAAGACTATTAAGGATTTTTTAAGAGTGCTGGAATAAAATTTCGGGAAAGGAAGCTTATACATAACCGCTACAGAAGACAGTCAGCAGTAATAAGAACAGAAAATCAGGAAAAAATGCCGTAATCAAGGATGCAGTATGTCGCCCATGATCTTTATCTTACATATAGAATAGGCGATAAAGTAAGTTATAACGGAATATGGAAAAGGAATCATACTTCAAGGAAAATAAATAAAAACCTTACACTTTGTCGACGATAATGTAGTAGGGGAGCCAGAAGAAGACTTGGAAACCGTAATAAATAATATTAACGTGTTCTTGGAGAAAGATTAACACAGAGTAAACGAAGGTAATAGAGTGTAATATGGGAAACAGTAGAATAACAAAGGTTGTTAGATTGGGAAGGGATATTTTGAAGGAAGTTAAGGAATTCTGCTACTTGCGAAGCGTAATAACTGGGGATTGTAGAAGGATAGTGTAGGATAAAACAGGAAAGGAAAGCACTCGCGATAAATGCAAAATTCCTTACGGATAATATAAGTATGAATATTACGAAATCGTTTCTAAATAGGTTCGTATAGAGTGTGGCGTTATATGGGTGTAAAACGTCGACGATAAGAGTTGCGGAAAGGACAGGAATAGAAGCGTTTGAAATGCGGTGCTATAGGAGAATGAGTTGGGTGGATATAATCACAAATGAGAAAGTTCTAAACAGAATAGGGGAAAAGAGAACAATATGGAAGGTATTGATTAATAGGCCACGCTTTAAGACTCGAGGATCTTGTAAAATTAGCATTAGATGGAAGTGCGTGGGGATAAGAACTTAAGAGGGAGACAGAGGATAGAATACGCTAAGCAGATTATGAAGAATTTGGGATGTGCTAGTTAATAGGAAATGAAAAGGCTTTCGCAAGATAATTTAAATTTTTCCAGTATTAGGACTGAATATTACAACAACAACATTGCTATAAAAGAATTGCATAATTCTCATTAAAGAAACTCTTGTTTTCCAAAAAGACAGGTATTTTTATCAGGTTTCTGCCTGTAGAGAAGGGTTGTTTAAACATTGCTATCATGTGTAGTGTTGCCCCAGAAAAGCAAATTAATACTTAATGTCCCTTTTGCTAGCGAGATCAGTTTAATTAACGAAAACGAACGAAACAGATAAGCGAAGAGACGGACGCAAGCGTTGATGAATGATCTCTCAAAAGAGGTTCGCGTGTTGATGAGAGAATTCCTGTTGTATTCGTTTACACGATTAATTAATTTTATTACTCACCCCCCACCCCCGATCGATCTGTTAATGAGTGGAATGGACACTGCGTGCGAGTCTTCGCTTATTGCACGTAAAAGATCAAAGGCTCTCTGAACTAACAAACAAACGAACATACATACATACAATACGAAATTAACACACACGGGGGCTGGTGGGGGGTGAGCTGAGGCAGTCATCCCCAAATTACATTAGTAAGCCTGCAATCAAGTATTATAATTATTTTATTTAATTTATCATTCAACGCTGAGTATAAAACCCGTAATATATTTTGTTAATAACCATTTTATAAAATTCTGAGAATCAATTAAATACTGGTATATTTAAATTGACAATGCAACTATAGTAACCTATAAATATTTACGAAAAATCGAGGAATATTAGAAAACGTAATGAATAAATGTTATAGCTACACATAAGTCTCATATGTGATCAAGAAAAACATTTTAAGAAATAACAAAACGTACAACAAACATTTTTTTTTCAATTTTAACATGCAATAGACGTTTCAACCGCCCAGTTTTTATTCTCAAATTCCGGGACACTTTTTCAAACGAAATCATTCATTTAATTTTTATGATACTATTGTTTTAGATAAGGAAATGAATTTAAGAAAATCTGAATTATACAAATGTTGTATATTAAGAGGAAAACTTACTGTCAATATAAAACATCACCCGTTACAAATAATTAAATTAATTGATGGTTTATTAAATTGTCTTAGTTAATTTCATCTCTTGACTATGCTGTTTGTGTTCAAATCTTCAGCTATAGTTTTTTTAATTTCGAAGTTTTGCGTTTAAGGCTGTTAAAGGGGTCGTTATTTCATTTTTTTAATAAATACATAATTTGTCGTTTTAAAATTACAAATATAAACAACTACTCTGTGACCAAAAAAGCTTAATATTTATTTATTATATTTCCAACGTTGCGTTCATATTTTTCTTGGCTTCGTGAGTTAACGACAAAATATTTTTGACAATCGATTACATTTTCAAATAGAGAATATTACGTTAAAATATTAAAACTGAAATAAAATAGACCTAAATTGATAAAATTATATACGTTCCCCTTTTTAATATTTAAAAAAGATTATATACTAAAATTATAATTTTATTTTTATACTTTTCCCTCTAACGATGAAGTTCAAAAATATGAATGAAACGTTGTTAAATATATTATGTAAAATCAGTATTGTTCTTTGACCAATTGGCTGTATGCTTTTGTTCTCATTAATAAATTGATTGGTTCTCATAAGGTTTAATCTGAATTTTGTTTCGTCGAAATTTGGCACAAGTTTCAATCAAAAAATTTCTCCGTCAGTAAATATAGGACATTTGTCTGATTTTTATTTTAAACTTAAAAGTATTTATTTCCCCCTTTTAATTCAGACTTCCGCCTGACATGAAAGTGGATCAAATATAGTAAAGAAGCGTCAAAACGTCAACCTAATTGGTTATGATGAAATTGCATGAAAATTATGCCACCCTAATCGGAATTCGAACCCGTGACCTCCATTATACGAGGCAGTGACGCTAACCGCCAAAGATATTGCTTTTATAAATTTTATTTGTTGTTTAACGGAGTTGTTAAATCACAGTTCCCTGTGAAGGGTTGGTGATAGGGGGCTTTATTTGTTAACAGAGGCCAATAAGGGTTGTCCGACTCTAAAATGGAATAATGTTGGGTTGGAGAATTAAGAGTTACCAAATTAAGAGCTAACAGCAGTTAGTTTCGGGTAACCCGGGCCAGAGGAAACAAACGACCCGTAATTTATTGAGAGGTAAAGTCACCAAGTGTTACCTAGTTGGACAAGTTTATTTGGTCGGAGCGACGGACGCCAGTCGTTGTAAACGTGGATTGTTGTTTACACACACGGTTAGGGGGCGGCTCGGAGGGTGCTAATTTCATTTGTGCTGTCGGGGGCGGGCGGCCCCCGCGAGTGATGGATTACGGGGTAAGAATCGAGCCCGCTGTCCCTCCCCAGGACGGTTCCCTGGGGAACACCGTCCTCGGCGGCCTTCCCGTTTTCCCGCGTTGCCCCGTAATTAAATACCGTGGCGCGCCCGAGCGAGTGTTTGTTGCGGCCGGTCTTCTGGTCTGAAGGGAGCCGTATCTGTTTTTATGATTCTCCATAACCACTTTGAAGTCCCTGAAAAGGGGGGGGGGAGATCCAATTCCAGAATTTTAATTATAAAGCTGTTTCGTCGATAACGACTGTTTCTGCTGATGGTAGACCGTTGTTTACTTTGTGATGTCCGTCGAGCTTTTTTCTAAAAGTCAATAAACAATATTTGTCGGGTTGGCAATGTAAGAGACGCCTCAACTTCAATTCGGACCAGCTTAATTACATTCCTTTTCCGGTGGTTTACGGAAAATGGCTCGTAAAGCATCACATATATTTCCCCCATTCTTCTTCACTATCATAGAAAACCAATTACAAAATTGACTTTCCATGGAATGTTTTTCACCGTGTCTTGTGCTTTGAAGTCATATATATACTAAATGTCGCTTTATGACAGATTTTAAACTATAAATAAATAAAAATTACAAAAAAATATTCAGCAACCATATGTACATATGACAGTTCTGTTATAAAAACAATTAACATTTTATAATTTAGTAATTATTAAATCGGTGTTTTGGTCCAAATGAGATTAGTTCCCTATGAAAAACCTTTTCCTACTTTAAAGGAAAATTACACAGCTTTGGTTTCCCGTTTCGTTCCACCGGTTGATGATGGACCCTTGTAGATCTTAACCGTGTGAGCGTGGCAGAGGGAACTCTGAATGTTTTTTTTTTCGTGATTGTGAAAATTCATTAGACGTTCACATACATCATCCATTACCATTCCAGTATTCGTATCCAAAACATCTGTATCCTGAGGCAGGCTCTACACCACATGAGGTCGACATGGTTATATTAGAACTCACTAAAATTAAACCTTTATTATACGGCTATACAAAAATTCAACACGATACCTCGGTTTATTTTTTCCAAAAAAATACGTACTGTGGTATAATGAACTGTTTAAAATATTATTTAATTAAGAATTGTTTGTGCTAATATCTTTGGGAAGTACGGCAGTGAGTGTCGCTGGTTTTGATACTACACATCTTTGGTTCGTTTTGTGTCATCTTATGTGAATTTGATTAAATAACTAATTGACTAAAAGTGGAAAGGTTTTCTTTTGAAAATTTTACGTAAATAAATAATGGACTTGGCTTAGTCTAATTTCAGAGTTCTACGTCATTCCCATCAAGCCCCGCCCCTTACAGGCAATTGGAGCAGGTGTAGGTAAAATGGAGGAAGGTCTCTTCTTCATTTACAAATATGTAAATGAAATGTTTTTATTCCATTACAAAATCTCAGTTGGTAGAGAGAATAGGTCAGTTTTTCATATCCGGCACAGAGGACCAAAACGTTGTGACCGTTTAATGGAATAAAACACCTCTAAATCTTTGAACTAAGTTTTGTTCCATCGGATGATACTCTGTTTATTTGTACACGTTGCTATGGCAACCAGAACCTGCAAGGCGAGAACGCAGAATGCAAGCAGCGATATCTTGCGAACATCTCACATGAATTACAGCAACTAAATGTTTGTAATAAATTTTATTACTGTGGCTGGAATTATCAAATTTTTATATTATTGGTTGCCATTTATTCCTCGTCTTTGAAATAATATTCTCTATGGACTAAATAATATATTCTTAAATTTAGATAGGAGACAATGAGATTGAGTATAATAATTTGGGATAGAAGGTAAGTATGAATTTATTATTAGAGCCTGGAAAATAAAATAAGAAGAGAAGGGACCAAATAAACTTCTCGAGAGTAAGAACTGGACATACAAAAATTACATATCTTTACATTATAAAAAAAAGATCCCGCACGGATTTGTGATCAGTACAATATCCAGATTTCTGTTGAACACTTGTTGAAGAACTGTCAGAAATTTTATGATGAGAGGAAAGAAACTTTAAAAGAAAAATGATTTCAACGAGTTTGTAAAAGGGAAAAATGCACAATAAAATTTAATAAAATTCTTAAAAAAGAACTGAATTTTACCATAAAGTGTAAACATTTTATTATATATCATTATGCACAGTTACGTTTTACATTGAAAACATAAATGTCAAGTTAAAATGTATAAAATTGTTAATTTAAATTTCAAGATGTACTGGTTATTGTAATTTCGATTAAGTCACTAACGACTACTTTGTTGAACCGACTATAAATAAATTTAATAATAATAAAAATAATATGGTAATAATAAACTGTATATAAAATAAATATTGAAAAATTTCATCGTTTAGCTCATTAGTATCTACGTTATAATTTTGTAATTTTTTCTGCTTCTGCCTAGCGGGAAACGTGTGTAAGCACAGTGGATGGAATAAAACGTATTTCAAAGGAACACAAATTAGAAACCCAATCACAATCCTCTTTATCAGATAACATTATTTAAGTCATCGGTCACATACAGGAGCTTTCGGCCCTTATTCATCTGTATACGTAACATCACGTCAATATTACTGCTCTAAACCATATATTCTACTTATTTCAAAGATTTTATCCCATTAAACGATCGCAAAATTTTGGTCCTCCGGGCCGGATATGAACAAGCGACCGATGGATATAGTCCAGCTGAAATTGTTTAATGGAATAAAAAAGATATAACCTGTAAATTCACAAAATACTACCAACGCCTGTTCAAAATCTATGACTGATTTTTTCTCATATGTTTTTTATCTACCACGTAAATATGAAAAGAATTTTGTAAACAGTATTTTTTGTAAATATTTGTTTACCAAAGTGTAAATGGTTGACTTGAAACGTCGTCAATAAAGCAAGTTGAAGTTTAGAGCTGACAAGTTCGTCTCCTCTAGTGTCTTGTTACTTTTCCAAGTTGGTGTTTCTCCCAAAACATCACTTGTCGTTTGCAGATGTCAGCCTCGTCGTCGTCGTCGTCGTCGTGAGGTGAACTGTCGTCATTCGTCAACGTCAGCGGAATGTCTCTTCCGCAATGTTCAAGCTTCAACACTTTTGTAGAAAGTAGAAATTGCTTCCTCTGTCAGTCGCTGTTCTTTCTTTCCCTCTAACAGACATTACGTTATTAGGTAAGAAAGTCAGAATGTCAACTTGATAGAAAGCTTCACTGAGCTTCTACCAGCGCCATTATTTTTTTAATTGCAATTTTTACTTTGTACTCTGTACAGGACTTCCCTAATTCGTTGTAAATAATATTCCTGCATACGTGTTTAATGCGTTACTTTGTAAAATTACCTAATACATAAATATAAAACCTTGTGTATATTTATGCTTTTTTTGTTTCTTGTAATGCCTGGGGCTACTCCGAAAGTCAGAATCCTCGTCGTGCAGCTCCAAGAAGTGGCATTTCCATTGTGTAAGTGTGTGTGTGCTTCTCAGTGTGGTGTTTCTCTGCTCTCTATTGCACGTGTAGTGTTTCTAATTATTTTAACTATATTCCGTATCATTAATTAATTTATATAAAAGATTCTTTGTAGTTTATAATGTTACTTGAATTTTGTCCTTATAATTATTTGTTACTTGATATAACGTATCCTACATCCTCAACCGCGGAATTATGGAAACTACAATAAATATAAATCTACAACAAAATATAATTAACTTAATGTTTTGGAGCACAAATCTGCAGATATGATTTTGATACAATTTTGAAACAAACACTTGGCTATAAAAAATAATTCCTCAAAGGCGTGACTCAATAAACAGAGTAATTATTTACAGGACGAGTGCCCATACTTTTAGGAGGTCGGAAGTTAATAAATGGAAATGTATAAAGCCAGACTTTAAGCTCAGAAATTTCAAACTTTACTATAAACTAAATAAATAGAAAAATTATTCTGTTCTTTGGGAAGTGTAATAGCCAGAAATGGAGCAATTATTTTAATATACGACAGTCATTTTAAACTAAATAATTTTTAGAATTATTATAATTAATGTTAATAGTATATTATGATAATTTTTTCCTTTATTTTTAAAAGTCACTTCAATAAAGCAAAACTATATTTCAATTTCGATTTCCAAACTATATTCGAAAGAAGCTTTGGGCAATTGTTATATTCATCTACAAAATAAATTACAATTTTTTGAAATACAAGTTTTTTAATAAAGGAAAAATTATCATAATATAATATTAACAATAACTATAAAAATTATTAAAGGATTAAAATGGACTTGTCGTATATAAATACGGAAATTTGTTTAAAACTATGATATAAAGCGTTTAGTTTTTTCAATGATATAATTTTTAAAAGGATGCAAAACGTGGCCGATAGGAGTTTGGGAAAAGAATGCTAAAAATCAGATGGGTGGATAGAATCACAAACGAGGAAATTCTATATGGAGGACGTTGACTAAGAGAAGGGATAGATTCATAAGCCACGTTTTAAGACACGAGGGACCTGTAAAATTAGCATTAGAGGGAAGTGTGTGAGGGTAAGAACAGAAGAGGGAGACAAGGATGGAATAGGCTAAGCAGATTATGGATGATGTGGGTTTTCCTAGTTATGAGGAAATTAAAAGGCTTGCGCAAGGTAGGTTAGCATGGAGAGTTGCATCAGACCAATCTTACGACTGAATACCACAACAATAAATAACGCAGAATGTAATTGGGATTATATATTAAGAAAACTTTATTATTATTCTTCTCCTTTCCCTGGTTCTACAACCCATTCAAAGCCTTGGCCTACCGAGTCGACTGAGGAAATGTGACCTTATATGAATTTAGGGTCCATACGTGATTACCGTGCGCACTCTCCAGCAGTCTTAATCCCGGTCCCCTTGACCATAAATTAGGAAAACTATTCGCTTTAATTCCAATGGGAAACACATGACTAATAGAGATTTCACCTCGTTGTCAGAACGACAACTTTACAGGGTGAACAACAACAAATATATAATTCATCCTGATTGTTAATAATTGAAATTGTTTAATCAAACTAACAACAAATATTATTTCTATGAAAATATTTAAAAATTGGTTCGAGTGTACTGAATTAACTTGATTAATTTTTCCTATTCTCGTCACGTGTCAGTATTTACCCTGGTTCCATTGTTCACTGTTCCTAATTTATCCCTCCCTCCGTCCCGCCTTCCGATGGATCCGTAGGACGTTTCATAGTTGGAGCTGAATAATAAATACCTGAAGTAAGACGTCTTTGTCGGTGCATCTTAAATCTTGTCGGGTGGTAAGTGTAAAGCGACGGTGCTTGTGTTTCTTTCCACTCTGTGAGGGGGCGTCGTGTGACAACGTGCAGCTGAAAGGGGCGATGACGTTGCTAAAGGAATCCCAGGCGGGTCTGGCATCTAGCGGGTCGAAACGTCAGACTGTGTTACATTGCTTAAAACCTCACCAGTTCTGCGTTTCTAATGTGTGTGAGTTGTATTTTTTACTGGACTCCTTGCAGTTTCATTTCCTACATATTTACCCCATCCTCATCCATCCTAAAGTGCTCAGCTGATTTTCTATCCACTTCTGTTCTTACCCAACACAACTCCCTCTAATATTAATTTTAAAAGACCCTCATGCCTCAAAACGTGGCCTTTTAATCTATCCCTTTATAAATTTTTGGTTAGTTACTCTATACACCCATCTCATTCTTCTATAGCACCACATTTCAAAATTATTTTCCTTTCCGCAACTCGTACCGTCCACGTTTCGCACTCATAACGCCACACCCCATACGATCATTTTCATTAATGAATTTATAATATTCATACTCACATTAGCCGTAAGAAAGTTCCTCTTTTTTTACCTGTTATTCTGTTGCCCAAGTAGGAGAAATCCTGAACTTCTTTCAAAATTTCTCTCCAAAATCTAATAAAGTTTGCTGTTCCACTGTTTCCCATACTGCACTCCATCTCCTTGGTTTACCCTCTGCTAATTCTTGTTGTCCTCTCCATCCAGGATCACGTTCATGCCATTTACTATGTTAACCACGTCTTTGTTTGATTCCCATAATACCATAATATCGTCGGAAAACCTTAGGGTTTTTATTTCTTCTCCCTTAGTATGATTACTTTTCCTTATTCGTCTTTAATTTTCTTCACCGCCTGTTCTACATGTATAAGGTAAAGATCGTGGATAACAGTCTGCGTCCTTGTCTTATACCTTTCTTGATTTCTGCTGTTTTTCTTGCCAGTAAATTACCCTAGTTTTACTTCTATTTATCCTCAAGTTGTACTCTTCCACCAGAATCACGTTCATGCCACTTATGTTTTCTGAGTCTTTTTCTGACTCCCCTAATATTACAATATAATCTATAAACCGTAAATAATTCATTTATTCTCATCGAAATATTATTCCTTTTCCATATTATTACTAAACATTTTTCAGCATCTGTTCCATATGTAAGTTAAAGACTATGAGGGCGACAGACTGCAATCCTCGTCTTCCTCCATTCTTTATTTCTGCTTTCTTTTCTCACCTTTATAGTCTATTACTGCCGACTGCTTTCTGATATTTTAATCTTGGTCTCTTTAAAATCCCTCGTCTTGGGTATCCATTGATTCTAATAGAATATTAAATTGCTATGATTTATCCGCTTAAATGTATTGCTGGAATTTTTCCAGGGTTCCCATCTGGGTTGCGTATAATATATATTGGAAACAAATCTCCGCTGACAACTACAAATTTGTGAGTGATATAGGCGAAAAAATTACGGTCAAAATTGGTCAGAATTAAAATTTTTATTTATTATTTAAATTATAACACGTGTGGTGATTCATGACCCTTACATTCATCGCGTAAAGCAAAAATAATTTAGTTTGTTATTTACGTACACAGGACGGAAAACGGGAATGGTTTGGTGAGGCCGAGTAGGCGGGAAACGTCACCGTCTACAACATTATTGATTGCCTGGAGTGTATTGTAGATTCAACAGTTGGTACGGGGAGTTCTCTTGCAGAAAAGTTAATTTCGCCATTGTTCGAGAAAGAAGATTTTGTTTTGTAGTAAGGAAAACAAAAAGAGGACATTTTGATAGAGATTTAAGCTGAAGAAGAGGCGCTAGAGGATCTAGACGTGTTCAGCGAAGGAACATCCTGCACGGCAAACCAGGAACGACGTCACCAGGCCATTGTTAATATCTGGTAACGGCATTTTAACCCGGTTTTCCACTAAAACTATTCTCGTAGATTCGCGATTTTTAATACAATTATATCGTTCGTCACCCGCGTTCCCGGGAGCAGCCATTTAGAAGCTGCGTAGATTATTCTTTTTGCTTTACCAACTGAGTCAATTTGATTAAATTTTACTCGTAAATTTATATTCTCACTAAAATTTAATTTGAGTTAGATTTCTTCTGGAAATTTGATAACGTAATATTATAATTAAATGGAATATTCAAATTAAATATTTTATTATTATTTAACAATTTGATAATAAATTTAAATATTCAAATTAAATACATTTTTTATTATTATTTAACAATTTGATTGTACAAAAATATTTTTGTTGGCGTAAGCAAACGAACACCACACACGACGTTTCGTTCCTTTGGTCGGAACCACCTAAGGCGTGAAAACAATACGAAAAATAATCGAAAAATGACAAATAGCACAAATATTTATTTACAAATTTGTACGTGAAGCACGAATTGTCTCCGAGGCTTGTCATTGAACTACTTGTTCACACCTGAGGAGGTTTCAAACAAAGGAACGAAACGTCGTGTCATAAATTAATAAGTAAAATAATTTTAATTCTGACCAATTTTAGACGTAATTTTTCGCCTACACTATTCGAAGTAATTATAAAATTTTATGAGTAATGGTTTATTCGTGCAACTCGCAATCACATCCAGTTAAGTATTGTAAAGTGAGCAGAGCTTCATTTAACGACCGCAACGTAAACTTTGGTCTTTTTAAAGGGGGTTCGAGTGGAGTTAAGTGGGAAACATTGATTCATTCATCTACTGGTGGTGGTGGTGGTTGGTCTCATTTGCGAATCCGCCCTTTCTTTCTGGAGACTGAAGCGGCGGCGATGTTTGTCGTGGGGCGTTGCTTGCAGACTTATGTGATGCTTGGGAACGCAGCCAAACTGCCAGACGTTTATTGAAGTGGCAGCTGCGGTGTCAGCTAAGTCTCTTGTTGAATGTAAATGAGACGAGCACATAAGCCACTTGTGTTATTACGACCGGGGGAAAGGGGGAGGGGAAACCAACTAAAACAATTTAACAAATGTGACACGCTTCTAATTCACCGGAAAATTAGCTACACGGCGAAAGAAAAACATACCGTACAAGGACAGGAGATAAAAAAAATGGACATGCCGAAAAGAAACTTAATTAAACTAACTTCATATGACACAATATTTTACAACTCATGGCACCTAATTATTATTCTTGTCGCATTCAGTCCTAATAACGTTCTTACGCAACCCTCCGTGATGACCTATACTGCGCAAGCCTTTTTATTTCCACATCTTCCCTAGTCTGCACAGTTTATTCCATCCTCTGCCTCCCACTTCTGTTTTTACCACCCACACTTCTCTCTAATGCTAATTTTTAAGACCCTCACGTCTCAAAAAGTAGCCTATTAATCTATTTCTTCTCTTTGTGAATGTTCTCCATATTGTTCGCTCTCCCCTTATTCTGATTAGAACTTCCTCATCAGTTACCCTATCCACCCATCTGTTTCTCAGTATTCTCTGATATTAGTAGCAATTTTCCTAATGCTTCTAACTTTTTTTCCATTCTGCTGTCCTCCCGTTTCGAACATACACACATTGCCACACTCCATGCGAACATTATTATCTAACTTATATTAACCGTAAATGATTTCTTCCTTATTGCGAAAGACTTCTCTGCCTCTCTCTACTCTAGTTATTACGTTGCAGAAGTAGCAGAATTCCTTAAATTCCATCAAAATATACCTTCCAAATCCACGTCTATTCCCCTATTTTTCTTAGAACTTACTTGTTATTAACTCTATCCACCCATCTGAAATTACAGCTAAGTCAGCGAAGTCCAAATATATGTAACGTATAATCCTTATGCATATAATAATCCTGGGTCCTGAAACCCTCAGTACGCTCGGATCTTTGCTTCTAGAAAGAAACCAAGGTCCAGAGTGTTACACTAGGGTTCAAAGTAGTACGTTAATATTTCTCCTCCTGCTGTAATTTATGTAATTCTACAAATTAATCTATTTTATGCACGGAAACTAATATCGTAATCAAAATAAATGTCTAGGAAAAAGTATTTATTTCATTATATCTTATTAGTTTTAATTCAATAGAATCTCAACCTGAAAGTCACTATTTCAAAACTAAATACTAACAAATGGAACAAATGGAAGGATGATAACAAATACGAAATATTGTCTTAAATCCTTACCTTTTCCCGTATTTCAAATAACCACGAAAGATTTCAACTACATTAAGACTATCTTATATAAACCAAAGTCTACAAAGAATTTTTCAGATACCAGTTTCTCAAATAAGAGCAATAATTTGAAATATTTTACTGTAAAAAAACATCTATCGTCAAAAAGTAAATAAATTATTATTTAATTTTCTCCCCAAGCATACAAAGCGGGGATTGATGAGAGAGGAGATGGGAGAGGGAAAAGTGGTGAGGGATAGTCCGTAGGATAGAGACGGAAGACGGGGAAGTGGGAAGTAGAGATTCGAATTTGGAGTGGGAAAAATGATAAAGATCAGTTAACTTTGAAACATAAAAAAAGGTAGAAGTAATAATAATAATAAAAATAAGTTGTAATATTTTACTGTAAAATAAACAACCATCAACATAAAGTAAATAATTATTTTATATTCCCCATGCATCGATACTTAATAACGATAACATAACCTAAATCAATCACTAACCAAAATCAATTTCGTCGTTGAGACAAAAAATTCCGTAGTCATTTTGCAACGGAAGAGGAAACTAGTAAGGACGAGGAATTTGAAACCTGATGAATTAATTCTTTGAGTGGAGGCTCAAAGACGATGGAACTATGCGGGGAATTTCTCGTATTTCGCGGAATAAAATCCCCGGCAGCGTCGTCAGGGAATCACTTGTGGAATATTTATGAGCAACAAAATTTTCTCATTAACTCTAGAAGCGATCCCGAGCTTCACAAAAATTTAGCTTTTTCAATCTGTATTGAATTAGCTTCCCAATTGTCAAAGGACAATAGTAGTATTATTATTATTAGAAAATCTCTCCCACTTACATAAATAATTGCCTTACCTTTTTTTAAAAAAAAGAAGAGGCGTAATAATACTTCATTTTTAAACAACTTAAATATGCTCTCAGGTAATCTAAAAATAATTCTCACATCCTAATTTATTAGTATTGCTAATAAAAGTAATGAAATTTAATACGGGTGCAAAAATATTATTTATGAAGATAAACACACAATTGTGCTTCGTAGGATTTAAGATGGTAAATTACTTATAAAAGACTAATAAAAGGCTGATTGAAGTCATTATACATTAAAACTGATTCCTAATAAAATGAAATACAGCAGTAAAAATATTATAATTTTAAAGATAAATAACGCACTCCCAATTGTGCTTCATAATTAGTAATAAAGGACCAAAGAAAGGGCTGTCTGAAGTCATTTTGTGTTGGAATTAAATCACTAATAAAAGTAATAAAATAAAATACTGGTGTAAATATATTATTTTTTAAAAAAGAAAAAACATCCCCAATTGTGCTTCATAAGATTTAAGATGGTAATTAGTAATGAAGGACCAAGACAATTCTGACGGAGGTCATTTAACATTATAATTAATTCACTGAACTTTCATAATGAATTATGATTGAAAAATCCCCATTGTGTATTAATTAAGAAAATTACAATAATTTAATTACTTAAACTATTTTTAACGATTTAATATTAAATAATCCTTTAGATGTTCTATTTAAAATGAATCCGAAAATATAAACTCCTTGTATTAGAAACATTTTTAAAGAATTTAATGCTCCTTATCTTTTAGTAATTAAGATAGAAACGTAGGTATAATTTTAAAGTAATATTAAATTCAAATTAAATAAAAATTACGATTGAATATTAAACACCATTTATTAATAAATATTAATCCAAACATATATGTATTTATATTAATAACTTACGCGAGGAATTATTTCAAATTAATTTAAAGTCAATAAATCGTATCCTTTATTTTAATAAATTTATCTATAATCTTAAATTTTTGGTCAATAAGAACTCATTACAGGAATAATGTAAAGGAATTCCGTTTGTATAACCGTTATCCTGTATAAATTGAGATTAATTCCAAAATTTAAATTAATTTAAGCGCAAATCATTTTGAAAGTCCTTAATATTGTGTTCCAGTTTGCTTTCTCTAAATCTACAAATTCCATGAACGTAGGCTGTTTTTTCCTTGTCCTGTCTTCTAAAATTAGCCGTAAAGTTAATATTTGCTTCTCTTGTCCCTACATTCCTCATAAATCCAAAATGATCTTCTCCTAACTCGCATTCTATATGACGTTCCACCCTCCTATATACCATTTTCTTTAATATTTTGCTATTAATGTATTATACATTTAAAACTCGTGGAGACACGCAAAGGGAATGCTGCGATCCCACAGAAAACTCTTCTCCTGGCATTCGGAAGGGCGTGAGAATAGTACCCAATACCCGACCTAACTGATGCAGGTTTATTCTACGGTTTTCCCTTCATCTCTCTAGGTGAAACACCGGGTAAGATCTTTAAACTATTGCTCGGGGGCCGTAGACAATCCTTGGCTACCTTTTTCTACCTTCCGCATCCCCCTTTTCAATTTCCCTTCTTATGGTATTAAAGGGGAGTTGCGTGTTTCAGGATCACACTCATGTAGCCTGTTAACCCTCCCCCCTACCAAAAAAAATCAGCATTTCTACTGATGGAATCATGACGTGAAGATCATGAATTGCTAAATATTTGGCCTGATGTAGTCTCAAAAGGGAGACTGAAGGTCTTCTTTCCTCCTTGGCTCTACAGCCTATTGAGGGCCTGGGCCTACCGAGTCGACTGCGGACAGTCATCTTCCATGACACATTCCGAATACAGAGTGACTCGTGGTCAGCGTTTCCATCCTCCTCTAGTCTTAATCCCGGTCTTCGCGACCATGACGACACAAACACATGCCAGGATTCGAACCCGGGACCTCTGCATTGCTAGCCACTACACCACAGGAGGTCCCGCAAGGTCATATTTTGTTTAATTAAACAGTAATAAAAGAGAATTAAGGCCTTCCCTGTGTAGTTGATGCAGAAATATTTCTCGGGGTTTCCACTCTGGCACAGATGCGATTAAAATGCTACGTTTCTTTGACGACCACGTGCTCTGTCGTCACCTTCAGGCTGAGTGTTGGGACTGTCTCGATTCAGGGTATATATACTGCTGTGGATCCCTAAGAACCCAGGCTGGTGTCTGAGTGGTTGGAAATGAAGACAGTCCCAACACTCGGGCTGAAGATGACAGAGCACGTGGTCGTCGAAGAAACGTCGCTTTTTAATCGTATCTGTACCCCGAGTGGAAAACCCGTGAGGTTTTCTGCAGTAGTAAAATTAATTTTTGACTTATTGTCCGTCTTTTCATTGATTTGAAATGCGTTGTTAATATCACTGGATAAGGTGTATTTATTTTAGGGGAGGGGGAGGGTGGTAAACTTAAGTGAAATCTCGGTCCTTACTGCAGTTAGGGAGATGTGAAGAAGCTGCTTTAAATTTTAGAGGGCAGACCGCTGTTTGGCTGTGGGTAACGAAGGCAGAAAATCTCACCCGTGCGTGCACCAGATCAAAACAGGTTTCCCAAGCCCTGACTGCTTGAGCTTTTCCCGTCGGGAAACCGGTAGTGATCGAGAGCGTGTCGAGTGGTTGTTACATTTTCCGCAAGCATGTGCTGCGCGTAAATTGCATGCATGATCTTAATTCGTGCGTGAGTGAGTGAGTGAGTGCGTCGCACCTGCGTGCGTGCCGCCCGTCTCACTCAGCTTTATGTATGCGGCCGGCGTCAGTCTTGCTTGACTGCTGCTTAAGATTCTTGTCTGCATCTTTGCCTGCCTCTAATGTAATGAAGCAGCAGGCGGTGGCAGCGGCATTAAGGCAAGGGGGGAAGCTGAAGAAGAAGAAGCAGCAGGAGGAGGAGAAGAAGACCAGGTCCCGCGGCGAGCTGCGATGATCGAATGCCTCTGAAGGTGGGGAGGGAAAAGGGACTGATTTAATGACGGCGGAAACTTGCTTTGTCAAGGCGACGACGAGAAATTTGACTTTTCGTAATGAACTTAATTATTGCCGTGTTCGGACATTGAAAAAAAAATTCACGTTAACAAGCGTCACCCGCCACTCGACAAGGGTTTACCCCGAATTTGTTTGTTATAAATGCTATTTTTCTAGTAGATAACGAACTACGTCATTCTAGATTCACTACTTAAATCGTCCAACTCATGACCTCAGCTCAAACCAATTTATTCACCAACAGTGAGCCCCAGATCCTTCCAAAAATTTATTTTCTAAAAAAAAACTTATCTCCATAGTTTTTTTACAGTCGCCATTTTAAATAAGAAAACTGATGAATAATTTCTTAAGTTACAACGCTTTGTAGCCAATTCACAAATTACACAATAGTAGGTCAGATTAATTTAATTATTTTACATATCAAAAACATTTGGTGTTCCTGTGCGTGCATGGGAGGTCCGCGTAAAATATTTAAATCGTCAATCTAGTTTCAAAACAATCTAAAGTCGCGGTTTACAATCATTATCCCTATTGATGGTGAACTGGAGCTAAACAAAAATGTAAGGCGTTTTCCAACTAGGATAGCCGAGATTGGTTTTGAACCCGGGGTTTTGGAAAATCACCGAGTTATATTTGCCAAGCAATATGACAATTAATGGTGACATGATTAATTATTTGTTTATAATAAAATTAATACTGCACAGGTGAAAATATTTACCGTAGAAATTTTTATCTGTACGGATGAGTACGAGATCCAGATTTTTTAAAACAATTGAAAAGACTTAAAAATATCGATAAGGTACAGTAAGACTTTTAATAATGTGCAAAGTTTCCAGCCAATTAAAATGCCCTCAAAATATTTACAATTTAGTTTATTGTATCGTCATTAATTAAAACCATTGACCGTCCTCAATCTGTAATTATTAACGAATATACATCCTAGTTGCCAACATATTTTCTTTGGAAACAATTAATATAGGTGCACTTGCTACTTACAATATAAATCTCCATAGATCTGGACACGACGTGCGTCGTCAAACAGCAAGGAAACAACACGTAAATTCCACTTCACCAATAAGTTGAATGCTGAACAAATTTCCTCCGCCTTCAGTATTTCTCCGTCACTAGCATCTGCCTGTGGCTTCCTGAACTAAATTGATTTTATTTTATCCCACCCATATACCCTATTGATATAGGAAAAATATAGCTTGTAACGTGACGCTGAATTGTGAACCATAGTTCAGCATCAAGATACAAGCCATGTTTTTCCTATACAAATAGGAAACTATGGGTTGGTTGAAATAAAATCGCTTTAGTTAAGGAATCCACAGGTAGATGCCAATGGGGGTAGTGACGGAGAAGGAGAGAAAAGGGGGGGGGAATTTGTTTGCAATTCAACTTCTTAGTGCAGTGGACTTTACGTATTGTTTCCATGCTGTTCGACGACGCACGTCGTGTCCAGATGTATGGAGATTTAGATTGTAAGTAGTGAATACACCTATATTAATTGTTTCCAAACGAAATATGATGGTAAATTGGCCGAATGTTGGTTATTAATTATAGATTGAGGATGGCCAATGGCCGAAAGCTATTGTTTTAATTAATGACGATACAATAAATTAAATTGTAAATATTTTGAGAACACTTTAACTGGCTGGAAACCTTTTGTATTATTATTAAAATTCTACTGTACCATATCGATATTTTTTAAAAATCTTGATCTCGTACAAAAAAATACTATAATAAATATTTTCACGTGTGCAGTATTAGTTTCATTATAAATAAATAATAAATCATCTGACGCCATTATATTGCTTGGCAAATGTCAACTCGGTGACTACCATAACCCCGGTCTCAACAAAAATCTCGGTTATTCCCGTTAATAAACGCCTTATATTTTTGTTCATTTCCATTTCATCACCAATTGTGATACAGATTGTGAACCGGTAATCTTAACAACAACGCACATTGCTTTGTCAAGAGTCGTAAGAAAAATTGGTTGAAATTGCTTCAGGATTTAAATATTGTGCGCGCGGAACACACATACACGTACAGGAACGCCAAATGTATTGTATTGTGTTCATTATTACTAGAGGTGAGCATTTTTCCTGTCCCAGTTTGTTGATAAAATTAAAGTAAAAGTATAAATTGTTGATAAACTAAAACAACAAAGATAAAATACAGAAAAAAATATAAAAATATATTTTACGTACTTTTTTTCACGATATAAGCACCTAACTTTTCAGTTTTTCTAACTTTTTTTTTGAAAACAGTTGTATTCTTATGGCAAGCCTCTAGGCAAGGCGTTCCAGTCCTTTATCACCCTTCTTACGAAGGAATGTTTGCCCTCATTCGTTCCTTTATTTAGTAATTATGGTGGTTTTTAGAGAAATCTTTTTTATATTTAAAATAATTAATTTTAATTTGACAATAATGTGAATAAAATACAAATAAAAGTCGTAAATAGAATCATTTAATTTCGAAAAGTTTCGTCCCCAACATTCGGGATTCCATCAGTTTATTAATTAAAATATTATGCGACAGCGCCTGGAGCCAAATTTTCGTCCCCAGACGTCGTAGGAGAAATAGGAAATTTTTTAAATAATTTAATTAATAAACTGAGGGGGTCCCGAATGTTGGAGACGAAACGTTCTCAAATTAAATTCTTCTCTTTCTGACTTTTTGGTAACATTTTTGCGATTTCTTTATAAAAAATTGCAAGATAATGACAAAAAATAATAAAATTCAACTAACCAATTTAATTAAACTGCCTTCATGCTGCAACAGAGATATTAATATATGAAAACTTTATAAGTAATTACGATAATTATAATTTTTAATTTTTTACTTTAAAAAAATTAATAACTCAAAGGTATATAATTTTTTTAAAAAAATACGAAATTTTTTATCAATGAAAATCCAATACACAAAAGTATTTGAGAACATTAAATTATCAAAAAGCCCCGTATC
Organism: Eucriotettix oculatus; assembly: GCA_034510155.1. NCBI lineage: Eukaryota > Metazoa > Arthropoda > Insecta > Orthoptera > Tetrigidae > Eucriotettix > Eucriotettix oculatus. Next base: position 102,514,189 of record CM067378.1, read on the forward strand.
GTTCTTGTACGTCATCGCCGACATTTAAATTTTTATTTAATAAAATTTTTCAAAATGTTTGTGTACTGAAGGTGTTGAAGGTTTGAAGAACTGACTATAATTATTTTGGTAAAATATTTGAATTTTAAATGGGCTATAATTTCATAAACTAGCCAAATGTTATAATCCTGTCTCAGATTTTTGCAAATAATAAATAAAATAATTAATTCCTACATTATTTGTTCACAGCAACTATAGGAAATAAACCATACTCGTATATATAAAATATAAAGTTATAATGAATCATTTGGATAAAAATCACGTTTTACTAAAGTAGTACGAAGTAAATTAATTGTTTAATATTCATTTATTTTTAAAATGCCAAAAAAAGTACCCCTCAATATACAATTATTTCTTTAAAAATTATGCTAAATATATTAAAGCAATGTTATATACGATATTTTAATGTATCGCTCAAAAATTTCCAAATATAATATGTTAAAACGTAATTAAATACTTTCCATCTTGAAGTGACTAACTCATTATTGTATTCTGATGACGATATTCCATTAGGTAATGCAATTAAGTGTGTGATATGTGGTCGAATCCATAGTTAATCAGTCGTGAAGCTAGTCCCAAAGTCCCGTGTGCATTTGATTTAGATGAATATTTGATGACGCACTGCGGATATCGTCCTAAGTCACCAACGAAACCTAATTAATACAGGTCGTACCAAAATAAGATAACATAAAGTTTTAACAATTTTAAAATAACATAACCTTCTAACCCTCAAATTATCTCGTCTCTTTACTCATTCTCTTTTAAATTTTTTAATTACATTTAATTTGGTAATTCATTTAAACTTTAAATATTGTGCTTTTGGTAATGACACTCTAAAGGAGAAAAAATTGTGAACAAAAAAGTCAAAAGAGGTCCATACAAAGGACAATTGTGATGTAGCCTACTTTTTTCTAACAGAGTACATCTTTTGCCACAAAAATTTACTCCTAAATCTAAACTAAAGCGTAATTTTGTATTCATAAATATTTAAGGTATTATAAATGGAAAAGTTTCGTCGTTTCACGAAAAATTTAAACGTTGTTATGAAAAGAACTCACAGGTATATTCAATCTGCCACATTAAAATAAGCTTAAAATATTATAACCAACTTAAACGAGTGACGACTGTAAACCCTGGGGCTCATTTACCTGCACAATATATAGAATCATACGGGCATTGAAATACAACATGAAAGAAGAAAAATTGGAAACTGAACAAAAGCGAAATGTAACGAATTTGTACGTCAATATGTAGACTTTGAGTGATTTAGCGGCAGTTTCGGTTCCAAGACACGTTTGACCTTTATATAATTGGGTTTTGAGAAAGGACGGGTCAATGTTAAAACGGAATTAAAAAATGCTGTCTTTGTGCGGTATTAACGAAATTCTTCGTTAATTTGAAGGGCGTACAAGGATATTTCCGAATAAAAAAAATCGTTTTAAACTCGCATACATCTTGTTTTATTCCATTTAAAAATCGACGCTGATTTATTTAAAAAAAAACATTTAATATCGACTAAAGCAAATATTTTCTTATTAGCTTTTCGTCTGATCACAATAAATAGTGAACTCTTTTAATAATTTAAATAAAAAATACAGCCAGTGGTTTGGAAACAGTTTCTTTAGCGGTTTTCGAACAAATGTAAAGTATTACAACAATTATTTAAACGAATTATTGTACTTGCCTTACTTCAATAATGTAATTAAATTTTTCATAACTATTTCAACAAGTGAAGTAAAAGAAATAGACGCCCATTTGTTTTGACATTATTTATTTACCTCTTTAAATGAATATTAATTTCTACAGCAGTTATTTATTTCAATTTTTGTATTACTCTGGCTTCAATAAATACCAATCGAATTTTTCATTAACTATTTCAACAAATTAATTAAAAAAGTAATTAATACAAATTGTTTTGAAAGAATTTCTTTAGTGCTTTAAATACTAATTTTAAGTATTGCAACAATTATTTATATAATTGTTGTTTTTATCTGACTAAAGCAAATATTTTCTTATTAGCTGGAGACCCGGCGTTGCCCGGATACTTATCAATATTACCCCGGTAGATTATTTAATTCTTGGTCAACACACAACTGAACCGGCATCGAAAACGTCACAATATGAACCCCAAATATACTCCCAGTATCTCGACAGTCAAAATACTCCCGGTACAATAGAAGGACTAAAAATATTTTCAGTACTCTGATAGAATGATATTTCTTCCCCACTTGAGGGATGAATTTTTTTTACTTAAATCGTATATTAAAGGTCATAATGTTACACAGCGACCCCATTTACACCGGTTTCGACCCCTTGTTAGTTTCATTTAACTCATTTCTACCGCCATAACATTTTATTTAGTAATTAGAAGTATTTTATTCAACTCGAAGAGCAAGTCATTTCCATAAAAATATTGTAACACTCCCCACAACCATAAAGAACTCCCGGAACCACAATTTTTTCAACTTCATTTCTAGGCAAAGACATTTTGTTAGTTTTCTAACGATTCCGTTTCACTCCCCCGCTATCGTCGCCTCGTTGTACGTCATGTTACGTCTTTGGGTTTTTTCTTTCGTATAACGTCTTTGTACGATTTAGGCGAGTCCCTGTAATGAATTAACCATGTAGCCCGTGTCGTCCATATGTCCACGTCGTTGATTAAATCAGGACGGATGCTTGGCGAAGGGAGGAGACGCGTGCGTGCAGTTAATATCCATTAGGTGGCGGTTTCCTAGGACGCTTAACCCCCGAGCATAAGCGCGTTACTCGCAGCTCTCACGACTAAACAACAAGCAAGCAACCCCTTCTATAATAAGGAAATTACAACCCTTCTTATAACTTATCATTATGCAGGCGGGTATTTGTTATATTATGTTTCAAAAGTAGGGTGCTGTGTCTTACTCTCATTTCCGGTGTGTTAATACACGTGTTGGTAAATATTTGTTTTCTGGCATTCCAAAATTTCTCTTCTCACCAGTTTTTTGGACGTCACATATAGGGTAGTCGGATGGCCCTATCTTGTCAATTATAAAATATTAGTTTTTAGGTAGACTTTTCTACGAAAATCTGTATAGAAACAGTACTGAAATTTACAAGGATAATTTTCAAGTAGTTGGGTACCCGGTTACACACGGCTTCTTATTTGTATTATCCCGATTCAGCATTTAATTCGACATAGACGTGATTTAAGCTGTATAGAGCGCGTTATCATTGTTTAGGGATTTAACAGGCTGCACGAGAGAGATCCTTTAATATCGTAGGAAGGGAATTGCGGAAGGTAGAGAAAGGTAGCCATGAGGTAACTAGGGCCTCCGGGCAACGGTTTAAGGATTCTATCCGGTATTTCACCTAAAGAGATGCAGGGTAAAACCCTAGAAAACCTGCATCAGGTAGGTTGGGCATTGGGTATTATTCTCACGCCATTCCGAATGACGGGAACTTAAATTATCATTGACAGAGAGAAACATATATATATAAATAAATAAATATATATATATATATATATATATATACGATGAACAATGCAGGCCAGCTTGCGAGCTGCAATTGTTGAGGAACTGACGCAACCCGGGCCAACAATGTAGTCTGGGAGTCGTCATGGGGTGATTGGAGAAGCAGGTTGTGTCGGCGGGACGACGAGAGAATGACCACGCCCTGCAGATATAATTTTTTCTCATGCTCTGATTGGAATTAAAACTATTAATATCTATTTTTGGTGTTTTTATGAAAAATACCTGGCGCCCTAAAGGAATTAAGAAATCCTCGAATACGGAGGAACGACGGATCCGCTACAATAGATTTATTTTATTTGCAGTGGGTATAACCCCGGTAGAAGTACTTAAAATACAAAAATAATAACGCAGACTAAAGTGTAAAATTTATACAATGAAATAGTGGAAAAAAATAAGATAAAAATAAAAAGGAAATATTTTGCTCCATTACCCGAATTAAACTATATATATTTTTAAAATTAGTAATGGTGTCCTACTGTTCTGTGCACTACACTACACTGTAATTACTAAATATTATATTTCATATATATAGAAGGCCATACCCTTATTATAATACTACTTAATTTTCCACTTCACTCAATTTTCGTAATATTAACCCTATTACATATTGTCTATCATGAATACTTTATCTTTTTTTTTCAAACTCTTTGAGCAGACCGCTAGCATGTTTCCAGGAAGACTTTCCCAGTCCCGAATATGTAATATAACAATGTCAATCTCTTCTAATTTGCCATTTGTAAATACTCGCCATGATTCCAGCACCCATAATTTTTTTCTCTCTCAATTCCTACACACACATACGGAGATACCTCACAGTGACGTCACCACTGTCTCCGCTAAAACTCAAATCGTTTTCATAATTCGCACTTATCCTAAAAGAGAACACCTAACCTCGAAATTGTGTTTTAAACAACTTTAAAAAACTGTAAAAAATCATGCAATTATCTTGTGCCAATGTAGTTTGAAATCTGCCGTTGTTACTTAAAATTTGGGAGAAATTTAAGTATTTAAGAAAATATTCGGTCTTTATTATCATCCTTCCATGTGTCGTATTTTCTGTTTTTGAAAAATTAAGTTTCAGTTCATAAAATTGGTTAAGAATCTATTGAATTAACACTGCTAGGTTTAATGGAAACAAAATTTTAAACTCTATATTTATTTCGATGATATCAAATTTTACTTAATTTATAAAAGTATAAGATTTATAATGGTAGAAGTAACACTAAGTACTTTGAATTAAAGTGTATCTTCTGTATCGTAGTTTCTTTGATGAAGCTAAAGCCGAGCGTATCCGATGTTTGACCGAGCGTTACTCAGGGGTATTATGTACATGTATAGAGGGATCTTATTGTATGTGTAAGTAGCAGCAGATTAAATGATTTTTTGAAATTAAAATTTTAAGTGTTATTTTTTTTGTCAATATTTGTTTTTCATGGAAAATAATTTTTTTACGCGGAATGCTATGATATATTAAGCGTCCAAAGTTAAAGTAACAAAATAACAGGAAAGCTGATTCTAAATTCTTGTAATCTGAAGTTGGCTTCGTATTTTAGGGCAGAAACGAATATGTTATCTCCTTGTAACGAACATTCATTAGTGGAAGAGTACGAGATGGATTAAAACAGTGTCGACGTTATTTCAAATAAATTCATCCTGGTTTTCTTAAAAACAAAGTGGTGTGTAATTAGTCGATATTTATAGATACCTAATTGTTTCGGGTTCACCATTTTCTCTGAATTTCCAGGAACCCAAAAACTCCAAAAACGGGATTACGAGTCACGTCCTCTTTTTAAAAATACCTGATGCGATTGACAGTGTGTAGGCTCGAGGAGGAACTTTTTTACAACTTGTGGTAATAGGTGGCTTGGGACGGCGTGCGCCGTGTTTGAATTCTGAGAGAGGGGAGATAAAATTTGAAGAGTTGCTCGAGGAGGTTCAAAACTCCTCCAGAGAAAATGGTAAATGGAACCTGAAAACAGAGAGAGGGTGGCGAGGGGTGAGGGGGAGGCGAAAGAATCCATATGCATTAATAGCCTCTGAATATAACTCACCAACGCCACTATCACAAATATTACAACGCAATCATATGCCGTTATTATATACTCAATTAAATTTGACTTACACATATCCTAAAATTTACTTTTACAGCACATATTTTCCTCACTATTGTTAACCATTCTTAAATGAATGAACGAATGAGCATTGTTAACAAACTTTTTCTTACATTAATTGTAAAACATAATAAAATTATGTAGTTGATAACATCGTACTTAGGATTTATTTTAAGGGAATGAACAGAAGACAAATTTAATTAACGTTGTAGACAAAAATAAACAGAATTTCATCTGTTAATCAGTCATTTTACAATTTACTGAAAATCGGATATATAGTAAAGTAATAAATTTTTTTGGCGTACTGCCTTTATCATTTTTTGTTACTTCATTCATTATTCTATAAATAATTAAAAAAGTAAAACCAATAAAAAATAAACTGGATATGTAAACAAAAAAACGTTAATGAATACGTTCCGCCCAACCATTATCGTACTTCTTCAGGAGATAAAATATATCCATTCAAATTTAATTTGAAGTCTTCACTTTCAGAGTCTTCGCCGATTATTTGTTTTTACTTTATAATTTTCAGTTTATTTTAAGTATTGAATTTTTTATCATGTCATAGACTTTAAAGTAGTTACGTAAAAATTAAAAGTGATTATTCTTTCGTGAAATAATCGGCCAGGTTTACGTTATAAATTTATTAATTTTGTTACGATTTTAAATATAATTTTCCTAATATGGAGCATTAATATAATTGAGTTTTTAAGCCTCCCGAAACATTTGATCCCTTCCTTCTGATTTCACTGAGGGATTATTATATAAAAATAAGAAAAAAATAGAGACGAGTTTTTTTTCTTCGTAAGGTTAATAGGATGATAATTTCGTTGAATCGGACTTATTTTTCATGCATATTAATGAAGGGGCGCGATCCTTGATAATTAAATAAGAGACCCCTTATCAACACCACACACTGTTGCCAAGTGCCTTTCTCTTGTTGGCGCTGCGGCCATCATGGATTTAATTTAGTCTTCTGCTGAAATTTGGTGTGCCCCTCCGCTTTCGTAGATGAAGTCAAGATATCTTACTCCTTCATTTGCATTAGAGAGATGCACATCAGCTCGACAACAAAGCTAAGAATGAGGACGACGCAACCCAGCGAAATTTGCGTGCGAATTGCCGTGTTCTTGCAGAGGTTGACGAAGGGCTTCAGACAATGGCTTCCGGGGAAGGGGGGAGGGGGGAGGAGGTCCCCGTGTAATCAGAGTTCTTCGCCCCGTATTGTCTACTCCTGATGGCCCCACTATCACTCAATTTAAAATGCACAAATTAACTACACACAATTAATAAGTCAGGACATTTCGTTCGTTAAGGTTAGGTGAGACATCAAAAATTAATTTGCAAAGTATAAATAAACCCTATATATTTATTACATAACACGAAGAAGTTGCTGCCTCCATTGTTTGCTTTCCACGACTAACTCGGCAGTTGCTCCCTAGAATAAATTACTAGGACTATTACTTCAGTCACCCAAACATAAACCTCAATGAAACTGTAGAATTTTACAAATTCGTACGCAGAATTTTCGAGTACATTGTCACTTTAAAAGAAGAGTAATAAATTTCATAAATAACTAAGAAGTAAAATTTCTACTTCAGCAGAACCGAAGTTCCAATGTTTTGAAAGAAAAGGAGAAAATGATTGGAAGATCCTACAATATGAAGATTTATTTACTTAAAAATGGAGATAGTTTCTATGATCATTGAAAAACGACATCAGTTGCTTAGTAACCTGTGATACCAACGTGGGAGGGAATCCATACATACGTCAGTATAAAGTTTTGGAGTTTAAAGATTTGATAACGCATGTGATTGGTTCCCTTGCTAAAAAAAATTGCTCTTGTTATCAGATTATTATGGAGATTCCAGTTGAAGGAGCCGTGAGCCGTGGAAGGTTTATGGACTTCATCGGGGAAAAACGAGCGACGGCCGTCCATTAAAAAGAGGGATCCCCGGGACCGCGTTGATTGATGGGAGTTCAAATCGGACGTGCATCAAATTCGAACCGTTGACGAAAAATGCAAAGACGTAAAGTGAACTACGTTAAATTTTAAAGTTTGTAGGTAATAAACCAAATTGCAAAAATCATTACAATATTTAAGGAATTTTTCAGACTATGCAAGAAAAATTTAATTATTATAAAAACATATGTTGTTGTTGTGATATTCAGTACTAAGACTGGTCTGATGCAATCCTCCATGCTAAGCGCAAGCCTTATCATCCCCACACCCACTTAGCGTATTCCATCCTTCGCCTCCCTCTTCTGTTCTTACCCCACACATTTCCCTCTAATGCTAATTTTAGAAGATCCTCGTGCCTTTAAACCTAGCCAATTAATCTATCCCTTCTCTTCGTCAACGTCCTCCCCTATTAAGTTTAGAACTTCCTCATTAGTGATTCTATCCACCCATCTCATTCTCCTATAGCACCACATTTCAATGGCTCTATTCTTTTCCTTCCCGCAGCATCTATCATCCACGCTCAATACGAATATTTTTAGCAGCCATTTCCTAATATTCACACTTATATTACCCTTAAATAAATTCGTCTTTTCGCGAAAGCCTTCCTTGCCTGTGCTATCCTGCTCCAGTTATTACACTTCCCAAGTAGGAGAATCCCTTGACTTTTGTCAAAATATCCTTTCACAATCTAATAGCCTTTGTTATTCCTCTTTTTCCTAAATTACACTCAATAACCCCTCTATTAATCCTCATATTGAAATCTTTCTCCAGGATCACGTTCATGTCATTTATTTTGGTTTCCAAGTCTTCTTCTGACTCTCCTAATACTACAATATTGTCGGCAAAGCCGAAGTGTTTTTATTTCGTCTCATTGCAGAATGATCTGATTCCCATATTCCGTCTTTCTGCATCGCCTGTTATATATATGTTAAAAAGCATGGGCGACAAACTGCATCCTCGGCTTACTCCTTTCTTGATTACGGCCTTCCTTTTCTTCATCTTCTATTCTAATTACTGCTACCTGCCTTCAGTAGGGGTTATTTATAAACCTCCTTTCTCGATATTTTATTCCAGTTCTCTTCAAAATCCTTAATAGTGTGTTCCAGCTCACATTATCAAACGCCTTTTTTTCTAAATTTACAAATCCGTTGAACGTAGGCAGGTCTTTTTATTTTCCACGAAGTATGTAGGAATCCTGATATTGAGAAAATATTGAAAAAAACATGTTATGTAATTTTATTTGTTTAAAATAAATTTGGGAATTTATTTAATTGCCATTAATCATGTAATTTATAGCCAAACCAAACCAATTTTGTTTTAAAAAATATAGTTATGTAAATGAAAAATATCAGAAGTGCAAACATCAAAGTGTGTAGCCAATTCTTGTATAATTTATTTATTATGTAACGTCACTTAAAACTTTAAGCTTTCGGCCACTAAGGCCATAGTCACCTGTTAGGTTACTTTTCCCAACAGATGCCTATGGCCCTAGTGGCCTAAAACTCAGAGTTCTATGTGACGTTGTATGATAAATAAGTTATTCAAGAATTGGATTTTCACTTATGGATGTTTATTTCTCAAGTTTAAACAATTATTTTTTAAATCTTTTTTTTCAAATTGTAAATTAAATACTGAAATGACGTCATCTGTACACGTCATTGAATAGGGCGCGGCACTGATTGAAATTGTCGACGCCAGGTCATATAGCCACCATCATATGCGTATGCAGCGCAGCACGGTTCCCTTTTCCCATTAATACTTGTTGCTGGAAGACGGATGGATGTTTTCCTTCCTGCTGGAGGATGCTCTCTCCAATTTCCATCCCCGGGTTCTCTCCCCCCCCCCACCTCTCTCTCTCACTCTCTCTCTCTCTCTGTGTTGACTTGTTTATGACCCGTCCAGACAAATGCGTGTGCGTGTCACAGCTCGATGAAGACGACTTTCTTTCTTGGTACGCACGTGAAGATACGTGAGGCGACCGTCCATCAGCGGCGGCGTCGCGCCCTTATCAGCTCAACGTGTCACCGACCTTATCTTCAAAATGGAAACTTAAATAATTTATTACAATGTTGCTCCTTAAATACTTCCTCAGATATTTGACAAAGTCCCCTGGTAGCTCAGAAATAACGTTATGCTATTGAAGAATGGAAATACAGTCTTCTATTTATCCTAATCTCGTTTGGTTTACAAGCTTTTATTGGACTAGACTCTCGTATATGTGAAATTGCTCCCCCACCCCTGTTTTCCTGCACACATACAGCCAGCATGTTTGCTATGTTTCCGTTCCATTCTCCTCTCTGATCTCCCAGTTAATAACCATGCTCACTCACATCAAAATCCCTTTAGTCCACGTGATCAACAAATATTTAACAGAGGTTCAGCATTTTCTCGGTCTTCCAACTCCTGATCAACATTACAGAAAATATTCCTTTAACCTTTCCACCGTCACAGAATACACACTCGTCAATTTTTCGTTTCTCCAATTAACCATTCATTTTATAATGGGTCAATCCTTCGTCACCATTATGACGTTACTTAATCAATAATTTTCTAAAACAGCGTTCTACTAACTGGAGCGTTAAATACAAAAAATAAAAATAAAAGAAATAAGGTTTTTCAAAATATTTTTAAAACTTATATTTAAAAAGTCTAATTTGCAAATTATTCCCACAATAACCCTCGTGATTGTTTCAAATTAACACATACAAATACGAAACGTTACTTGCGATACATTTATGAAATTATGATGCAATAAACCAGTGAAGTTTGTCAAAATCACATATGACGGAATTGAATAATTTAAAACAATTATGTAATATGTATTGGAATAACATTGTGCGGGTAAAGCACACGATTTTTAATGTTTAAGAAATATTTTACTTGGAAATAATTAACTTTGTACTAAAGACAAATAATAATATTACTTTGTCAAAAATTTAAATTATTTTTTTACGTACCGTATAATAAAAATTCACGCTTTTTATCTCAGTCGTATTGCAGATATCAATATTTGAAATTATATACAAAAAATTACCGGTAAAGTTATTTATATTTACAACATATGTATAATAGATCAGAAACCCCTGTACTGGAAGGTACTTGAATAATGGTTGGTATATGAACCAAATAAATATACTCGTTAAAAAATAATCCAGCGAAAATTTCAATAGGAAAAACAGGATCACGGGTTGAACATGGAAGAATACAGCACCACGTATTATGTCAATGGACTGGTTTTCGATTCCCGGTGCGGTCCAGGTGTTTGCATTCGATTTGACATCAAGGCTGAGCTTCTTTAAATAGAAATATTAAGAATTACAAGAATTATTTAAATCAATTGTTGCATTTCGTCTGACTACAATAAATAGTGATTAAAATTTTATTAAACTATTTTAATAATTTAAATAAAACATACAGCCAGTGGTTTGGAAACAGTTTCTTTAGCTGTTTTCGAACAAATGTAAAGTATTACAACAATTATTTAAACGAATTATTTTATTTGCCTTACTCCGATAATGTAATTAAATTTTTCATAAACTATTTCAACAAGTGAAGTAAAAGAAATAAAAGACACCAATTAGTTTTGAAATAATTTATTTACCTCTTTAAATGAATATTAAATTCTACAGCAATTATTTATTCCAATTTTTGTATTACTCTTGCTTCAATAAATACCAATCGAATTTTTCATAAACTATTTCAACAAATTAATTAAAAAAGTAAATAATACAAATAATTGTTTTGAAAGAATTTCTTTAGTGTTTTAAATACCAATTTTAAGTATTTTACAACAATTATTTATATAATTGTTGTATTTATCTGACTTCACTAAATGTAAATAGCTTTTTAAAAAGCTATTGTAATATATTTAATAACTTAATAAATAAAATAAAATTCAGCCAATTATTTTCAGAATAATTTCTTTAAGTCTTTAATTACAAATTTTAAGCACTAAAACAATTATTTAAATCAGTTTTTGTATTAATCTGAGTTCAACAAATTGTAAATTAACTTTTCATAAAATATTTTAATAAATTAAATAAAAAATACTGTAAATTGTTCTGAAATAATTACTTTAGCCCCTTTAATGGAAATAATAAGCATTACAACAATCGTTTAAACCAATTGTTGTGGCTAGGTGACTTCAAAAAATTTCAATGGAATATGTCATGAATTATTTTTATAAAATTAATACAAAATACAACCCATTTGTCAGCAAAAATTTCAATTAACACTTGTTCCGTCCATATTTGTTGCCTTCATCAGGTAAATTTTCTAAATATTCGTTTAAATTTTTTTTATGATGAGACACAAACGTGGACGAAACGTCGTTATCATGATAACTAAATATTAATTAAATTTTTCTGATAAATTGGCTGTACTTATTTATTTATACCTAACTGTCAGATTAATTATTTATTGAGAAATATAATTCTTTATTATTCAAATAAAAATTCTCCAAACGTCTTCAGGACAAAGTTAAATATTTCTTATACTTTTAAAACCCTGTGATTTACACGAACAATGTTGTGCCAATTCATATTTTATTAATGTTTTAATTTATTTAATTTAATCAAACATAATTTTGTCTATCTTCACTGGTTTATTGCATTATACAAGTAACTTTTCGTATTTGCATCTGCCAATTTTAAATCATCACAAGGGTTATGGTGAGGTATAATTTACAAATTAGACTTATTAAATATAATTTTTCTAATATTTTGAAAGACGACTAATTTATTTTTATTTTTTCTATTTAACACTGTAGTTTGCTAACGTTATTTTTAAACATTCTTTAATTATACGTTTTTAAAAGCTTCCCACGGTATAAATATATAAGTATTTGATAATTACAATAAATAATTCTGTATTTTTGGAGACTTAATACATTTAATGGCAGTTATGAGAAATAGATAAATCAAATCGACATGAAACACGGATTGTGTTTTTATTGTTGTAGTGGTATGAGTTGAATGAGAACATCCTCTAATTTTTAGTTACATGATGAGAATTTTCAAAGCCTTTACCAACTATTTAATTTTTACCCCTCATAAAAGCAGTTAATTACTTTCCTTTAAGCTGAGACTCTGGCTGGTCCTTTGCCCCCCTTTTCTTTTAATTCTCCAGTTGGTTAGGAATTCCTTTTTTAAAAAAAGGAATTGTCCTGATGCTCTTGCCACGAGCATTGAAGCAATCTAAACTTTATTTGGAATGGTACCAGAGTTTCTCTTAATGCCGTTGTACCTTACACCGCTGCGGGGTTATTTAAATTAGTTTCGCCAACGTGTTCTGCGCTTCTGTTCCCCAGATACAGCAAAATGTAGCTGAATCGACATTATACCCCAGTGGAAAAAGGAGAGTGACGGGGAGATCCTTTTTTCTCCCTCCCCCGTGGAAAACCCTGCTTCACAGCCACTCTAGGAAATTAAAACACTAGATTAGAAATTAATTCGTGAAATAATTTCATCAATAAGTCGAGAAAAATCTCGCCCCTCAGTAAAATGTAGTTTGAAAACTGCCGCGGTTACTTTAAAAGTTGGAAAATTTACGGATTTAAGAAAATCTTTGGTATTTATTATCATCATACTTCAATGTGTTCGTATTTTGGTTTTAAATATTGTAGATACTCATCACGATTCCAATACCCGTAGTTTCTTAGTTCCTATTCATAATTACGGATATATCTCACAGTGATGTCATCAATAAACTCTGCTACAATCTCTAATGGTTTGCATTATGCACACTAAACCCAAAAGAGAAACTTCAACCTCAAAATTTTGTTCTAAACAACATTGCTATGGTATTTTGACGTCAGAAATATACAATATAGAAAAAACCGTAAAGTTTAAAATATGGACACGACAAATTTTAACGAAAGTTCACACTTATGCAATTGACAAACATTCCATTTAATAGTAGGAAAATGTAGTCAGAAATCTGCCGTGGTTAGTTGAAACGTGGGATAAAATTTAAGAAAATATTCCGTATTTAATATCGTCATCCTTCCATTGGTTTGAAATATTAAATTTCAATTCATGAAACAGGCTGAGAATGTATTAAATTAAATTTAAAGGTTGAATGAAAGCAATAGTTTACAATTGATATTTATTTCTACGATGATATTAAGTTTCAGTTCATAAAATAGGTTAATTTATAGAAGTATATAAAAGTAGAAGTAACACTAATTTCTTTGAACAGAAGTTTACTCTCGGTAGCGTTTTTTCTTTGACGAAGCGAAAGCCGAGCGTACCCGATGTTGACCCGAGCGTTACTCAGGTTGTGATTTATGTATATTTTCTGATACTCGTAAGAATGTATTCCGAAACAGAGCCGTGGAAGAATGTTTATAACAAAATGGCAGCTTTTCACTACTTCTCTTCAAAAATAAAAGGAAATTGAGCGTTTTAAATATAAATTAAATAGTTTCTTCCATACTTAAATACGTGAAAACGAAACAAAAGATGGATCCTTGTGGTAGTGGATCATTATCGGAGCTCTTATACACAGTTTCCCTTGCCTCTGAAATTATATGTGAACTTTGTTGGTGATTCCGAACGAGGGGTATTGGGGGAGGGACGGGGGGCGTTATTATGGGTTGGGGGCACGAAATCGCATAAACATCCAAGCAAGATAGCTGCGAGGCAGTAATAAATATCACACCACACTACTGAATGAACGAAAATTTCGTTTGTGCGGAAGCAGCCGAGTGTTAAGAGGTGTAGCACAACCCTCCGGCCCCGGCGGCGCAGAAAATCAGCGCCATGACAGTAGTAGTTCTCCCTGCACTCGCTCGATGAAATGGTACAAGTACCAAACACTCCAGCACGATCCACAATTATCATCGCCGCGGTTTAGCCAGAGGGTAAAATTCAAATCACAGACGGACGTGGGAAATGAAGTTACCGTTAATCTGGGGCTTTAAATAAGGATATGGATGCGAATTTGGATGCATATATGGATGAGAAGATAAGGGTGCATATGTGGGTGAATATGTCGAAGAGTATTTTTTTGGCCATAATATCATTCGATTTAATATGTACTGGTGCTGAATAGTGTTCTTTAGAAATTGTTCTGCTTTACTACGAAGTATTTGGCGTAGATTAAACGGTAGTGTGGCCAAGAGCTTACAACTTCATAATGAAGACTTGTAAACCATAATAAATGGCATAAACGAGGTCCTGGAGAAAGAGATCAATATGAGGATTAATAGAGGGAAAACAAGCGTATCGATTGCAGTATGGGAAACAGGGGAACAACAAAAGGTGTTGATTGGGAAGGAATATTTGGGAGGAAGGTAAGGAATTCGGCTACTTGGGAACTGTAATGACTAGGGAATGTAGAAGTATAGCAGAATTAAAGAGTAGGATAGCACAGGCAAGGAAGGCTTTCACGAAAGCAATAATTTATTTACGGGTAATATAAGTGTGAATGTTAGGAAATCGTTGCTAAATAAATGTTTGTATGGAGCGTGGCGTTACATGGGTGCGAAGCGTGGACGAGGAGTTGCGGAAAGGAAAGGAATAGAAGCTTTTGGAATGTGGTGCTATAGGAGAAGAGACGGGTGGATAGAATAATTAACGAGGAACTTCTAAACAGATATGGAGGAAGTTGACAAAGAAAAGGGATAGATTAATTGGCCACGTTTTAAGACAGTAGTGTCTTGTAAAATTATCTTTAAAGGGAAGTGTGTGGGGTAAGAACAGAAGAGGGTGGCCAAGGGTGGAATCCACTAAGCTAATTAGAGAGCAAGTGTGTTGTTCTAGTTATGCGGAAATACAGAGGCTTGTGCAAGATAGGTTTGCATCAGACCAGTCATAGGAATGAACACCCCAGCAACATTAATTTTTTAAATAATCATTAAGGGGCACTAATTATTTTATTACGACTTACAACAAACCTTTACGGACATCATACCAAAAACATTACCATGCTTAAATTCAGACTTCAATCATATTTTTACGCTTTAGTCCTCGTTAAGTACGCCAATTTTCCGAGACTTGAAGTCGTATTACACTAGGTTACGAAATCGATTTATTCGAGATTATCTTCCAAACTGTATTTTTCTAACAATCCTGTTTCATTTGTTGAAGCAGAAAATTGATTTCCCTGGACAGGTTTCGAGGACCTTAGCTACTATCTGTGTCCCCTCAATCGTTAATCACAGGCTATTCAGTCGGAGGAGGCAGGCAGGCAGCCATTGCCGCCGATAACAGACGGAAAAGTAATGCATTATCCTGTCGTCCAAGGAGCTTTCGCGAGAAAAGAGGGATTTACTTACGGGTAATATAAGTGTGAATATTAGGAAATCGTCACTAAAAATGGAGCGTGGTGCTATACGGGTGCGAGACGTGGGCGATAGGAGGTGGGGAAAGGAAAAAAATAGAAACCTTTGAAATGTGGTGCTACAGGCGAATGCTGATAATCAGATGGGTTAATAGAATTAAAAACGAGGAAGTTCTTAAGAGAATAAGGGAAAAGCGAACAATGTGGAGGACGTTGACTGAGAGAAGGGATAGATTAGGGAGAACGTGGGTTGTGCTAGTTATGAGGAAATGAACAGACTTGCGCAAGGCAGGTTTGCATCAGACCAGTCTTACTTGGGCATTTGAATAATTATTCGTTTCTCTGGCTTGGAATAGCGATACTGGGCAGGGTGACAGGGAGAATTTCTGAGGGTAGTTTGACGTCACCGATTTTGGCTTTATACAAACCCCAACACAACGTTTTCTACTTGGCTAATAAAAGGTTGTAACGAAACACAGAGCACCCGAGCCAAGTCTCCACATTTGGATGTAATATGTAGGGCGCGGCACCTGGAGGCTCCTCGTTCTTGCAGACGACCCTGGCTATAAAATCACCCTCGCTTCTTGTCGCCCACCCTCTCGCCTCCCTCGCCCTGCACTTTCAAGTGCCATTTAAACGTTGAACTTTATGTGTTTCTCGGAAGACAAGCTGAATTGTTATACGTAGTCGTTTATATAAGGTGTCCTGAATTCGCTATAAAACACTTCTGAGACTAACGGTGAGTGTGTCCCGGGGGCCCATGAAATTTACGGCAAGGGGGTTGGGGGGTTGGGGGGGGAGGAGGAGGGCTATTTTTGTAATGAACACTGAGTTTAAGTTTACTTTCATTTTGAGAAACCCGTTGAGGGAGCTATCCCAATTTCTCGTGCCTTGGAAAAAGAGGGGGATCGATGCCTTTTTATGGAAAACGGTAATGTTTATCCATTTGAATTTGAGGCATGAAGATAGGGAGGGAACGTATGGGGAATTTCAGATAAGATCCTACTTCAGTGTCTCCTATATAAGTTGAGGATAAAGCGGAAGCTGTTATCCCACCTATATTAATAATGACACGACGGTGCGATGGTTGTTATTATCATTCAAAGTAAATGGGCCTGCCATTTCTCTTAGATCTTCATATTGTCCGATTTTTTAATTAAAATCTCCAAGAATGAAAACCATACAGAGATTTCATCATGTTTATCATAAAATTATTCTTCCTCTATCTCTACTTTCTCTTCTGTGGGTCAATTTACTTAATTGATGAGTTTAAACCGGGTCGCACAAGCACAGGACATGAAATTCACTCCGGCCGCCTGATTGAGGTCAAGCTTTTATGATAGATAAATATATAGATTTATTACGTTACAATGGGATGAGCCTAGTGGCAACATAGATTTAATATTCCAATAAAGGCAATATGAGTTAAGGAATTAAAAATAAAATTATACTAATATAAACATTCAATATACAAATACTTTAACACTGAATAAATTAAGCTAAACCATTTTTCTAAATCTGTCCCTAAATAATTTTACACTAGTCGCTAGTATACTTGCAAGCAAATCATTCCACCTATATTAATAATAATAAATGACACAACGGTGCGATGCTTGATTTTTTTTATATATATCGATAATTTATTCGTACGTATTTATACGTGCTAAATCGTAACTGTTATTTCTAATTTCTTACGCCTCAATTCCGTGCACAACTTCCATGCTATACAAATGTCAAAGAATTAGGGTATGAAAAATGTGATTACTGAATTTCGGGTGGACCTGGCTTAGGTTTACGGGAATGGAGGAATGTTGAATCTGTTTTTGGACGTCGGTCTCGGATTAGCTCAGTGGTTGAGTGCCCGTCAACAAAATGGGAGGTCCGGGGTTTGAGTCCCTGGTCAGATCGACATATATCTAAGAGCATGAACTTCTGGAACTCTGAAGTTCTGGAACTCTGTAGGCCAGCACAGTTTTGAATCACATACGATTTTATTTGCTTACTAAATACATGAAGGTATATATAATATTTTTAAACGTTGTTGTTGTTGTGGTATTCAGTCCTAAGACTGGTCTAATGCAACCCTCCATGTTAACCTAGCTTGCGCAAGCCTTTTCATTTTTTATACTTAGCATACTTCACATCCTCTCTAAAGTGCTTAGCGTATTCCATACTTTGCCTCCACACACTTCCCTCTAAAGCTTATTTTAAAAGATCTTCGTGTCTTAAAACGTGGCCTATTAATCTATCCCTTCTCTTAGTCAACGTCCTACTTATTAGTCTCTTTTCCCCTTATTCTTCCTCGTTTGTGATTCTATCCACCCATCTGATTTTTAACATTCGCCTCCAGCACCACATTGGCTTTTTGACAAGTTTTCCGTATTTTGTGACTGTATCACACACATATATTGAGCTACTAACTCTGTTGGGCGCCATCGGATTCAGCATTCGTTACTCGGGTAAGGATTGGTCAAGAGCCGTAAAGCCGTCGCAGTGTGTTTATCCCGTAAGTGGTGACCGCGATACACGCCACTGACTCTTGCTGTATGTCCACGTCTGACTTGGCTGGCTGACAGTTGCAGTCCCCTCTGCCGCCCGCAATCACAGCCATTTGCGGACGTTCGCTTTGCTTTTACGCCCCCCCTGTGTAAATCGCAGGAGACTTTTATGTGAGCCAGGGGATCAGAGGTGTTTACTGTCGATGCACCTGAGAGGTTCCGCGCTCGCAAAGGTATGTCTACTTGTTTTAGGCAAAAAAACAAACCAAAAAACACAGCACTACCGTGAAAGCCGAACATTACTCCTCTAAAAAGTACTTTCTAAAAATACTGAAAATCTATTTTATAATAAAGAGTTGGATAAATATTGTATCTAAAAAATTATTTTTAATTTAATTATATGGAAAACCCAAAAATAGAAGAATATTGGGCACAAATTTTTAAATTATTCCAGTTGTTGTGGTTTTCAGTCCTAAGACTAGTCTGATGCAACCCTCCATGTAACATACCTTACGCAAGCATTTACGTTTCTTTATAACTAGCACAACCCACATCCTCCCTAATCTGCTTAGTGTATTCCATCCTTGGCCTCCCTCTTCTGTTCTTACCCCCACACACTTTGCTCTAATTCTAATTTTACAAGACCCTCGTGTCTCAAGACGTGGCCTATTAATCTATCCCTTCTCTAAGTCAACGTCCTCCATATTGTTCGCTTTCCCCCCTATTCTGTTTAGAACGTCCTCGTTTGTGATTATATCCACCCATCTGATTTTCAGCATTCGCCTACAGCCTCACATGTTTCAGTAACGTAACCGAAAGTTGAGGTTATTTATTAAAAAATTGAATAAGCCACACTTAAGATTTTGTGATTCTTAACAATAATTTGTTGTAATAGTTGAATGTATCCAGGGGTAGTTTCCAACTCCTCCCATCATCTCATGTGTAAAGCAATGTATTTTGTTTTTTAAAATTGAAGGTTAAATATAATATTAACTATTGGTAACGGTTTAATTAGTCGAATGAATACGGAGGAGTTGAAGCTAAATATCAGCCTGACCCTGATAAACTCTGTCCTCAGAATGTAAAGCACCGACCTTTATGAAAGTGTCCCGTATAAGATCAAAGTTGAAGGTATGGATTTTAATAATTTCTCAGGCTTCTTTTATGAAAGGTTACGGACTGTGATTTATGTTAAAATATTAAACAGTTACTTTACTTCTATAAGTACATCTATTGCAATTCTTTATTTTTAATTTCAATTTGCCTGCTATATAACTTATTGCAACATTTTATATTTCAATTAATTATATTTTTGATTTAATTTTTTATGAGAATTATTTGTAGATTTTTCAATTTTTTATTACCAAAATGTGGCCTTCTTTGTAATATTGCCGTAAACATTATTTTTAAATCTCGGGTTCAATTCAGAAACAAACTTATATTTCAAAATTTTTTGCAACTTTATTTATCAAATTGACCTGTGTAATTATTATTAACACTATATTAGCTCCGAGTAACGCACTTCGTGAAACGCTCGACTGTAGCTTCGTCGAAGAAAACCATGGTACAGAGACTGCACTAGAATTAGTTTTACTTTTATTTTTATAAATTAAACACTTCTATAAATTAACCTATTTTATAAACTGAAGCTTAATATCATGATCGCTATAAATATCAACCATTTTCGCCCGTCAAATCTAGCAGTGTTAAATCAATACGTTATCAACCTATTTTTACGAACTGAAGATTAATATTTCAAACGGAATTACGAAAACACGGAAGGATGATGATAAATACGAAATATTTTCTTAAATCCTTAGTTATTACGTAACCACAGCAGATTTCAAACTACATTTGCCTAAGACGAACTTATGAAAGGGATTCTTTAATCGTTATAATTTAATATATTTTTTATCAACTACATAAATGAGCATTTTCAGTAAAATTAATTTTGTGCGCTTAATTTTCCGTTTTTTTAAAAAATTGTATGCCTTTGACTGATTATAAAATTGAAAAGTACTTTGAAACACAACTTTGAGGTTAGAGGTTCTTTTGGGTTGAGTGTAAATGGCCAGAGAGATTGTAGTTGGCATGAGTGGTGACGTCACAGTGAGATCTCTCCATAATTACAAGGGAGGAACTGGAAAGATATAAATCGCGGGTATTGGAATCATGATGAGTATCTACAAATGGAAAATCAAATAAGATTCACGTAGTTCCATTATATATATATATGTAATCCTGTGTTAATAAGTCTGTAGAACCAGGGTATAGGGAGACCTGACAACGAGCACTATACCGTTTAAATTACATTAGTGTGAAATTGAATACTCTATCGAGTTAATACATTCTAGGTTCTAAAGTCTTATTAACAGATGGAGTTATATGTAATTTAGAAAGACTAATTAAACATAGAGAAATATGTGTAATGGAACTATGTGACTCTTATTTACCATTTGTAGATACTCACCATGATTCCAATACGCGTAAATTGTTTTTATTCAAGTTCCTACTCCTAATTGCCAAGATGTCTCACTGTGACGTCACAACTCTCTCAAACTACAATCTCTAGCAGTTTACACGATGCGCATTCAACACAAGAGGTAACCACTAACCTCAAAAATGTGTTACTTAAACCATCGCGTTTCTAAATTTGGTATAGAGTCAATTTAATTTTTAAAAAAATACGTTGCGTAGCTCCAACTTTGGAATCATGATTCGTTTAATAAACAACAAACAAAAAAAATAACGAAACCAGGGAACTTGTATCGACATTCCTTGGAATTTAGCGCCACAGAGATTATATGGTGCACAGACGAACGATATCGCTGGTATTGCCATCGTAACGGCTAGATAAACAGTTTACATGTCGGAAGGTTAAATAAACCAGTTTGTAATACTTTTCCGTATTTAATATAACGTCTTATTTATAGGCTAAGTGACAGACGGCTGTAAACAACCCTGCAACAGAAAAAAGTATTAAAGTCTATGCGGGAACTCCTCCAGGGTAGAAAGAACATTTTGATAATTAGTGCAAGGCCCTAAAAATTTATAATGTTAATACAAATTTCACCCCCCCCCCGCACCTTATTCCCGGGTGTACATATAATTTTCAGTGAAACTTCAACGAATATTTTGAAATCAAGGAAAATTAGGATTATTTTTAAAGACATGACTTACCGTGTAAGGGTAGCCGCGCACTAAAATTCAAATAAGTTTAAAAGTAGTTGTGTAGCTCATACATTATACAGCACCCCCCTTCCCTCTGTGACGTCATATTCGACAGCGGCTTTTATGTGGTAAATTCCAGGGGATGAGGAGAGCCTTCAGCGCCCCCTCCCCCGCACCTGTACAACAAGGGTGGACCTTATCGCCGTGATAAGCCCTACCTACCTACCTCTGGAGACGGCCGGGGGTGGCTCCAGAGAATGTTGCCTATAAAAACCAGCCGAGCTTTTCTTCCCGCATCGCCGAGGAAGATGAAATAGCCATGGGCCTTTATTGACATTTCGAGCTTCCAAAGGCAAGATGGAGAAGAGAAAACGCGCTTCTCGTCTCCATTATATCCCGTGATATTTACGGTCCCTGACAGACAAGGGCGCTCGCTCGCTCTCTGCCTAAGAGGATTGATTCCTTATATTAAATTGAGAATGAGATTCCGATATTTCTCCAATCGTATTACCTTCAAATAATAATTCTTGTATCAGGCTGACAACATCACCCGGAGGCGCGGGGGGAAAAGGAATACTAACAACAAGAACGAAGGAAAGAGAACACTCACATCATTACAGGGAATTGAATTTGTAAAACAAGACAAAAATCATTTCCAAAGCCTGGATGTGGTGTATAATATTTTTATCATTTATCTAAGCAGTTTTATTCGTGTAGGTTCTCTATAGAAAAATAATTATAATTGCTTCTGGACGCAACTAATCGTATAAAATATGAATCTATACTTTCGAAGAGAAAATCAGTTTGGTTTTAGAAATATTTTTGATACGTATATATAGTTTAGTAACTTTAAATGAGTGTTTAAATGACGCCATAAACGCTTAATTAAACATTAATTTACATACGAATATATATATATAATATATATATATATATATTACATTTTTGAGTACCTCATTTTCTTAATTAAACCTAATCTATGTAACTGTATAAATAAAAATACGATCAAATAAATAATTTAATGAACATTTAGTTCTTATAAAAGTGTTGTACAAATATTAATAAGTTGCCATTAGTTATTATAAAAAACATAAACTCATTTAGTTAATATAAATTAATTTTTTAACATATTTTTAATAGAAAATAAGACAAAAAATAATATTTTCTTCGAAAATTTCAGGATTGATGTCCTATATTAAGAATTGTTCCTCAATTAGTGTTTTAAATAATTTATAACTAATTTGTTGTAATAAGTTTGCTTTTTAGAGACATTTAAACTTTCTTATAACTAAACACTGAAAAGAGGATAATTATTTTAGAGGCAGAATTTGTTTTTAATTACAATTTATTTAACCATTTCAGTTTATTTAAAATGAATTGAAAGTTATAACTTTTCTTTAAAATTAATGAATGGTTTTTAGGTTCTTTAGAGAAAGTCGGGAAATATATTTCCATAAATATATATATTTCTTAATTTTTGATCGCTTAAAATAGAGTTTAAGTAATATCGATGATAAGATTATTAATATTCGTGAATAATAAATTTTTATTTTCATTCAAGTATGATAGAATTTTTTTACTTCACATTGAAATTTTCTTAGTTCCTGTGAAAGGAATTTTTTTATCAGGACCCAATTAAAATATTACATTATAGAAAAATTAAAAAAGTTGAATTTTAACGATAGTTTTTTTTTTAAATTTGTTTTAAATTAATTTAAGATTTTAAGGGTCGATGTTTGGAGTCGAAGGCTTTATTGTGCTTCCACAGCCCATCGATCGAGACCTTTAAAGTAAAACTTCACGACAAAGGCTTAACTCCAGTGGCACAACTCTCCCTCTCTCCCTTCATAGACCAGTGCTCTTCACTGAAAAATTATAGACTTGTATCAGGTCTGAAAGTTCCCTGTAAGCCACCAAAAATTTTCTTTCAACATCAGAAATATTAAATTAAAACTGTAACGGTTAATTATTAGTTTAATCACGTTATATTCATTACCATTAACAAGTATTTTATAGAAAAACGTTTTCACTGTCGTCCTAATAATTTTTTAATCATAGCTGCCATCATAAATGATAAACTATACAACATTTTTTAGAAGAAATAAACTTATAATTAGTTGTAAATATATATTTGCTGTATTATTTATTTAATAGTTGATGTAATGGGTGATAAAACTCTTTTTTCGGTCACTGTTTTGAGAGTTACTTTATTTTTAAAATGGTAGCTTTCGACAGTTATACTGCCGTATTCACCCTTGTACTTACAAAATATTTTATACTTTCCCTATTTTCCGTACAAAATACGTTGTTAATATTTAAAATGTTTGTGTTGTTTCACACGTCGTCCGTTACAGAGTTTAGAAACTCTTAAGTCTTCAAACCATATATTTTTACCTCCTTATAATTCTATTCTTTTTTTTGTGTGAATTTCCGTTTTCTCTTTGTGATTTCTTATATTTGTATATTTTTCTTTCCGCCTTGCATGCTGCTGACGCTGAAACCTGTCTCCCTCACGACGAGGGAAAGTTTACGTTTAACGTCGTAAACCTGTAAAGGTGATGATGCAACTGCGTGAATCTCATCCATCAAGTTTGCATGTATAATTCATGAGGTTAAAGTCGCAGTGTAGTAACTTTGAGAGACTCTGTGCCTGCCTGAGGTGAGAAAATTGCTCTGTGCCTAACGCTCATGAGGTTGCTCCTTCAACATTGTCGAAAGACAGAGGGAGAGGTGAGGAGTGGTGAGGTGTGGTGGGTGGGGGAGGGTTGAGGAGGAGGGAGGGAAAAAAGCATGGAGTAGGTAGAGTAGGAGGAATCTTGAGGATTAACCGACCCGACTCACGCGAAATTTTCACAAGGATGATCAATTCTTAAAGTTGTGGTAGTTTGCTAAGTAGCACATGCAATTCCCAGCATTTACCGTTAGTTAAGCTCATTGAAAAAGTAATAAATTAAGTGCTGTATACAGGAAAGAAGCCGGAAATTTACTATAACTTCATGTTTGAGAAATATTATTGTACAATTTAATTGAAAAAATATACGCAGATTTAAATATTTAAATGGATGAAATTGCCAAACTTTGATTTTAATATGATTTACAAAGGAAAAAATTAACACACAACATTATCAAAAAATGTATTTAAAATTCTACAATATTTGGACTATAAAATGTTACGCAAGTTGAACTGAAAAAATCATAAGTTGCTCAATTAAGTCAAAGAATCATATAGATTAATTTGACAAACGTCAATTAGGAATACGATAAATGGTTTACAATTGTGACTGGTTAAAATATTAATTTGAACAATTGGTGTAATGGAACCGAAGGAGTAAAATACGTTTAATGAGACCAAATTTTCTTAACGGCGGAAACAAAAAAATAGTAATAACGGTGACAAGTAAGTTAATACACTAAATAAGTACAAAAGAAATAGAAGAATTTTAAAATCAAAATAACACGTTTCGTACCCAACGTTTGAAACATTTTCAGCTCTGACATACACTTCATGCTTCTATTTATAACAAAATAAATATTTTCCTTGAGATTACGGAATGGGAACAGCAATAAGTCCGATTACATAGAAAGTTATGGGAATATTTAATTTAGCAACCCTTATTGCGTTTCAAATAATATTTTTGTCAACACTTTTCTTAATTAGAAAATTAAAAAATGTTGTATCTGCAGTTGTGTGTTTTTCATGCCGCAAGTGACTGAAGTTTCTTCATGTAGTTACATTTATCGGACTTCATTTAAGGTAATTAATACAACAAACATGTTAGTAAAAAATAAATTTCAATTAGATGAAACTTTTATGAGTTATTAGTAAATGGAGTATCGTTTCTTTACTCTGGAAACTCTTCAGGCGCAAATATAAGTTTTTATTAATATTTAATCTGACGATATTTGAAGGAGAAAATTGTTCATTCCCTACAAATGTCAGATGATTAATTCAGATTTCAGTTATTTAAGAAAAATTAAAAGTATGTTACTAACATTAAAATTGACACGACGTATCTAAATTGTTTTATAAACATTTTCAAGTGATGATATAAATTTATTTCTCGATATTTTATGGAGAAAACTTTTAAGTGTTCTCGTTGCTCACAAATGGTAGCTAAATAAGTCAGAAATAAATATTAATAAAATTATTAACGCATTTTACTAAAATAACGTATCGTGACTTTCCTTCGAGCATCTTCAGGTGCAAATGTGAATTTTATTAAAAATTTACCAGATGAAATTTAATAGAGAAAATATTCCAAATGTTTTCATTCTCCACACATTTCAGAAAAATTAATCATAAATCTTTTTTTAAATAAAGAAATTGAAATAAAAATTCGTAATTTTATCGTTCCTTTTTCGTAGTATGTTCAGGTGCAAATACTTTTTTTATAAAAATTTTATTGTATGATATTGAAAGGAGAAAATTTTGTAGTGTGCTCATGGCCAACAAATGGCAACAGAATTTTTTTATGAAATAAAGAATTGAAAGATATTACTGGAATAAAATTAGGCAAGACGTATCGTGACTTCCTTTGGACCATCTTCAGGTGAAAATATAAATTTTTTTACAATTTTTTTCTGACTAAAAATTATTGGAGAAAAATTTCAAGTCCTGTTGATTGCCAACAAATTACAGTGAAAGTTATCAGAAACATTTTTAAAAAAATAAATATGTAAATCAAATAAAAATTTGTCATCGGATCTTCCTTTATATTATCTCGAGGTGCTAAATGTCAATTTATTATATCCAGAAATTTAATTTTGAACTGACACCCTTTGCTCATAAATTAAAAATTTCATTCCATATATTTTATAAAAATCTTGCTATTTTCCACCTGATGAAGTTACAAATAAAGGAAGATTACGATCTGCTAGTCTTACTAAAATATTCAGACAAATTTTTTTATAAAAGTTTATTTCTTATAAGGGTGTTTGTGGCATTAGTTTACTTTTAACCGTATAGTAGTTTTTTTATCAACTGCTAAATATGACTTGTTTTTACAGTTATACTTGTAAGTATAAATATCTTTCCTTTTAGTAGAGTTTCTCGTCCATGAGTTAAGTTTCATCATCTTTCTCATAGATAAGTCTGGTGCTTCCGAGGAATACCAGTCCTTAATAACGACAGGCTGCGGCAAACTCGAACACCCTTCTTTTTTGTGTGTCCCCGCAAGGGAAATGAAGATGCGAAGAGAGGTCTTCATGAAACACGGCTAGGGGGTGGGATGGGGGGATGAAATCTCGCATCTCCTTGACAAGGATCCGCGGCTGTTTGCTCTTGATTTATCGCACCCCACTTGTTTTTGTGTCTTTTGCGATAAGCCCCCGAGATCACAAACGCGCTAAGACAACAACACGGCACACTCACTGTAAACACTAGGTCGCTATTTCACCGGTGGTGCCTTGTTCTTCTGCCTCTGCCTCTGCCAGGGGGGGAAAATTCGTGCCACTGAACTTTAGGGTGAAATCCACCACGTGGGTCCTGGAGACGCTCCTCTACTCACTATGGAACTTGCGTTTATTTATAAAAAAAATGTATAAACATTTAAATGAACCAGATGAACGGAATGCAAAGACACGGTATAAATGTTTTATTTTTTGAGCAACAAGGGTTATAAATCGTGACCGAGACGGACGATGTGTCACGACACTCTGATCTTTTCCTTTCTTAGTCTCGTCGTCTTATAATTTCTGGTGTAAAGGTTTTTGGCCCTGTTATCGCCATTCTTCTAGTCAGTTTGAGTTTCAAGTGTGCTGGGGGTTGGCCAACGGTGCTCAGAGACGTACAAGAACACCAAAGTCCTTACGATGAATCGAACCCGGGACCTATCTGGTGTAAGACCGTGACTCTAGCCACTATACCAGAGTCCGGCCGATACTACGATATAATATGTATATATATAAATTTTGGCTCTAGAAGGAAATTCCGACAGAGCCTTGCCTTGTGCACGACGATTCCGATTGGCATTTTGCCCGACTGGTCACTAGACGTTTTCCCGACGAATCATTCTCCCGCTTCACGACTGTCTGACAGGTCATAACTCCGACTTAATTTATTTTCCCCAACATGTAGTTTACCCCGATTAAAATTTTTCCCGACTCGTCAACATCCCGATCGGTCATTTCCTTCAAAGATTCGCTTTTACTGAGTCAATCGCCATTAAATTTTTGTGACGGTAAAATTTTGACATTCTTGTTTGTTTTTAATCATTTCAGATGAATAGGCCCATAATTGGGCGAAACCTTCTGTTTTATTACATTATTAATAAGTATTTCAACTATAAACAAGAGATTTTCGTGTAAAAACAAACCCGCTAATATGAAAGAACAAGTGTAATCAAACGAGAAAAATATAAATCTAGACATTTTTTGAATACAATGTTACTCATCGTCCATTTAACAACATTCCATTCTCATATCATTATTTATAATATGAATGTGGCACATTGCAAATTGTTTTTGCAGGCAAACAACTAGAACTAAATCATTTCAAAGGTGGTGCTTATGTAAATCCTGTACTAATAATAAATAATAGCAGACTGAACCATGCAGATATTTATGTTAAGTTACTGAAACATAAATGCGGTATATTTTAAAAAATAGAACACTTACTAAGAAATAATACACGTTTCTGGGATGCAAAAGGATAAAAAATAAACATTGCTAAGTTACGTTTTAAAATACTAGAATGACATTAAGAGAAGATCATAATTAACCGGGGCTTTGGTACGTGCCTTGCTTCGTATCAAGGCGCGCGGGAAGAAGCAAGAGGGTAACACAATTACCCTTGGTGACGTAAGTAAGTTCCCCACCTGTCAGAATAGCTCGTTACCTCGCAAAATACAATCTGGTGAAGCAATCCTTACCTCACTTCAGCTTTGCGAGTTTCAATCCGCCTAATTAGAGACGATGGGAATTCAAAGTTGCATAACTTGAAACCCGTGCCGTTACTTCCCTTATATCATAAATCATAATTCAGAAAGCGTATTAAACGTATTCCACATATTCATCAGAATTGTACTTCAAACTCATTAATTATCCGTCAAAATATGTCGTATTTTCGTAACGCAGTGTGAGTGTAATACGGGCATCGAAAGAATAATGATAATAATAATAATAGTTGATGACAGTCCGTAATTATATTTTAATATCTTAAAGGATTTCTTTGTAACTTAAATAAGACTGATTTTAATTTTATATTGCCTAAATGAAAGTATGTGAAGTAAATTAAAGGCTTTAAACAAATTATATTCTAAATTAATATTTATAATGTACAATTTTAATATAAATTTCATTTTTATAATGTTTCACATAACTTTAATTGTAGATGACTATAGCATATGCAGAAATATCTTGATAAAATTTACAATAAAAATTAAAATGTAATTTGAATGAAAGACCCCAGATGATAAAAGCAATATTCACAATGTTTTTTTTATAAATTAAATTCCACTGACTGTCCTCGTGTGTACATGGGCCAAACTAAACGAGCCAACATCACCAGAATTAAGGAACGCAGGGATTTAATATCAAGTTTCCACAAGACAAATTATCCGTTACTTCAAAACATGCTTTAGATTCGAACCAAACTTACTTATTGACTGGGACACTTTCCAAATTTTAGACGAAGACAGTAACTACAAATTACGATTAGTTTCAGAAATGCTTCACATAAAACACAACATTAATGCTGTGAATGTAAAAAATGGACTCTGATTTTGCTCAGTAGTATATATAATATCTTAATTCATGAAATTGAATGCATCAATTGTATCTTCATTTTAAAAAAACTGTCTTTCGGTTCTTTATTTACTGCATTTTTGGCTCTACTGCAATATCTTTGGAATGTTATAATTGTTTTCGTTGTAATTCAGTTCAACTTGAAGAGGAACGAAACATGTAGTTATTGTTAAATAATACTTTGTTTCACTAATTTGTGTCTGTTTTTGGCCTTATTTAAACTTATATTAAACTGACAGACTATTTTATAATATTATAAAATATAATTTACTTTTGTACTAATTTTTTCAGTCATTTATAAACAAGGGTTTTTCATTACCCTACGTTAACATTTTTACTTAAATTATGTAACTATAGTCGAAAGAAATTCATTCAAGTTGTAAGGGCAATAAGGAATTGTCAGTTTGTAAATTTTAATTTATAATCTTTTTTGGGGGGAGAGTTTAACGTTTACGCTGCTACGTGTAGGTCGCACGTAAAATTTAGTTGTAAAAAAAAGAGTAATTGAAAGTATTGTCTACTGTTATTGAGTGTTCATTATTTGTGTGATTAACGAATCAAGTTTAATCATTTAAGAAAAACATACGTAAACAGTTAAATTATCGAGATCATTTCTATTAAATGCGGAGTGACAAGCAGTAAGGCAAGCAGCAGCGAAGAGAACGTGAAGTGGTTATGGTGAAGAGCAGAGCACAGTTAAAATTGAATAAATCACTTTAAGTTAATTCAGAATTTTGACGGTCAAAGGAATTGAAGATCGAAGTATTGCAGAGCCTGATGGAAAAAGTAACAATGGGGGACATATAATCAGGCAACGAATGATTTTATAAATAACTCCAGATATACGTGCTATAGCAAACTGATCTGATCTTAAAACTAAATATTCATCAAATATTTTTCCTTTAAAACTGGTTTCTTTTTAAATTAAATTAATGTGTTTCATTTTATATTTATTAACAGATCAGAGAAAATTGTATAATAATACTATTCTCTCCTTACTTCCACGCTATTCACATAAATTCGTGTCAATACTATTTTTCTTAAATATTTCTACGTGACTTTTTCCCTTACCGGTTCATGGAAGCAGATTCGAGCTGTTTCTCCATTCCTTCCATTATTTTCTCCGCACCCACAAGATCTTGCCATCAGTCGTCCTTGTTTCTCGCGAAACTATAATGAAAAAATGCTCATGTGGGAGTTAAGGAACAGCATATACTTTCAGCGGTGAATGGAAGGGTCGGATGAAAAATGAAATACCGGTGGTGAGCTTTGTGTTCCGCCTCTGTGTGTGTGTGTTGGAGACCAGAGAGAGCAGCAGAGTTATGGAAGGGAGAACCGGGATGGGATGGGATGGGGAGGAGTCGCGGATATGAGATTAAACAGCTCGACTGGAATACAAACCACAGATACAACAAAACGTGGGGAGCTTTTCGCTGCCCCTGTGTGTGTATGTCACGTACCAATGGAAATTGGCGGCACTCATTTGCTGGACATACATATATATCGACCAAAAAAGAAATTCTTTTTTTTTACGAATAATAGCAAATGGATCATTAGGGTTATTATAGCTCTGGACGAGAAAATCAGGACACGTGCAGTGGTTTCCTTTTTATGACGTCACCGAATCGTGCAAGAGACGCATAAAACTAGAAATGGGTTCGAAATCAGCCCAAACAATATAAATTAGACCCATGAGAAAACATTTCCTTACATAAAATTCCAATTCATTTCGCGAAATTCTGCAATTTTAAAGAATATCTGGCGGATAACGTAGCGTGTGTTTGATCGCAGTCAGAGAGATTCTTTCTCCTAAAGAGCATCGCAGGTTACCTAGCAACGAGACTTGTTTATTATAGATCGCTGCATGTCGCCGTTCCAATATATTTTATCAATTACAATAAATATTATAAATATCTATTCGAGTTATTAATTGCAGAGGATTCACCGTTCACTTTACAACTGATGACACCGACGTGAGAAATATCTTCCACCTCGTTTACCTTTCATATTTTCTAAGAAGAAAACGCGGCAGACTTTGTAAGAAGAAAAATCAGTGAAACGAAACCAATGCTTATTTAGTTTATAGGCTCCTTCGACAAAGTACAAGGCCGAAGAACTGGAACACTACTCCCTAATTACGGGGGACTAGTTAAACAGGACAAAATTATTTACTCGCGAAAAGTTCTCTCTGTGGGATAATTAAAGGAAGTCCTGTCGAACTGTTACTAATTTGTCGTGTAGATAATTAGTCATAGCGTTTTACAATATAATTACGTAGGGTCTTTGAAAATGGGGGAAAAAGTTTATTTTAGAAGAAAGGAAAAAATAAATTCAATGTATTAATGGATTCCGCGTACAAATAAAACACAAATAATTCTCAAGTCACAAATTTAAAACGGCTCATCTCCCAACTTTCAGGATCTCCTGGGTTAATTAAACAACTGATAGACCCAATTATTCGTGTTTTTGTTGTTCTGGTATTCAGTCCTTACACTACTCTGCAACCCTCCATGCTAACCTATCTTGCGCAAGCCTTTTCAATTCCGCATAACTGCAAGATCCCACATGCTTCATAATCTGCACGTTCCTTCCCTCTGCTGTTCTTACCCAACCACTCAAAATATTTATTTATGATTAATAAGCAAGTGTTATCTATACCAATAAATAAAATTGATGAGTCTGACTGTCTGTCCGTATCTTTGTCTCAAATAGGGTCCGAAACGGCTCAACGGATTTCAATGAAAATTTTCAGGGTTTTAAGAAAATAGTTTTAATATAAATATTCGTGCATATTTAATTTAGATATATTGCAGAAAATATTAATATAATGTGAATATAAGTAAAATTATTAATTCTACGAGAAGATTTCTTGGAATTGCCGCGGCGTGTAAACCAACTGCGAGTCATAAGTCATTTATCATTCATTCCACTTACGGTCTACTGTTGCAGCAGGCTGGGGGAAAAGGGGCCTCTTTGGATGGTTGATACGATATAATTATACATAAATTAATAAATTGGTTTTAGTTCTAGCGTCAGGTAAATTTTAAAATTTAGTAGTTGCTAATATGAAAACGAAAAGAAATCTATCGAGTTTTGTGTCGAAACCGGTGTAAGGCGAGTCCCTGTGTTACATTATGATCTTTAATATGTGATTTAAATAAAAATTTAACTAATTTGGGGGAGAAGTTTTAATCTGTTAGAATACTGTAAAAAATTCCTGCTATTGTACCGGGGGTATTTTTGACTCTCTCGAGATCCTGGGAGTATATTTAAGGTTCATATTGTGGCGTTTTCGATGTCTGTTTAATTATGTGTTCACCAATCATTTAATAATATAAATAATACCCGGGAAACGCCGGGTTCCCTGCTAATTGCTAAATATTTATTTTCAATAACCGTGATCAAAGTTATTCACAGAAAACATTATGAGGCTAAATTTTTAAAATGGAAGATTAATTGAGACCATAGTGGAAAGAATACATTTTAAATGGTTTGTGGAATTTGGAGCTGAACTTGATGAGAAAATGATGCCGGTTATATTTTATTTTTATAGAATAGAGTAAGATATGTGTACTGTGAATTCTAGGAAGAGAATAGAATTAAGTCGAAGTGGAAATTGAGGAAATATTGGTTATATGAATCATGTTGGAAAGGGAATGTAGTATAAAACCTTTAAAATAGGTAACACAACGCAGACTTGGAGGCATCCTCATATTACATCCTCTGGAAACTGTAGACCAGAGCAGAAATTCTTGTGTTGAGGTAGTTCCGTGAAGCATGATCGATTGCCTGGCTTCAGGGGAAGAAGACCTCCGAGGGTGGAGTGGCAAGGGGGGAGGTGAAAGGGAAGGCAAGAAATTTGTGTACGCACTGCGGTCAGATCGAGACGCGGAACGTGAACGCACTGCGTGTGAAATTGGAAAATCCTGCACGCAATCGTGGCCCCTTTCTTATAGCCCCCCGCCCCCCTTCCCACCCCCTTTAACTTTGAATTCTCAAGTAAATGACCTGGAGCTGAACGGCACTTCCACCTTAAAAAAAATGCAGCCCACAGAAAGGAGACGAAGGAATTTGAATATTTCGGGAAAGCGCGTCTTCAACCAAAGTGGGCAGGAAATTGCCTCATTTTGGGAACAAACAAAATATACTTCACTTTTACCGGATGACGTCACGCGTCGGCGTTAAAGGGGAACGATACGTGAAGTAGGCTGTCTTGTAAAAGGTCATGTACTTATCCTTATGAAGTTCAAATAAAGAAGAATGTAATACAACTTCCCCCGTTGGCTTACCAGTGATGGAATGTGAAAGTGAAAGTAATTTCGTCATTTTATACGTTAAATTTCCAAAAATTACCCGATAGAGAAATTTATTATGTATACAGGGTATTTAGTTTATCTGAAGACATTGATATATCTCGAGAGCCACACATCAGGTGAAAAAAAAGTGAATGAAATATTTTCGTTTAGAAGGGGGAACATCTAATGATATGAAACCCCCTGGGGGTCGGGGAGGGAAGAGTTAAAAAACTTAAATTGGAACCCCCATTTTTGATTACAGTTTCGGATTTTCCAAAAAAAAAATTACTCCCAATTTGACAGTCGATTCGAGTCATTTCAGTCACAGGTGACGTTTTAATCGACAAAAATCAAAATGGGTAAAAAAACAGATCAGCAACGTAAAATTAGTGTGTTTGATATTTTTAAAAATATTACTTAATGTCACCATAACTGTTCACACACACGCAAATTATATATATATATAAATATATATATATATATATATATATATACAAACTCGGGGACCGCCTTGTTGCCGGGGAATGATGCAAGCCCGCGGTACACAACCCCATTCAGTGTCACGTGAATGCGTTTAAAGTCAACTATGGGAAGAAAGTATTAACATTAGAACTTAGCCACAAGAAGAGGATGCAGTTTACACTGCAATAGTAATCACTAGAATCATTTAACTCCATCCAAAGATAAAAATATTATGTCCACTAAGATAGAACCAAATTTTTGTAGATACAAAATTAATAACGTTGTGTAAATAAGGAGTTTATTCTTAATCTCAATTACACTTGTTCACAGTGCCCTGAGATATGTCTTTATGCAGGATTCATGTGGCTAATATGTAATATTTTTCATTTTTGTTGACCTTTTGCAATTATTATCTAGTCTCATCAATAAGTCGACTGTGAAATTGTATCTAGTAGCAGGGAAAGCGTTTACTTCTCGTAACCTAAGCGAGAGTACTTAACATAGTTAGGGATTTAGAAGGGAGTTTAGTGGGGAGCAGTTCTTCGGGCAATCTGATCTCAGAGTTCCTCTCAGAACTTAATAACCGTCTTACGTTACATCTTGGCCGAGACAAGGGCTGGCTTCTACTAACCTTAAGTTACTAATTAATTGTTTATATGTTAGGTCTTTTATAAAATTATTGAATATGATACTAATTTTTTTCTTTCCCTCATTTATATCAGTCACTTCAAAAAACAAAAAGTGTATTTCAAATTTGATTTCGAAAATTTATTATTGAATAATCATACGATCCTAATTACCAAACAAATTCGAGTGTTGAAATAATTTCACAAAGAAGCGATTACTTATGGCTAGTAATTGAACCTTTCGCTAATAAAGCTGAAATGTGTATAAGTACAGCAAAACTCAAAATTGAGGATAACCCCTCCTCCTCCCATTTTGAAAACAAAAATTAGAAATTATATTTATTGAAACCCATTTAAATACCGTACTTAATAAACGTGATATCTAATAAAACAACAAATTGTTTATTTATGATTCTACGCTTGATTATGGGTGGAAAGTGACGAAAAGTAGCATCGATATATCGATATATTTATAACAAAACAAAATATCGTTTTTATTAAAATTTTATGTCGTATCAACTCGAGGGTTATTAGCGACCTTCCCATTAAATTTTTATCATCGTCTTTTACAATAAATTCTTAAAAGAACGATTTGACAATTTCAAGAGTACAAAAACTGTAGCTTTTCTTATTAAAAATGGTTCCATTTAAAATTTAATTTAATTTAAGGAAAATTAATTAAATACATTTTACTGCATTCCTTTTCTTTTTATTTATAAAGGTTGCAAGGACTGCCTGGTCATTAGCGCCCACAGTGAAAATTATTTACGTAACATTTAACAATTATTTAATGGAATATTATTTGCAATTATCAATTTGGATGATACGATCCTGGTAATGGTCATTTTTCTGTTCGTTAACGGCCAATTAATTATTTCTCTTTATTCCATTTTATTTTTAAAATCGTTTTATCCGTACCAAGAAATATGTATTTGTCTTTATAAATTAATTATAATACATTTATCCGTGAAATATTTTTAAAAAAAACGAAAAAGTTTTACTTACTGCCTTTCTACTTTGAACGACAGTGAACCCCGGGGCTCCTAGTCAACCCTTGGCTACTTTGCTGTACCTTCCACATCTCTACCCCTACCCTTTTCAATTCCCTTCCTATGCTATCAAAAGGAAGTTGCCTGTCTCAGAATCACCCTCGCTTGTTCATCCACCCCCAAACAAAAAAAAATCTTCAGCTTTATTTTCTTTTTAATTATATTACAAGTTACTGTAGAAGGAAGAAAGTTGAATTGGAGATTTCAGACGAATTCCAGAGAAACGGTATCCATTAAGAATATTCCACTGGCAACCAACCCCTGAAAACGAAAGAGAAAAGGAAGACCTAAACTTGAGTGGTATGGAGGAGTGATGTAAGCAATGGAGGACAGATGTAGGAAAAGGTGGGCAAGATAAAAGGAGGTGGAAGCTTGGATCCGAGAGACGCCGTATGGCGTAGTTCCCACTCGCATATATTATATATATTGCAACATGAAAAGTTACACTTAACAATGCAGGCCAGCTTGCGAGTTGCAATTGTTGAGGAACTGACGCAACTTGGGTCAACAATGTAGTCTGGCGAGACTTTGAGAGTCGTCATGGGGTAGGGGAAGGAGCAGGTTGTATCGGTGGGACGACGAGAGAATGACCACGCCCTGCAGATATAATTATTTCTCGTGCTCTGATAAGAATTAAAACTATTAAAATCCATTTTTGGTGTTTTTTTTGTGAAAAATACCTGGCGCCCTAAAAGAATTATAAATCCTCGAATACAGACAAGGAACAGGAATCCGCTACATTATATATATATATATATATATATATAATTATATTACTGTCTTTCTTTTCTGTACTTATGCACGGTTTCATCTACCACTTTTTTTCTTTTGTAAATATATACAGGCAGGTTGAAACGTAATAATTTTATATTTCTAATAATTTCAGCATTTCTAGATTATAATGAAGGTCAAGTTTATTTTCAAAAAAAGCTTTCAGATTTTAATTATATAGTATTATTGAAATTTTTTTTCAAATGTTTGTGTAATGTATTGCGATATACAGACGCCCGAGTTGTTACATCTTTTATCAGAGTAAAATGTACGCGGATGATTGATGGCTGGACGTCTTAAGGCAATTCTCTTGGATACTGCAAGAAGACGAGGTTGAATCTATTGATCCCGGTTCCTGTCATCCGTGCGTGTAGGGGAGGGAGGAAGGAAAAGTGGGGGAGGGGGCTACCTTATCACTGCCCCCCCCTTCTCCTCACTTCCCTGCAGAGAAATAGAGGGATTTGCATTGTGAGAGGGTCATCTGAGACGTGGTCAGGATTTGTAGGGGGCGACTCCTCTATTGCAGATTGCGTGTATCTGCATGCGTATCGGCGGCCGTAAAAAGTCCACCCAGCTTTCACGAGCAACAGGGTGCGACACCACTCGGTCGGTGCTCACTGCCGAAAATTAAACCAATTGCCTTACGAGACTCTCGCCAAACGCGTCCTCGTCTTCTAACAGTCTGTATCTGTGAAAAGTCATGGAAACCAAACATAACTGTGAGGCATCGGGGTGAAGGGTTGAATCCTCGGCCTCTCTGTCTTCCTATCCCTCATGTGTGTTCCTTGTGGTGTTATTTTCCCGTTGCGTAAGGAACATTTACCGCAAATTTATCACAGACCTTCAGTCTCGCAGAGGGCGTTAATTTTAATATTTCATTATAACTGTACATCTTCGGTTTCTTAAAACATTTCTAATGAGTATAATAGCCACTAACTTCTGTAATTAAAGTTTAAATGAGGCAAAAATAAGACCATTAGTAAAAAAGAAACAAAAATACATTAATTCAACTACATGTTTCGGTCCTGAGTGGAAAGGTTAAAGTTAACAATACACAAAATTATTACATTAAAAAAAGATAAAATTACAGACAAAGAATACAGTAATTAAATAACCAAACAACAATTGAAATTTAAGGAAACAAAGACAATCAGTATGCTTTGAAATATTGGCATGAATTTAAAAATCCGTGTCTGTTTCGACAGATAAATTAATTCAACTACATGTTTCGGTCCTAATTTGGACCCTCCTCAGGTTAAAGTTAATAATACACAAACTTATTACATTTAAAATATTTTTAAATATTGTATTCTTTGTCTGTACTATTATAACCAAACAACATTTGAAATTTAGGAAAACAAAGAAAATCAGTATGCTTTGAAATTATTATGTCAAGAATTGAGAATACCCAAAATCTTACATTAAAAAGATATAAAAGGCAAAGAATACAATAATTAAATAACCAAAGAACATTGAAATTTAAGGAAAAATAAATAAAATCGGTATGCTTTGAAATATTTTCTGTCATGAATTAAGAATTCCTTGTTCGTTTCTACATTCACTGTATTTTTGTTGCTTTTAACGTGAAACATTTGAGGAAATAAACGGGATTTGTAATTACGGTTTTTCTAAAAAAAATTGAAAATTATCTCAGTCGGTAGAATTCTCAGTGTTGAACTTAATTTTTGTTTCGTATGCTTTCATAGACGTCTGGCAGAAGAAGTCTGCGCAGAAAGGACAAATGAATTGGTCAGGCAAGATCTCACAAATCGGGAAACCCTCGGGATCAAGTGGAATTGGTTAAGCCGAACAAGTAAGTCCTTTTTGCCTTAATTTTCTCAAGAGAGTTATAAAACAGCTCTCGACGAGATATCTTTAAAGTTTGGAAGGAGTCGAGCGGGGTTAATGACCCGTGAGCAGTCAAACTGCTGAAATTAGTTACCTATTTGAACGACAAGAGCTCCAGCCAGGTAACTGCACGAGGTCTGCAATACATGGAAACTGCCACTTACTCTCCTGGGGGTGGTTTCTACCCTAGCGAATTAAAACAGAGTAACAATGTTTAATATCCAGTCTTCTTCTTCAACTCAATGGCTACAATCTCTTCCAATTCAGAGGCTCAGTAAAATTGTTTCCAGGTTTTACTCCCACCGATATTGACGGAACTTTAAAGGAAAATCAAGTCTTATGAATTAAGTTCAATTTTAATTGCTTGAAGAGAGTCAAAATAGTGAAAATAAAATTCAAATTATATAAATAAACGAAACAAATGGAAAAACACGAAACCATAACATACAGTTCAATCACAAAGCTTGTAAATTCTAAGGCAGAAACTCGTATTATTATGCCATTAAACTGTAAAAAATTATGTCAGACAGCTTAAAAAGTAACGTGCTTCCATGATTTAATGCAGTGCAAAAAAAGGTTGTTTTTGTTTGGTTTTTCTTAGATATTGTAAGGACATTTCTTTGTAAATTAACTTATTTTAATATTGCACCCGACTTTTTCTCTTCACAATTTTGGTTTCCTTCGTTACTAATAGACCTGTAAACAGTCTTTAGTTTGCCAAATGGTATTTCGTTTTAACATTTTAATTAAAACTTGTATGGACTAACAAAGAAAAAACTGGTTGTTACTTTATTAGTACATTGAAAATAGTCCATCCTGGGTTCTGTGATGATAAGCGTTTTCTTTGTAAATACGTGACAAAAAAAATTTATGGTACTTTAGAAACAAAGCTTAAAAAATACTTAAAACAGGATAAACATAATTTAAGAAAATTGTGTTTTCATACTTAACAAAACACTTAAATACCAGTGAATTTTGCAGTTCTTTAACAGGTAAGGACTGCCATTAAGTTGTTAAAATACACACTTTATTATTGTGCTTATTAAAACGTCAAAATAAATAGAAATTCAAATAAAACAACTTTAATCAAATGATATTTAAATTAAAAAAACACCATCAGTTTATGTTGGCCATTTTCAACTGTATAGTTTGATAATTATTTCACATACCTTTTTTTACTAAACGTAGTACCAATTAAAACTGAATTTGACACTGACGAAATCAAAGCCTGTACCACACTGGTACTCATTATCTCACATAATTTTTAAAATATACAGTTGAAAATGTCCATGGCCAAAAGCTCCTGAATTAAAAAATATAAAACTGACAACTTATGGTGGTTTCTTTTTATTTAATAAATATAACTTTATTAAAAATCAGTGTCTCCCATTCGAATTTAAACACAGGAATAAAATGTTTTTCCCCTTGCTTCTGCCTGGGCTACTTGAAATATTTGTCCCAAAAATTAAAACTTTGTTGGCTCAGACTTTTTTCCTTTTAAATCATATGACATTATAGTTATTCGATAATATTAATTTAATATTAAAAACCATTCAGAAACATTCACTAACTGATATCTTGAGGATGTCAAATTTAAAGCTTTTACTATTGAGAGTCTTTACACAGTGTTTTAAATATAGTTATTAAAATTGTAAATGGTACATGTATCCCATTTCTCTCCAAACAAATGTTAATATTTATTTAATTTCAAATTCACCTGACAAGTCTACAAACGTTACTGGTGTATAAAATTGATATTAATATTAAGCAAGTTAAAGTTTATCTGCACATTTAAATAACTATTAAATGAGTTATAACAACCTCTCAGTCAGTTTTTATTTTATTTAAATAATGAACTATACTACGTTTCGTCTCTCATTTGAAACTTCTTCGGGTGTATAAAGATTTAGCTGTTCATAGGACCACACACCATAACTACTTCCTCCGAAAGTGTCCTAAATAATAAAAGAAATAACAACAAATAAATAGGCTGTCATAACTCATTTAATGTCAATATTGGTTTCTTTCTGAAAAATTGACAAATTTTTTAAAATTTGTTTGAACTCAGTGACAGATTACTAATTTGTTGGATAGTTATTTTGGTTCAGGAATTTCACTAAATTTTCTGTATCTACTACCTTTAATAGTTAACAGAATCTTGAAGAATTGAAATATTTTGGGCACGTTCTACAATAACTACATATCATATGCAAAGCATTCAACGAATAGAAATTTTATGCAATTCTAAAATATTCTAGTATTTTTATTTATTATTTATGGATCTTTCCTCTATGTTTAGAAAAGTTTACTATAAAAAATATAGTAGACGAACAGTAATGGGCGGATTTTCTTAAACCCTTTATAAGACACTTTAATACATTTCGTTTATTTTTTCATGAAATTTATTTCCATCTCACTAGAAATTAATCATAAATTAAATATGAATATTGACAAATAAAGTATGGAATTTTTAATTTTAATTACGTAACAGTTTTCTAGCGTTGTTTCCGAATTTCTTCCTCGATGCTAATGGCACATATAGAAACTGTCGAGTTTTCACATCGAGTATTGATGAAGCAGATTTAGGGGGCAATACTTTCATTTGTGCTCATCTTAAATACGTTCTTTTACATATGACTAAAAAAATTCGGATATGCTGGTTCGTTACAAAGTCAATATCAATAAAAATAATCAAGGGTTAAATCCCCCAGGGTTAAAGAAAGTGGCGTACGGAAAACCCTAGGATCAATGGTATGTATTAGTTTTTTTTCTTTAATTTGAGGGTGATAGGCTACATGTAGGTGTCCTCGTGGTGGCTACTCCCCTTTAATAGCTTCTGAAGGGATTTTAAAGAGGTTTATGAACCGTTTGTCTTAAACAAGTAGTGCATAAAAACGCATGTTATAAAGAATTTAAAATATCAGTAAGGAAATATTGTATGATTTCTTATTTAAGGTCTTGAGATTTACCTCAACAAATGAATTTACTATATTTTGTATCAAACTATAAAGGAAAACCAGAAGGGTAGGGTTCATTTGAAGTTGAAACTTGTCTACCCATGAGTGTCATTTATAATCATACTTTACAGTAGGCTAGGGAAAACGCAGAAACTACGCCCTTATCAATGACTCCCCAAGGGTTTAAATGTGCAATCATTACGCATTCCAGTTGGTCGCCACTTATAATTATGAATATTTTAAATTTTCTATGCTTAGGTCAACAAAGAGTATGTCTATAAACTTTTTAATTAGTTTCGTCTACCAAGCCTTGGAGAGAATATGGAATTACTAACTGATTTCAAATTTCTATAAAAAATATTTTATATATTGTATTGTTAATATTATTGATTTAATACTTATCATTTTTGTTAAATATTATCAAATATCTCCATAAATACAGGTTTCAGCAAAACAACCTACTATTAAGTAAAGTGCCTCAAGGTACAATAGTAGGCCTTCAAAGCATGAACAAAATGCATGAATACTATTAGTTTTTAGATTTTCACTGAAGTATGGGCTTTCTTAGGTGGTTAATTGTCTACCTGTATAGAATTACTACAGTGTTTTAAAAATTTATTAAACATCATGTGTTTTACACTGAATATTTCATTCTTAATCATGAGGTTAGATGCCAATCATTTATTTCAACTCAGATTTCATCCAAAATGAAATTCTTAAATAGTAATTGTCGCCATTAGAATTATAATTCAGATACTTGATTAATATATAAACTTCTTATTAATTGGTTTTCAGTTTACAAACTGCTTTTATACTAAGCTATTGTATATTTAAAACCTAATTAAGGTTATAAAATAATATTTCAAATTTGTTTACTTTGAAACATTGGCAATTAGCAATGTTAGATGTTCTTACTTTATTCGATAAATGTGATTTATTGTTTCATGCTCTATAATCAATTTATACATGCATTTAATTTACTTTATTAATTAAACAGCAACTTCCTAGTACTTTGTTAAGTTGAATTATGTACTCATCACATGACTTTTAAAATTCATTCACAATAATTAATTTCTTGATATGGTTAACAAATTATTACATTAAGGGAAATCCATATTTCCAAGCATTACAACATATTTCATATTCATAACAAATCTAATGGTCAGCTAATAGAAAGATAACATATTTCTTCTGTCAAACGTTATATTACTACACTCATTCCTGAAAGTCGTTTCCATAAACTAATGTTTTATTCATCTGTACAATTTATATCCATATAGTTATGAGTATGTCACTATTTTTTAGCCATGTATAAATATTTTAACAAATTCTATGAATTTTTAACATAACAGACCACATAATAAAAGGTATTTTGTCAATTCATATGTAAAATAAGTTGATAATGAAGGAATACTGATAAATGTATTATTGTGATTTTCATAATATCTACACCTGCATAATGAATGTTACATAAATGAAAGTGTTTATG
Organism: Eucriotettix oculatus; assembly: GCA_034510155.1. Classification (NCBI taxonomy): domain Eukaryota; kingdom Metazoa; phylum Arthropoda; class Insecta; order Orthoptera; family Tetrigidae; genus Eucriotettix; species Eucriotettix oculatus. Next base: position 102,557,006 of record CM067378.1, read on the forward strand.
ATTCTATGTACATGTATAGCATGTAAATACCTTTCATTCAGTAATATGAAACTTTATGCAAAACCAACACGATGTAAATATACTGTTGCTAATGACCTATATGTTACTGTGACTTAAATTAATAAAAAAGATAAAAATTTATTAGAAAATTAGTTCGCTTTGAAAGACTTTCACATCTTCTTCACATGCAATGTATCCGTTCAGGTATAGATCAGTAATCTTGAAAGAGAAATAGCGAATATATTATTCTTCCTAGAAACATAATACAGATATTTAAAACTAATATTTGGCACTATTACTTTTAAATGACACTACATAGGATGAATAATATTATTTATCAAACATATAATTTATTAACAATGAAAACTGATGTTCTCGATTTAAAAACAAAAAACAGGACTTACACAATCTTGATGAAACCCAGTGCATTATACAGGGAAAAAGTCTATTAAAATGGTGTTAATGTATGAAGTAAGCCCACAAAGAGTAAATATTTAAAAAAAGCAAATACAACTGTATTTTTGCTAATACACTCCTTTGGTTTGTTTAATGAATAGTTTGGTGTAATTTTAAGTCACTTACTTCTAATCTATGCCAAAACATAAATAATAATCATATATAGTCTAGTATATATTACATTTAACTTTCTCATTCCACACTATTTTTATACTTACTCAATAAGATTATTTTATTTGATGTACTACATGTTGCACTAGTGTTAGAAGAATAAATGAAAATATTAGGATTTTTTTTTCCTTTCAAGTCCTGTAGTGAATTTAGTTTCTTGCATCACTATTGAACTACAGGCAATCTGCACAACTGTGCCTTAATAGTAAAAGTGTTCTTAATTTCTCCTCCTATGTGCAAAAATATTGTTTAGTTAATTATTACCTTGTAACTGTTGTACAGTTATGGGGTCATCAATAAGAATGGAAATTATTAACAAGACTAATATATTCATCGATATTACATACACGTTACATTTTTGTATTATGTGAGTTTTTAGAGTTGAAAATACATGTACTTGAACAAAAGAGGATATGAATTCTAATATATCCCTCAGGTTATATACATACAAAAGTAGATGACATTTCAATTTTCACTCAATATCAATTAAACTGAAATGAAATGCAGTTATTTCTCCAACTTTTTTAATGCTTCATCAAATTTAAATATTAATAGATTTGGACCCTTTATTCAAAAGAAATATTACATTTATATTTTCAGTTATAAAAGAGGTAATTAAATGAAACAAAATATATAAAAATGATTATTAAAAAAATATATTCACATAATCAAACAATTAATTTGTCATAATTACCATTAATAGTACTAATGTACTATCACTTGTGTAAGGGTATTGTGTAAAAATATCTTAAAAACTGCTATAATAATGTACCAAAAATGGTTCATCTAAGAAAGTATACATGGAAAATATCGAAATGTCTTAATTTATTTAAACAATAGATATTTTTATAAAATTGAAGGAAAATAGAACCATAAAAGAGCTATTTTAGTTTTATATTGTTACTCAACAAACTTTAAATAAGAGTCCAATTGAGATGGAATTTTATTTAAAACATTTTGTACAGTAAAATGAAATATGATTTCAGTTTCAGATTATAAAGTCAATAAACAATATAATGACGGAATATTCTGAAAACATTGTCATATTTCTTATGTTATATCTGCCTTTGAATTCACAAATAATGGAAAAAAATTACATCAAACTTTCTAGAATACGTCATTATATATATATATATATATATATATATATATATATATATATATATATATATATATTTTTTCTGGGTAAAAAATAAGTAGTTTCCTGAAAACAAACATAAATTGTATATTCCATGTAAATTTATAACATTTTTATAACTTATCAGTTACAAACTTATAATTTTCTGTTACAAATGAAGGCTACTTTGTGAGTGCTAAGTAATTAAAGATTATAATAATTATCAAACTTTCGTGTTGTGAAATGCGTTAATTTTTATCTGAAGTAATAATATTTTTATGAACTGCAAATATGAATATGAAAGAAACCTACAGAATTAATATACATAAAGAAATGTTATTATTCCCAAAATTATACCTTGAGGTACACCACAATTAATTACCTACAGTGTGTTCATCTTTTTTTTTCAAGGGATACCTCCTTTTTTGTAATTTAAAGTGAAATTGTGAAAGTAATAGAGAAGTTCATCATTTTCTTAGCATGACTTTTCTTTCAAAATGTTGCGATGTGCGATACAAAATGGCGTCATTACAATTACTTACACAGAGTATTTGTAATAAATTCCTTTATTTCGGTGGCATAGTTTCAAGAAAAACGGACTGACATTAATTTACTGTATGTCGTCTTCATCAAATCTATTTTAAGAGTAAGGCCGTATACAATTTTCTAGATAATACAGAGAATAGTGAAATTAATTGGAGATTTGATATGTGAGAGGCTCATACATCTTCGAAAGTCAATTATACTTAATTTAAGAGACTTGAAGGGTGTTTAATACGAGTTGAAAATAGGTAATCATATTATTGGCTCGGTAAGTATATAAAGGTTTTGTTTGTATTTCTGTTGATGCCAACAGATGTAGGGTCAATCACCAGAACCTCTGGTAAGAAGAATTGGTAACAAATTGTCGTTCACCTCTATAATTAATTACGTACACGTGTCTCGTATAATCTAAACTTTTTTCTTTTTGAAAATGTCGACTACATATGTTTCCAGAGTAATGTTATAAGAACCCATAATTATGTTCTTCGTTTAAATTATTATTAACATACACCTCAAAAACGTGGAATTACCCGAACGGCAACGAGTTAGAACACGAATGCCACCTATGAGCGAATGCCAACAGCAAAATTCCAGCCGGTACCGGTTCTGCCATCTGGGAGAGAATAACGCAACTACGAGAAGAAGTTCTGAAACATTTATTGAATGTTGATTCAACCAACATTTATTTATTTCGCCTCATATTTTCAGGGCGTCGGTTTTATTTTCACACAATTTTTTTTTGGTTTGTATTATCAGTTTATATATACAAAAAAACTTGCATAAATTTTTAAAACTTAAATTATCGAGGAAAGAATACAGTGAGGGTATTTCCTGCCATACGCACATATTAAAAACAATTAAGAACTTCCAAAACAGGCGGGGAAAAACAAATTATTGAAGAAAGATGCCGTTTTTAAATGAAAGAGGAATTTGCGGTTTAAGTTGAAAGTTTAATAAAATAAAAAATTACTTTTTCTTGAACGTGTAGAAAAATAATGTCGTGAAACGTTTCAAATATTTACTGGTTTAGTTACAACATGTCATTGCTATTGATAAATTCTTTTTTCCATCAAATATAACTTAGTTTGTTACCTATTCATCCTTATTACCACTACAAATATATTGGAGAACAGTAATTTATGGTTTACTGTTAATTTTACTCCTCACATGTATATTTTAGCATTTTAAAAAGCTTATATATATATAATTTGAGATTTCCATCCCTATATTAGATATGGACTTCATATTCAAATACTTTAACATCAACTTGATTGCTCAAATATTTATTGTTTAACTCAGAAAATTTGTCATCATTTCTGGAATAACCTTTTCGAAATTTCCTCAGGCGTACTGCGAACATTTTTAATCAAGACGTTAAATATGGTTTCTATCTTGCAATGTTTTAGTTTATATATATATATATATATAACGGACAAATTTCGCAATTTTTTTATATATAAATTAAAAATTGTACCATGGAACCTATATTAAATTTCTTGAAATATTATGTTTGTAGTACTACTGAGGAAGTCTCAAAAAAGGAGACGAAACGTCTTTTTTGAATAAATTGTGATAAATTTATATATGCTGACTTATTGGCACTCTTTTTGTTTATTGTAAATTTGCAATTCAGAAAATCATATTATTTATTATTGTTATTATTGTAAAAAATTATTTACCGGAAGCTAATTTGTGTATATATCCACAACAACAAAAAATTAAGCAATTTTAAATATATTTTGGGACCTATATAAACACACAACAGAATCAGATTGTAATAAAAATATATAAATCAGTAATTTTAAATTTCTATTCCTTGACGATTAACCGTTTTCTCTCGTTCCCCTGATTTTGATCGCCGAATGTAGGTGGGTTTGTTGGTATTCATGCACGTAATAAGTTTGGAATGTGTGTGTGGGCTTCAGCATATCACACACATTCCTGCCGGTCTTTAAAACGAAGTATAATTGTAATTCTGGGATATTTACCAAAATGTTGAGTTCGAAATAGGATGACCTTTTAAAACTATTTCACAACACAAACACACATCCATTATTCGCTACAATTTCTCAGTCATAACTTTCCTCATTTCTTAAATTTGATATGCCAACGGAATATTTTTTAAACGGAACGATTTTAACCACTGCATCTGAAATAAGTTGAGGAATTAATTATTTTCTTGTTTGGGCTTATAACGACGAACATAAAAAAATTTAAAATTAATTTGGTAAAATCCTCAATTTTCGTTGCGGAATCGACTGGAATGAACTCTTATTCCGTTCGTTCGTCCGTCCGTTAAATTTTTTTTTGGTGCGATCTATAGCCACATCGTCGTCGTAAAATAGTTATTTATGACGCAATTACATATCATTTTATGAGCCAACTCCTGAATATCATCTTACCGCCTTTGGACGTTGGCCCACAGATTACCATGGCCAGGAAAAAAGTTGATCGAACTGTGAAACACATACAGAGAGGCTCAGAGCCACGGTATTTCCCAAAAAATAAAATTTAAAAAAATCAGAAATGTTTACCATTAACCTTTCCGTTTAGCACCCATATAACTCCACAATATATACGACCATTTTTAATAATGATTTCCAAATATTCAGACTTATATTACCCGTAAAGAAATTCCTTTTTTGTCTGTTCTATCCTACTCTAGTTATTATGCTACCAAGGTGATAGAATTCCTTAACATCCTTCAAAATATCCCTTCCCAATCTAACAGCCTTTGTTATTCCACTGTTTCCCATATTACACTCTTTTACCTTGCTTTTTCTCCCCATTACTCCTCGTGCTGATCTTTCTCTCCAGAACCATATGGGTGCGACAGGAAACGTAGAAAGGAAAAGAATACAAGCTTTGAAATCTGTTGCTATAGACGAATGCTGAAAATCAGATGGGTGGATAGAATCACAAACGAGGAAGTTCTAAACAGAATAGGGGAAAGCGAACAATGTGGAGGACGTTGAATAGGCAAAGGATAGATTAATAGGCCACGTTTTAAGACACGAGGGTCTTGTAAAATTAGCATTAGAGGGAAGTGTGGGTAAGAACAGAAGAGGGAGGCCAAGGTTGGAATACGGTAAGGATATTACAGATGAATTTGGGTGTGCTAGTTATAAGGAAATTAAAATTCCTATATATATACATATATTGTGTGTATCGAAAAGGACTTTTCAACTTTGAAAATTCATATTAGTTGTTTCTTATATTTCGTAAATAGCAATGACATCGTTAGTTAAGATTAATCCGAAAGCAAGAGGAGGAAACTGAAATTTTAGAAAATTATCATTTCTATACATACAGTGTGTGGGGTAAGAACAGGAGGGAGTTAAAGGGTGGCATACGCTAAGCAGATTAGGTAGGATACTATTTGTTTTATCTATAAGGAAATGAAAAGGCTTGCGCAAGAACGGTTGGCATGCATGGTTGCGTCAGACCAATCTTAGGACTGAAAAATAAACAACACAATCGCCTCAAACTGTGTTCTGTATTTGTATAATGAAATATATCTATAAATTTTGTTTATTAGGAGGTTTAAGTGACGTTTGACTTCATCACAAATACATAAATTATTATAAATAAAATTACAGGAGTCATTTAAATCCATAAAAGATATAAACTGAGGTAAAATGCCTTTTCATTGGTTGAGTCGGTACTCGAGTAGCAAGTACGGTAATTTTAACAAAAGTCGTGAATAATCTGTGTTAGTATGAGGGAAGTGGTTGGTTTAAAAGCGAAAGACCGTGTATGAATTTTGAATCCTTGTAAAGAATTTTTAATTATAAAGTCATTTGTAGGTAGTGAGTGAATTCAACGTCCGAACACAAAGGTTACATTCTCCGTCCCTTTTCCTCCATTGCGTTTAATGATGCAGAGCAAAGCAGACAGAGAAGGAAGCGGCAAAACCAGGCAGGGCAAGGCAAGGCAAGGCAGGGCTGGACGTATGTTCCATCTCGCCAGCATCTAATTACTCTTAAGTGGTCTCATTTCAACAGAGAAAACGTCATTTGCTTCACGGGCCTTTGAATAGTTAAGTGTAGTTAAAATTATCATACACTTTCATTCATTACAGCGCTGAAGAGAGAATAACTCGCAAATTTTATCTCTTACTGGACTTAATTTAATCTGAGAAATACTTGTAAAATGACTATTAAAGCTCAAGATTTATTTTCACAACTGATTGATCTAGTAATAAAATAATATCGCGTGACTTTATTTTTCAATACAATTTAAAAAGAACGTTTCGGTGCATTTTTGTACCTTTTTCAGGTGTTTCTATCCGGTGGAGAGAATTATTGATGGACATGATGATGTTAATGATTTGAACATATTTCTCCACCAAATTTTGTACTCTTTTAGTCGCATTAAGGAACGTTAATTTTTTTATTACAATTTAAGAATAACAGCGTTTCGGTACGTATTTGTAGCTTCTTCAGGAGTCTTTATCCTGATAAGCGAAACATTTATTGCCATCGTTGTAATCATTTTCACATATTTCTCAACCTAATTCTGCATGTATTACTAGGATTGAAGAAGGCATATTTTTTATTACAATTTGAAAAGAACACCGTTTCGGCACATATTTGAACATTCTTCAGGTGTTTTTATCCTGAAGAAAAATATTGACCTGCTCCGTGATAATCGTTTGCATATATTTGTCCCAAAATTTTTTTATTCTTTCGTCGTATTAAAGAAGGTTTCTTTTTAAATTCAAAAATCTTTAAAAAGTCGTTTCGGTACGTATTTGTACCTTTTTCAGGTATTTTATCCTGTGGAGAGAACGACATCGTTAATTAGTAGCACATATTTTCCCACTAAATTTTGTATGTATTACTGGCATAATGGAAGGTATTTTCCTTAATAAAATTTTAGAACAACAACGTTTCGGCCGAAATGGATCATGGAGTGTGATTCCATGTACAGCTAATTTTTTACATGAAGAAGTCTCAAATAGGAGACGAAACAATGTAGTCTTAAATATTTAAATTAAAATAAAACTGACAAAGCGGCTGATTTTAATAGTTTATTGCATATTTGTCAGATAAAGTATTTAAATTTATCTTTAATTACATATTTACATGAACCCCAGAAACGTTCGGTTGCTATTGTTGTGGTATTTAGTCTTACGACTGGTTTGATTCAACCCTCCATGCTAACTTATATTGCGCAAGCCTTTACATTTCCGCATAACTACCACATCTTCTCTAATCTGCTTAGCGTATTCCATCCTTAGCTTCCCTCTTATGTTCTTACCTCACACACTTCCCTCTAATGCTAATTTTACAAAACCCTATTAATCTATCCCTTCTCATGGTCAACGTTCTTCATATTGTTCGCTCTTCCCCTATTCTGTTTACAATTTCCTCGTTAGTGATTCTATCCACCCATCTCATTCTCCTATAGCACAACATTTCAAAGGCTTCTATTATTTTCCTTTAAACAACTCCTATCGTCCACGTTTCGCACCCATATAGCGCCACACCCCATATGAACAATTTGCTAATATTTAAACTTTTATTACCCGTAAGTAAATTCCTTTTTTCGCGTAGCCTTCCTTGCCTGTGCTATCCTACTCTAGTTATTATGATTCCCAAGTAGTAGAATTCCTTAACTTCCTTCAACATATCCCTTCCCAACCTCACAGCCTTTGTTATTCCACTGTTTCTCATACTACACTCCAATATCCGGGGTTTCTCTCTAGTAATCTTCAAATTAAAAACTTTCTCCAGGACCACGTTAATGCCATTTATTACAGCTTCCAAGGCTTCTTCTAACTTCCTAACACTACAATATCGTTGGCAAAACGTAGGGTTTTTATTTCTTCTCCTTGCAGTATGAGTCCTTTTCCATATTCAGTTTCAACTTTTTTCAACGCCTGTTCTGTATATAAGTTAAACTGCATGGGCTATGGACCGCCTCCTTGTCTTACCTCTGAAGGAAACTCAGTGGTCCATGAGCCATTGGTCGATCGCAGATTGAGTATTTGTTTGTTTTTCAATACGTTCGGTTGTCCTCAACGACCTTTTGAAGGACTCTAGATATTTCTCGACTCATGAATTGCTGTATTTTTCGCCTGACCTATAATTTCTAAAGTTAAATTGCGTGTCAGTTTGACGTGCAGACATCTCTTTCTCCTCGCGACTCGTCTGCTAAGGGATGATAATGACCGAGAGATGAAGACGTAAATTAAAGAGTTTTTTTACCTGCCGAGGCCAATTTCCGCAGGGCGACTCTGGTTGGTAGTCGGCGTCACGCAGTATTTCGCTGGCAGCCATTGGGAAGGCATTAGTCAGGTAGAGAGAGCGAAGGAGGGAGCAGGAGCCTAGGGACAAGCAGCCACGACAGCCGTTTGACTCTTATCTTCCCAGCGACAGCCTTCTTAATGGCACGGGGAATGAGAAACTGTGGAATACATTTCACAACCCGGCGGCTATGTAAAACAAGAGCTCAGCGCTGCAGGGGGAAGGATGAAGGATGGCGAACACGGAAGGTCAAAAACAGCAATAAGAGGGAGGAAACGTCGCCGCACATCCATTCAGAATTTGTCACGATATCAAATAAGGAGGGTGGTTATATATATGGAGCAGCAGCACTGCCGCATGAATACAGAAACCTTTTTTTCCGGCACTTATCTCCATATGTTAACATTGTAATACCAGCTGGATGCCCGGTGATGCCCGGGAAATCATTTACATTAGGCCGCTGCAGTTTTTCATTCTACAGTAATCCCTTAATTAATAGTTAAACGGAAACTTTAGAGCACATTTTAACTCGCAGTGTGTTCGTACAATTACGGCTGTATAACTGAGAAGCACCTTCACCTATTTTAGGAGGTATATGTACCGGGGTCAAAGACCTTGGGCATATGGCAAGAGCTGTCCGCTAATCCCATTGGATCAGTCGGCCAACTGCCTCCTGAAACTGGTGGAGACACGGAGAAGGGAATGCTGCGTCCCCACAGCACACTCGTCTCCCGTCATTCGGAAGGACGTGAGAATAGTACCCAATGCCCGACCTACCTGATGCAGGTTTTCTAGGGTTTTCCCTGCATCTCATTAGGTGAAACACCGGGTAGGATCCTTAAACCATAGCCCGGGGGCCCTAGTTAACCCTTGGCTACCTTGCTCTACCTTCCGCATCCCCCCTTTTCAATTCCCTTCCTATGCTATTAAAGGGGAGTTGCCTGTTTCAGGATCAACCTCATGTAGCCTGTTAACCAAAAAAAAGAACTTGCTTTACAAAGACAGGCGCTGCGGGAGTTTACTCGAAGGCGCTTCACCCCAGAGTGACTGCAGGGCACACCTGATGTCGGGAATGCCTCGCAATCTGTTTTTTTTTATCCAAATTCTCAGATGCCGAGACACCTTCACCCATTTTAGGAGGTATATGTACTGGGGTCGAAGACCTTGGGCATATGGCAAGAGTTGTCAGCCGATCCCATTGCATCAGTCGGCCAACTGCCTCCTGAAACTGGTGGAGACATGGAGAAGGGAATGCTGTGACTCAACAGCAAAATCGTCGTCCGTCATTCGTAAGGGCGTGAGAATAGTACCCAATGTCCGACTTACCTGTCTTATCATTGGAGTGATGATATTCATATTGAAATAAATGGTATAAAATATATTTCATAAAATTTTATTTAACACAATTGAGAGAGTTATGATACAGGAAAGGAATTTAGGGACTAGACTAGCTCATGGGTGCTACACGTAGAATTTTAGTGGTGGCCGTAACCGACGTCGAAGTCTCCTTCCCAGCCTCCGTCGCCGCCTCCGCCGCCGCCTCCGTGGAAGGATTCCTCCTTGTGGTCGTCGCCGCCGCCATGCTCGATTATCTTGTAGATCGTGTGGGTGTGTTTTACGGTCTTCACGTGGTGCGGGACCTCAATGTGCACCATGTGGCTGCAAAATTGAAGGTAATTGACGGATTACGATGAATATAAATCCGAGAGAGAAGAGAGACAGAGAGGGAGACCGGGCAATCGAACTAAGGACAAACGCGATCACAGTAACCATTCATGGTTTACTTTGAAGGATTAAAAAGCAGATACCTTACTTCGTGCGTGAAAATTATGTAAATTACAAATAATTTAATATAGTCTGTGAACGAAGAATAAAATATCTTCCGTTACCCTTGCATTATATGACTTTGTAACTTAGATGTAGAATAATGAAAAAAGTCCTCAGTTTTCAGTAAATAATTTTGGGACGAGCAATTCTGTTTCCAGAGGAGCTTATCTGTGCGGGTTTGCATTTGGAGCGAACTACCCATGACTACACTTGCGCTCGGATAACTGCTTGTGGTGGATAAAGAGTGACAAGGTCACCACTAGGATCCTTAACTATAGCCCGAGGTCCCTAGTCAACCCTTGGCCACCTTTCTCTACCATCCACATCCCCCCTTTTCAATTCACTCCCTATGCTTTTAAAGGGGACTTGACTGTTTCGGGATTACCCTCGTGTAGTCTGTTAACCAAAGAAAAAACAGATTCATCACTGTCTTCATACTCCATACTGTTCCCTCTTCCTCTTTTCTGCTTAGAACTCCCTTGTTAGTGTTTTTAACCATGCATCTCTTTCTTCTATATCACCACATATTAAAGACTTCTATTCTTTTCCCTTCTGCAACTCCTACCATCCACGTTTAGCACCCATATAACACCACACTCCATACCAACATTTCAACAATGACTTCCTAATATTTATACTTATATACTTTTATTGCCCGTAAGTAAATTCCTTATTTTCTTGAAAGCATACCTATCCTGTGCTATCCTACTCAAGTTATTATGCTGCCCAAGTACCAGAACTACTTAACCTCCTTCAAAATTTCCCTTCCTAATCTAACAGCCTTTGTTATTTCACTGTTTCCCATACTACATTCCACCACCTCGGTTTTCCCCTTATTAATCCTCATATTGAACTCTTTTTGCGGGATCACTTTCATGCCATTTATTATACTTTCCCTGTCTTCTTCTGACCCCCATAATAGTACTATAAGATCGGTAAACTGTGGGGTTTTTATTTCTTCTCGTTGCGTTGTGATTCCGTTTCTGTATTTCGTCGTATCAAATAATTCTATGATCAAAATAATAAAATTACATAATTAACGATCATAAATAAGTAGAGTTAAAAAGATGTAGTATAAACGTGACACTTTGTATCAAGGCAGAAGTTCTTAATATCTATAAAGCCAAAATTTCTTGGGAAGGTGATGACGTAAAAAAAATGGGAATGAACCGAGAGAGAGAGAACTGGCTTCTATACCATAAACCGTAAAGGGTTAGCACGATAGATTTATTTTTATGTCTACCAAATCATTACTAAAAGCTGGAGAAAGTTCAATAAAATTCATAATTTTGTTAAATTAAAATTAGTGTATGTGTATAAACAACGTGTTTGCCCTCCACAGAGCGCAGTGATGGGAGATTTACGAGATTAAAATTTCATTAAGCCTTCTTTTGTGGTGTTATTTGATACGAAAGAAAAATCAACACGCTGCCATTAACACTGTTAACATTATTAGCTCTGTCGCGTATCATTTGCGGAAAAATTAAACGAGAGAGGACGGGAGGGAGGGAGAGGGAGAGGGAGGGAGGCAAATAGTTCATGTTTCACGTAGCTCTATGGGAATCTTGTTTGAACAGCATTAGCTTTGTTACACACGATTCAGTTGCCCAAAGCTTCCATTTTTATTGTAGCGGCGGGAGTTAAACAGAAAAAAAATATATAGCCAAACACTCTCCCCTTTGGCGTTGCAATTTGTTCGTGTTGATGTGATATCAAATTAATTGAGCTTTCGATCGAAGAATTGTAGCCTATCAATTTTCAGCTCGCGTCAATTGTAATAATTGTGACCGGTAGCTTACGAGTCCATCTTGCCAATTTACTAAACACGGGAATGCTGACAGTTTCCCTCCTCGACCGCTATTAATTAGCAAATAGAAAGGAAATAAACAGAAGTTTCAGGATTACTTTTCATAACATCGACAGTGAAGCCTAATAGTGACGTCATACAAGAGTGGAAGCAATATATTTCGAAAATAGCAAAGACATCGTTAATTAAGATTAATCCGAAAGCAAGAGGAGGTAACCCGAAATTTTAAAAAAATTTAATTCCTATATATACAGTGTGAATGGGAAAAGGCTTTACAACTTTGAAAATTCATACTAATTTATTCTTTTAGCTCACAGACTTGGTGATTCAGTATTATCGTATACATAAGTAAAAACTTGATATATTTTTCTGTAAAATGACCTTAAGACCATGTCTGTAAGTTAAAAGAATAAATTAGTATGAATTTTCAAAGTTTTAAAGCTCTTTTGAAACATCCGGTATAATAACCCTGGCGTAACGCTGTTCGTGAAAACACTCGGTCAACCACGGAAACGGTCGGCTTTAACTTCGTCAAAGAAACCACGGCACAGAAACTACACTGGAGTTCGAAGCAGTAAGTTAAAGTTACTCCCTACTTTCATAAATGATATACTTGTATACGTTAACATGCAGCGTAATATTATCATCGAAATAAATGTCTAAGTATAAACGTTTGTTACCATGAAACCTAACAGTGTTAATTCAATAGTTTCTTAACCTATTTTCTGAACTGAAACTTAATAATACATATATATGCCATACGGTGTCTATCAAGCTTCCACCTCCTTTATATTCAAGTGATAAGGTCACTGAACGCAGGAAGGAAATGGTTTGTAATTAAAATTAATTTTTAAAAATACTGACGTTATTCCTTTTTACAATAATATACTTCGTCTTTCCTTCTTTGATATAGGCTGACTTTGGACCACGTGAAATAACTTCTCATGGCAATTTCTTTTCCATTCTTTCTTCTCTTCCAGTGCCCTTTCATCCTTTCTCCGTGTCGTTTCCTTCTTTTCTCCGTCCATCTACCTCCATTCTTCTTTTATTTTTCTTAAAAACACTTGCAGCTTCTATTGTTCGCTCTGAATTCTTGTCTTGGAACTTTTCTTAATTTATTTTTATTCCTTACACGCCTCTTTATTTTTAATTTCTTGAACCGTACCATCGGAGTCTTTGAAGCAAGTGAATGTCAACCTTGCTTCATTCAACCGTTGAACGTGTCCGTCGTCTTCTTCTTCATTGTGTCTGTCATTTCTTTCCACGTATTTTTTTGTTTATTCTCAGTTTTCGTCCTGAATATTTAATCATAAAATAAAATTGCCTGTCTTCTAAAATTAGGCGCAAAGTCAATATTGCTTCTATTTTCCATATATACGTCCTAAAATCAAATTGATCTTCTCCTAACTCACATTTTATTTGACGTTGTGGCATTTTGACATCGTCCAAACCGAAATGATATTAAAAGTCAGGATTAAAAGACAAATGTCAAATTTTTAAATTTCAAGTCAGCAAGCACAAACACTCTTTTAAATTTAAGAAACGTTTTGGCTTCTAAAGGGAATCGCTTTATTGCAAAGAGGAAATAATTTTTGAAAAGTTGTATTATCTAACACCTGCCAAATGACACCGATAAGGAACTTGAAACTAAATATTTTAACATATGACATATTTTACGTACCTTGCCCATTTTCTGATTTTAACTTCGATTTCAGATCCTTTGCCTTACTTTCCCCTTTAAAGAAGCTGTATGATAAAATTCGCAAAGTAGCGTCGAAACGTTTCGTTTTCGTTTAATTCTTTCTCTCACTTAACTTTGTCTGCAAATTGATATCACTTAAAAGAATATTTGCATACTAATATGTAATTATGCTTAATTAGATTATTACCACTCTAATTCCTCGAAATTTTCTGTCGAGGTCTTTTCCGGCAAACATTCACAGGCACTTTCCAATCTACATGCGGGTTGCAATTAATTTCAAAGCAAAACAATATTTTATCCAGGCAAGCCTCAAAGTTAAACATCTAATTTGCTTTCACCATTTTAAACATGCGGGTGGCCCGGACCACAAAAATAATTTTAAATTTTTATTTCGTCCTTGTCTTCACTGGTTTATGACTGTTTACATACACGAAGCGTTTAATTAGTGAAAATTTTATTTACTTTCCACTTTGGCGGGGTTGGGATCCCTACTGATTTTTAATTGTTTATGGTGGTAGTTCCTTAAAGGTGACTTTCCTTTGTAGGTCGTTCTACCGTCCAACCAATGAGGGCAGTGACTACGTCGTGTGAATTTGATTGGATGGAATAAGGAAGAGCTTCAAAGCCAAGGCGGCTCCCATTTGAAAAGTAATATTTTGCAGCGTTACAACGGATTGTCAACGTCGTTTGTTGTCTAATGTAGTCGCATGTGCGTTGTTGTTGTTGTATTCAGACCTAAGACTGGTTTGATGGAACCCTCCATGCTAACCTGTCTTTCACATCACCTTCCATTTCCCCATAACTATAAAACTCCTTCCTACAGTGATTAGCGTATTCCATTCTTAGCCTGCCTCTTCTGTTTTTACTTTCTCACACACTTCCTTCCATTGCTAATTTTACAAGACCCTCATGTCACAAAACTTAGCTTATTAATCTATCCCTTCTCTTGTTCAAAATCTTCCATAATATTGCTTTTCCTCTATTTTACTTAGAACTTCCTCGTTAGTGATTCTATCCACCCACAGCGTGCAGTTCCCATTCTCATTCTTTTTCTAAATCTACAAATGCCATGAACGCAGGCCTGTTTTTTTTTATTTTCCTGTCTTCCAAAATTAGACGCAAAGTCAGTACTGCTTCGCTTCTCCCCACATTCTTCTTAAAATCAAACTGATATTCTCCTAAATCGTATTTTATTTGTCGTTCCACCCTCCTGTATAATGACGTCTTTAATATTTTTTGTTAGCCCCAATCTTCTTCGGAATAAATATATTGCTACGTGATTTATAACGCGCGATAATATAATATAACACATACAACGTTTTATCTAACTATATATCATGTTTGTACAAAGTTACACGTATTTAAATCCGAGACTAACACCAAAGAACTTTGATTCATTGTTGCAGCAAAGACATCTCACTCCGCGCGTCAACCACTGAAGTTCTTTGCTCCGCTACTCTTTGAAATTCAATGCATGTCGCTACAAATATAACCATGTTGTTCGTAAAATCTTCTGGTACTCTTCCTGTTTCGTAGATTTCTCAAACTATCCCGAGCAGCCATGATGTTGCTTCTTCACCCGATGATCTTATCAACTCCGCTGCTGGAATGCTATCTATTCCTGGCAATGTAAATTTACTGAGATCTCTCAACGCTCTATCAAACTCAAACCTTAAAATATGGTTTCCCAACTCATCATCATCCACCTTCTCCTCTTCTCCTATTACTGACTGATCTAATTTCCACAGTGATTCAGCTTTTCTAGATATTCCTTCCATCTCACTCATTGCCTTTTAATTTTCATTATCCTGAATTGGTTTACCATCTGACCTCCTGATGATGTATATGTTGAAAAACAAAGACAATTTAACAGAATGTACAAAAGTGGGTTTTACTCAGAATTTTTTTAATTGTAATATTTGACATAATATAGAGAAAAGGATGCGTCTTATACTACACACATTTATGTAATCTGTTAGGGACTGGAATATTAAAAAAAATGTTCTCCTTACTAAATATACAATTTTAACAATCGACTATTAGGACCACTCATTAATTTCTGGTACTTACTGTCCTCCGCCGCCCCCGCCACCTCCTCCAGCAGCTAACCTCAGAACAACCAAGAGGGACAGCAAAATAACCTAAAAAAAGAGGCAAAAAAATTTCAAAATGAGAAATATACAGGGAAATTTTAGTTCTATAGAGTAAAATTAAATAGTGAAAACTATTTTTTTGTAGTACAACGGATTTAACTTCCTGTAGGAACAGCATTGTGTGTAACGCTACCTACCCTCTTTTTCCTGGATCTTTCCTCGCTTTTAATGTCAGTTATTTCCTACAGTTGACGTAATTTATTTTCAAACCATTAAGTTACGTTTCTAAAATTTTCTTTTAAATTAGATTGTGTCCTATGTAAAATGAGAAACTCCCTCTTTCTCCCTCCACGGGTTCTTTAATTAATGATCTCTTATATAGTTTCAGTGTATTGAGTCTTAATGATGAAAATAAATGTTAAATGATAACACTAGTTTTAGTATTTAAATTAATATCATTTTCAAAATCATAAACAAATAAACATGAAAATATTGAATAATTCAGAAATTGTTTATATTATCCAACGCAATAAATAGAATACCTTTCGTCCACAATTTTGGGACTTTTAGAATGACTGTGGGGCTCACCTAATTATGTCGGGAATGCCTCGTAATCTTTCTGCGGTTTTTTACCAAAGTTCTCAAATGCCGACATACATTCACGTAGTTTTGGAGGTTTATGTACTGGGGTCGAAGACTTTGGGCATAAGGCAAGAGTTTTCCGCTGATCCCAGTGGATCAGTCGGCCAACTGCCTCCTAAAACCGGTTGAGGCCCGGAAGAAGGAATGCTGCGACTCCACCCACAGCAAACTCTTCTCCCGTCATTCGGTACGGCGTGTGAATAGTACCCAATGCCCGACCTACCTGACGCAGGTTTTCTAGGATTTTCCCTGTATCTGTTTAGGTGAAACACCGGGTAGGATCCTTAAAGCACAGCCCGGGGGCCCTAGTGAATCCCTGGGCTACTTTGCTCTACCTTTCTCATCCCTCCTTCCGCATTCCCTACCTGTGCTATTAAAGGGGAGTTGCCTGTTTCAGGATCACCCTCATGTAGCCTGTTAACCCAAAAAGAAAATCGTATGGACACACATAGAAAACAGTCAAAAGTATTCAAAATTCGATATATTCGATAAGGAAGACAGGAAGAACGAGATGTGATAGAGGATCTGAAGATTATGTATGTGAGAGAATGGAGAGAAAAGATCAGAGATAGAGGGGCAGGGAGGTGTATTGTGAAGGAGACCAAAGGCTATAGTGCCATGCAGAAAGGAAGGAAAGAATTAAAGAGGTTATTTCTAGAAAATTTAAAGAGCACGATGTATGATTTTCTATTAAAGCTTCCCTTACCTATGAAAGGGCCTTTTCGAGTTTTTCCTCAGTCAGTTTATGTAACTAATAATTTCCATTTTAACGAAATTATCAACGGGAAAAATTCCTAATTTCTTGATGAGAAATAAAAGGTGGTTGGAAACACCAGAATAAAAAATTCATTATGCACCTAGGAGTTAAATAAAAATTTTTCAAGTGAAACGAAACACAAACACTGAACGCCTAGACCAAATATAAGTAGACATTTAACAGACAGCAGAATAAAAGCGAACATGACGATGAGTGAAGGGAATACCACTTACAATAAATCAAGATAAAAGCCACCAATATCCGATAATTTCAACATACAGAAGCCATTAGAACATATTCTTAAAAAGTGCAAGAGATTTCAGATACAACATAAAATTCACATCACCAGAGGGCAGCCAAAATCACTAAACGACGAACAAGAATATATTATAAATATATAAATGATAAATAGTAAAAATAAAATTATCTAATTAGTTTCAGTTAAACCATGTAGTATTGTATTATTGTCGGCAATGACCTACTAGTTGACCTGAAGTTAAAATTTAATAAAAGAATAATGAAAAATTACCTGGTGTTTTAGTTGTGGGTGAATCGGGAGAGGATCCACCGAAAACAAATTAAAAAAGACGAGTTGAGCTGCGGTGGCGAAACCGAAAATGAAAAACTTTTCGTATTTCTGTTGTTAAATTAAAATGGAAATAAAAGATATACTCTACTTTCGTTCCCTCGGCCCACAAATTAGGAAAAATAAATATTGTAATTTAACTAATATTATTTCCGGGATACATTTTGTTCTTACTAATGCATACATTTGGACGAATGTTGCCTCAATATGAAATACGGAAATTTGATTTTATCCACGTTTGTATCTCTATTTACAAAAAAATAAAATCCAGTGATTATTTTTCTGTACCAATTTATACCAAATGGGTAATGAAAACAGCACACCATAGAAGTGGAAGTGGACGGAGTGGAATACTTAAAATATTAGTGCCTATATAAGGCTTTTTCGGGGTCGATAATATTCATAGTGTCTCTCCCAATTCTCTTTGTGTATTATTTAAACACACTTCGGAATGAGGGCAGAAGTTGAGAGGCGTTACCTAAAATTAACAAGAAAGTAACCGAGATTTCTGTTGAATCCGGGGATTGCCATTCTCTGGTTTCAAAATGTAACTTGTTGTTGTATTCAGTCCGAAGACTGGTCTGATGCAAGCACATCCAACATCCTCCCTAATTTGCTTAGAGCATTCCATCCTTGTCCTCTCTATTCTGTTTTTACCACAGACAATGGTAATTTTACATCAGCATCATGCTCAAAAAGTGACTTATTATACTATTCCTTCTCTTGGTCAACGTCCTTCATATTATTCTTCCTTTCCCTATTTTTCTTAGAGCTTCCTGGTTAGTTACTATCTGATTTTCAGCATTCTCCTATAGCACCACATTTCAAAGGGTTTTACTCTTTTCCCTTCCGCAACTCCTACTGTTTACGTTTCGCAACCGTATAACGCCGCACTCAAAATGAACATTTTTATCAATAATTTACTAATATTCACAGGTAAGTAAATTTCTGTTTTCTTACCTGTACTATCCTACTCTAGCTATTATGCTGCCCAAGTAGTAGAATTCCTTAACTCGTTTCAAAATATCCCTTCCCCTATCTAACACCCTTTGTTATTCCACTATTTCCCTTACTACATTCCATCACTTGGGTTTTCCGTCATATTGAACTCTTTCTCAAGGACCACGTTCATGTCATTTATTATGGTTTCCGAGTCTTTTCAGACTCCCCTAATACTTAAATACCTTGTGTAAAAGCTTACGGTTTTTGTTTCTCCTTGCAGTATGATTCCTTTTCCGTATACCGTTTTAATTTCCTTCATTGCCTGTTTATATATAAGTTAAAGAGCACGGGTGACGTCTTTGTCTTATTCCTTTCTTAATTTCTGTTTTCTTTTCCCGAACTTCAATTCCAATTGCAACTTATGCTTGACATAATAAATGGCGTAACTTTCGTTAAAATTTAATTAAAGAAGTTAGGAGTTCTCCGAATAGTAAATTATTCCATTCTTGGCTTTTGGTCATTCGTTCGGCACAAATAAGGTGACAACCAGAGTTTTCTATTGTGGAAGGCTTCGGTTCAAATCCTTCCGTCTTCAAAATATTTTATTCATCCCGCAGCAGTGTCCTTTTAAATCACTCTGCTTTTACAAATAAGTTAAAGACATGCATAATCAATATTATTTGATATAGCTTTTATTAACTTAAATCTTCTGTTATTTTAAAAATTCACCCCTATGGAAACAAATTTATTATTTTTGCAAGAAAGGAAAATTAGTTTTAAAATTCGAATTCATCATTTTAAAAGGGTTGTATGACGTCGCATAAAATCTTTATCTTGGAAAGGGGAAACTTCTGTTTTGATACATAATGAAAGATCTGCATAAAGTATGAGAAAAAATAATTAATGTTCGCAAACTCCTGTTATGATAATACCTTCCCCCGCCCCCTCCTTCTCGTCCTCCCTTACAATATTATTTGTTTCGATAAGCTATACGTTTGCTTTCATTCCTCGAAGTATTGGGAACCATCTTGATATTTTAGTGAAAACCTTCCCAAGAATTGTGACGTAGGAAGTATTTCCGTTACGTTGAAAGTTTATTAATATTTACCGATTTAGGTGAATTACCTCACCTGGCGTTTTCTTCTGCGTTTAATATGCCAGGAATATTTTTTTTACATTTTTCTGTTAAACGAAATATTTTTATTTTTTGTAATTGTACCGAGATTTAAAAAAAAAAGTAACTTCGAAATGTTTTTATAATTATTAACTTGTGCCGAGTATGGAGTTCAAATTAAACCTAAAAGTAGTTAGTTGGTTGTGTACTGCAATATAATAACCCAGGGCAATAACCTAGTTTAAATTATTAATTTTTCCCCCAGAGGAAAATATGTTCCGGAATTACTAAACGTTTTGATAGGCAAAAACATTAAGAATTTAGTTCTCTATAAAAGTAGATAAAATTATCGTCTCACAGACACTTTAGAATATTTTAACGTCTCAGCGACGTTTTAGTACATATTCCTATTTTCATTGGGTTGTTTTCGCTGTTTCAACGGCAACACAAGTCTGTCACAAATTTCTCCTTCATAAGAGGAAATATACCCCAAAACTTCCCTTAAGTAATGGTATTTGTAAAATTTTAAATTTTTTTTACAAACACTATTGGGTGCATCAAAACGTTAGCCGGATGTGAAGACTTACATTTGCCCAGTAGACTATTTTTCATCTAATTCCCGACCCACAACTATCCTCGACTGCAGTGAAACTTAAGTTGCATTTTGAATGTCAGAAATGGAGACAGTGATGGCCAACCCCCCGGAATAGACAGCAATCTTGGTTGGTTTTTTTTTTCGATAATTTTATGTGACGCCTCTCAACTCCCACCCAAATTCCCAATTGGGCAGAAACGATATCCATCTCATCGTCCCTAAAAAATATTTACCAAAGTACTAATATATTAAGTATTCCATCCAGTTCAATTCTGTTTCTAAGGATTGGTATTCCAGTCGTACCAACTAATACGTTGTGTCAATTTTCAGAACGCAAAAGAACACTGGTACAGAATTTTGTTGAAATTGGGCCGCACGCTTAAATTCGTACTTTAGAAAGTACATGCAGAAATATAAAGAGTGTGTTATATTTTTTAGGAACTCAAATAGAAACGTAAATAAAAACTTTAATATTTTTCTTTCAGAAAGACAAATATTGTACATCAATTTTAAATTGACAGGAACTTAAATATAGAACCTCGTGAATATTTGAAAAAAAGTCAATTTTTTAAACAAGAATTTTGCAGAAATTTTTGATTTAAATAGAGGAAGAAGCTCGTACATATATCTTTATTTATTCTTAATATTTTTATATAAAGCATTACGAGAAATGGGAAAAAGAGGTTCTTTAATTCGTTCCTTACTCGCAAAACTAGAATTATTATTATTTTAAATATTTTCCCTTTAGTAAGCACTTTTTTTTCTTCACAAGCTGCAAAGTCGTTTTGGCAGTAGAAGGGCAAAAGCTGGTAAAACGCCAACAAGAGTTGAAAGCTCTAAAAAGACTAAGTGCTCGAACTCATTAAAAACTAATTTATTGCATTAAGTACGAGTGAATTCCAAAAGTAGCTTTCTATGGAACGTAACAATTCATGTCACTTCCCCCCAACCACCCCCCGAACTCCCGAACCAATCTGTTTTTGTGTGTGTGTGTTTGAGAGTTCGCAGTCCACAACACAAATTAAATAATTGGGATTGGAAGGACAGCCAAATAAATCATTGGTGGCGCTAGTGAAGCTCGTAGCTCGAAATATATTTGGCAACGTGTTTCGTATTTACGAATGCCGTAGTCATCGACGTTGAGGAGTATTGAAAGATTAACTAAATTCTAATGCGCGTTGGTTGTTGCCTGAAATCGAAATGGACACCAGATTGCTACAAATTCTCACGTCACTATATCTATCATTATTTTAGATCCATTTACCCAAGGAGAAACAACGCGATCGGAATCCCGGTTATAGAATTTCCGAATGGATAATAACTTCTTGCCTTATGTTAAAGTTTTCCATACTTTATGGATTTAATCACAAGCCTAATGCAATAACAAACAATAATCGCATACAACATTTCATACCACTTAAAAACTATTCAAATTACATTACAGTAAGGTATTTTTCGTGCCCCTACGTTGGGCGCCAAACATTATGGTCTTGTTTTTATTTCTAGCTTTTTGAATAGATACTGTTACATCCATGACCAATTAATACTACATGTTTATATTTTTACATGACACGATTTATAAATCATTTCTATCTATACTTACGAAATAAACAAGTCAAAGGATTACTTATTATAACAAATTATCTGAAATGTCCAACACAATTAATAATATTTGTTGTTGTGGTATTCAGTCCTAAGAATGGTCTGATGTAACACTCCATTCTAACCTATTTAAGGCAAGCCTTTTCATTTCCTCATAACTAGCAAGACCCACACCCTCCCTAATCAGAAGAGCGTATTTAATCCTTGGCTTCTCCCCTCTGTTTTTCCCTAATGATAATTTTACAAGACACTAATGTCTTAAAACGTGGCCTATTAATCTATCCCTTCTCTTGATCAACGTCCTCCATATTGTTCGCTCTTCCACTTCCTCGTTAGTGATTCTATCCACCCATATAATTCTCCTAATAGCATCTTATTAGAAAGGCTTCTATTCTTTTTCTTTCCGCAACTCCAATATTCCACGTTTCGCACCCGTATAGTATCACACTACATACGGACAATTTTAGCAACCATTTTCTAATTTTCACAAATATAGAACCTGTAAGTAAATTTATTTTTTCGTGAAATCCTTCCTTGCCTGTGCTATCCTACTCTTTATGTCTACTATACTTCTACCAGCCCTAGTAATTATACCTCTCATGTAGCAGAATTCCTTAACTTCCTTCAAAATATCCCTTTCCAATCTAACACAATTTGTTATTGTGTTTCTCTATTACCTTGGTTTTCCCTATATTAATGCTCAAATTGAACTCTTTCTCCTGGGCCCCGTTCATGCCATCTATTATGGTTTCCAGGTTTTCTTCAGACTCTTCTAATTCTACAATATCATCGGAAAAGCGTAGGGTTTTTATTTATTCTCGTTGCAGTATGATTCCTTTTTCATATTCCAATATAACTTTCTTCATCGCCTGTTCTATATATAAATTAATCATCATGGGTGACAGACTGCATCCTTGTCTTACGCCTTTCTTGATTACTGCTTTCTTTTCTTGATCGTCTATTCTAATTACTGCTTCCTGTCTTCTGTAGAGGTTATGTATCAGACTCCTTTCTCGATATTTTATTCCAGTGTTCTTCAAGTTTGTTCCAGTTCACTTTATCAAACACTTTTTTCTAAATCTACTAATGTCATGATCGTAGGCCGGGTTTTCTTTATCCTGTCTTCTAAAATTAGTCGCAAAGTTAATATTGCTTCTCTTGTCCCTACATTCTTCCTACAAATTGATAGTATCTTAACTCGCAATCTTTTTGACGTAACTGTATATTTTTTAGTTAATATTTTACATGCATGTGGATACTAAACTAATTGTCCTGTGCTGTTCGCACAACCCCAAGAGAGTAGCTATTAAAAATTATAATTCGTAGGGTATGTGATTCTTGGCTGAATTTCAGCGCTTGACGACCGTTAATTGTTCACATGTGACCTGTACGTGAAGGTTGGTCGATTGGCGATTGGTCGGCCGAACAAATCTGCAGATGATTTCTGCTCGTGTGTGTGTGTGGTTGGTTACCCATTGCGTTTAAAGCTGGAATTTCGTCCTCAAGCACCCTTCACCAGATTTATTTCCGTCCAGTTATTTCCACTTTCCCAGCTTGAATAAATGTCTTGGGTGGTAAAACACTTGCCGCTGATGAAACCGAGTCACCACTGGGTGGTTATTTTGAGAAGATCGTTTGTTGTCACCTTTTAAACAGTTATTGAATAAGAGCATAGAGCATAATTTTTGAATATTTTGTCAGGCCTGGGACTGACTCAGCAATCCTGGGTCAGCGGCATTGACAACGTAATCCAGCGGAGCTGAAACAACGTCGGTCATTCATCCATCCGGAGCACTGGGCTGAAAAGCTTTTTCTCCATCATGATATTCCTCATTATCAAATGAAAGTTGGCCGGCCGTCGCTTTGTAATCTTCTTGTTTTACGCTGCGAGGTAAACAAACTGTTTTTGTACGTATTACAGGGAAATGAAGTTCAGTGACACCGTCAAAGGGACAAACCTTCAGGCTCAACTCTCACGGTAATGGAGCCACAACTTCAATGAACATCGGGCAACCGTTTATGGTGTTTGCCTCGTTTCAGTATTCTAACGCATTCACTCTCTCTCACTCTCTGAACCAGAAATCAAAAGTGTTCACACCTTGCTTTTCTCATATACACATTTTAATTTAATTAAACTATAAATTCAAATCATCCATTTGGCATTGTTATTACAGTAATTTGTTTCAAAATTTTCCTTTAATGATGGATAATAAGAAACCCCTTTGTATGTCATAGTTTTAAGAAGCTATTTGTTTCAAAAATGTTACCTTTCGGCAGCTTACATATTCATCCTTGTACTTTTAAACAGTTAACCAGACGGCGTGATAAACAACAAAAATATTTTAAATGTTAACAAAGTACCTTGTATGGATAATAGTGTTTAAAATTGAACTGTTGTAAAGTTCAAGGATGAATCAAGCCGCTGAAAGCCACCATGTTTTCTTAAATAGATAGCTTCTTAAAGCAATGACCTACAAAGGGGGTTTCTTAATATCGTCCATTATCATCAACATATAAAACGGTCAAACAACCCAATGCATTTTCCTTTAAAATAAACGTCTCGATTTTACTAGAAGACAATCTTTAATAAGAAACAATTACATAAAAAGTCGGCGATATACTTTTGTGGGGAAAAAAATTGGTTAGATTATTTTTATTTTCTATCTGGGTGCCCGGCGGGGCCGGGGACGTTACTGCTTAAATGTAACGACTATTATTTTACTTTAAGTTACGAGTACTTTTTTGTTTCTCGCGAACGTCGTCACCGTCGCCGCACGCACGTATGCACACAACCTGCGTAAGGGTTTAAATGTATCCTGTTCATTAGGGTAGGACGGATACAAATAGTGTCACGGGAACATACTGTAAGAGCAATTCACCCCGTAAAGAATTTATTCGGCGGAAATATCGGTCGATTTTGCATATTTAATAATTTCCGTTCCCCCTCAAACTCCCCGCCCCTATGGGTGGCTGCTGTTTCGTACCCCAACAGTGCTGGTTTCTGAGTCGGAAAGAACGTGTGTTTACAATATTTGGTTGAAATTGCACCGCGCGTTTTGTATGCCGAACATTCGTACAAACAAACAAACAAGTAACGAAATTTGAGCCTCTTTTTAACATACATTAACAATGAATTTCATTTATAAGAATAAGTTAGTCGATCCATCTGTTCGGACTGTTTACACAGCAAAATGACTTGTAAATTCAATGGACGTTTCATTTAAGCAACTACATATTTCAAGTACTTGCAAAAAAAAATATGTAAAAATGTTTATTTGTTGAGTGAGGTCCATCCATATGAGAACAGTGGTGTGGAGGGGATGATAATCAATTTTATTTCGTTTAAGATTGAAGATGTCAGATAATTGATTCATTACATTATAGGTACAAACAGATAAAGCGGAATTAGTATTGTATGTATAGTATTGATGAGATGAGGCTGAGAAGGAGAAATTCAGACGCTGTTTTGTGTGTGAAAACCTGCGCTGATACGAAGGAAAGCGAGAGACGAGGCGACCAGAGGTGAAGATCATCATCATAATGAAGGCCAGGAAGGAAGCTTGAAATTTATTCAATTATATTTTGTAAATAAAAATGAAATACCTTTCGACCAGTTTTATTTTTTTGCAGACGGTTTTTACTAATAATCAAACAACGTTTCGGCACATATTCGCACCTGCATCAGCTTTACCATCTTAAAATTTGTGAAATACATATTTCAATTTGAATATAAACTTAAACATAGCCGAATATATATATATATATATATGGAGGAAATTGACTAACAAATTACCAAATTATTGTTACATCCAATTTTAAACAATTTCAATATAAACCTATACATAGCCGAAAATATATATAAAGGGAATTGACTAACTAATAACTTACTAAACTATTGTTACGCTGGAATTTTAACAATTGTTTGTTAGTTAATTCCCTTTATATATTTTTTTCAGTTATTTATAAGTTTACAATCAAATTGAAATATGTATTTAATAGATTGTAAAGAAGGAGGAAGTTCTAAACAGAATAGGGGAAAAGTGAACAATATGGAGGACGTTGACTTAGAGAAGGGATAGATTAATAGGCCACGTTGTAAGACACGAGGGTCTTCAAAAATTAGAATTAGAGGGAAATGTGAGGGGTAAAACAGGCAAAGGATGGAAAACGCTAAGCAGATTAGGGAGTGTTGTTGGGTGTGCTAGTTATAGGGACATGAACAGGCTTGCGCAAGATAGGTTGACATGGAGGGTTGCATCAAAAAAGTCTTAGGACTGAATACCACAACAACAAATATTATTGTGTTGGTAACTTCAGATATTTTGTTATAATGTGTAATCTTTTGACTTGTTTATTTCGTAATTATAGATACAAATGATTTATAAATCGTGTCATGTAAACATGTTAACATATTGTAGTACTTGGTCATGGATTATTGTAAAGAAGTAGACGTGAAAAAGGTGCGAATATACGCCGAAACGTTTTTGATTAAAAATAAAAGCTGTCTGGAAAAGCCGGTTGGAAATGGTTTAATTTTTAATATCAGATGTTAATTGATTTTATATATATATTTTTTGTAATGTTGTAGATTCCCCCCACTATAAGATTAAGGAGAGACTGTGACATGTGTCATAAGGTCAGTGTTATTGAGTGTGTAGGTTGGAAGAAGATGAGCAAAGTGTTTGTACATACCGTTATCCTGGAGATCATGTCTGTGTGCGCTCGCAGTCCAGCCTGGGTGACACGAAGCCACGGCCAGAGTTTATATAGAAGAGCCTTTCCCCCCGATAGTCACGACGCGTGAAGGAGGCCGGTGACGGACGACGGCTTCGGTGGCACACAAACTTCACTACACAAAAAGAGACTGGCCACGGACGCGCAGCTGAGTAAGCGCGATTAAAGAAGCAGCCAGGGGAAAAGAGAGAGTAGGTGAAGGTTAGGGAGAAAGAGAGAGAGAGAGCAGGAAAAAAGGGAAGAGAGGCATTACAGCCGAGAAAGACTTTCTAGCGAGAGCTTGCAGCCTCAAAGGCGTGAAATCGGAGCCGGGAGAATCTGCCGAATCATTTGGCCATCTGGGAAAGAAGTGAAGGAGGAACGTGGAGGAGAGAACGGAAAAGAAACACTGGGATGTAATTTCAACGACGGCTGGGGCATGTAATAAACGAAAGCGCCGATCTAATCGATGTTAGCCTGCGGGGGGGAAGAAGTGTGTGCCCCAGATGAAGATTATTTCA
The DNA here is from genome assembly GCA_034510155.1 of Eucriotettix oculatus. Classification (NCBI taxonomy): domain Eukaryota; kingdom Metazoa; phylum Arthropoda; class Insecta; order Orthoptera; family Tetrigidae; genus Eucriotettix; species Eucriotettix oculatus. The sequence continues at coordinate 102,584,445 of CM067378.1, forward strand.
GTCGCCTGGAATGCGATCTCCAGTAACGTTTTATACTAACAAAAAACCCGTGGCCCCGCTCTACTTAAATAACAACTTCAAGTTGATTTAAATATATATATATATATGTATATATAGCATCTCATTTTTATCCATTAAGGGACACAGGGACTGAAATTTGAAAATTCTTGTCAATAAAATTCTACTGAGCTGTAATTTCTACGACACACATGTGTAGTGTTCCAAATTTTTGACTTTGTAAACTTGTTTTTCTTTTTGCTGAAAGATTTTGAAAATAATTTTAAAACTTGTGGCAATTTCGAAAAATGCTCCTTGCGTTACGTACTTGAATATATTTTAGTTTCTTTTTACATTTATATGTAGGTCTGAGTTATCATTTGTCAGTATTGTTTTGAAATTTAATTAAACTGTGGTGGGAAAATATTTCTTTTTTATCAAGACCTTCATACGGTTAAGTTTTTGCTTAACAAGACCAATGTTTTATTTAAACTATTAAAACTGATGTTTGTTTTGTTTTTTTGTTTGGTTTATATGTTTTTGTTCTGTTCGTAAATACATGTTATTTATTTTGTTAAGATTACAATACATACTATTAGGTCTAGTTTTTTTATATTTTAATATGTATGGTTATGTAGCCTTTTTTCAGTAATTTATTTAATTTTCGCTGTGTGTGACGGTGCTTTTGGGTTTATCTATTTTAGTTAGAATAATTCGAAGTAGAGGTACACGTTATTTATTTAGATCTTGCTAATTTTTAGGATTAAATTTATTACGTCTTTTATTTTTGATTTCTTTATGTTTTATAAATTTATGAGCTTTTTCTAGATTATTAATATTTTTATAATAATTTTAACTGAGGAATTTATTTTCAATCTTAATTTGGGTAATGGGATAGGTAAGGATTTTTTTATCTTCAATGATGATTATATTAAGATTGTGGATTTGTTCTTTAATGATTTTATATTGATTAAAAATTAAATTTACGTCTTATTTTTCTGAATTATATTTATTTGTTGCTTCATTTTTCATGTTTTCCTTATATTGTACATTTTAGAGTATTTGGCACTTTTCAGCACTTTGGAAATTCTTTACTTGTACAGATAGAAAACTAATACTTTTGTTTGTAGGTATTAGACTGTAATTATCTACGAAAAGAATAAGGAAAATATCTTAAGATTTTTGACATACAGAAGGTTTTTTGGTCCCACAAATCATGAAGCTGAGAAAAGTACATTTATTAATTAGAACCAAACATATTAATTAAAATTGTCCTGCAGCAGCGTATGTTACACCTTCCTTCTTTCGTTTTTGGCAGCTTTCTTTTTTCTCAGTTTACTGAATTTATAGGAATATTAATATGAGAAAATTAGAAAATAGATTTTGTTTTTCATATTTTGGCAGCCTAGAGAAAGAAGCAGCCAAAGTTGGATTAAAAATTAACAGCAAGAAAACTAAAGACACGCGGATAAACTCAAAACTGAGCCAAAAAAATACCAATGCAAAAATATAACGAGGAAATTGAAACAGTGAGTTCACTTATCTAGGAAGTTTAGTAACAAGAAGAGGAAGAGCCCCAGAGAACGTCAAAACGGGAATTAAAAAAGGCAAACGGAGCATTTGTCCAACTATATACCCTCTAGAAGAACAAAAATATTTTCAATAAAACACAGATTCGCATATTTAATAGGAATGTCAAATCAATATTTCTCTACGGATGTGAAACCTGTAAAGTAACAAATCAAATTACAAAGAAATAACAAAAAATCATAAATCGCTGTTTAAGAAAAATAATTGGTATAAGATGGCTTGAAGAAATAAGTAACTCTGCATTATTGGTAGCCTTCGGTGAGACAGAAATAGAGAAAATGGAGATGGATAGAACATACCTTGAGGAAGAATGAAGAGTCAGTTGAGAAGGAAGCATTAGACTGAAATTCAGAAGGTGAACGAAAAGTAGGAAGACCTAAACACACCTGGAAGAAGACGATAATTTAGGAGACTAAGGAGTGTGGAAAGACCTGGAAAGAAGTTAAAAAGTTTGCAGAGAGTAGAGTTAGGATATATTACTACTGGTTAGGATATATTACTACTGGTTAGGATATATTACTACTGGTTAGGATATATTACTACTGGTTAGGATATATTACTACTGGTTAGGATATATTACTTTCACTGCGGCTAGGAGGAGGAAAATACTGACGAGTATGAAACGTCATTTTTCAAAAAAACTACGGTTGCCTTTCGAATGTGACCTTGGCAGAGCAATGTAAACACTTTCCTGTGAGATGTCAACAAAGTTCATCCCTGTATATGACGTGGGTAAAGAAATAAAAAACATAAATAGTGTAGGTCTCCCGGGCCTACCGCGACTAACCGAGGGTTAATAAAACCAACTTGTAAGATATTATTTTCACGAGCTAGTTTATAAAGAACTGTATAAATTGCATTAGAGTTTATTTTTGTATTCGAGAAGTGTCTCGTGTTTGTGAACAACGGAATCCCGGGGGAGAATGAATCTAATATCCGCGGTGAGAACTTTCGTGTGTGTGCCGGGTGAGTTTTAAAGACGCCCCGTGCGTGTAAGAGCCGATGTAATTTAGGCAGTTTTAGTTTCGCCCTGCAGCAGCTTCCCTCTCCTTTGAGTGCGGACTGCAAAGTTAAGCCGGAGCGAACTGTTTTTCTCAAGAACCTGTGGGGAGTAGCAGGCAGCATATTGACGCCAACGTCGTATAATTTCCATCCCTTATTCATTTTACTGACTTGCGAAAGATAAAAATCTTCAGCCCCTTACACGATATCATCCTTTATTCATATTCAAGGTTCATAATTTAAACCCATTTTTTTTGTGCGTCGTCCTCTCCGCCAAGACTGAATCCATTTTCCACCTTGTAGCCATCCATTCATTTTGTTCTCCCACTACTGCTCGACGCACACAGCGGGGGCCATATTTCACGCCTTAAAGTGTCGCTTGCACTCGATTATCTTCATCTGCGTCCCTTGCCTCTCCGGCTGTCTTCCTACCGCGTATATCACGGATTTCCTCCTCTGTCCGCCTACTGCGAATAAATATAATTCAATTGTTAGCATCCCCCACCCCCACCCACTAACTCGGCTAATCCCGTTTTAGTCTCTGCCAGAGCTTGTTTTGACAACTATACGTCTCCATTTTATACGAATCGTTCACCTGAGTCGCGTAATATCTTCAAAATCTTCAACTCGTCTACCCCCCCAAACTAAATATACCTAATCACTTCAATACCTCCATTTCCTTCCACAAAATCATCGTTCTGTCCCATATTTCTTCCACAAAGTAAAGAAGTGACCTTTGAATGTGAATTGATTACGTTTTACATGTTACAGTTAAGAACGCCTTTATTGACGTCTGTAACGAAAAAATAACTTTTTACCTTATTTTAGACAGTTATTTATTTGAATTAGAGAATAACCGCGTTTCAGGAACAAATTCGCACCTTATTAAGGTTTTTCTTTATATAAATATCTCGTCTACAGAAAGAAGAATCAGAATTAGGTACCAAAATATGTACTGAAACGTTATTCCCGAATCTCAATAAATAAATTTGTCTGCAAAAAAAGTGTTTTGTGAACATCTCCTCTACGATGAGAAATATCTGAAGATGGTACTCAATGTGTACCGAAACGTTGTCATTTTCTTTTTTAAAATAAATACGTTTCCGTGAAAAAGAAATTTATTTTAAATATCTCCTCTACAGGATGAAAAAAATATTTAAAAAAATGTTCCAATAGGCCCACCAAACCGACGTTGTTTTCAAATTTAATCAAATAAATTTGTCTAAACAAAGAATTAGTTTGTAAAGATCTCCTGTACACAAATAGATATTGGTCAATTTTTTCTTATATGTATACCGAAACGTCGTTTTTCTCTAATTTCAATAAATAAATTTAACTGGAAAAAAATTGGTGAGCAAATATTTCCTCTACACAAAGAAAAATCTTAAAAAGGTCCCAAGGTGTGTATCGAAACGTCTTTATCGTCCTATTTAAATAAAAGAATATAACAAAAAAATGGGAATTCTCTTCTAGATAAAGAAAAATCTGAATTAGGTATAATTATGTACATCGAAACGTCGTTATTCTGTAATTTATATAAATTTGTCGAAAACCAATTGGTCTCTAAATATCTCCTCTACAGAAAGAAAATTGTGAAGGACTTTTGAAACGTCGTCATTATCTGATTTTAAAAAATTAAGCCATCTGAAAAAAGAGGTTTACTAATATCTGCTCTACATTAATAAATATATGAAGAAGGTGCTAACATGTGCACCGAAACGATTATTATTCTCTTTTATGTAAATAAATTTGATTGAAAAAGAAAATATTTGTCCTCCTTTACAGAAGTAAATAAAAAAAGTGCCCTTATGAGTTCCGAAACGTCGTTATTCGCCAATTTAAATAAATAAAATTTATCTGAAATAGGTTAAAAATTACTTTTATTTTAATTATAAATTTAAATGTCATATACAGCTACAAATAAAATATAATAATAAAAAATAAAAATACTTAAACGTTCCCTTATATTTTCTCAACGGAGGCCGAAAGTGAATGAAACGTGCAAAAATTGAATTAATCGTTTATCACTTCGAGTTACTTGTAAAACTAATGGCTAAATTTAATTAAAGCTGTATTAACACACACTTATGTGCTCGAGAGCTCAAGTACACAGCGTCATAAATTCAGATTTAATTCCCTTTTATATTTTTGGGAAGTGAAATTTACACAATGAATTCGCGTTTCATCGGAATTTACAGTTGTGACAGAATGATCATCAATTTTCATTGATGCGTCGTTTGTTATTCAAATCCACTTTGCCGTGAATAGTGACAAATTAACAATAGCAGAGTCTGAAACGGAATTACTAATAATAATAAAATATAAAAGAGAACAGAGAATGATTCCGAAACGTAGGGAAAGAGAGGCACCGAACACGTTATTGAGTTCAATGACGAAAAAAAGTGTGTTACATGAATAAACGAAATACATGAATGGAATACTATTTCATATTTATAAAATTTTATACACATAGAGTAATAACAATTACAATCCAAATATGTATAAATATTCTAGTATGTTTTGTTAATGCATAACGAGTCTCTATTTTCCCCCAAAATTTGTCTTACGCCAATAAATAATGAACTTTCAAATCAGATGTAATTTTTATTTTAATTTATTAATTAAAATCCAATTATTATAGTACTGTTTTTTCTTATGAATAATTGTATTAATATCTCAGTCACTTTGAATAATTACACATTCACATCTTTCATAATTTGGTAATGTAGTTGTTGTTGCATTCAGCTCGAAGACTGGTCTTGTGTAACCTTTCATACTAACATATATTGTGCAAGCCTTTTCATTTATACAAAGCTACCAATTAAATTAACCTCCCAAACCTGCTTAGCATATTACATCCATTGCCTTACTTTTCTGTTCATTTCCTTCTCAAAACCTGCTCTATTAATCTATCCATTCGTCTTGGTCAATGTCCTCCAAATTGTTCTCTCTTCCCCTTCTCTGTTGATAACTTCCTGGTTGGACACTCTACCCACCCATTACATTGTTCTAAAGCACCATTTTATAAAGCTTCTATTATTCATTCTTTTTACTGCTATTCCAATCGTCAGCCTTTCGCAGCAATATAAAACCTCACTCCATAGTAACATTTTGAGTAATTATGTCCGAATATTTATTCTTATTTTAACCGTAAATAAATTCACCTTCCTTTGTTGTGCTATCCTACTCTAGTTATTATGCTGCTCAAGTAGAAAATTTTCTTAACTTCCTTAAAAATATCCCTTCTCAATCTAACACCCTTTGTTATTCCACTGTTTACCATATTACACTCCATTACCTTATTTTTCCTTTGTTAATCGGAATTCTGAACTCATTATCCATGACCCCGTTCAATTATTTTAGTTTCAAAGTCTTCTTCTGATTCCCCTAATACTACAATATCATCGACAAAGTGTAGGGTTTTTATTTCTTCTCCTTGCATTATGATTCCTTTTCCATATTTCGTTTTACCTTGCTTAAAACCCTTTTTTCTAAATCTACAAATGCTATGAACGTGTAGGCTGGTATTTTTTCTTATCCTGTCTTCTGAGATTAGCCGCAAAGTCAATATTGCTTCTCTTGTCCCTAAATTTTTCCTAACTCACATTATATTTAACGTTCCATCCTCCTACATACTATTTTCGTTAATATTTTGCTCATATCCTCTTTTCAATTCCCTTCCTATGCTATTAAAGGGGAGTTGCCTGTTTCAGGATCATCCTTATGTAGCCTGTTAACCCATAAAAAAACGCAAGATACTAAACTTAGGTTTTTTTATTTCTTCTCCTAGTATTTTTATTCCGCTTTCTATATTTATTTGTAACTCATCATCTGTTCCATACATACGTGAAAAAAACATGCGGGGGACAGACTGAAAATAGAATAGATACAATGTTAATAGTAAATTTTATTAATCGGCTTGTTTAAAATTTGTTTTTGCTTAATTGGCCGCAAATCCTTTAAAAACGGATTGCTTTAGAGATTTTTCTAAATAATACAAATCACACAAGGTATTTTCTGTTCATTATGGTGCTAAACAACCCCCATTCCTCCCCCACCACCATCAGCACTATTAACACCACACCTCCAAATGTGTCTTTCATCATTCTTTATTCCAAACCGCCACTATAAACACATTCACATGTTTATCTTTTTATGCGTGGGTTTATCAAAGGTTTTCCTTTATTTACAAACTGATTGGCATCCAGCGAAAAATGTTTTATGAATCCCCAATGTCAAAATTATTTATAAACGTTGTTCCCCTTGCATGGCACATGACATTTTACTGTATGCAGGACGATCTTTATCTTGTCTGATATTTACCGAACAAAAGAAGAAAAATAATACACGTTACACCTACATTTTCCGATAAATTTAGTGTGCGACTGTTTCCGTATTGATTATTAACGACCTACCGACACAGTAGTGTTTATTACGTGTGTTAGTCTTACAGAAAAATTATTTCATTCCGTTTGATTGTAAAGAATTGTAAAATAGTTGCCTATATACTGGTTCTATTGAAAACTGTCTCGATAAGTTCTACCATTGTCTAATAGGGTTGTCCATTATTATGTGCGTTGTGGAAATAGCCGAAGTTTGAATATTTCTGGAAATATAATTTCATTATGTCAACAAATAATGGTTACATCATACAAAACGAGTCAAAAGGAAGTAGAAATGCTTCAATTGAAGCTCAAGAAGGAATCGTGTGCCTATTTGGAAGAAAGACAAAGATGGAAAAATGTCGACCGGACCAGAGATTCGAACCACCGTCTTAAATTCAACGCACCATCGATCAGCTTACAATAATGTCTATTCTCCACAAATTCCTATCAATTAGATTGTGATGAATGTAGACTAGTAGGCAATTTTTGTTGAATCGGCCCTTGGACGTCGATATGCTCGGATTAGCTCAGTGTGGTAGAGTACCCGCCCGGAAAGCGTGAGGTCCGGGGTTGGAGTCGCTGGCCCAGTTAACATTTTTCCCCTTCTTGTCTTTAATCCATTTTAGAAAACAAAATAATTTTTAAACGCTCAAATTTTAATTTTTTACTAGGTATGAAAAATGTTTTAAATTTTTAAATTTATAAAACTTATAATAAAGACTGGCAATAAGTCAGCATATAAATGTGTCACTATTTACTCAAAAGCGACGTTTCGTCTCCTTTTTGACACTTCCTCAGGCGTACAACAAAAAAAATATTACAAGAAATTAAATGTTGGTTATATGTTACAATTTTTTAATTTATATGTACAAAATATGGTTAAAAACTTACAAATTTAGCAACTCATCATATTTACAGTTGATTCCCACAGCCGAAATAATTATTGAATGTACATGTGAAGAATTACATGCCTTAAGAAGTCTGAAAATAGAAGACGAAACGTAGCTTTTGAATAAATAACGATAAATTTATATGCTGATTTATTGCCCTTCTTTTTATTTATTGAGCCTTCGATCACTTTACACACTATGTCTGTTCTCCATAAATTCCTATCAATTAGATTGTGTGAATGCAGACTAGTAAATTTAAGGTGATTCATGTTGAATTGGTTCCTTGGACGTAGACTAGCTCTGATTACCTCAGTGTGGTAGAGTACCCGCCCGGGAAGCGTGATTCCTTGGTCCGGTTGACATTTTATATTCTTGTCTTTCTTCCAAATAAGCATTCAAATTTTTAATTTATACTAGGCATGTAAAATTTTTCATTTATATATTTTACATTACAAAAATTACAAATCAGCCTGAAGCCGTTTATAAATTATAAAATGTTACGTTTAATGTGATTAAATATTCCAACGGCTGTTAAATTAATTAAAATCAGTTTCCTGTGATATAAAAATTATTTTTATGCATGACCTTTAATGTAAGGGGATTGTACAATTGAAGGGGATGGAAAAAAATGAAAAATCTAAGTTTTACAATAAATCGGGATACGGTTAGTAATTTTTCAGGACGGTAATTATCCTTTCCTTAATGGTATTCAGTAGAATCAAGTGAAAAATAATATTTATGGTGACAGGGAGTCATATTTTTTTTATTAAAGGTGGAAGTATATTTTATCAGTATTCATAATTCCAGAATAGAAAAACCGGCGTGAAACTTTAAAAACCTAAAAATGTTTTCCATTGACGTAGAAAATTTTATAACAGAACTTTTCGAGGTTGCTATTCATGTAGCACGTCACGTTTTAAAATGTAAATATTTCGTTTCACCCTGAGCTCATATTTGCTTCCAGGGAAACATTTTAACGGATATATATATAATTTAGATAATTATTTGACGTACCATGCGGCTGGAACCAAACTCTGTCTGGAGGAAGTTGCGTCGGAAGTAATTTAGGCACAATGGACGCTCGTGTATTTGATTTAACTCTGGGGGTTGGGTTGGTCAAATACCTTTTATTTCTCAACATGATAACAAAACATCAAAATTCAAAACTTTCGGGTTGGTGGGGGGTTGAATCTGCCCGGTGTTAGTTTACGAGGATAATTACACTTGTAGAATGGTTTTTGCTAATGAGACCCGGCAAACAGGTTGTGCCTGGAATTTATTAGCTGAAGACCAGAGTGGACGAGAGAATTCAATTTATTTTCGGCAGGCCCGCGTTTCATATATGTGTCCTGTTGTAATATCAAATGATCCCAGCTTTTGATAAGTTAATCAGAATAATAAAAAATATTCACGTGCAGCTCTATAAATTAAACAAAACTCCAGCATCACCTAATCGAATAGAAAGAAACAATGAAGAAGAAATTTAATTGTTTGGCATCCCTACACAACAAGAACGAACCGTTTAAGTCGTACTTTGTCGTATTCCTTCTACGTCTCTCTTAATTGGCGTTTTCACATTAATTCGTAAAGGGGGGGGAGGAAGGAAGAAATTCATCTGTAGGTGTTGAGGTGGTCAAGTACACGTTCCTGATATAACGCATAATGGTCCACGCACTGAATGGAGTTCCTCTTTCATGTAAAGACTCGGTGTGCGGGTCAACTGTATAGAAAGTTTTAGCGTCGGTAACGCAAAGCTACGCGCTCCCTGAAAGAGGAATGCTGAAAGCACTGAACCGGTGAGGGTGGAAAAACACGCAGCAAATTGAATGGAAGGTAAAATAAGGGACACTGAATGAAACTCAAAGACTAGTATGAACGATTAATATGTTATAAATATAGTTAGAAAATAAATTATATCCTTGTAAAAGTGGAAGTGAGCAGTAAAGTATGTATTATATACATATAATAAAATGTATTAAATGAGATTCTATTACATTTTTAAAAATATTTTATCCAACGAGGTGTCCTTACTATTTGGTACACTTGATATTAAACTAATTTTCCCTTAAATATTTAAAACCGATCACGTTGACTTTTTTGGGGGGTGTCAATTTATGACTATTTAGATTTCCATTTTGGAATACTATATTTTTCGTCTTGAACACCACTTATTAATGTTTGTATTATAGTTTACCTTCCGCTGTATTTGATTTTTCTTTAAATTTATCTTCACAGCTTGAAATTTTTACTTGGATTTTCATAGCCTGATTTATTATCTGTTAAGCCAAAAAACGGAGTTATATACGTTAATTAAATTTTATAATAACTAAAGGAGCTTGTATTAGTGAATTTTTAACGATATAGAACTCAGATTCCGGAAAACCCAGGAACAGATGCGAAATCGTTATGGAATTCAGGCTGAAAATTGAAGAAACTGAAGACAGGAATTAAATCAAAAGGATGAAAATTAGCAAAAACTGAAACATTATGTGCTTCAGGGGTTTCGAAGAAGAAATTAAGAATATATTGACGGCCAAAGGAGAGAAATGAGCACACTTGAAGGAAGAAATCGCTATAGTTCTGCATCTCAATAATAAATTATGAATAAGATTTATACTTAACTGAAGAACAAATTAAGTAATAGTATTAAAAACGAGGGTAAGGGAAATAATATATTTTCTCCGGTGTATTACATGAATATAAATACCATATTATTCAGTACTGTGTGTGAAATTCTTCGTCGCTACTGTAAGGAGGACGTCAACTTTCGTCAGGGACGAAATACGAGGATCGGTGAGAAACAGTATCCTTTTTTTTCCGGAATAGGATTTCCTCCAAGCCATAGACTTAGATGTGACGGTTCTTGGAAGTGGAAAGGAAAGTGAAAAGAAAACAGGAAACTTGTTTCTATCTTCCCTAAAATCCAATCTCTCGGTTCCAGTGAACACTTTTCCTTTAACAAAGATAAACAATTTTTTTACAGACAAGATATATTTCCTGGAATTGTTGCGAAAATAAAGTATATATATTTTACAATACTAATAGGAAATATAGCAAAAGAAATAACAAATGTTTTACAACTTTGAATGAAAAGGTTTCATACCCCCTATTCTAGGAAACTCCTAACTTCCTTAAATAAAATCATACAAAAATTCATGAAACGTGTAAATGATTAATGGTTTTATTATTTAAATTATTTAATTGAAATCTCTTTAAGGGTATGATATAATAATTTTATTTATATAGAAAACAATCACTTTGAAAGGGTTCCTGCAAGCTATTAAAAACAAATAATTTAATTCAGGGTTACTTACGTATTGTGGCCACCACGTGCAGCAGAGATTTCGTTCACACGAGGAACCGGTTTCATCTTCCTTAGAGTCTTGTTACTAGGCGACCAGAACTTCCTTCTTCCTTCGGGTTGAATTGTAGATTTTCCCTCAGCCGGCGGACAGTGGGATGAACCTTGTACTGCCCGTGATTGTAGAAACGCCAGAAGATTTTCCTCCTCCATCCCTCCAGCCTTGCTTGTTCTCATTAATTTCTCACTAAAGAGCAACAATTCACACCACACTTTCACTCCCAAGCTTCCTCCTCCTTTTCAGGTACTGAACAACTCTCCTCCCTTCCACCTCGCCCTCTAAACGTCTAGAACCATTCTGCTATTTTTACGGCTCCTCACCTCCCAGCTAATCTCGTATATCCCTTCTCCAAGGAAGAAAGCTACCCAACGTGATGTTTGTTCCGCAAATCCTCACGAGTCTTTCGTCAAGCGCGGTTAATATTTCATGACACAAGGAGTAGTGCCCTAAAATTTTGTAGGATGAATGTTCCTTCAGCAGAACAAGCGTCGTATTATAAATCTGCAGACAGAAATCCGTCAGCCTGACGCCGGGAAAAACCACTTCTTACCTGCCTGTAGCCAGTTAAGAGTGTTCTTGCTGAATTTTTATATCATTGAAAATTCCAAAAATGGAATATAATTAGAGAGGGATCCTACTGCGCCACAAATGGCTATTAATAAATTATTTCATTTCCTGACATTTCGCTATTATTTGTGTTTCATTTATAGGATTACGCCATAATTCTTTTATTTTTAAATAAATTTGTTCTGAAGAATATTGATTTAAACTGCCTACTAGAGAGGTATAATATGTTTCTGACGGACGGACTCGAGTTGTGACGGTCTGACCTCTAATTGTCCTTTTCTTCCTTTAAAATTTTTAATCCTCTCAAACATTGCATTTATTAACTATGGTTGTCAGCCATTTTCTTGGACTCGGATGACTATCGAGTAAAACTTGAACACTGTTCGTTACTGCTTCGTGACACGGCAAAGTACGGTCGCACATCCACTTCTTCTCACTGTCTGCTCACAACTGACTGGTCAGCCACTTGCACACGCCTTGTTCTTACTCTAAGCTGCCCCAGGCCTGCGATGACGTCACTTAAACGTCAGGAAGAAATTCATCAGTCCCGCGGAACTTTATGGATTGCTTAAGCCGTCCACGTGAGCGATGTGGGGTGTGGAAGGATAAGGATGCTGATAGTTTCAAGGTAGAGGAGTGAGTGACGGTGGATGATTCTTTTTTAAGTTGGGCCTGAGTAGTCACGGTACCGCCTTCGGCAAAGAAGATTACCCGGCAAATTATACGGGATCGGGGTAGAGTCGCTTATGCTCGGTGGAGCGGAGAGCGGACGGATACACACCTTAGGAGACACGCTTATCCGATTTCTTCCCTCGGCGTGTTTACGTGAGGGAGACAGTGACAGGTAATAACTCCAGGAAGCAGCCATGCATGCAGCTGAGCAGGACGTGGCTGGACTGCGACCTCTCACTTTCACAGTTAATAATGCATCCATCCATCCTTCCTCCTAACATCCAAATGCCCTACAGTAACTTCTATCGGTTTCACATCTCGCACTTAATTTACTTATTGCGTTCTTATGCCCAGAGGCTCTATGGAATTATAAACAAAGGGCCGATGACGTCATGTTGTTGTAGTATTCAGTCCTAAGACTGGTCTGGTGCAACCTCCATGCTAACCTATAGGCCTTATAACTATCACAACACGCATCACCCCAAATCTCCTTAGCGTATCCCAATCATGTCCTCCCTCTTCTGTTCTTACCCCACACACACTTCCCACTAATGCTAATTTTACAAGACCCTCGTGTCTTAAAACGTGGCCTATTAACCTATCCCTTCTCTTAGTCAACGTTCTCCATATTGTTCGCTTTTCCCCTATTCTGTTTATAACTTCCTCGTTTTTTATTATATCCACCCATCTGATTTTCAGCATTCCCCTACAGCACCATATTTCAAAGGCTTCTATTCTTTTCCTTTCCCGAACTCCTATCGTTCTCGTTTCGCACGCATTCAACGCCACGCTCCATATTCACATTTATATTACCCATAAGTAAATACCTCTTTTTCACGAAATACTTCCTCGCCTGTGCTACCCTACTCATTATACCTACTATACCTCTACCATCTCTAGTTATCACTTTTCCCAAGTAGCAGAATTCCTTAACTTCCTTACAAATATCAATTCCCAATCTAACCCCCTTAGTTATTCCACGGTTTCCCATTATCTTCGGTTCTCCTCTATTAATCCTCTTTATCCAGGACTACGTTCATGACATACGTCACGTATGTGGAATAAAATATCTAATCTTTCTCTCTCCCTCAGGGACTTACCGTTGTTCTGAATTTTCAGTATTATTTTTGAAAACTGAATAAAACTGTGGGAAGAAAATATCGTTTTTCTAATTACTTAGAAATTGGCACTTTTTATCGCTTTGAAAATTTGTTTCTCCTAAACGACTTGATCAATTCGAAGACTAATACTTGGGTTTGAAGGTATTAACATGAAAACATTTTTTAAAGATGGCAGTATCGTAATATTTGTGACGCATAAAAGATTTTTGGTATCAGAAATCATGAAGCCGAGAAAAAACACATTTTTCTGAAATAAATAACAGTTTATTAATTTACAATCAAAACCTTTTAAATTGCACCTGATTCTTTAAAAATGACGAAATAGAATTGTAAATTTTGCTATATAGTCTGTAAAGCTTATAGGCATATTAGTATGGAGAAAAAAACCTAGAAAACCTATTTTTTCCCAGATTTTGGCCGAAATTTCAAATTAAGTGGACGATTCAGAGGTTGAAACGACAGGCTCAGGGTCATAAGTTCCGACATAAAGTAATTTTTTACGAGGACGAATAGAAAAACAAAAAAATACTACTTGCTTCCGTAGAGGACAACGAAACTATTAATAGGTAATTTCTCAAGGAATTAGAAGATATGAAATATTGTATGGCACTGAGTAGTTTTGTGGTCAGTGTCGATAAGGAGATGGAGTCCTGGAAAGTTCCGCTGCTGTAATTAATTTGTTTCCAACCTCCAATGCGACCTTCAAAATGGTGGAGATAAGTGTACCGGATATCATCACATTGAAAGGACTCAATCGAACCCCATAAAAATGGTAAGGGAACTTTGCAACGCGGGGGAAGAATTCTTCTCAAAAAGAAAATCTCTAACTGTGAGGACGTCTTGTGGTGGATTCATGTACAGTAAATTACTCATAATAGCGGTAGGTTATTCTGGGAGGACCTGCGTGGATCCTGACTAAACAAGGACGTTCCAAAGATAGCCAGCCTGCTATTACGGTGTGCAAGCCACGGTTTGGATACGGACGTCATCAAGCTTGGCCAGGCAGGTGTATTGACATATAGCGCAATCAAGGATGCAAATGGATCTATGATGGGTTTATTGATATCGCTACGATTCGGTTATTGATCGGTAACTGCAGACGTGTGCGACATTCTCCATAAACACAGAGAACGGTACGTTGACTTTAGTAAAAACAAAAATGACGTTTCGAACTTAAAATATACATTTTCAGTAATGAAAAAAAAGTAATATAAATTTCATTGTCCGTTTTCATTGTCAGGGCTCGAAAAAAAAATTTAATGAAGGAACCAATATCAGGATACCTGAAATCACATCCCCTTTAAGAATCAGGACTCTGAAGGATTCTGATGAAATTTAAAAGAATCTCGTTTATGTTTTGTTCGCTGAAGTATCATTTAAGCATGTCCTAAATTTAATCAAAACAAAAATAATTTACCTTCAAATAATTGTTTTGATACCACCATAACTTGTTTTTGTTAAGGATTCCTCAACAACTAACAATTTTAACTGTATGAATTTCGCAAATTATTTTTTAAAAATTAACTGTATAAGATGCTTGATACTTTAAAGCACCTATAAATGAGGAAAAATTGACTCGTACCCTTATTATTTAGAGAAAAACGTTTTGCAGTTAACCTATGCCCAGGCCTATTCTTTTTTTAATTTTTTTTGTAAAATGTAAAATATATAATTTTGGAATGTACGGAGACGAAAACTAATCTACAAAATTGTGGGTTTAAATGAAAATTAATACCCATTTATGAAAATGGTAAACATTTATCCAAAAATTTAAAGTTTACCCATATTCATTGTAATTCCAATTGTTGTTGTTGTTGTTGTGGTCCGTTGTAACCCTCCATGAAACCTAACTCGCGAAAGCCTTATCATTTACTCATAATTACCAGATCGCACATTTTTCCTAATCTGTTAAGCGTATTCAATCCTTAGCCTCCCTCTTCTGCTCTTACTCTACACGCTTCCCTCTAATTTTAATTTAACATGTCTCAAAACGTGGCCTATTAATCTATCCCTTCTCTTGGTCAAAGTCCTCCATATTGTTCGCTTTTCCCCTATTCGGTTTAGAACTTCCTCGTTAGTTACCGATTTGATTTTCAGAATTCTCTTACAGCACCACATTTCAAAGACTTCAATTTCTTTTCCTTTCCTCCACGTTTCGCACCCATACAACGCAGCGCTCCATACGAACGTTTTTAGCAATTATTTCTTAATATTAACATTTATATTAGCCCTAAGTAAATTTTTCCCTTGCCTATGCTATCCTACTCTTTATGTCCACTATACTTCTACCATCTCTAGTTATTACGTTTCCCAAGTAGCAGAATTCCTTAACTTCCTTCAAAATATCCCTTTACAACCCTGTTTTATTCCTCTGTTTCCTATACTGCACTCAGTTACCTTGATTTTCCCTCTATTAATTCTTATAATAAAGTTTTTCTCCATGACTACGTTCATGCAATTTATTATAGTTTAGAAGACTTCTTCTGTCATTAATACTACAATATCGTTAGTAAAGCGTAAGATTTTATTTCTTCTCCCTTTTGATACACAGTTTTAACATTTTTCATGTCCTGTTTAACATATAACAGCATGGGCGTTGACTGCATCCTAGCTTTACTCCTCCTTTTTCTTGAACCCAAGGTAAGCGTAAATTAATTTTCTATTCTATTGATGTAACAATCTAATGACCGCAGAACTTAATGTGACGTAATGACCAACCGTCAGAAAATAGAAGAATTTAATTTGAATTAAAACGTTTCGTCCCCCGAACGTTCGGGACCTCCTCAGTTCATTAATTAAAATATTATAAAATTTCGTGTCGCTGCCGGAATGCCCCGGGGCCTGAAAAAACGTATAATTTAATTAGTTTATTTATAACGACTTTAATTAAAATTAATTTTTTTATAGTCAGTTTTTCCCTTCACATACAAAAGTCGTGTCTCGTTCCATTTTTAAATTAGTTAATGTTAACCCACATTTCTGTGTTAGTCTTCATTAATGTAAAACCTATGAAACTTTAGAAATACAGTGGCGGAATAATCTTCATGGAAAAACACAGTTATGTATAAAAGCTGAGACCGATCTCAAATCCTCGCCTGAAGAATGCAACAAAGGTTTCTGTTACATAACAATCTGTCATATAACCTTTTCTCCTTTGTTGTACTGCGTTATTATTTAACTGTTAATTTTTAATATTATATTTTTTAAGTATTTTGAACAGTTTTGTTATCAATTTATTTAAAGTTAATTAAAATGGGGGGGACGAAATAACTTTCGAAAACGCTGACGAACTTTCCATATCGATTTAATTACACGCTGCACTGTCTGTTTTACAATCCCAATATAAAAGAACAATATTTTATCATAATAAAACCGAGATGCGTCCAATTTTACTAATGGATTCCTTTCATCACTTTAACTCCGTTTGAGAATATGTCACTGGTGCGACGCTGCCAATATTATTAATAAAATACGCTTTATATATAAAAATATATACCCTCTGGGTGGGAGGGAAATTATTAATTCAATTCATTGTAATTAGTTTAAGAATGATATTTGTAAATGGCCGTGAGGTGAATTGAAAGCGAGAGATATGCACCTGTTAGTTACATCAGTGTAACGTTTACAAGCGGAGAGGAAACTCTAGGTGAAAGTCAGTCAGTATAGGCTGTACCGCGGTACAAACGGTATAAAACATAGTTACCATCACATTTTAACTTATATTTCATCCTGGAAATTAGTTGGGTAATTCAAATACCATTAAAAGTAATTACTTGGGTAAAAGAACGATTTCAGAAACTCTGCCTAAAGTGGCTACTTTTATTAAGAGACGTATACGCCATAGGACTGTGACGTCATGTCGCAGCGTCAACCCAAAATTAATTTCCTTTTTTTGTTGCCAGTTATAGATACTCATGACGATCCTAATTCACGTTGGAAAAGAGTATTCCATTCCTACTCGTAATTACGGAAATATCTGAAAAATAAAATTTGTCGCTCTGACGTCACACAACCACAACAACAATCGCCCCATGTTGTTGATATGACGTGAACTAAACCCCCCACTCCTCTCCCCTAATTTTGAATAGCCATGTTACTTGTTTCGTATAACACAACAAAACTGTAATTAATCGAGTCACTATTTTTTTTAAAAAAAACTCAAGATTTTGTTTTAAACAACTTGGCAATTATTTAATAAATCACCAAATATTATTTAACTGTCAAATTTGCAGCTAATAAATTTCATTACCTCAGTAATGGTAAAAGGTAAATTGAATTTATAAAAAAATTCAATTTCTTCTTCCTTTAACAACTTTACTGATTACAAGGAGAACGGCGAACCTTTAAAGTTACGTTAGACGAGAAAGTAGAAATAAGTAAAATTTGGTATTACTCTAAATTATTTTGAGACTGATTTAACCGCACCATCAATATAGTTTCCGTACTCGATTCGTAAATTTCAGTAAACGTCACAATAATCAACGGTCACCGTCATCCGCGAGTCTTCGGTTTCCAGTCGAACACCTGGTAATGGACATTAAAATAATCAATTGTAAATATTTATTGCCTTAAAACAAATTTCGTTTTCTTTTTTAACAATATTTCACCCTTTTTTAATTTAAAAAAATCTTCGGTGAAAATAATTGGTCTCCTACAAAATTTTCTCTTTAATATTGAGTACTCAAACAAAATTTTATAGTTTCTGTTTTTTAAAAAAATACAAAATTCTATTGGAGTGATAGGATGCGTGACAACGGGTTGTTCTGGAAAGTTTTTTTTATTTTTATTTTGATAACAGCTTATGAGGAAGTGAGACATTCATTCTCGTCATTTTATTACTATAATTGCGTGTCCCTTTAAGCACGCGATGCTGCCTCGTGAATATTAATTCTTGAACTGGGTTGGAGGGAAATCGTAATAACTGCGTGAGGAACAAAGCTACAAATTTTATATTCAAATGTCTCAATACGAGGAGGGACGGTTAACGTCCTCCACATTCCCCGTCTCGTCTTCTTTGGCTTTGTAATAAAGGAGCCAGTTACTTTGCTTAGTACAAGTACCTTATTATTCCTAGTATTATTGTATGTCTCCACAAAATATATATCTAGAATTAAATACTGTTGCAAAGAGCGCGAATCGTTGTCCCATGATTACAAGAACGATTCCAGGAAGTCTCTTTTTATATGCCTACTTTTGTTACCGGACGAATATGGAATTGAACTGTGACGTCATGTCACAGCTTCAACCGTAAATTAATTTGTTTTTTCCCTTGGCATTCCTAGATACTCATGATAAACCTATTTCACGTTGTTATATATATTATTGAATTCGGATTTCTTCATAAAGTCTGGCAACACTGGACTTGATGAGATAGCGTCTCTGGTTACTAAGTACGTGTAGGAATTTTTGCGGTTCCAGAGTGTGAGAAACCTCTCATGGTGAGAATTTAAGGGAAAGAGTAGTCATCTTTTAATGACTACCTCATGCATAGGTAACAAGTTGGCATCTGGTGAATGTGAGTTTATATTGGGCAAATGAAGCTTGAAAACTGCCGCGGATACGTGAAATGTTAGGGGAGAAAAACGTAATGATTTTAGAAAATCTTTGGTATTTTGCAGAATGTAAAACTAGCAGACCCAACGGCGCCACATTTTTTTTTAAATATGGCGTATTTCCCTACAGTCAGTGCGTGAAAAGTACGTGACGTCACAATCATTTTAGGTCGTGGGAAATACCTATTTATAGTTTATAAGAAAACTAGCACCTTCCACCCTTATACTAAGTGTTTCGCCTCACCCTTATAGTGTCTTTCCACCGGATTTAAAAAAAATTGTGTACCAAAGTTTTTGTAACTCACTGCATACAAAAATAACTCATACAAACATTCATAACGCATACATAAACATACTGTATTATTATATCCCAAAAAACAATTTTTAAAAGTTTGATAGTTATAAAGTGTCACAAACTCGATTTATCTCCTAGCAATCCGAAGTTACGTCGATTTTTCATTTTCTGAATTTTCATAAATTTCGATATTTTGATGAAAACGAGATGCCAAATGTATGAGAATCCAAAGTAGATTGACTACAAGGGCAGCTTCTACCGAACACATTGTTTAAGTATGATAAATCGTGCGTGGAATACTTTTCATAACAAATTAGTATTCAATGTTGTATTAAGAGAATTCCGAGTGTGCTTGATGCTGTATTTTTTATATTAGAACGAATTTATCTGTCTTCACTAACACATTCGGGGCGGTTGGCGTCATAAATTGCGGATCCTCTGCCCCAGAGCGTCAATTGGAATGATAAATTGCCTCTCTCTTAAAAGTGCGATTGAATTTCTCACTCGATTTGGAAGCTGTTTATGTCTGTCATTTGATGTAGTTTGCAAAGTACTTATCGTGGGGACCGAACTTTTCGAAGGGGGCGCCGCTAATGTGACAGCTGACGAGGCTCGCGCTAATGAGAGGAGCGGGGGTTGGCCTTGTTAAAGCAGCCGTGCAACCCCGTCAATCATGTTCGCTCGCCGGAATATGCCATGTAATCTTCATAGAAACACCACGCTTCTGTGGCCCGTTCCTTGGCTATATTTTATTGTATTTGTAATGAGTACGGGGGGTGGAGGGCGGGAGAGGTGAGAGGAGGCGACAGTGGGAGACTCAGAGAGGAACGGAACTTGGAGCCAGAAACAGTCTAGTTTCAGAATTGAAAAATTAATACGACAACAACGTTTCTCTTTCTTCATTTCATTATTAGTGAAATCATTAGGAGCTTTTGTTACAAATCATTTTATCCATTTGTACCATATCAGAAGGTACGATCCATCTTCCTCGGCGCAGTTCCTTTCACATGTTGGTATATATAGTCCCCAGTTACTCACTTGAGGATTGGGATTTCATTTTTCTTCATTTAAAGGACGTCATTCTACCTCTCCATCGAGCCGGGTATTCATCTATGCAATGAGGAGCGTGCTCCATGTGTCAGACGCTTTTGTTGACGGCTTTCTACTACTAGCGTTGCCGTTCGCCGCTGCACGTGGAATCCAGCTTCTGAGGCCAACGAGTATTGAGTATCAAGGCGTATAGTTTCCTCTTACCGTTGTATGGTGAATCAGAACAGTCGGACATATATATATGTGTATATAACTATATATTTTTTCTTGATTACTTTAAATAGTTTCCTGCTCGCAGAGCTCTAAGTAGTTAAAACTCCATTGCGTGTTCCTCAGTGTGTGCTTGTTTGTGTTTCCCAGTGTGTGTCCGTGTTGTGTTTATATTGACTTTTGTCTATATACACTTTCTTTCACTAATTTATTTTAAGTTTATTTGTCTTTAATTATGTACTTTATTTTGTTCATTTTTAATTTTTAATGTATGACGTATCCTATTTCCTCAATCGAGGATTAATGGAAACAACAATAAATCTAAATCTAGTCAATTGTTTAAGACTATTTGTAATCTGTGCTATCCTACTCTGGTTTTTATGCTACCGAAGTAACAGAATTTCTTCACCTACTTGAAATTATCTGCTCCCATTCTACAGCCTTTGTTATTCCAATGTTTCCCATACTACACTTCATCACCTTAGTTTTCCTTCTATTAATCCTGATACTGAAATTTTCATCCAGGACCACGTTATTGCCATTTATTATGATTTCCAAGTCATCTTCCGACTCTCGTAATACTAGATTATCATCGGCAAACATCAGGGTTTATTTTTTCTACTGTATTCCTCAGATGTATCGAAATTTAATTGACTTAAGAACACTCGTTTTATATTATATTAAAATTTTTTTTTAATCTAACTTTCCCTTTTTTAAGGGGAAATATCCAAAACATTTGTCTCACATTAACTTTTAATATTAATTATAATTTAATTAATATATCTTTCTTCAATTTAAAAATATAACAGTTATTTAATTACGTGTTAACTTCAATTTCCAACGTAGTAGAGCTATTGTCATGATCGCTCGTACCCGATTATGATCCCTTGTTTTGAGGCATTTGTTGTTAATTAAATCTGTGGACGCAGACTGTAACGAGTTGCTTGAAGTGTGACGGAAGTTTCCTCCTCACCCCCCACCCCCGCACCCCCTCGGAACACAAATACGCGGTTTACCTTGCTAAGTTTTCAGACTCAAGGTTGTTCTAACTTAGTTGTCGTTGCCTTGAACAACGTTGGTAATGAATTATCCCCGCAAAACTCTTAGTCAGTCTTGCTTGTCCTGTGTTTGTGTGTTCGATTTTATCTCCCTCCTCAAAATTTGTGGTTGTGCGACCATATTCGATTAAGCGGCGTGTTCTGGTGAGATTATAAACCACTGAACCAGAGCGTAGTCTCATCCTCAAAATTAATTTATAATTAGATGCTTAAAAAATCACGACGCTGTCTTCTCTACTTATATATTTTCCCTCACACACAACTATGGTGTTTCTAATTACTGGTTGCAATAGAAAGAGAGGGGGGACATAGAAACAGAGAAAAGGGGGGCATAGAAACAGAGAAAATGGGAGGCATAGAGAAAGAGAAAATGGGAGGCATAGAGAAAGAGAAAATGGGAGGCATAGAGAAAGAGAAAATGGGAGGCATAGAGAAAGAGAAAAAGGGGGACATAGAGAAAGAGAAAAGGGGGGACATAGAGAAAGAGAAAAGGGAGACATAGAGAAAGA